>OV651825.1:11255048-12455048 GCA_927349885.1 Psylliodes chrysocephalus
TTCCAGGCGGAAATTCACGCCATCGAGAATTGTATCCAGTTTAACATCGAAAGAAACTATCATAGATTATCATCATGTCCAATAGTCAAGCAGCCATCAAAGCGCTGAGCTCTTACGTAATCAGCTCAAAAATGGTCTGGAGATGCCTAGAACAATTGAATGAGCTAGGCGAGAAAAATAGAGTTACTCTCACTTGGGTCGCGGGACATAACGGGGTACAGAGTAACGAGATTGCGGATAGTTTTGCAAGGAAAGGGGCTTAAACAGCCTTTGTAGGACCTGAGCCGTTCTGCGGTATCAGCAGTAACTTAATATTAGGAGAGATTAAAAAAGAATTGGGCAGTAGAAGAACCGATAATTGGAACAATCTATTGGTGCTGAGACAGGCCAAGATACTTCTGGGTGAATATAACCAGAAAAGATCGGAAGCCTGCATCTGCCTGAACAAGAACAGGCTACGTATTATAACAGGGATCCTTACCGGGCATTTCCGACTAAAAGGACACCTAAGTAAACTGAGAATAGTAGAGGATAGTGAGTGCAGATTCTGTGAGGAGGAGGACGAAACCTCCATTCACATCCTAACTGAATGTGTAGCACTCCAGAATCTAAGGGCACTATATCTAGGAGGATATCAAATATAAGAGGGAGATTTACCTAACTTGGAGCCACTTCAAATCCTACACTTTCTTGAGAAAATAGGATTGGAAGGGTCGTTATAGGCATTGAGACATTTCCTTAGTGCATTGGCGACAGAAGGGGGCACAATAGATCTTTTAGATCGCAGTGTATTAACTCCCCCATTCTCAACATAACATAACATACTGATACTGATACGGCACTGATACGACACTGATGTGTGTAAATAGACCTTAACTCTTTCCTATGTCCACATAATAAAAATTATTCTAGTAGGCTTCTGATATCATTTAAACACAGCAATATCAAGTAGCTGGAGGTAGTGAGTAATATGCCTAGGTAGTTGTAATATTATGATAACGCCAATATTACGAACCATCTCTATCGCAGTGAGGTTCTTCAAGTGTGTCGCTTTGTTGTATGGCAGTCCAAAATAAGTAAAACCTTTTCTTTTCCAAATTTGGCTGTATTGTGAAGTGCTCTAACCATTTAATAAACAAGTCTGAGTTTATGTAACTGGTGTCGGTTATATCTACCTATATCCTTGTTCTTTAAAAATTTTTCGTTGGTGCTACATAGTGACTTGCTGTGTTGTAATCATAGTTATAAATGTTGAATATTTTTGTAGTTTATATCGTCTATTTTTCCCCAATAAGTTAAAGAAACCAAAAACATTTTCTCTGTAGAATCCTTTGCACCACGTTACTTATTTCCAATAATTTTTTGTTTGTTCTTTGTGAAAGGAATGTTGATATAATATGGTCCCTAAATTGTACTGGACAATATAAACGATCAGTGTTTTCACTATTTTTTATTGTAATTAAACAAAGGTTTAGGTTTTAGATTAAATTTAGACTATTGTTATTTAAGTTTCACACCCTTCGCACCCCCGTGCTGTTAATTGAATAAAAACATTATAAACAAATATTTGCAAATCAAAATTAACCAGCTATAATCCAAATAAATTGAAACCACATGCGGCTTCCTGAACCACCCTTTGAAGGTCCTACTACTTTCCCATTCCCAATTCACTCTCATTCATCGTTATTTATTCCGTCGATAGTGAAACGTTAGTCGGCTAAGTTCCATGGTAACAAGACCCACGGTTGAACCTCCCACTAGTCACACATCCACGACGTGACCAGAGAGGTAACTGCTCAATTGATGTGAGTATGTGAATGCACACTAATCTCGCAGCTAGCCTCTCCAGCAAATTTATATTATACGATAAAAATGGACTACTTTGCATGCAGTTTAATAATATCAAATGGCTAAAACTTTAAATCTCGTGTAATTTTCTTAATGCAAAATGAAAAACCAAAAACTAAGGGCGTACACTTGGACATTTAACCATCAATCTTGCTTATACTGTTAAATGTATCATTCACTATGGTGCTAAGGGTCCATGACCTATTAAAGCAAGAAAGGGTACAATTTATAAACCTTCTATCTATTTGATCTTATCGTCTCGAAAATCATTATTCCTTGAGTAAAACAACTTAAAATGACATTGAACGATATAAAAAAAACGTAAAAATGCATCATTTTTTTTATTAGATTAGATAGTGGTGAATTAATAAAGATAACAGAATTTAAGCATTAAAATATTGTAATAAGATACAAAAACACTATTTACCACTTAATGAAGGTGAAGGAGAGTCTGCAAGAATAACAGATCAATAGTAAAAATAAACTATAGCTTTAATAAGTATAAAGCATTAGTAATAAGTAATAAATATAAAAATAGGGCTTACTAGAAATATTAATTGGTCGTTGACATGTATCTGACGATGATAAAGTTAATATCGAAACGCATACAAATATAGTATGTTTTTTGCCCACCACGAATCATAAGAAGGTGGGAATTTCATCAGCAACGGAATCAACTCTTACTTAAGTTTTTACTTCTAAACGAACGCTGGCCCCCAGCATAAATCGCTCGACGTAAATGTTCAATATGGATGAGCTGTATTTATCAACAAAACTTATAATCAGTTGATTTAATTGGTCGGTTCTTTTAAAGTGTACTAATATATCGAAACATTAAGTTACCTATTTGAATATATAAAACTAAGTGTTGTTTTTAATTGTATCACTTGCGGTTTTGCAATCTTAAGGACAACATGTTATACGGTTTTTTGAGTTTGGCTGTCGTCCTTCTTGCTACTGTGGGGTAAGTGAGATTTTCGTTAAATATAACAATTAATAAAATGATGGGTAAGAGAGTGGTTACCATCAAAATAAAAGATTCGTTATTACAGATTTATTTTACACTGATGATTTTTTTATTATTTCTTATTAATAACCGTTTTTTACTGTTCCAACTAAATGTAATCATTTTATATTGGAATTTTAAACGTATGTGCACTTTACCACTCTTTTCCCTTTTAAATCAAATATGATTTATGAAGTTTTACATTTTTCCGTCAATTTTTTTTCGCATTATTTCAATTTTCACATTTATTTTTTAAAACATTTTTATCCCTAAAAAGGAATTATAGACTCTAAGTCAAGTTTCATAGCCTTTCTCTAGAAAACAAATACTAGTGATAGGTATCTTGCAGTTAGAACTATTTTTAACCGACTTCAAAAAAGGAGGACGTTCTCAATTCGTCGCAATATTTTTTTTATGTATGTTCAGCGATAATTCTTCAACACGGTGTCCGATTTCAATGATTCTTTTTTTGTTAGAAAAGGGGGACTTCAGGGGTGGTCCCATATAAATGTGGTCAAAATCTAATAATTAGGTCCATGAGAAAATCCTCAAACTCTTCATTTTTTATGTATGTTTAGCGATAATGCTTTACCACCTTTTCCGATTTATATGATTCTTATTTTGTTAGTAAGGGGGTACCTCAGGGGTGGTCCTATATAAATTTGGTTAAGATGTGGTGATGACATCTGCACGTTTTTGAAGTCGGTTTTTTTTTAATTTTTAATTTCTAATACTTGTCGAAATTATGTTTTCTGATTTATTACATATAACATGTAAAAAATTAAATTAAGAATACCAACATAATTGCAAAACTATCGAGTCAATTCTGTGTACATTTACACAATACATATCTAGTTTTTTGGATTGTAGAAATTAGGTTAATGTCATATACACAGATTAAATTGTTTGATAAGGGGTCTGATAAACAAAAATTACTTCTGAAAATTAAATAATTTTGTGTTTTAAAGAGTATTGGGTCTATTCTGTAACAATTCCTTTATATTTTATGACATAATTGAAGAAATTTTGATTGAAGAGTTACTGGAAAATGAAGAAAGATATAATAAAGTACAAAACATTTATAATGTAGGTACAACTATTACATTTTAATAATTTGAAACCGAATTTCGATTACATCAAAGATCAGTTAGGGACTTGAATAATCTATTTCAGTTAGCAAATGTAGATTTTAAAAATATTTTTCGATTTTAACGATGTAGCCAGAACTATAGTTAATATTATAGAGCCAATTTCGTTGTATCTATTGGGTTTATTTTCCCACCGGGAAATTTCGCTGTTTATCAACTCTTTTTGGTTATTAGTAGTTCTTGGTGCGCAAGATATTTTTTATTTTAAATGTATATGTATGTTTTGGTTTTAAATTAAAAATTAAGGGTTTGTACAGTTATGTTTTCAAATTTATTTTTCTAATCCTTCAACATTAGTTCAAATGAATCTTAAATGCGATGTTGTCAAGTGTTCTCCTGTCATTTTTGAAGGAATCTGTTAAAATAAATAATTTTTAACAGGCCTCTAAAATTTGTGTATATAGAACACCATTTTTGGTTAAAAAAAAATAACGGGCCGCTAAAAGTAAAATTTTTAAAGGCCTCTAATTTTTAGCGGATGTGTTACAGAATAGACCCCTATCCATGAGCGTCGTTTGGGGGGGGGCAGTTGCCCCCCCCCTGGCTTTTACGACTTAATCAACAACGCGTAAGATATGCATTACGAACAACAATCTCATACAAATAATATTCAGGCTAATATATTTGAAGAATATTATAGGTTGAATATATTTATTGCATATGTGGGTTCCGCTTTTCCGAAGACCTTGTTAGTTTTTCCTTAAGCCTGTTACATTCCAAAAACATAAAAAATACTTTTTTCACTACCGATAAGAAAATGAAAGTGGTGGAAAAATTTGGAATCGATAATTTTGAAGCTGAATACCAAACTGGAATACGAAAGTGCTTTCTGCACACAATGAGCTCTCCATTAATGATATAGTGCCCAAATATTGTGAATTTGATCCAGACATACAAAGAGGTTTAAAAAATATTTATGGGTCTTCCACCAACGAAAGAACGTTTGAAACACTAAGGCATGTTAAAACATGGCTGCAGCCTATTCGATCAGTGTGAAGTCATGATAGGGGAAGCAAAAGCGATACTAGCGCAAGCTGCGGATAATTCGAGTATTTTAGGGCGATATTTTGTAATTTTGGCGTATCAAATACACGTATACATTTTACCTTTTACTAAAAAAAATAGGTAAAAACAATAAAATGAGCAACCGGAGTTGCTATGTTACAAATTATACTAGCAAAAAGACTGTAAATTATATGAATGTTCAGTAGCAAAATCGAAATTAAATAAAATAAATAAATGGACAGCTGTATAATAAGAACAAAAAAATCTTTATTTTTGTAATAATTAAGCAATAAATTATTTTTTTATGATATTCTTTAACATCCCTTAAATCTTAAATGTTTAGCAAATGATTAGATTTCTGCCTTTAATTATTGTATATGGTTGACATGCAATCTTGTGACTTATTGATAGGAAACCGGTTTTATTCATTAATTTCTATGGGTTCTTTCGAACTAAAAATGAAGAAAATATAAATTACAATCGCAAATATACCAATTATTTTTGTTATTAAGTTTTAAATTTATGTTATTATATAATGGTAATATTTTTATTTTGACATAATTTAATCTATTCTTCAATGACAACTTATTAGGCTTAGGCAAGATCTCATAAATTTTCTCGTAAGTACCTACCTATGTTTTATTATTGATTTTTATTGACTTTTTTTAGCTGAAGTAATAAAAATATATAATAATAATTTGTTCACTTGTTTTAAAATTAAAATTAACATATATATTTCTTAATTACGAACCCTATTAAAAATTGTATTGTCAGTATACGCAAATATCGTCCGTTAGTTCATAAAATAGTTGGCATTGCTGTCACACACGGAGTGAATAATGAATGAAAATAGGCTGACTGAAAAATAAATTATGTTTTCGTTATCGATATTTTTAGTAGAGAAAAAAGAAATTTGAAATTTGCATTTTCCTAGTGTTTTTCTGTGTTCATTGACATATTTGAGTTAGTTTTTTTATGTTTTTGTTTTTTATAAATTTTTATTTTTTATATTATTATGTTCATATTTTTCTTTTATATCACACCTGTTTGTTTTTTAAAAATATGCTTTAAGTTTCTTGTTTTTTTTTTTAATTTTAGTTTTTGTCTTTTTTTTTGGTTATTTTATTTATTAGAGACTTGTTATGACAACTTAAGCATCAGTTCTGTCAAATGGGTCAGTGACATTGTTAGAGTTACTACTAAAGTTCCACTCCCCTTATCTTCTCTATTCAGTGAGATATCTGAATAATTTTGTTCTGTTTGACAGACTGGAACAAACACTGTCTTAGGATTCAATTATTCTGTGACGTCCTGGCTTACTTCCGATTTTTCCGGAAATAAAGAAAATCGATTTTTTTTTATTGTTAAATGGAAACCCTCTTTTATTGTAAATTTAAACATTTTTGTATAATAATCGTGTATTGAAAATTTTCTGTCAGCTGTCAAAATGGCCACCATATTGGATAATATTTTTTCTAAACATGTCACTATTAATTCGTTTATGAAAAAAAATATAGGAATGTACGATCTTTATAAAATCTTTGTAAGCTTCAAAATTCCCATTGAGACCCATTTACCGTATACCAGTATACCGTTTAATAATTTCATCCGCTTTTATCTTAGTTGTTAATTGAGATATTGGAATGAAAACTTTTTTGTTTAAAAGCTTGGAACAAATACTATCATATACTGGATTCAATTGGTGTGTGACATCATGGCTGAATTCTGGTTTTTCGGAAATAACAGAAATTCTCAATTTATTTTTAAATAGAAACCCCCTTTTTTATTGAAAATTTGAATTTCGGGAACATTTATGAAAAAGAATAATGTGTCAAAATGACCATCATATTGGAAAATATTTTTTTTAATATGTTACAGAAAATTTTCAATAAACGCCCCAAAAATGTCCCAGAAATTCAAATTTTCAATAGAAAAGGGTTTTCATTTAAAAATAAAAAATAAATTGCGATTTTCTGTTATTTCTGGAAAAGCTGTAAATAAGCCATGAAGTCACAGAAAAATTAAATCCATCATAAGAAAATTCTCTTTTATTTTTCATTTCCTTTGTTTTCCAACAAATAAACATTCTAAATTTTTTTCAAAATTTTGTCCCCCCCTATAGAATTGTGTAACGACGCCCATGCCCCTATCACTCTTAAAGTATTTTTTCTACACCCGTATTATAATAATGCACTTATATGCCCATAATCCGTTTCATAATGATACCCATTATGATACAGATTTTTCATTATGATACAGATTTTTAATCAATAGAAACCTACAATTTTTCAATCAAGCATGATGTTTGACGTTTGTCCTAAATTCCTAAGTAATTGTTTTAGTTGTCAAAACGTATTAAATTTTCGTAGATAGCTAAACTTCGATAATTATAATATTAAAATGTCTGATATCAGCGATATAGAAGACTCCTCCACACATATCGGAGAAAGGAGAAAATGCAGTACAAAATATTTTGCCCCAAAAATCTGTGGTAATACCAATACCCAAGGTAATACCATTAATTACAATTTTGTAGAATTTTTTATAGAAATACGAGTAATTACTGTTATTGTGTTCAATGCCAATATAAATAGAATATTTATAGGTCTTGATTATTTATCGGGTGTAGAAAAAATAGCGTATGCAACTCTCATGTAATGGTTATTACATGATCGTTGCATAATATACTATTTTAACGGTGCGACAATAATTTATAAGTATTTTGAATACGATGGTGTCAAATTATTTAATTTCTTGTCAGCGTAAGGGATTCTTCAGGGTTCTAATTTGGACCAAGTATTATTATTTGTTATTTTCAATAAAGACTTTTATCATTGTACCAATTCTAATAAACATTTGTGGTTTGTTGACGATATGAAAATGTATAGCGAAATAAAGGATATATCATATTGTATTGTTATGTATTTCTGTACTTTTTGAGCAAAGTAATTGTTTTATATATTCAAATTTGTTCAAATGTTCAAATTTATTTACTTTAAAAAACATTACCGTTATCCCACACGTCAGTAAAACTATATTTTTTTGTTTGAGGGATTCAGTATTGTGAGTCTAAGAAAGAAAAAGATTTATTAATTAATTAACTTTATAATTCTATAGATTAATCACTTTAATTTTCCAAA
The DNA here is from genome assembly GCA_927349885.1 of Psylliodes chrysocephalus. Lineage (NCBI taxonomy): Eukaryota > Metazoa > Arthropoda > Insecta > Coleoptera > Chrysomelidae > Psylliodes > Psylliodes chrysocephalus. The sequence goes on from OV651825.1 coordinate 11,263,196, forward strand.
TTTGCAACATCACTTTCACAGTCCCCTAATTAGAATGTGTAGAAGTGTCAATCAGTAGTTAATATGTAGATATTTTTTTTCCATATTGTATCAGTTTAAAAATTAATGTTTTAAATAATTGGTATCCAATTAATTAATTTAGTTAGTTAAGTATTCTCTAATTTTGTATGTTTTAACAAATTATATACTTCTTTAATTGGACTAATAAATCCTATTGGATGTAAAATAAAATATCGTTTTAGTTAGGAAAAGTAAACAAATTGTAATCGGTTATGGCGCGTACTCGATTTATTAGGATGGAACGAAATTAAAAAAATTATTTAACTGTTTTATAATATTGAAAAATGTCCATTGTACTTCCTGTATTATTATTTTTATATATTATATATATTATGACTAATATACTTATACTGAAGACGCCTTTTTAGCAAATACGTGCAATTTGGTGAAAGCGTTTTGAAAGTTAAAATCAGGTGACATCAGTGTTGTTCCTAGTTGTACAATTGTACAGAAAATAAAATAAAATTTTAAATTTGGCGCTATTCGCGACCAATCAGTACACCATTGCACATCGGAAATATATTAAACTGAGAAAAAAGAAGAATTTTAATCATCGGGAAGTAGTATGCCATAGTATGTCGATAAAAAACAAGAAGATTAATTAATATGTACAATCGAACGTAAAAGTGTGGACTTCCGATTCGGACATAGTCGTGGCAATATTAAAATGGTGGTCTCCGAATCGGGAGTCCAAAAGTCCTAAAACAATCACTAAATATCGAGTGTAAAAGTGACCATCCGACTTAAATATAAAATACAGTGGAAGAGTGAGGACAGAAGTCCGATGCACGAGGGTGCAGCCTTTCCACTTGAACAAAATTTTAAAAAATAACTTTTCCTCCGAGGATAGTCCTCGGATTAAGCCCATAACCACATTAAAGAAGAAGAAGAAGAAGAAGAAGAAGAACGTAAAAGTGTAAAATTTTGACATTGAAAGTTGTACAATTTAAAAATCCTTAGGAAAAACACTGGTTGACATTGGGGCCTATATTGTAAAAATTAGTTAAAATTAACCCTAGGTTATAAAAATAACAGGATGTTATTTTTAGTTTTAGATTCTGTATTATTTGGTTAAAATTACAAATTAAATACTTTCTTAGGCAACCCATTTACGGTATATTTATAAACATATTTTATTTAATAAAAATAAACTTTTATCCATTAAATAGATGGGTGAAGGTCGACCTTACTTGGGATCTTAGACCATAAAACGTTACATAACCCTATTGTTCAAATTAAAAAAAATATATTGATATATTAATTATTTATTCTTGTAATCCCAGAATCGGTGTCTGTTAATTTTATCGTTGATCGTGATACCTGGCAACACTGCTTTCGTAGCAAGCTCTCTTAACTGGAATTCATCGAAACCACATTTCCAGATCTCAAGAACCGCCCCTCAGAATCAGGCGTACGTATCTAGCGTCAAAAGAAATTATTAAACTTAAATGTTTTAATTCTGAAAAACCCATATTAAAAAGTATCTATCAGCTAGCACTAAACAATCTTACTGCCAACGACTGGAAATTGAAAAAGAGCCCCTTATTAGCAGATGCCTTTACCAATGAAACCACGAATCCAGAAATATCTCTTAATACATTTCCCATATACACTTTATCCTTCGTAACTATCGTGTTTAAGCCAACAGTAATATTACCCTATTACAGTTCATCAAATTTCTAGAGGTGTTCGACGCCCAGACAGAGAACGCGCTACGTGTGACTAAGATAGCTATTGTACAGTCTGCTAAACAAGTTATTTTAAATAGTTTTTAATATTTTTAGGTAATTAAATTTTAAAAGTGTGGAATAGTTTAGGGATTAAATTGGTCTGATTGGACTTTCTTAGAACGTTTTTAAAAGCAGCTAAAGATAGTATGTAGAATTGAAAATAATTATTATGCCATAAAAGGTGTTTTGGAATTCCTTCAACCTTTTGAAATTGAGTCAGAAAATATAAATTTTATAGGATAGCGGAAAATACCTATAATTTTTTTGTAGGCCTTTGTAAATCGTGGAAATAGTTTATATTTTATTTCTACCTTATTAAGGAAAATAGTACCTATTACTAATAACGGTTGTTTCTGAAACATTACTAAAATTTTCAAAATTTTGTTTTTCTACAAAATAATAAACTATACTATTTAGAAAAAAAATTTTCTCTTATAATTTTATAAAAAATAACAGGGGAATATTTACATTTCTTGATCTATTAAACAAAACGATAAATTATCTCGACGAATGACACCATGTTCTAGTACGGAAGCTAGCTTTACATTTTTGTTGGTGGTTTCATGAGTTTCATATCAATTTTTTGTAATTGTAGTTTACACGTACATATACCTCTTAACACTTGTTTGCTTTATTAAAAAAGTGTGTTGTTGTGATTTACGTCAAAATAAGTCAAAAACAACTTGAAACCCCATATAAAATCAAAAAGGAGAAACGGAAAAAAATTGAGCCTGTAAATGAACACAACTCAGAAACAAAAATAGCTATCTAATAATAAAAAAATAAAATTTGATTCTTGTGTAGCTTCATCTATATCATTAACTGTTTTTGGTTTTTTAATGGTTTTTCTTGGTGATGAAAATTCCGATATCTCACGGTTATCGATTCTTTTTTTCTCTCCAGAAATGCGGACGACAGTGTTTTTAGATACTCCTGTGGCTGCAGCAACACGATCATTTACATTTTTAAATGGTATTGAAGGTGAATTAAAGTTTCCTTCTCTTCTCATAAACTCTATAACATTGGCTATTATTTCGCGAGATTGACTGTTAATCACGCGGCCTCTTAATTTGCTATTAAACTCCATACTTAGGTTCTATTAAACTGTAATGAGCAAAAAACACAAACGAAAATAAAAGAAATGTTTTAGCGAAATTTACATCTGACATTTACGTCTGAATGAAATAGTGAAATACTTGATGCGCAGAGTGTACTTTCATTGCGTAAATCCGTCGGGATGCCTGTCAGTAGTGCTTTCTCTGTCTAGCCGTCGAAAGCCTCTAGAAATTTGATGAACTGTACAATGAAATGTTCACCTACAAAAATAAAATTCTTCAATCCATCCTGAGTCGCTTCTTCAATCATCTTTACATTTAAAATCCAGCGAAGGTACTGGTTATGCATTTCACATTTCTAATATCAATTACATCCAATGTAAAATCTCCAATAACTATTCAGTGTACTCTACAGAAACTTTAGCCATTGAACATGCTCTAAAGTGGATCATAGACAGTAAAGTAGCCAAGTATGCTGTTATTATTTCAGACTCTAAATCTGTTCTAAAGGCTATAGATAATTTTAATTTTTTTAAAATACAGAAATCTCAAATTTTATGTAATATAAAAGAATATGTGCATACCCTATCTCTGCTGGATAACAAAATAACCTTTTTGTGGGTAAAGAGTCATTGCGGGATAAAGGGAAACGAAACCGTTTATGTCCTTGCTAAAAGAGCAACCACTCTCAATATCACCAACAGCTTTTTAATTTTTAATGACCTAATTAATTCAGTAAAGAATTAAATACGAACTATTCAAGAGAGACAATGGATGGTTTATACAGAAAAATCTAATAATCATTATAAATTAATTCACCCTACATTGCCACGTCACATTCTACCCAATTCAAACTTCATTATCTCAAGAAAATATGCAGTAACTATTACACCTCTCAAACTTAACCATCTCACCTTCATAAGATTGGTATAAATCCATCGCCATTCTGCTCATGCGACAATATCTCACTTGGGGACTTAAATCATATTTTCTTTTCCTGTGGTAACCATAAACGTTATACCGAATAACTATTACAAACTATAGCTTCAAATCATATTTCCCTACCTTCAACTATTACATCCTTAGCACTCAAAATAAAAATATTTTCGATGCCTTAATTACCTTTTAAAAACAAATTAATATAGATATTTAAAAAACATAATTTTCCTCTTATATGAAAATATAATTTTTACATTCGTAATTATATAAAAGTCTGTGGCAAATGGATCATTCTGATGACACACATACATTTCCAGATGAAATTATAACGCATCGTATTTTAAAACTTTATTATAAAATCAATTTTATTTGAACCAATGTCCGATGTAATCTATGTATGTGATTTTTTGTAGAACCTTGATACTGAATAAATCTTAATATTAAATAAATAATTTTCGTAATATGCATCCATTCACTTCAGGTAGTGTACCTACAATTGGCGCGTTTGAATATCCACATTCGATGCATTTTTTACATCTCGAGCGTTTGTTTATCTACATCGGACACATCTACTACATCTACGTTTGTTTATCCGAGATATAGCTGTCCGGATTACATTTTTACATCTTAATTTGTAATAAGATGTGAATGAGATGTTCGTTCCATGCCAGAAAATAGGTGTTCTGTAAAACCAAGTTTATCGATTTATCCTTTGTTTATAGCGTAAACATAAAAGTGATTAGATTGTTTAATTTTTGTTTACATTTCAAATTTAGGTTGATTTCTAGTCTCAAAAGTCAAATTTAAAAAGCATAAACTTCTAACTTGTCATTGTCATTTTTTCACGTGACCAATAAAGTCTAGAGCGTTTGTTTATTACATCTACATTTAAATCTAATCCTCTATCACGTAATAAAAAATTCACATCTCAGATGCATCCGATGTGGATATTCAAACGCAGCAAATCACACCTCGATTGATGTTTCCACGGTATCATTTCTGATTATCTTCTAGAGCCAAACATCTGATTTGAATCCGCTCCTGGTAAAAGTACCTATTAGTTTTGAAGTTAATAATAATGTAAATATTTTTTTTAATTTGTGCCATTATTGCATTACGTTTTCTTAAATATATTCAATATTTTAACGTTTATTTATTTTAAAACAGTTTATTATTTTAATTTATGGATACAATTTTACGTTAATTTATTTTATAACTATATTATTTAGACATTTACTTAATTACTAATTTATGTAGATGTTAACTATATAGATCTGCTCACAGCTATATCACCATTTCAACTGACTGCAACAGTAACACAACCCATTTACATAAAACGGTGAAGGCTCTCGATGTTTCAATCGAATTCTTTGAATAATATTTCGGTATGGCCCCTTCGGCAAAAGTTGCAATTTAGTATCACTCATTGGACATTTTACTATGTTCTAGAATTTTTAATATTTATCCATTCAAATAATAAATATTCCTGAAAAGTTTTGTTATATATTTAAATGTTTGTAACATTTTATAGTTTGTATGTGTTGTTTCAGAGCCTCAAATAATATTGATGGCCCATCTGTCTGGCAAGTTACAAAACCTATTGGCCATGCTGAAGAACCCCATTGGGATGGAAGAAAAAATATTCTGTATTTTGTAAATATACCAGCTGGAGAAGTCTACGCATATCATTACCATTCCGAAATATTGAAGAAGATCACTCTCAATGGTAAATATTTAAAATGTATACACGTTATAGGTTATAGAAATAACATTCAAACTGTCAATTAAAAAATAAAATTATAATAAGAGTACATCGAAATGACTTTAGTATTCAATTTTTTGGAAAAAAAAATGAAATTTAGAGTAAAATCAAACTCAAATTATACACATTTATTCTTTTATTTACAACTTTTAATTTGATCCTATTAACATATATTAAGTATAACGATTTGTGATAGTTGTTGGGTAATGTATTGCTTTTGATAAGTGCCAGGCACAGGCCAAATTTGGAAAACAAATATTTAATAAGATACAAACGGAAATACAGGAAAATAAAAAAATAAAAAGTGGTGATCGAACCTAAGTCCCATGGTATACCGTACCAATGTTCTAACCACTAGAATAGAAAATCTTGTTTATTCTACAAAAATCCATGTTTCTAAAACGGATATAATAAGTAATTTATCTATGCAAATATTATACAACCTTTACGATTTTTGGTTTTTTTGTATTTAAATTAAAAATTTAAAATAACTATTTATCAAGGGCGTAAAACAGGCGTTTACAGTCCGCAACGTGTAAGTAAGGGCCTGAGCCGCTAGGTGAGGGCTATTAACACGTAAGGTCCTTAAACGCTGTTTACGCCCGAAATACATACAACATTTTATGCACGACCCTTTCAAAGACCCATAGCAAATGAGTGAAGTCAATTAAAATTGCTTGACGATGTTAAAACAATAAAATATGTATAACTACCTGCAAGATGTTTTCCTTTAAAAATGTGTAGATTTGGTCAGCATCTCGTTTATGGACCACCCGGTATATTTAAGAATTATTGTTAAATATGGTCATACAATTTTTATATTAATAATTTCTTCGTATTTCTAATAATAAACAACTATCGATGAACTACGCACTGATGTGTGTTATTGGCTAACATATTGGTATCATTGTATAGGTAAATGTATAAGTTATTTTATGCTAAAATAATATACAGGGTGCTGCATTTGAAAAAATTGAGTAAATTGAACTTAAAATTACCCATATTTAAAACATGTTTCAAAACAGATCTATCACCACTATTCGTTAGCTCAGTATCTTGTAAGTCTGTGTATTAAACAATTTTGAAATCAATGTAAACCTACCTAAATTATGATAATTTAATTTTAGGTTAAGCATCATTCTCTAATTTAAAAAAAAAATTAATTGCTTGGCAATCCTGTAATATTATTTAAAAACTTTCTAGGATTAAAATACACGGTGTTCTATTTAAAGAACACATTTTTACTTTTCAGGAAAAAACGCAACACCCCGTATATCCAAAAAAAATTTTAAAACATGAATTTTTCAAATCCATTAACTTTTATTTAAAACTTTTTTGCGTGTCTATAACACAAATTGAAATATTGAACAATTTCGCACTAATGGGATCACCCTGTATAAAATTTTATGTACGACCGTTTTAATGACCGTTTATTAATAAATAACTATTATTTTTTCTTTTTCGCCCTTTGTGAGCAGGTTATTGTAAAGTAATCCGCGGGCGATAAAGGGACACTTTAGGCCTGCTAAACGTATTTATAATCTGGACTTTATCACCTGGTCGTGCATAATAGTTATTTTTTATCATACAATTTTTTTATCAAAGATCAATTTCATTTTACAATTTTTTTACAAGAGGTACTTTTATTTTTTTTTATAACTTTTTTACCAAAGAGTATTTTTATTTTACTATTTTTTTACCAGTTTAGTTAGGTACTTTTATTTTTTTGTTGTAAATTTAACGTTTATTATGTTATTTTCAAGTATAAATACGTTTTTAAAAAACAAAATGTATATTTTTTTTAATTAGCAACTGATTTCAAATAAAATGAACGTGGGAAAAATTGTGGGAATTATAAAATTTTGTGTGGGAAAATAGGATTTTTTTTGCACACGTAAGAAATTCTATTAAAATTGGTTAGCAATAGTGTGTAACACATAAGTCAAAATGTATTGTGCTGAGTGGGCGGAGATCACAGTGTCAGGCTGTCAGAATTCTAGGAATTTATGACCTTGTCAAATTTCCAGAATGCATTAAACTATCGCTAGAATGTTTTGCCTTCTACAATCGCTTCAAAGTCTATTTTACACGGAATTCCACCCCACACATTGCGAGCGATTGACGATCGACCAAAATTGGCCTCGCGATCGACTGGTCGATCGCAATCGACTTGTTGGCCACCCCTGGTATACATTGTAAAAGTAACCACGCTATATCTACGATGAATGTCCAGATCTGTGCTTTTTTATTAAGTGTACATTTAAAGAATAGAAAGATATGTTTTGGGATATCCTGTATATAGAAACAATTAAGTGGAATTATATTAAATCAATTGTTGTATTATCATATTGTTATTTAAATAGGTTACAAAGATAAACTATCGCCAATAGGATACACCTACATATGTACAATTAGCAATATCCGGGATGATTATTATTATTATTATTATTAATAATAATTATAACAGTATTAAGAAAGAAAAAGCAACATTAACAAAAATTTATATTAAATAGGATATGGTAGTACAAACAGAAAAAGTCTTATAATTTATTTTACCTTGATCTTTAATGACTCATTGCACAATATTTCAATCATAGTGTATTATACTCCTTTCACAATCCTTTGCATTTTATATAAAAAAGGTGATATTGCATTAAGACACCACGCAGAAAAAACAAAAAAAGAATGACCAAAATGAATAATTATATATTATTAATTATTAAATAATATACTTATAAATAAATCATGTAATTAAATATACAGTGTCTCCCAAATTAATTACTGTTTTGATCATTACAGAATTAATTAAAAGATAAAAGGTTAGATGGGGGGGTGGGTTGGCTCAGTGGTTAGAGTCATGACTTTGAGATCGGAAGGTCTCAGGTTCGAATCCCACCGTTGGCCGGGATTTTTTCATTTAATTTAATTATTTAAAATTAATTCTGATGCCTTGGTAGGATTCCCCACTCGACCATTCACTGTTGGGTTCTAATTAACAGTGCTGTTCCTAAAGTGGCGCTGGGAAACAGTAACAAAGCCTACACAGAACACGAGGCTAATGGCCGTAGTAGTCGACGCCGATGACACCAAATTAAAAAAAAAAAAAAAAAAAAAAAAAAAAAAAGTGTGGCAGTAGTATTTTGCTTCTTAAAATAATCTAGTTGAATTTCAATAAAAATAAACAATAGTCTTTGAAAAATATATCTTTTTTATCATCTTTTTCTTGTTTTTTTTTTCAACTACTTCTTGTTTTCTTCAATAAATCAAGCATATTTTGTCACCATTTCAGAAAACGTAAGTCGCGCAATTTTCATTCATAATTTTTTTATGATCGAGTCAAAACCACAGAAAATGTACCTTTTTCTTATTTAATTTAAATGAAATGTCCTGATTTTTCTGTTTTTTTGGTACTTAGGTAACGTTTCGCCAGTCGTACCTTCAAGAAGAAACCCAAATCTGCTGTTGGTCGGTGTTAACAGATCAATAGTTGCCGTTGAATGGGACGGAAAGAATAAATTGGGAGACCGAGCTGTACTGACCACAGTAAGCAAGCAGTTTCCTGGCAGTAGGTTCAACGATGGTAAAGCAGACAAACAGGGAAGACTCTGGTGGGGTGAGTATTAAATATTATTATAAACATTCAATTTGTAATGTGTATATCAAAGTGTTTAAAGCAAAATACGTTCATATATAATGATAAAACATTTATTGCTTTTAAAAACATCTTGTTTTACAGCAACATATATCTTTATGAAATACAAATTTAATTACATAAAATATTGTCGCGCTAAAGCTCCTTGCCTGCGGTAATATAATAAGTATTCATGTTAAGATCTAGTGTTTGATTTAGTAGTTTTACCAATGTTGTAGATTCAGTTATTTTATCGTAGTAAACGATTGTCAGTCAGTCTGATAGTTATTAAAAAAATAAAGTTATATAAAAGTCATCCATTTTATTTCCACAAAGTCCAACAGGTTATGGAGCCCAGTCTACGATTAATATAAAAGATAAAATAAAAGTTATGTCTGGAGTATTACAGCAATTAACGCAGCTATCTGCAGAAAATTTTTCAAACTGGCGATTCCGAGTCGAAGTGATCTTAGAAGAAAAGCAATGTAAAAATGTAATACCAAAAAAACTGTATAGCCCTGAAACTCCAGATAAAGAAAAAGAGGATTTACTAGTAAAGGATGCTAGAGCTCGTTCTAAAATTATACTGTGCGTAACTGATCGTCATATAGAGTGTATAAAAGAGTCAAAAACTACTATTCAAATGATGATAACATTGGAAAATGTATTTGAAATAAAAAGCTCTTTTTCAGAAAGAAACTTTTGTCATTAAAATGTTCCAAAGACAATTTACAAGATCATTTCCTAGAGTTTGATGGTTTGATCAGAGAACTGGAAGCCACAGGAACTAAACGTAATGATAGCGATAAAATTTGCCACTTGCTGCTCGCAATCCCAGACACATACGATACTGTAATCACAGCACTAGAAACATTAACATATGACACTATTACATTAGAATTTGTACTCTTGGATGCAGAATTGAAGATGAAAAATAGTCAGCATCAAAGAGAACCAAATCCAAGCCAAGAGTGTACCTTCTTTAATTTCCACAGAGAAGACACACGATGTTATGAATGTGGTGGAACAAATCACTTAGCGTCATAGTGTAGAAAGAAGAATAGAAGTTTCCATAATCAAAAACCTAATAGAATAGTTATAGGAATAGACCCGGAAGATACTCATACTCGAGAAGAAATTATAGCAATACAACAAATATTGCAGAAGATGGTGACGATTACTATGAAGATGAAGTATCATTCGTAGCACTTAGTGCAGAGATGAAAGTGGAAGAGAATGTAGATGTTATTAATTTTGTCATAGACTCTGGAGCGTCCGAACATTTAATAAAAGAAACAGAAGAACAAAGCATGACTGACGTTAAGATATTAAATAATGTAATTAGAATAAGAATCGCAAATGGGCAAACTTTAGTAGCAAGAAGAAAGGAAAAACAAGACTAAAACGTGGAAACGAAAACGTTACATTGGAAGCATTAATTGTTCAAGATCTTACCTCTAATTTACTCTCAGTAAGAAACATAAATGAATCTGGTAAAAAAGTAGAGTTTTATAAAAATAAAGTAAAGATCTCCTATAACAAAGGCTTAATATAATGTGTAACCTAGTAGGAAACTTGTACATAGCCACTTTTAAAAGACCAGAAAAAGAAACCAGCATGATAACTAGTGCTCACCTACGGCACAGAAGATTAGACTATTTGAATAAAAAAGGCTTACAAATTTTGAAATTACCAATTAGTCCAGATATGTGCAAGCCCTGTATGGAAGGCAAATCCACAAGACTACCTTTCAAAAGCTTAGAACACCCAAGACCAACAAGAGTAGGAGAGTTTCTGCACAGCGATTTAGGGGGTCCTATCAGTACTCCCATGTTGAATTATCCAACAATTATAGATGATTTTTCTCATTTCACTGTAATCTGTTTATTAAAATCTAAAGCTGAAGCAAAATATAACCTCATAAATTATATTCTTGAAATGGAGGCCAAAGGAAACATTGTAAGCAGAATAGGAACTGACAAGGGTGAAGAATTTACGACGAAAGATTTCAAAAGTTTCTGCTATACTAAACGTACATCAATAGATCTCTATTTGATAAAGTAAAAACTATGTATAAATAAATAATTATTTGGTTCATTCAAACTACAGTATTTTTTTAAATAAAATCCTAAAACGTTCCATATAAAAGCTGCAATTGACTTAGCTGATTGGATTGTCATATCCAGAATGTATAAAACAGAATATTTAATCAGCTAGAGAATTATAATTATTATTAATGGGACAATCAAACTAAATATATATGGTGAGTAGATTCATTTTCGTTTTTATTCCAAGCGGTACCAATTTCGCTGCTATTTATTGTGTATGATAGATAATTCATTTAAAGTGAACCTCAACATATATATTTATTACTCAGTCTCAACTAGGCTATAGTGTGAGTGATGAGAATGGGAGATTTTAAGATAAGATTGTTTTTAGACTGTTTATCGATTGTAATAACATTATAAAAATTTAAGGAAAAGAAGCAAGAAGTTATCAATATCATAAATAGAGTAAAATGTAAAGGGCAATTCCCCTTGTAAAACACCAGATGTCAAATCGAATGATTTAGATAGTCCAGCAGAATATTTATTACGAAATTCCACACAAATATAAATTCTAAAATTAACAAATTAAACAGCTTGAGGCAAAGAATGAAGTGGTTGACGTAATTAAAAAAGTGTTTAAAGCCAACAAATATTGCAAACATTTTCAGCTTTTTTAATCCAATATGCGGTTGATTTTAGAATAAAACGTATACACATTATCAATGCCAACCATAATTAGGGCGAAATTATCAGATTATTTTACCAACCTATTCAGAATAATATATTATGTGTGAACATATTAGCAGCACAGTTTATTAAAGCAAATTCCCGATAATTTGAAGGATTATCGAAACGCATCCATACAACAGGAGTCTAAATGCCTGTAAAATGTTGGAGTTAACAGTGTAAAACCATGCGATTTAGAGGGAAGCATAATTACCTTCAATTTGTACTACTAACTCTGGACTTCGTATGTCACGATGGAAAGTGGTTATTAATAGCCACCAAAGATGGGATGCAGCAGGATCTAAGTTTGAGAAATTTGGCCATGGAAGTTTGTTAGCAACATCCTAATTTTCATTGGAATTCTAAACTCTATCCTTGAAATATAAAGTGTAGTTACTCTAAATGTTATTTTTATGTAAATATATGAATGTTTCTCAAATTGACAAATAAGCTCCGATAATATAGTGTGAGCCAAATGCCATCGTAAAATATTACATGTCTTAAAATAGAGACTTACTTAACTTTTAATAAAATATTTTTTTCTAGATAATAAATTATACATTTTTATTTCTATATTTACTTTAATAACGCTTACCAAAAATTTGGATAAAGCCCCGTATCGTCACGTAGTTTAATTTAGTAGAACATGGTTTAAATAAAAAACCATTTGAATAATCGTATTTCAACTTTTTTTATAGTGTTTTTTCATGTGTGTTACAGGACCAGCTTACCTAATCTATTGGTGGCCATTCATTTCCCTATTCTGTTTCATCGAATAGCGATATTTCAATTTTTTCGGAGTAAAACTGAAAGATGAGTCAATAAAATTCATGAATTTTGCATGTGTTGTGCACTGATTAGCTAGGTGAGATAGGTTTATAACAAATGCATTTTTGAAACATAAATTTGCACTCTAATCTCAATCGATTTTTTATAAATCCGCCTATATGATCCTATTAATCTTTACGTAAATAATACCACATATACAGATTGTTGTAAATATTGTTAGCCTACGTGTTACTCTTATATTATTTGATGGCAGACATAGATGTTGAATTTGTTAACTACAGTTTTTAATGAAAAAGGACGACTAATACAGCTCCATTTTCTATTTTTATTGGAAACTTAAATTATCACTCCACAATGATTTTATCCAAAAAATCATCTATTTCTACTATTTCGCCGTCAATAGATATTTTCATCGGAAGATATTGCTCACCGGCCACAATAGTGGCACAACTCAAAATTGCAAATTATGAAGAAAACTGCAATTAAAGTTTTAGTTATTTTAATTTTTCATGTTGTAATGTCATTTAAATATCATTAATGAACTTGACTGGTGATTATTGGTGTGTTTTTATGTGCTAAATAATCGGGGACTGTTAAGTTACTTTTTTGTTTTCAAGAAAGGTTATATTGTGCAATGAAAACAGATGTGTTATTTTTAAATAAAAAGAAAATATACGAAATACTCTTGCTTTATTGAAAATGGCCATATAAGAGAGGAATACGTAACAAAAAAAAGCTATCCTATGTTAAAAATACAACTACATTTTCTGGAAAATCAGTCTTACTTAACGTCTAATCATTTTTTTACTCAAAATTTAAACTGTTATAAGAATAACTGTGACAATTTTTAATAGCGTTGGTTCTTAATAAAAACATGAGGTCATCATATTTTTTCTTACCAATAAGTATGGGGGACTATCGTAGGCTTTCTTCAGTTCAAAGTCTAAAAAAATAGAGAGGGATGTTCTTGAACGTCTTGCATGAATCACTTGGACTTGCTTAAAATCTGTATTTTTAAAAGTTTCACCCACTGTATCAACTATACTGGCACATTTAATTAAAATAACCGAAACACATAAACTGTGCCACTAATGCTGAAACAAATCGTTGCTACTTTTTTGGATGTGTCACTATTGCTCAAACATAACGAAGCATTACTAAGCACAGTTAAAGGCACATTGAAAACGAGGAGCTCAGCTTGCGGTAGCCCGTAGTGGCAAACGCCATTTCGAAGAGATTATTTGATCTAATTTTATGCCAGTATTGTTGGATAAAATTTCTTCAAATTTTAAATTGTTTCACGTATTTTAACGTGTTTTGTGATTTTTTTTAGATGTGCCACTATTGTCGCCGGTGAGCGATATATTCCCGTTGCAAGGTCATTGCAAGAGTTTTTCCAATCAATCAGTTTACATAACAAGTAATAGAAGCAGGATTTTATTTCAAAGGAAACTGTAAATTGGTCGCTTCAGCAATCTGTCTAATATTACGGCGTCAGCATAAATGTCTTCTTTTTTTCTTGTTTTATTCTATTGTTTTATAGGTTTACTTTTTCACTATCTACCCAGTGTTACGTTAAAAAAAAAATATTTTACAAAAATTAGTCACTTCTTGGCAAATACGGTAGCCCTCAGATAGTCCTAATAAGAAAACTGAGCTCATACAGCTAAAGAAAAATTTGATTAATTCGAAAAAAGAACCTCTATCTGAATTTTATATTAGTATCAAATAGGTAAAGTGCCTATTATTTTGACATGAAAAGGCTTAAGGGGTCAAGGGATAAAATATTTTTACATCGGCTGGCTTTAGGGAACAACGACCCAATTATATTTACAAGGATAAGCGTACGTTGTAAAGGAACCAGATATTTTTATATGGGCACGCTTAAGGGGAAGAGTCCATATAAGATGAGAATCACCTATTTAGGTTCCTTAAATGTTAATTTATTTTATTTTAAATTATAAGAGTTAACGTATATAGTGTACAAAATACTATTTTGTCTGATGAAGATTTGAACAAAACGATTTTGTAAGACATTTCTATAACTTTTTTATCCATAACATGACCATTTTTTTTTTGAGTTTTATGTTTCTATATTACGACAAAAAAATAAGTACTTTTAACAAACTGAATGAACCTGTAGGGTCTGATTACAATAAGAAGATCACAGCTACGTCATCACTTGAGGTAGTAATTTTTTGGATAACACCGCCTACTGTGGGTTTAGTGTCATGTGGAAGGAAGCACCCAGCTATTTATAGAGGTTGCAGCACTGTAAAACTGTGCAAAGCATAATAAACAAAACTACAAATCAAAAAGACACAGTCAACTAAGCAAACCAAGGAAATCTAAAGAAAACTGTAAGAAGGCAACAAATAATAATGAAGGCTGCTATACTTTATGCCTAAGTAGCAAATAATGAAATACAACCGACAGTAGAGAGCAGTACTGAGCCTATAACTTCAATGCTGCAAAAAATAATGAATCAAATGGAAGAATTTAACAAAAGGCTGGACAGGCTAGAAAATAATAATAGACGATAAAAGAGAAAATGATTCTTGATCTTAGGATTTTGGTAAAGAACACGAATTGACTCTTATAATACCAGCAAGAGTTATTTGTGACCTTAGAGACACTTGTGGATATATGTCCAATAACAGAAACATATTTTACGAAACATAAGCACGGCAAATTAAAAGGATATCATTTATATAATGCCATTAATCCAAACAATTCTGTCCGAGGTGGAGCTTCTATTATTATTAAAAATAACGACACACTTTGAAAGAGGAAAAAGTGAAGCTGAAGAAATACAAACTGTTAAAACAAAAAATATGTACTCATCTGCCTACTTTCCACCCAGATATAATCTCAAAAGAGGAGACTAGAACAACTTCTTGTCGAGTCTTAGTGAAAAATTTATATTGGGTGCTGATTTTAATGCAAAATATGTCCGTTAATGCTTAAGACTTACTACAACCAAAGGAAAAGAACTTAACGAGGCTATCAAAGATCAGAAATGTAGGTGGCACTCCACGGGAAAACCTACATATTGGCCAAGCGATATTAACAAAATACCTTTTTATTTCCAGAAATATTGCAGCAAATTTTATAAAGATAGAAGATGTTGAGGAATTAATATCTGATCACTCCTTATTCCTAACAATGAGTGTTATTATTATAGAAGTCAATCCCTCATTGACGAATAGACATACAGACTGGAAAAATTTTAACTTGAACTTGAAAAAAATTGAATTTAAATATCCCAATCAGGACAGGGAAAGATTTGGATACGGAAATGAAATTATTTATGGTCAATATCCAACAAACTGCATGGAATAACACACCATTAATACAAAGAAAAACCATGGGTATTAATTACCCTAAAGGAATAAGGGATTTAATACAAAATAAAAGAAAGGCTCGAAAGAAGTGGCAAAAAATGAGAGAAGTGAAGAGAACAGAAACAAATTAACAGCTACGAAGAAATAATTCAAAATGAGTCGACCAACAAATATCTGAGAGAGCTCATAGATGACCAAATCACTGATTACTCATTATGGAATGCTGTCAAAAAAATAAACCATTATGAACTAAATGCATTCGGAATGAAAAAAAAAAATTTAAAAAATGTTTATATGTTTCACTGATTTGTGTGGTACCCACTACTAAATATTTAAATTTAAATTAAGACATTTATAAATAATAGAAATGAGTTTAATGTCAAAATTACAAAATGAGTTTGTTATCATGTGAGGTGACGAAATTATATACTTAATAGGTACTTAATTTATTTTAAACATTCAAAAATGCCTTACCGAAACCAATATGTACCTACAATAATTATTTTGCGGTGTAACATTTTATTTTTGTAACATTTAATTTAGTTTTCTTATATAATAAATTAAGTAATGATGTCTATTAAACTAGATTGATGGATAATTAATTTAGGCAATATACTTTCGAAAATATTGACTCGAATTTACATAAATTGCGATATTTAAATCAATTAATATAATAACTAATTAAATCGTATATAATTTTATTTATAAATCTACTCTTTTACTATTTTCCGGTTTTTTCTAAAACTAGATTACAAGTTCTAGTTAACTACAAGATGAGAAGAGTTTTTATTAGTAGAGGAACAGAAGTCTCAATATTATCTGGGTGCCTTAAAGACGTTGTTTAAAAGAACCAACATAAATTCGAGCCCGTTATGTAATTGTGATATGTGATTTAAGCGACATTTACGTGTTTTCGAGAAACAGGAATAGAAAGCTAATACTTCCTCGGCAAATATGAAACTGTCCTTAAAATCGTAAAATAGGAAATTTTAACTAAGAATAAGCTTTATAATATAAGTTTCATTGATTATTAAAGGATGGCACCATTTACCCGATTTCTGAATTTTGTCGCTTAATTCGTTATTACATAATGCGGTCCAATTATTTGTTATTACATAAATAAAAATAAAAACACATTATAAAACTGCAGTAACCACTATTAATATACAATGACCCAAATGCCCAAATGTACATCAAAAGAAAAAACACTAATTAAACAAACTCAGACTCCAAATTTAATAAAACTTAGCAATTTTGGAATGAGTGACAGTATAAGAATAGCAATGAATCCAAAATTATCTGAACAACGAAAATAAAACCATTAAAAGCGATATACTTAATAGATTAACAGTGTTTTCATTAGTGTAATTTTTAGCTTGTAATGAATCAAATTTAGATGTTCCAAGAGATGCAAATTTAAAAGTAGTTACTTTTCGATATAACACATGTAGTGCCATGGTGGGTCACTGCTGTCCACTAAAGTTGTTTAAAGATCAGGCCTCGGTAACTGATGGTTGTCGAAGAAAGTCTTACTAAATATGCAGACACTGATTAATAGTGCTTTTAGAAATATTTTTTTGTACAATAAATTTCCTCATTAAATATCCCCCGTTTGTAATGGTTTGACTTGTTTACGAACAATTTATATAATTAGGTATCCATAACTCAAATCAATCTTTGTTTTTTTATAGGTACGATAGGTGTAGAAATAAACTTAGTAGTAAATCCTGACCAAGCTTTCTTGTACAAAATAACCAAACACAATATCAGAGACCCAACCATCGCCATTTCACATGTTACCAATAGTAACGGACTAGCATGGAACAAAGCTAATGACAAATTTTATTACATCGACACACCAACTCTTAAGGTAGTCGAATATGATTACTCTGATGAAAATGGAACAATCTCAGGGGGCAGAACAGCGTTTGATCTCAACGATTACAAAACAAATATTACAGGTAAGATGAATTTCAATATTTATGTTTATTTTAGAAAACATCGTAAAGTATAAATTTGCGCTTAAGAATTTACCCCATAACATTTCGCATAAACACAGTAGCTTTGGTACGGGACGTGAAATTAAATTAAAACTCAAATTGTAATAGGCTTGTCGATTTTCAAAACTTAATAGGCTCTTTAATAACAAGTATTTTTAACAAAAGTTGTTAGTTTCCGTCCAATGGTTCGGTTATGGTTTTGGCTAGTTTCAGCTCTAGTTTTGGTTTCGGCAGAAAACTGGCCGAAATTGCTTTCGGAAGTGTTCGCATCACGCTTGGCGGCATTCGGCGACCGTGCCCTGTGCTATTCCTGCACAGGGCACGTTTACACCCACACACTTCTTTGCTGTGTGCCACACAAGTTTTCCAAGTGAACAAATTTAGTGCTGCTGGCCAAATGAATTCAGAAAACGCGGAAAAATATTATTTCTAGCCTATATCATTATACTGTTTAATTACGAATATTAATTTAATTATAAATAAAAAAACATATTTTATTAGCTGTATTCATTTTCTTGTTCGTGAAAACTTAAATTTTTTATTTTTATTTGGTAGTTTTTATAGCTTTTATAGCTTTATTTGTAACACCATACCTTAGTAATTATAATACCTATTATAATACTATTTTTTGTTAAAAAATCCACTATACACGTAGCCACGCTTGTTACTTTGTAATTCACTTATTTTTTCTTTATTTCAAAATATAATAATAAAACTATTTCAATAAATTAATTAATAAAATGAATAAATAAGTAATAAGTAAGTGTAGCTACAATTTATAAAAGAAGTTGTCTAAAACTAGGATTACAATAAGTTATTGCAAATTTCAATGAGCAATTCTCTTTACAAAAAAGAATGGCTTCTGTTTTTCGGTTTTGGTTTCGGTTTTGGCTGAAACTAAGACATGAGTCGAAATTCGGTTTCAGTTTCTATTTTGGTTAACCCCTATTTCGGTCGGGCACTAATTTTTGTTCAAAGTTTGACCAGTTTTATTATGTAACTTTTATTTCAAAAACACCATGTATAATACATATACATAGTAGTGTATTACGCGTCTACAGATTCACAGGTTGATGTCAATACAATTTCCTTCAATGTTTCTTATAATTACTATTTTTGCTAGCCTATCTGGTGCCATTTTCTGCCCTGCCCTTTTAACCCTACAAGATTTTACTTATGTTATAGTTTTCTTCGTTTTGAAACAAGGTTTTACAACCGAAACAGAAACCGAATTTCGGCTACCTACTGTTTTAGTTTAGGCCGAAACCAAAACAGAAACTTTCTTTCAACGAAATTTATTTTTGTCATATGTTATTGGTAATCCTAGTTTTAGACTACTATTACTGTAAATTTTAGCTACACTTATTATTACCTATTTATTTAAATGAATAAAAAAAAGTCCTTTAATTATTTTTTAAAATTAAAAATAGTTAATGAGTTACAAAGTAGCAACTATTGTTGTGTGGGTAGTGGATGTTTTATAGTATTCTATCAGGTTTTATAATTACGAATTCATGAAGTTGCCAAAGAAGACGCCAAACGTGACATAAAAGTAGTTTCAGTTTCGGCTGTAGTTTCGCCCATTTTCCGCCGAAACCGAAACTACAGATGAAAATTTTATTTTAGGCCCAAACTGGCCGCAATCGAAACAGAAACCGAACCTTCGGTCGGACATTAACATTAGTATAGTAACGTTTATGAATTTTATTTTGCTTGTATGTAAAGGATGATTCCTAGGTTGATAATTTTTTTTCCTACGACCACTTAGGAAAGTGACACATATCACACTATATAGTCCTATGGAAAGTGCCCTATATCACACGCGTATGAATAAGAATTTATTTTTCACCCGTGTACGAATATGCTACTTTCCGCATCAGCTGTCACAAAATGTCAAACGCATCATTTCTATTTTGATCTATGTAATGTTCTGCATTTTTTGATGAAATTATTTTGTAGTCGTAGGAAAAATATTGTACATCACTTGTGTGAAAAGTGATTTTCCACACTCGTGTGACAGTCGCACTCGGCTTGTGCCTCGTGCGACAATATTTCCCACTCGTGTACATAACTTTTTTAAATAATTTTTTAAAAATTATTTTTTCAAATAACTTTTTCAAATAACGTTTTCAAATAAATTTATTAAATAACTTTTTCAAATATCTTTTTTTTCAAATAAGTTTTTAAAATAACTTTTTTCTACTACCGTGCGTAAAGTACGTACTTTACGCACTCCACGAAGTGTGTAAAGTTGTACTTTTTTTCACTAGTGCGTAAAGTAAAACTCTTTACGCACTAGTTAAAAAAAGTAAAATTTGACAAAATTTGTACATAAGAAAATATAACGTTTTATTTTATATTAACATTTTTTTGCTATCTCCTTATAAGACAAATAAATAAATTATTTTTTTTTAAATTCGCAAATGGAAAATATTCTAAACAGCCTGTAGGGATAAATACTTTTGGCAAAATGCCAATTGTTATAGCAACGTATCTAAACTTGCCCAATCCAACGGCTTTTACAGGACACTGCTTTAGGAGGTCTTCGGGCACTATGCTGGCAAATTCTGGAGGAGACCTTCTAACGGTCAAAAAACATGGAGGATGGAAATCATCTACTGTTGCAGAAGGCTTCGTAGACAGCACAATAACACAAAAAAACAAAATTTCTAATAAAATTTTGATGGATGACAGTATGCCATCCACTTCCAAACAAAGCTACAATTTTACCGTTGTTTTACCCTACAAAAATATGCCTGGATAAAATTTTTATCTCAAACGGTTCAAAATGTATAGCAATTTTAATGAAAATTTCCGTAATAGAGCTTTGAATCAAACATGTCTGTTTTTCATCAACTTTCATAGCCCGTACGTATATGAATTTTGGAGGCAAAAATATTAACTCCGGGGTATTTTTTAGAGAATGTCATGCCCTACAAGAATATGCCTGGATAAAGTTTCTTCCTCAAACGTTTCCAAAGGTATAGCATTTTTAATTGTCAAAAATTTTTTGCATGTTATTTAAATGGGTAATTTCAAATGGCCACCGTCACCTTTTACAATTGAAATAAAAAAAATTTTCCAATGAGAGAATTTTTATTCAACAGATAGACCATTTGGAGACCCTAAAATTGATAGGTTAGTAATTTTGGCTCACCCTAGTGCCCATGCAATTGTCCCATTTCGACCGATGCATCTATTCGGGAATTTAATGTCTAAAAACTTCTGCTTTTATGACTGATGACAGGTACGGATTTGAAATTTTCCTTGTGTAAGTTACTTTCTTGTATGGCTACATATGTCACCAGATCTAATTCTTTGTACTTTTTTGTTTTTTAAGTTCTGTTTTGTGATTTTATACGTCTCAACTTGAGAATCACCCTGTATAGTTACAATTTTAGTTTTAGTTAGAAACGGAAAAGTTATACTTAACTCTTTTCTTTTTCTGGTAATTATAACATAATTTTGAAAATTGACGCCATTTTCATGAATCTGAGATTCTTCACTAGACGTGAATTTAAAATTAAAAAATTGTAGAGATAAAATTAATCAATTGTTTTCTAAAGTATATACAATTTTGAAAAACCTATTTTTTAATGTTCAACATGCTTTAATTAAATATCCTAAATGTAAAACATTGATATAATTAACAATTTTTTCAATGGAAGAAATCTTTTGTTTTAACTTAAACATAATATGTCAAATTTTATACCGTGCGGCCAAACAAAAATGTTTCTAAAGCAGACCATGGACAACAAAGACAAATATTGTCGTTGTAGAGTCAAAACGTCATATTTTGGCGTAACTGAATATAATTTTTTTCTTTTTTTAGAGAGATTAATTTTAAAATATAAATCTTTAACCATTTGGCATCTTTTTGACTTACTTTTTTCTATTAAGCTACTTTTACACAATTTCCTACAAAAAAAAAGTTTTTAGTGTTTCCTGAAAACCTGGTAATTTTATGATACGAGGTTTTGACTCTACGACGACGATATACGACTCATGTGCTACACACGCCTCTGAAATGAAATTCAAGCCGTAATTTAAAGAAGATGAATAATTCTAAGCTTCGACATGTGTGATTTTTTCCATGGTCTACTTTAAAAACTTTTTATCGTTCCATATCTTTAGTGTTTTTTTACCCATTTACTATTTATTGGATTTATAAATAACTATTGATCCATTACAACCAACTTTTCAGTGTACATCTATTGACATATATCTATTATTAGGATCACCTTGTATCACGACTAAACATTTACCAATGTTTAGACTGATTAAAAAGTGTTTTTTAGGGTCACTGCTTCAGCATTGTCGTTAAGTAAAATTATTCTTATTATATTTACCTGCTTATTATTAAAAAAATTAACAGTTAAATCTATTTATCAATTCTTAAAGTTTGGAAAAAATAAATCAAATATGTATGATTATTTTTCATTGGGCAATTTTGTTATCACAAAAGTGTATAAATAATACTAATAAGTACTTGTACGAACGTGGGTACTTAACTTTTATTGTAATAAGGTCGGTACTTAACTTTTATTGTTTTTCAAATTTTGCACCTATCTACACATGTTTTCCTTAAATTAGTTTTACACAACCTTATAAATATTTAAAATCCAGACAAAATACCTATTAATGAGAATTATATTTATTATTCACTGCCAGTTATCAACAAAGTCATGATAATGCCAAAGTGACGTAGTATTAAGTCAATTTTCCAATTAAAAATATTGCCAAGGGTAATATAGGTAAACAAATTTTAATAATATAATGATAAATTAAAAAAAAAAATAAATACCAGAAGAACCAGGACTACCAGGAGGGCATAGTAGTTAACGAAGAAGAAAAGCAGATAGGTAGAGCAGATAGATGAAATAGATATACAGTTAGATTCCAGAGAAAGAGAGAGAGAGAGAGAGAGAGAGGGAGTAGTAGGAAAGAAACAAGTCACAGGAGAGAAAAAATGGAAGGGAAAATATTTGTGTTAATTGGTTATATTTATTATTAGGTATTTAGTATTTTTATAAAGTTTAGGAAACGAATCACCCCTTTAAGAGTCTTGAGCAAGGGATTTGGATATTTACCAGATTTGGTGTTTCCATATCACAATATTCAGTCAGTTCGATTGGTCGGTAGCAGCGTCATGCGACATAAGATACGTGCTCTTCAGCAAAAATAATTTGTAAAATATGAATTTATATGAAAAGTGTGAGAATATTATGAAAATTTAATATTGCTATTTTTAATATTTAACATTTTTTTAATACATTAAATTGGATCATTATAGGATTGCCAGATGGTATGACAATTGACGATGAAGATAATTTATACGTTGCTTTGTATGGAGGTGGAGCCATAATCAAAGTTGATCCTAAGACTGGAAAACTTCTAAATGTAAGATTAATAATGATATAACAGTCATTCTATTTTATTCAAAAATAGCTGTTTATATTTCTAATGAATATGTTTTAGGTGATTGCCATTCCATCTAGAGATGTCACATCTGTCATGTTTGGAGGACCCAATCTCGATATTCTATTCGTCACCACTTCTAAAGTTAGTTTAACTCCTAAAGAACTATTACAATGGCCTGCTGCTGGCAGCGTGTTTGCTGTCAAAAATCTTAATGCCAAAGGTTTACCTGCTTTTACTGCAGATATCATAGATAGTATACCATCAAGGGTAAGCATTAGATTTGTCTTTATCATTTTATTATTTTTTTTTAATAAAACACTGTGCTTCTAGAATATGTCCATCATCAAAATGTTTCAATAAGAGTTTTTAGATAACTATGAATTTAAGGATTGTCAAATATACTTTCTTTTTGAAAATGAAGTAAAAATAAGTTGTATACAGAAATTTATAAGCAGATACTATTTCAACCTGCATCTCAGTTAGGAGGCAGAGACCACAATATATATAAAGTAAAATTTTAAAATCTCAGAAGTCAATTAAAGTTAACAATTTCATGTAGATAAGTTGTCGAACTTGTCCATGTTGTTGCGTTAAAATATCTCTTCATTTTTGTCTAAGAGATAGAGAAAAGGATCCATTACTTTCATGCGATCAGACTTTAACCAGTAAGATCACATTAGCCAATACGGGCTTACCACGCTAGATTACAACATAGCCTAGCCAACGCTGCACAGGGTGATTCTTTTATCATGGGAAATGAGTTTTTCTCGTAAACGACTGCAGCAAATGGAGTTCTGTAAAAAGTATTTTATTTACGCCGATTAATTCTTGAAATTGGGATGGATATGGAAGTTATAATTAATTGACGCTGGGCGCCGCGACGTTTCACAAATTGATTGACAGAAGCATGCCATTTTAATTTCAGAAATTTAAATATCTATTCAATAGAAACACTTTTTTCAAATAACATTTAGTGAAATTTAATAAACCGTGCATTCTTTGTATGAAAACAAATTTAAAACATAAAAGCTTGTCTGTAATTTTCGAATGTTTTCAGAAAAAATGGTATTTTAAAAAAGTGCTTCTATTGAAAAGATTTTTTAATTTCTGAAATAAAAATGGTATGCTTTTGACAAAAAAAATTGTGAAGCGTCGCTTAATTATAACTTCATATCCATCCCAATTTCAAGCATCAATCAGCTAATTAAAATACTTTTTACAGAACTTAATTTGCTGCAGCCGTTTACGAGAAAAACTCATTTCTCATGATAAAAGACTCACCCTGTACGCATTTCATTTGAATTAATCACATTGGGCCGTACATCTTCGACCAAAATAAAATCGGCTTTTTTCACTTTTCATTTCTTAATAAATTAAACGAAATAACGAAGTTGTTGTACCAAGTTGTAGATCCCCAGTTGTATATATTAAATATACATAGGTCTAGTATGTGACAAAAAAACGCAACACTCATTAAAGTCGAGATTGTCAAATCCTTGCTGATGAGTCCTAATAAGGACGAAACCGGTCCAATAATGACGTTCTCCTTAGGAAACAAAATCAAAGCTAGAATGTTGAAAATTATTTTCTAACTCGGCTATTTTTCTTTTGATATAATGCAAGGCCTATTGCTGTATTTGACAAGGCAGTAGTTGTTTTCAGCAGAGAAACGGTCGCTCGACGTTTCTGAGACACGGACTTCGAGTTTTTCTCATTTGCTTTAATTTTATTATCATACATATAGTAAAAAATAGAAATATATAATTCCACACTATGTAAAGAAATAAAGTCAAATTGACCATTTAGAAAATATACTGTTTTATAAAATGAATAGCGTAGAATAACATTGATATTTTTAAAATTCAGAAAATCTACAACCTTATTGAAGAACTATTTAAAAAAATAGATTATATAATTTTATTGTCTTAGAATTTGATAAATTAGTTTCTATAAAAAATTGATGTTATTGTTTCCAGAACCTTTTAGATAATCTCTTCAGTCCCGATTTATTCCCAAGGGAATCTAATATCCAAAAATATGTTGAACCTCGAAATACAGAACCTGGTAGGTATAATAATAGCATGGGCATGCAGTAATTGAAATGGAATTTTGTAGGCGAATACTCTGTTCAATATATTAATGCTTATTAAGTAACCGTGCATGAATTAGATTAGATAAAAGCCATAGTGCACTCTCGGTGATGGAAAAAAAATGTAATTTTACTTTTTGGTTTAATTTTGCACACGAAACAAAGAGAAACCAGTAAAGTGCCAATAAATATTAATTTTTTTCATTTAACACATTTACGATTACTTTAATATACAGGATGTTTCAAAAAACATGTGCCATCGCTCGTGGAGTGATTACTTCCCCAAAAATGAGACAAATAGTTCCTATCAAAATGGGTCCTCAGATGCTTTGTGTCCAAGATACATGTTTAGATATACCCTAGAGCTTTGAACTTTGATTTGGGTACAGGTGTTCTAACAATGTAGGAAATAAAATTTTTTCAAAATACAGTGACCCATTTGAAAGCAGGCCACCCTGTTTTTATTTATAGACCGATATTGACGATTTTTTGAACGTAAACACAAGTCTCTTTGGACGATATTTAAATTTGAAGGACCATATTATCAATTTTTTACTTTGTTTCAATACAACAGGAGAGGAGTCAACAGTTCAAATTTTCGAGGTTTACATGTTTACCAAAGAACTTGTGGCACCAATTACAAAAGTTTCTTCGGTACCTTAACTTCTATTAGCCTATCATGGACAATTTAAAGATATTTTACTGGTTATCACTTCTGTATATATTTTATGAAAAATTTTCATTTTATGTTATAAAATAATTATTTTTCATTATAACAAAAAAAAATTGTAAGTAAAGGATGTAAAACATATTTTTTTTTTTGTTTCAGGGTTGTGGGAATCATTAATGAAAGCACTCCGAACTTTCTTTTAGTTTTTATAATAAATTTATTTAAAATTAAAAAGATGTTTAATTTCGAAACCTAATCCGAGAATACCGATCAAGGAGAAGCGACAGTAGCTGTCGGTGCCTTTGATATCGGATGTACCTTTTTCACAGTATTACTTTGACTGATACACAACTTAGCACGCTGAGAAAACATGATTATTTTCTACACTGAGCGAAATAGTTTGGCAAATTATCTGAAATCATTGTTATAGTCCATGCACAAATGTTGCAATGGGATTTAATTACATTGAAGTAGTTAGGGTTAATAGCAATGCTGAAATTTCTGCACCAAAATATAATTCATTATGTAATAATTATTTATTATAAAAGTAAAAGACGTTTATTATTTTATAATTTATCTATAAAATTTGTTCAATATTTGGTTTATTTATTATTAAAAATGTAATAAAAGCCCCATATTTAAATTAAATTACCTTTTTCTTAATTAAAAATAAGGTAAATAAAATTAAAGGTGTCAAAAAAAAATTAGGTAAAAATTAAAAATACATTAAGTTTGAGAGGTTTAACTAAATATTTGCAATGTGCATATATTTTCAAAGCTTTAAGGTTTAAAAAGTACTTACATATTTTTGGAATTTCTAGATTTATATTATATTAAAAGGACTTTCAAGTTTATCACTCATTTCTGTAGAAACAAGTGTTTTCTCGCCAAGTTAAACCAGATGTCATTTAAGGTTTATGTATTTAGAGTTAAATACCTGGCCTGGCTATTACCCAGACAATACAAATATGTCCATTGGACGTCCATTCGATATACAATTTTGGATGTCTAGACGTTCAAAAATGAGTTTTCTGGACTTCCGACATCCAATGGACGTCCAGTGAAGTAAACAAATGGCACACTTTTGACCATTCAGAGGACGTCCAATTCTGGAATATATTTGGACGTCGAATACTGGACATTCAAAAAACTTCCAGGATTATATTTCCATTAAGACGACATCTCCACTTTTTTACAGAACCGCAACTCACCACACACTATTTTATATTATTATTAATTTGTTTATTATTTTCGCAAATCGCTATACACCATTTATTTTTTAATAAAAATCGCTTGACCTAACCAAGAATGGAACTCACGACACATCCATTATCGTTTTACGCTTTTAATCGCTAGACGACCTTGACCAAGGAACTACTTGAAAACTTTTTACTAGATACAGTTATAAATGCAATAGATTCAATTTGTCAATCTTTAATGACCAGTTATATTAAAAAAAAGAAGTATATACAGATGGGTATTATCTGGTAGGCCTAATAAATAATGACCTAAGATGGACGTCTACTGGACGTTAAAATACTATTGAACTTAAAATTAAGTCCAAAAACAGACGTTCTCTGGGTATCGATATTCAGTTGTCAATTTAATTAGCATAAACGGACGTACACTGGATCCTCGGATATGGACCTCCTGACCCTCAAATAGATCTAAAGTGGACGTCCATTGGACTATGTGTGCATAGACGAATTTTTAGAAATAGATTCATTCAATAAATATAAATATAAATGGGCAAAACATCTTTATATTGACATAAGTGTAACTTACAATTTAGACGTAATAAAGGGATTTTTCCCACTTTAACCAATCCTAATTGAAATACGCGAATTTATTATATTTTTTTAAATATAATTTCAAAATAAAATAAACAAAATGCAGTTCATTGTTTATTAAATTTATAAAGAAAAACATATATTTCACAAAATACAATACCTACATATGAAAAATAAAATGTCAAAAATGACTAAATCATTATACTTAACATTTATGCATGTGATAAAATTCTTAGTTTCCTAATAACTTTTTTGGCACATTTTATATCTGTATTAGAATACCTAAGTGTGTAAAAATCTTCATCTTATTACTACACAAAACAAACACCAAAAAATATCACTTAACATTGCTCACGTACTAAACACAACTTGGACTGACTTTGACAGATAACATAATTTTGAGTGATACACAACTTATTTTCGCACATGCGCGTTACAAAACGGTACACTGAAAACACCAAGCTTTCGCTTCTCCTTGATCGGTATTCTCGGACCTAATTTTAATTTCGTTCCAACATATTTTTCCACTGTTCATTTAAAAATAAAAATGAAGTCGACCTTTTAGAAGCCAATGGAAAACCACCAAATTAGTGTATTTGTTTACTGCTCTGTTTAAATTTCATAATATACATTCTTCAATTTAAAAATATCATTTCCAGACCGGGCTTTTGCTTAAGAAACACCAGCGTTCAAAATTTACCAGTGCAATCAAACTTCACATAGCAAAGAGACATTTTTAAAAAACAGATCGCCCATTTTTAAGTAGCAACTGTCATCTCGCTTCAACACAATAGAAGCAAAATATATTTCCGGTAGACAATATTCCATCTCATATTCATATTTATATTCATATTTTAAATATTTCCAAATGAAAAATTATGCCTGGTCTCATTATTTTCAGCCAGATAAATCCATTACATAATGAGGTGGGGAGCTGCGCGCAACGTCTCATCAAAAAATACACATTGTTCCTTCTTCGAGTCCTTCTAACCTCCAAACCATTCATCTCGCACGTTAACTAATACTTGAATGTAACAAAGGCGTAGCCAGCGGTACAAAGCTACATAAGTACTAGCAATTTCTCAATGCATGTGTTCTCTTTAATGCTGAGCTTGAAAAGTACCTCGCGGAGCGGAGTAGAGCTAGTAGATTTTTTTAGTCACGTGTTCATCGAGCAAATCGAAGCTTATGTAGAATAAAAGAACGGCTATGGATTTCTTTGTGTTTCCCGTTTACGGTTTTCATTAAAATAACAAACTTAAACCTTTCTTTTAAATCAAATTTGATCTCTCTTTTGTTAAAAGTTGCAAAGTAAAGTTAATTTTGAGCTGTAGTATTTTTTGCTTTCACTAGAAAATAAACCATGTTCTCATTTTTGTCTGACATTTTTTAATGAACAAACACACATGAAAAGAATAAAATGCAATACAAGAGACAGAAACGAAGTCTGTACATCTCAGAAAAGTATATCTACTTTGTCAATTGTCACAGAAATTATATTTACTCCGAAAGCTCTAAAATTTAATTCGGAGTAAATAGATCTTACTCGACTTACCAGCTCCGCATTAAAAGACCACGGAGCAGAACCCATCGAGAAGACACAGATGTAGTAAAAGAACGGCTTCGAGTAAAAAGAGCAAAACGAGGTAGTTTTCAAACGCAGCATAAGTAAGTACATATGTAAATAAAATGTGTAATCGCTTCTATTAACAAATGAAATAAAGTATTTTTTCGTTGGTGTTTTATTTCCATGGATTAGGAGCTTTTAAGGTAGCCCATATAGTCCTGTTGTACCGGTGTTAGCCGATGAATTTAGGGAGGAAGAAACCTCCAACGTAATCACGCTACTTTTATTTAGACATTCGGATTCAGTATTAAACTCTATAGGGCCATGTACTACGCAAGGAAATTGCCAACTCTAGCATACAGGTTTACTACAAAAGAATCATCGGGTTTTAAAAATATATATTTTAGAATGTATTACAGATAAAATACTAAATGACATGTCAATAGAAAGGGAAAATATATCATTACAAATGTTCGATGTATGTTCCTCGCGTCACACAACATACGAAAAAATGATAGTCCACTTCGGCCCATACACGTAGTAATGTGGTTTGAATCACAATCACTTCCGTAAATTTTTTGTGGAAAACGCACGAAACTTAGTCCAACTGCGTTCACCGTTTCGTCAAGAACTCATGGTCTTCCGGTAGGTATTTACGTTTAGTAATGGAACCTGTGTTCTTGAATTGTCGATAGTCCAGTAGAATGCTGTAATGTCCTGGAGAATCAGTTTCGCATTGCCATCGGAATTAACGTTGCACCGTAACAACTGATAAACATCGCACGTAATTTAACACGCAAAACACTTTCTGCTGCATAGTTGCGGTTTTACCAATTACACTCGACATGTGCTTAAGGAATAATGAAAGAAGTAGAATATGATAAATAAGGTTCATTCCTGTAGGATGTTCCAAACTAGAATCAATCTTTCTATAGTAAGCGCAATCAATTCTTAAAACATTCAAGTAAGCAAAATTTAAAAATAACTTTTCAATTTTTCAAATACGTAAGGTTAAAAAGTTTGGATTATATTTGAAACAATAAACGCTCCAAACTTTCATTTCCAAAATGTCAAGTAAGACTTCAAAGAAACGTAATTTTACATTAATTTCATTTTTCATTACTCATTTTCGTTTGTAAATAAAAGATCAAATTTTAGTAGATGCCTAGAACAAAAATAATACGCTAGTTCAGTGATGATATAATTATGGTTCCACTGACAATTAAAGTGATAGTAGATTTTTTTAGTGCGTTTTGTTCGTTCTGTTTACCTAAACTATATCGTTTTTTCACTTTTATAAATATATTCCTAAAGTAAGTAGATAACATGCATCACAAATATAATCGTTTAGTTACCAATTACATACCTTTAACCTATTTTTTATGACCTGTAAACAATATTTAGAAATAAACTAAAAACAGTAAAAACAAATATGTCAAATTTAATGATGTTTTTGTTAAAAGTTTGGTTAGAATTAAATGTCAGTCGAACCAAAATGACATCACACCGAACTAGGGTATTAAATATCCAATAAGTCATCGTCCAACCAAACAAATTGATCGTCTAGATCCTGAAGATAGAGAAGAAAAAGTTAGAGAATGGTTCAAAAGGAAGGAGAAAGAATTGAAAAAGAAATCGAAAAAACGACATACAAAAAAGCGTATTATGTAAATGATTCAATTTAATTTAAGAACTTTTTAAAATATAATTCGTCCATACTCTTATTTTTCATGTAATTTACTTGATAATTAATAAATAAGATTTATTTATATACACTGGGTTTACGAGTTATACGACTGAATACCCTTAGGAAAAAAAAGAACAAAATATTAAAAAATTAAATTAAAAATGTTATCGACTCAAATATATTTTAGCACAAGTTAATGCACTTTTTTGAATTTTGGTCAGTGGATCTTAGAAAAAATACACTGGCCAACTCGAGAGTGAACTATCCGTATCCCATTCAGTATCGTATCGTGCGATGGAGCAATCATATCCACTCTTGTTGCACAAACTTGTATTTTTAAGAGGGTTGTCAAGAATTTTCGACTTCCAAAAAAACAACAAGGCTGCTTCTTGTTTTTTCTCTTCTTTATCATTTCTTCTATTTTCATAAAATTTTTTGTCCATTCCATTCCTTTCATTTTTTGTTTTTCATTCCATCCAGTTTTTGGTTTATTGTTTCATTATTTTTCTTTATATCCTTCATCACCAAGGTAATGTTACGTGAAATTAATTTTAAATTAATTTCAAATTTATTTTTGACAACAATTTCTCCATAACCCCTCGTAACACAACGTAAACGACCACCGCTCGCTTTCTTCTCGAAATTTGGAAAGCACCGTTTGCGCACGGTCCATAGGGTTTCTTTGGGCAACCAGTCGTCATAAAACCGATTCGTTTGAATTCAACCGGTCTTTTTAGTGTATCGAATTTAACGTGCTAGCTTTTGCCGATAAATATATTAAATTAGTTGCTAGTAATTATCTGTCTTTTATGTGTTTGTTGTGTGTTAACGTTGGGATAATTATCAGGTAATGTTTCTATCGCCTTATATTATTCACATTTTGCTGGATTTCGTTGAAAGGCCCCTAACTAATAATATTTTTTAAGCTTTCTTTATTACTTTGATATATGTATACGCGGGGAGGCAACTTAATAATTGAATTACAAGTCAGTCTGGAAATACAGTTTAAACGGAAATTTATGGATTTATGGCTCTTAACTTATTTTGGAATTATAAATAGCTTATATTTTGTTCAGATGATGTAAAACTAATTGTTATAACTTATTTTGTCCTCATAAATATTTTATATTCTGTTCAGATGATGTAACTTTAATATTTGTCGTGATATTTTATGTTCTGTTCAGACGATGTAACTTTAATATTTGTCCCGTATATTTACTTTTACATACGGTACTGAGGTTCTTTTTATTTCTAAACCTGTAGTGGCTCCAAGAAGCTCCAAGAAGCCCCAAGAAGCCCCAAGAAGCCCCAAGAAGTAAAGAAGCTCCTAGTTGCTCCTAAACGCTCTGAGAAACAGAAAGTACCGAGTTACGTAGTTACTCCAGGAAGCTCTAAGATCTAAGCTCTAAGAAACAAGAAGTCCGAGTTACGTAGTTTCTCCAAGTTCCGAGCTCCAAGCCCCAAATATCGAAGTACCTAAAGGCGAATTGTCCACGACACGACATACAAAAGCGAAAAACCGTACTTACTGTACTAGAGTGCCACATGGTCGGGACAATTAATAATTATCTAATTATCTTACAGTAAAGTTTATTCATTCAAATAAACTATCAGTCAATTTTAATTCATTTTCTATTCAGATTTAATCACTAACTATTAATTTATTATATGCAAAATTCCATTCTTTTTACTTTTTTTTATTAAATGTTTTAAATGTTTTTTTTTCTAAAGAATGAAGTTTTACATATAATAAATTAATAGTTAGTGATTAAATCTGAAAAAAATAACTCACCCTGTAAATCTGACTAACACATCTTAATCTTAGGATCCGTAGGTTCAACAATTACAATAATTTGACAGGATTGGAAAATGTTACATCCAAATTTCAAAAACGTCGTGTATACACTCAACGTTTGGGGGGTTTACAAAATTAATTTTTATACTAAAAAATATTTAAAAAAATATATATTAAATTTAATAAATTTGTGTTTTCTAAAACCTTCCTATTTTCTTTTCTGAACTCAATTGTTTCCTCTGCAACCTATCTACACCTCTCTGCTTGCTTTCATTTTTCCTCTGCACCCTCTAAATCTGCTTCGGTCCTGGTGGTCTACCTGGCACTTTCTCCAATGATTTGAATAAAATGTACCTTACTTTTCTTTTAAATTGTTTTATTTGTGCTCCAATAAAAGTATCCAATACATAGCAATTCTCTAAATATATTTATTTCCAATCAATAACCTTTCTCTTGATACAAAATTCAAATTTACATTTCTCGTTCAAAATTTTCCATCTGATATCTTAAATATTCTCATAACAATTATTCCAAAATATCAACATCTTGAATTTTTTTAAATAAATTCCAACTTTCAGGACCGACCTTACCCATCAAACGTTGATTAACTCATTTTGAAAACAAACAAAAATATGTCATTAAATTAATTTTGAATCACATATCATATTAATAGTTATATAGAGATGGATCATGTGTTTTTCTAAACCCCTAACATAAGTAAAAAATGGCAGAAATTTGGTTTTAAAACATATTTTTTCTGATTTCTGATCCTGATTGATGAGCAATTGCAACGCAACCCGATTTGAGCAATCTATATAACTATATATGTACATATATCACTGACTCTGTTAAAGCCCCCGAGCTATCACCATAATCTGTTTGTAGCCTGGCGGCGGCACTGTAGCCATTTGAAGGCCCAACTACTTTCCCTTTAACCAATTCACTCTCACTCCTAGTGGTCACGCATCCACTACGTGACCGAAGAGATGACTGCTTAACTCAGTATGTGGATGCACAATAATCTCGCAGATAGCCTTTTCGGCTAATTTAGAATATACGAAGTAAATTAAATGCTTTACATGCAGTTTAATAATATCAAATTGCTAAAACTTTAAATCTCGAGTAATTTTCTTAATGTAAAATCAAAAAAACCAAAAACCAAGGGTGATAAATAGTAAACTTGCACATTTAACCGTTAATCTTGCTATACTAACGCTATGTTCTGTGTTAAATGTATCATTCACTATCGTGCTAAGGGTCCATGACCTATTAAAGCAAGAAAGGGTACTTTTTATAAACCTTCCTATCTATTCGATCTTATCGTCTCAAAGATCGTTGTTACTAAAGAAAAACAACTTGAAATGACAATGGACGATATAAAAATCGTAAAAATTAATAATTTTTTATTAGATAGTATCTGGGAATGACGTATGTGATTCAATAAAGATAACATAATTTGAAACTTAAAGTACCAAAATCTTGTGAGGCAATATACATTAATTGTTTTTGTACCTTTAGCAATAAGATACAAAAACACAATTTATTTATCATTTAATGAGGGTAAAAACAAAACATTATTACTAGGTTGTAAATATAAGTAAATTCTATTTTTATAAATAAACCTTCCCTTCTTCCCCTGATATAAACTTCCAATAATAATGTATATTATTGATTTTAAAACCAAAAAAAGGTTTATTTTTATTTATTTTCTTTCGCATTTATTGATATAATGAATTTTTCGAAACCAGTTTTATAATGTTCAATATTATGCAACTGGTTGCGTAATGTAGATCATTTTGACACTTGCAACGATAAAAAAAATGTCGCTTTATATGTCTTTATTGGAAAAATATACTTGTCTAACTTTACACCACTTTAATCATCTACACCCGGTTGCAAAAACGTTCTAGAAATTTATGAACCTGATCAACTTTGACAGAGCTTAAGAATGTGATCTTTCTGAATGTCATTAACCTCAAATCACGCACAGTCTAAAAATCTGTCAAAGTTTATCGAGCTAATATTAATGAACATTGTTGTCGACTTTAATGAGTATAAAGAAGTACAAGTATAAAAATAAGGCAATCCAATCATTTCGTCGCGTACCAGAAATATTAATTGGGAGTTGAAATGTATCTGACGATGATAAGGTGAATGTCGAAACACATACAATTACGGTATGTTTTTTGTCCACCAGTGACGGTGGGAATTTCGTTATCAACGGAATCAACTCTTACTCAAGTTTTGACATCTAAGCGAACTTTGTCCACCAGCATAAATCGCTCGACGTAAATGTTCAATTCGAATGAGCTGTATTTATCAATAAAACTTATAATCAGTTGATTTAATTGGTCCGTTCTTTTAAAGTGTACCGATATATCGAAACATTGAGTTACCTATTTGAATATTATATTAAACTAAGTGTTTTTTTTTTAATTGTATCACTTGTGATTTTGCAATCTTAAGTACAACATGTTATACGGTTTTTTAAGTTTGGCTGTCGTCCTTGTAGCTACTGTGAGGTAAGTGAGATTTTGGTTAAATATAACAATTTATGAACTGAAAGGTAAGGGATTGGTTACCATCAATATAAAAGATTCTTCATTACAGGATTATATTATTCTGATGATTTTTTATTATTAATCAGTAATCACTGATTTGACTCGTTTTAAGCCTGCAGATGACAGGAGCTCATTCAGTGTTTGTGTTCTGAGCTGATCAATAAATATCCCAGTGACGTAAAAAAATCTGTTGCATGTCAAATAAAGTTAATGAACCTTTTTTTTAAACTATGGAATTCAGTTGTAAATTTAAAGATAAAGTTCTGATTGGTCAGTAATCTTCTAAAATTTATAAAAGAAGAAGCGACAAAGAAGGACGTTCTAATTCCTCTTTTTAAAGTAAGTTTTTATAATGAACTTGAACATTCAAGTTAATTTGGTATCATGAAAATGAAATCCTAACTTACTATAAATTATTTTAAGGCTGTCAATTCCTGACTTGATAAACGGTTAACCGGTTTGACTGATTTTGACCGGTTTCGGTTTTAATCGAATTTTTACTATTATTATAACCGGTCCAGATATCCGGTTAACCGGTCCGATTATCCGGTTAACCGGTAGGTATATCTGGTTAACCGGTCCAAATATCCGGTTAACCGGTCAGATTATCCAGTCAACCGTTCAGATTATCCGGTTAACCGGTCCGATTATTCGGTTAACCCGTCCGATTGTCCGGTTAACCGGTCCGATCAAATCGAGCCTGTCGAACCGGACCGATTAGACCGGATTCAGCGGTTTAACTGTAACCGTGACCAGTTTAACCCGTCCTGGTTTATCCGTTACTGGTTTAACTGTAACCATCACCTGCTTAATCATGGCATATTTAGCATATTTTGGATAACTGTGATGTAAATTTATTAAAAAATAATAATTTTCTTAGTTTTGCTTTATTTTATTATTACATTTGAAATGTTTATATTTGTTTGTATTTTTTTATAAAATAAATACAGTCTCATTTTGTTTTACTTCGCCAAAAGTTGTAATTTAGTATCATTCATCGGACATTCTACCGTGCTCCAGAATTTTTAATATTTATCCATTCAAATAATAAATATTCCTGAAAAGTTCTGTTACATATATAAATGTCTATAAATTTTATAGCTTTTATGTGTTGTTTCAGAGCCTCAAATAATATTGATGGCCCATCTGTCTCGCAAGTTACAAAACCTATTGGCCTTGCTGAAGGACCCCATTGGGATGGAAGAAAAAATATTCTGTATTTTGTAAGTATACTAGATGGGGAAGTCTACGCATATCATTACCACTCCGACATATTGACGAAGATCACTCTCAATGGTAAATATTTAAAATGTATACGTTGTAGGTCATGATTGATAAAGACAGAGATATGAGTCATGTCTGTGATAACTGCATATTTTTCTGAATACCATTCAAACTGTCATTTAAAAAAGTAGAATTATAATAAGAGTACATTGTTCCATACTCTTAAGCACAATAAAAACATTATTAAAATCGTCAAACCAAACAAGTAAAATAAATCTAAATGACTTTAGTACTCAATTTTTGGAAAATAATTAAAATTACAATAAAAAATATACACATTTATTCTTCATACGAAGTTAGATTTTACTTATAACTTTGATTTTGGCCCTATTAACATATATAATATAACAATTTGTGACAGTTTTTGGGTAATGAATTGATTTTGACAAGAGATAGACATAGGCCAAATTTTGAAAACACATATTTAATAAGATATAGACTGAAATAGAGGAAAAATAGAAGGTAAAAACAAATAAAAAATTTAAAAAAAAAATGCGCTCAGTGATGGTCGAACCTACAACCCATGGTATGCCGTACCAATGTTCTAACCACTACGATAGAAAATATTATTTATTCTACATAAAAAATCTATGTTATAAAAATGGATACAATTAGTAATTTATCTATGCAAATATTACACAACCTTGACGGTTTTTTGTTTTTATATTTAATTTAAAAGTTTAAAAAAGAAATTAATTATAAGTATCACTAAATATTGATTAATCTTTTTTGTACATCTAGATGCATAAACTACAGAACGAAAAAGTTGGCGATATGTCTATTGAACGGATATACTTTCATATCCATTCTAGTAAAAACATGAAATTCACTAATCAAAGCTCATAATTAGTAAAATGGCAACTATTCTTTTTTAAGGTAGTTCACTCGCGACAGTCGTACCTACATAAAAATATCGCTTAATGGTGAATACCAATAGTTCGCGATTCTCAATGCTAATCAATTTTATTTTTGTAAGAGACTGTACAAAACACATGTAAGCTTTATATATAAGGATATGTTAGAATTTTAATAAAATCCATCCGGCAACCTCATAAATATATGAATGGTTTGCTATAAAAATTTGTGACTTCCTCATATTAATTTTAAGGGTTTGTTTTGGTTTAAACAGAACCGCTGATTCCAGTTCTCCAAGACAGTGGACGAATTAATTTTTCAAGAAAATGTCGCGAGGTTATAACAACCTCTTAGCTGATCGAGTGTTATTTGGTACAACGCGTTGATTGCAGCGTATACAATGTTGCCAAGTTGTAATAATTTTACGCAACTACGCGTCGATTGTTTTAAAAATATTTTTATTTTAAAAATCTATATCTTTTTACTAAGACGGTCAAAAAATTCAGCGTTTCTTTAGAAAATTTTATAACATCTTGATTTACATTACATTAGTTTTTAAAAAATATGGTAAGAACCATTTTCAAGATATCTTGAAATAAATGCATTACTTGTGTACATGAGAGGCTTCAAGAGTGTTAATTATGCACATTTGGTTGCTAATATCCCGTTTCACAGACGGTCAAAAAATTTAATTTTTTTTTTAGTTACATAAAAGACACTTTCATTAACCTTATATTTCAATTTTATTGAATTCTTAAGAAAAGCCGTTTTACGAGTGAACTACCGTAAAATGTAAAATTAGGGACATATCTGTAAAACTAATTATTATATAATTGAAAACGAGTTCTAGAAATCACAGGCTATGCACGCTTGAAGTGTTGCGCAAAATATTAACGCATGCAATTTTAGTTCTCACCAATTATGATGTAGTTCCCACTGATGAAGGTGTTCTTTTTGTTCGTTTACTCCTCAGAGGAGTATGATTAAAGATTTAAGAGGTTAAGGTTATCAGTCTCATCGTTAGGGGTACTGAAGGTTGTTTCTGTTTTCTTCCAGTTCATTTACCTCTTCCTTTTTTTGACAGTATGTACAGGGATTTTTCCGAATCAATATCTTTGAACCTCTAGCAGAATAGGTCATTGATTCCTACCCACGGCTTTCTTTTGGTTTTCTGATTACCATAGGGTGCTGATTAGTCAAACATTATGTGCTTCTATTAGTTTTAGAAGCGTCTCTACAGTTTTTCCTCGACTTTAAGGTAGAAAGAGTGTGGATGTACTTTACACCTACTTCAAACTTTATTCTTTTCTAGTTGCTCAGGTGAGGGATTTTTGCCTTGAGCCATTCTGCTAACTGTGAAGATTGACAGTCGATAAGGACATTTCCGGAAGTAAATGGCTTCTCTTTCAGAGAATATCTCTTCTACAATAGGTTCGTCCAGTAGGATTTGTTTGTCCGTACTGAGGATGGTCTTAGAGAACTCTTTAGGTAGGATCACGACTAACACAGCTGATTGAGGTGGAGTTGGTGCGATTTTACTGTTTTTGTTTAATTTTTTGCGGTGGTTTTTTTGTGTGCAATGAACTTGACCTGAGATCTGTGATTAACAACTTCCTTTCTTACTTCCCCTGGTGCCACCTAAATCCTGCCCTAATGTGTACTCGTCTCAGTAGTTTTCTTTTTTTTTTACTCTTTTTGAAGAGGAGCTTCATTTGTCGATAACAGTGAGAGAAAGATAATGAAGAAGACGACCCATTGGCGCACTTCTCTTCTACTCCTTTCTCTTTTTTCTATTGTGAGGTTCTTTCACTTTTGAAGAGTGTTGTATGGAGCTCTTAGGGTAACGTTAGATACCCTATATATTCTTACGACAATTTATCCCTCGACACCCTGAATAATTTTTTCGCGG
This sequence comes from Psylliodes chrysocephalus, assembly GCA_927349885.1. Classification (NCBI taxonomy): domain Eukaryota; kingdom Metazoa; phylum Arthropoda; class Insecta; order Coleoptera; family Chrysomelidae; genus Psylliodes; species Psylliodes chrysocephalus. Next base: position 11,302,908 of record OV651825.1, read on the forward strand.
TGGTTTTGAGTTTCTAATCTCTTAGGGTTTGTTCATGACGAAGATGCCTAGATTATTGATGATTGATAGGCGATGGTTAAGTAGATGTCAATCGATGTAACATAAATGTACGGTTAAATAAGAGTGTACATACCAAAAATAGAATAGAATAATGTTTATTTATCAAAAGATAATAAGTACAGAAAGTAACGTAGGTACATTATGAGGTTAGAAAGTAGATTAACAATTTAAAATCCAAACATGAATAAAAAAATTAAACAAAAAAAATTCGTTAGGAAAAATCAGTGGGTTTTTGAATATTAAATTAAATATTATTGTTTCAAAACAAACAAAACATAACATAAAAAACGAATTGTGTTTATATAAACTTTACATGATTCTTCATCTTTTTTTTGAACACATTTACACTTGAACTTGCTTTGACGTCATCAGGCAGAATATTAAACTGAACTATACCCTTATGAAACAAACTTTTCATGGAGCTGGTTTTGTTACTTGAATTCACATAAAAATTTATAGAATTTGCCGTTCTAGTGTTACGCCCGTGAATATTTGCAACTGGAACAAGCTGACAGTTTAAGTATTCAGGTAACATGTTGTTAACAATTTTATATATAAATATCATGGTCTGAATATAAAGTAGATGTTCAATTTTCATCCAATTTAAAGCTTCCAACATTAACTGTAAACTAGTAAAACGATTACATCCCAATATTGCCCGCATTGCCTTATTCTGAAGGATTTGTAACCTATCAAAATTAGAACACCCTGTATAAATAATAGTACTACAGTAATAGAAATGAGGTAATATCAGTGAATTATAGATGGTTTGTCTAATCGATATAGATAAAAACAGTGATGCCCTTCTCATAAAACCAATTTTTTTACAAATTTTTTTAGACATATAACCAATGTGCTTATTAAATTTCAATTCTCTGTCTAGTATTAACCCTAAGTATTTTATTTCTTCAACATTCTCAATGACTTCGTCATTTATGACTACATTTAAATTTAAACCTAAATACTTATTATACAGAAAATTATTCCCAATAAACATAGACTTCGACTTTATTTCATTTACTTTTAATTTATTAATTTTAAATTTCTCTGTTAATAATTTTAATTCTGAGTTTAAAGTTTGAATTACTGTTCCAAAATCTTTCCCATACCAATAAATTAATGTATCGTCAGCGAATAGATGAATTTTACATTTGTTTAGTACAGATCCCAAATCATTTATATATATTATAAAGAGTAAAGGACCCAAGACATTGCCCTGGGGAACGCCTACATCGTTTAATAATAAATCTGATGTATTATCATTAATCTTTGTTTTTTGAAATCTATTTGATAGATAATTTTCTAACCAATCATATACAGAACCATTAAACCCATACCTTTTTAATTTTAATAAAAGAATTCTGCGATCTATAGTTTCAAAAGCTCTTCGAAGGTCTATAAAAACTGCGCAAATGCCAATTCCTGGTTTATCTAATATTTTTTTCATGTCAGACACAACTAACTGCAGAGCCGTTTCACAAGAATGTGAGTTTCTGAAACCTGATTGATAACTGCATAATGTATCATTATCATTTAAAAACTTCACAATTTGTTTATACACAACAAGTTCAAGTACCTTTTCACAAAATGGCAACATATTTATAGGTCTACTCTATTTGTATTTATCACCTTAGGAATAGGAACTATGGTAGATGTTTTAAAACATTGAGGAACAGTTCCTTTTTCCAAACTTAAATTAATCAAATTTAATAAAGGATAACCCAGAACGTGATAAAGATGCCTAATTAAATCAATACCAATTTCATCTGTACTATTTTTGTTTTTCTTTTGGGAATTAATTATTTCATAAAGTTGTTGAATATTAATCATCTGAAAGTTTGTCATTATTACAGCATTTATTGGAATTGAATCAAGCAGGACGTCATCACATATTCCAGTTATTCCTATATTTACCACTAGGTCATTTATACTTGTTGCATAATACTGATTTAAAATATTTGGCAGAATATTACTATAAATTATTCCATTACAATGTAAGGTTTCTGATATTATTTCTGTATTTTTCGTTCCTACTATTTTTTTAAGACTTTTCCACATTAATTTCGGATTTCCTCTATTGTCGTCAATTGATTTCTCATAGTATTTTATTTTAGCTTCCCTTAAAATTCTAACCGATGAATTTCTGGTTTCCTTATAGTTATTCCAATCCTCTACCTGATTCGTGAAAACAAATTTTTTGTAAGCTCTATTCTTAACCGAAATAGCATTTCTACAATTATTATCAAACCATTGATTAACACAATTAGTTTTCTTTACAATACTTGGTTTAGACACAACATTCATTACAGATAATATGTTATTCATAAATATATCACTAACAATATTTACGTTAGTAAATGAATATCCCCAGTCTTTTTCAATCAACATATTGACCATTTTATTGTAATATAATTTACCTTTAGTTTTTTTAAAGTCAGTATGCTTTTTTCTTCCGTTTTCCCTTCTTTTAATGTATACGATAGAATGATCAGAAATGATGCAATCCTTACCAACATCAGCGGTTATGGTGTAATCATTAGTGAAGACAAGATCGATGATCGATTTAGAATCTTTAAATATTCTAGTATATTCAGTTACTAATTGTCTCATGCCGTTATTTTCAATACATTCTTGTAACCTTTTTTTCCCTTGGCAATTTTTATCATAGTGAATATTAAAATCTTCTGTAATGATAACGCTACAACTACTATTTTGTTCATAATAATTATCCATCCAGTTCAAAAATGTTTCAAGAAAAATACTCAAGTTACCCTTAGGTATCTATACACAACCTCAACACAATATATTGTATTATGAATTTTTACATTTAGAGATAGAAGCCAAAAATTCATATTTATAACAACTGTTTCAACATTAAATACTTTAAAACATTTTCTTGTAAAAACAAGAACACCTCCTGTGTGCCTACTGTTTGAATCACAGCGCATTAAGTTATAACCCTCAATTGCCAATTCGGAATTTTCAAAGTCGCTAGTGATATGCGTTTCAGTTAAACCTAAAAGCATAGGCCTATAAGTGTTAACATAATTTAATATTTCATCTTTGTGACTATAATAACTTTGAGCATTAAAACATACCATAAAAATATTTTTCTTAGTGAGCTGTAATTGCTAATCATTTTCATTATAAATAGTTTTCCGTTGAATGGATTGAACAATTCTTAAATAACACTTACCATTTCTATCGGTGGCGTGGTGGTTGCTATCTAAATTTAGGTTTAGTTGTTGATTTGCACGTACACAATTTACACATTTCTTTACATCGCTATTACAATCATTGCTTCCTTGATCACCTGCACATAACACACAAGAAAGCTTCTCTCTGCAATTTTTGGCTTCATGTTTAAAACCACCACACTTAAAACATCTCTTGACGTTGAAATATTCGTAGACTCTGCATATCCTCCATCCAATATACAATTCCGGGAAAGAACAGCTAAGCAAATTTTTAAGAGTTTCAGGATCTACTTCTACTATAAGATTGAAACGGCCTTTTCGTATTTTTGTAGAGAAAATCTTTTCAAATTTAAAACTTTGCGGCTGTGGTAATCGGTTCTGTCTAACAATCTTTGGTATTAACTCATTTTGCTCTAATTCATCCATTTCTTCTTGATTAATTCCTGTTATAATTAACCTTGGTAATATTTTCTTTGGTATATACCTGGATATCATAATCACCTTCCCATTTTCGTCTTTAGTTTATCTTCGACTGTTTTAAGAGCTTCTTTATTTGAACATTTTACGACAATACCTCCACTCTTAGTATTCTTCTCTATATTTAAACCAATTTGTAAGTCCGTTGGATCTATATTACTTTTCACATCATCCTTTACTGCATTTGCTTCTTTTCCAGTCTTTGATGTAACCACCAAGACATGATTTTGCTGTTTAACTGATTCGGCATATGAATTATTAATATTATTATTAGGCACATTATCAGATTTCACTTCCATCCAGATTAGTACACCCTTGCACCATCGATGCTTACATCAATATTTACCACGATATTTACAGGCATCTTGAAATCTTGAACGCGACTGGCTCACATATGTGTGTGCCATAATTATTTATTTTTTTAACTGCTATATTTGAAACCAGCTAGTATATTTACAATGAATGTCCAGGTCTCCGTTGTTTTAATAGGTGCAAATTACCTTACTCCTCTTTTCATTGTTATATTTATATCATATGTCCTGACTTTTCTATTTTTTGGTACTTAGGTCAGGTTACGCCAGTCGTACCTTCAAGAAAAAACCCAAATCTGCTGTTGGTCGGTGTTGACAGATCAATAGTTGCCGTTGAATGGGACGGAAAGAATAAACAGGGAAACCAAGCTGTAGTGACCACAGTAAACAAGCAGATTGCTGACAGTAGATTCAACGATGGTAAAGCCGACAAACAGGGAAGACTCTGGTGGGGTAAGTATTATATGTATATTAAGCATTCAATTTTAAATGTTTTTCATGGTGTATATCAAAGTGTTAAAAGCAAAATATGTTCACCTATAATGATAAAACATTTATTGCTTTTAATAACATCTTGTTTTACAGTAACATACACGTTCATGAAATACATAAAAAATGATTTGGTTCATTCAAACTATAGTATTTTATAAAATAAAACACAAAAAATGATTATGATTACCATATGTTCTAAAAACTATAACCGCCCACCCCATAATCCTTTGATTTTTGTTTAAATCTGAAATTTTATTATTTACCTCTTAATTTTATTTTACTTTAAATTTTATACCTACTGTATTTGGCCTTTTTCCTCTAATAGCAGTAGTAATCGTCTAGTTAATTAATTAACAATTTATATACCCACGTTGTGATAGTGTTAATTAAAATTAACAAGGATTCAATGCAATGTTTGGTGCAAATTGGCAAATAAAACCATACAAAATTTATATTTAATACTTATGATTAAGATATATTTTATTTAGCTAGATAGCTAGATATACACATAATTGTATTTATTTCAACGAATAGGTATAGAGGTGATAACCAACGGAGTTAACGAACAGCGCTAATTCGCCAGTTCGTTAACTTACTGTGTTGATGTTCACATATACTTTATGGTTTAAACCTACTAGAATGGGTAGCTAATATAGGTGCCCCCTTGAGCTAACGAAGTGTTAATTCACCAGCTGGAAAGCTAACTGGTAAATATCCCCATCGGGAGGATAAATAACCCAGGACGATACATCCCTGCATATTTCAATAATATTTATATTTTCTAATAAAATGATTCAAATTCACCTATCGAAAACAGATGTCCAACTTAATTGTCTTTTGGGGTGAACATCTGAAGGCCATCTAATTATCTCTCAAAGAAAGTTAGATTAACCTTTTCCACTCACCATTAAAAATACAGACATCAGGTTCGCCTAAACCAGACATTGTTTACTTATTTTATCTAGCATTGTGACAGCGTCGATTTTGGGTATGTCGCAGTGTTGAGCATCGCCTTACGTCGAAACGTCCAGCGTCGTAGTGGATAGGAAGGTTTTTATTACGGTACTGCATCGGGACGCAAAAATAGGAGATGTGAAACGTGACAGCGTTCGGGACCTAGGTCATCAGGACGTGGAACACCCGCACGTAGAACGCCACACATAGAACACTCACACGTAGAACGCCCGCAGGTAGAAAGGTAGGAAGTAGGGCAGAGGGACGTTGAAGGGCTGGACGTGCAAGCGTTCGGGAGATAGGTCTTAGGGACGCCGAGATATAAGGAAGTAGGGTGGAGGAGGGACGATAAAGGGCGGGACGTGGAGCATTCGGGAAATGGTCTTCGGGACGTAGAACGTCGTGACGTAGGAGCATCGATAGAAAGTAGAGTAGGATAAGCATTGGTAAGGAAGAGCGTCGATTTAGGAAAGAGACCGAATACTGAACTTGAAATATAACTCAATTTGAAAAGCAACTGAATTAGACTGGATTCAAAATAAATCTTTCGTTTCTCGGAGTTTGGGTATTTAATTTAATAAGAAATTTGCCGAAAGTAAACTTAGACTTGAAGTCTGGATATTGACAGGTGGAAATGGACCCAGTATGTATAGAAAGGACAGCTTTTACCACCCGATCTGGATTGTGGCAATTCAATGATACGCCATTTGGACTATGTAATGCCCCGTTCATTTGAAAGACTAATGGAAAACGTATTGAGAGGGTTATCATGGAAAACATGCCTGGTGTATTTAAACGACATCATAGTCTTGGGAAAGATATTTGATGAACATCTAAAGAACTTAGAAGATGTTTTTAAAAGATCAAGCTGCCCAACTGATGCTAAACTTCAAGAAATGCCAACTATTTTAAAATAAAGTTTATTACCTGGGTCATATAGTCAACACGGATAGCATGGCAGTAGATAATGAGAAAGTCTCTTCCATCAAGCAATGGCCACAACCAACTGATAAACATCAAATAAGAAGTTTTCTTGGACTTTGTACGCACTACCGAATATATATATATATAAGGAAGTTTGCAGATATTGCTTAGCTATTAAACATGACTCACAGAAGAAGCGAAAGTATTCTGCTAGGACAAAGACTGCCAAACATTAAAGAAACATTTAACAGCAGCGCCAATACTAGGCTACCAGAGGGAAAATTTATTTTGGACACTGATGTCAGTAATATGCGAATTGGAGGAGTGCTATCACATATTCAAAAAGAGTACTGGATTATTTTAGTAAAGTGCTCTCGAAACCTGAGCGAAATTACTGCGTCATGAGAAGAGAACTTCTGGCAGTTGTGAAATGCGTGGAACACTTCTACCAATACCTATATGGAAGGACATTCTTAATCCGTACCAATCATGCAGCCCTTAAGTGGTTGATGCAGTTCAAAACCTCAGAGGGTCAAATCGCCAGATGGATTGAACGACTTCATCAATACGACATTAAGATCGAACATAGAGCCGGAATAAGCCTTAGAAATGCCGATTCTCTTTCTAGAAGACCGTGCCCATCAGAGTGCTCTCATTGCAACAGAGCAGAATCCAAAGGAAGGGAACTACTAAGAACAACTGTAATCAACGATGAGTGGGCCCGTGCCAAACTTAGGAAAGAACAAGAGGGCGATCCAGTTTTAAAGAAGATGCGACAATGGAAAGCATATGAAACTGCAGTAAACCACTATTAATATACTAAGCAAATGCACACAAAAAAAACAATAAGTAAAAGAATTCGGACTCGAAATGTAATAAGACTTGGCAATTGAATGAGTGGCAGTTATAAGAATAGCAATGGATCCAAAATTATTTGAGCAACAAAAAGAAAACCGATAGAAGCCATATAGTTAATAAATAGTGTTTTATTATTGTCATTTTATAGCTTGTAATGAATCAAATTTGGATTTTCCAAGAAATGCAGCATTTAAGAATAATTATCTTCCGATTTAACACATGTAGTAGCATGGTAGGTCACTGTTGTCCACCAAAGTTTTTTAAACATCAGGCCGCGGTAACTCATGGTCGTCAAAAAAAGCCATACTAAATTTACTGACATTGAATTATAGCGTTGTTGGATACAGGGCAATACTATCACTTGTAGTAGATTTCGTGTTTGTAATTGGTAATCAAAATACACATACTAAAAAAATTGCTGCAGCGCTGGCCAGTAAAGGCTACCAAATTTAGTTTCCATTGCGACACTTTTCCCATTAAATATCCCCCTTTTGTGCTGGTTTAAGTTGTTTACGAACAACTTATATAATTAAGTATCCATAAGTCAGAACAATCTTTGTTTTTTATAGGTACGACGGGGAGAGATACAGTAAATCCCGGCCAAGCTTTCTTGTACAAAATAACCAAACACAATATCAACGACCCAACAGTCGCCATTTCACATGTTACTAATAGTAACGGACTAGCGTGGAACAAAGCTAATGACAAATTTTATTATATCGACACGCCATCCCTTAAGGTAGTCGAATATGATTACTCTGATGAAAATGCCACAATATCATCGGGCAGAACAGTGTTTGATATCAACGATCACAAAACAAATATCACAGGTAATATGAATTTTATTTTTAAAATTAATAATATCTTTGTTGGTGTCCGTCCGAAGGTTCGGCTTAGGTTATGGTTTTGGCTAGTTTCAGCCTATAATAAGGGTTTCTGCTGTAGTTTCGGTTTCGGCGGGAAACTGTTTAAATAACTTTTTCAAATAACAAGTAAAAAACAAGTCTCAACTTGAGAATCACCCTGTATAGTTACAATTTTCATTTGAGTTAGAAACGAAAAACTTATACTTTACAAACAAGTGTGACTTTTTCTGGTAATTATAACCTATAATTCAGATATCAGAAGCCATTTTTTTATGAGTTTAAGATAAAATTACAAACTTTGTAGGGATACAATTAATCAACCGTTTACTTAAGTACATAATCTAAATTATCAATCTAAAACATTGATATAATTAACAATTCTGAAAGAAATCTTTTGTTTAAACTTAAATTTTGCATCGTGAGGTCCAAACAAAAATGTTTATGAAGCAGACCATATACGACTCTGAAATGAAATCCATATTAGGATCACTTGTATGACGACCAAAAGTTCACCAATGTCGACATTGCCGTTAAGTAAAGTTATTCTTACATTATTTACCAAAAACTTAACAGTTGAATCTATTTATCTATTCTTAAAGTTTGGAAAAAATAAATAAAATAAGTACTACTTCTTGTAATAACATCGGTACTTAAGTTTCATTGCATAAGGTCGGTACTTAACTTTAATTGTTTTTAAAATTTTGCACATACCTACACATATTCTCCTTAAATTAGTTTTGTACAAAAATATACATCTTTATAAATATTTAAAATCCAGACAAAGTACCTATTAATGAAAATTATATTTACTGCCAGTTATCAACAAAGTAAGTCATGATAATGCCAAAGTGACGTACAATGAAGTCGATTTTTTAATTAAAAATATTGCCAAAGTAATATAGGTAAAGAAATTTTAATGCAATGATAAATAAAAAAATCCAACACATGACTTTCCTATCTAGTTATTATAGGCTTTTTCCGGTTATTTTGTACAACCTATTGCAGCATCTCTATAAATGTTTAGAGGATAAACTAAATATATACATTGTACTCATACATCTATCTCGAAACATTTTTCTATAGATATTCATTGAAAACGAAAATACTGAAAAATTTAAATTTAGCACTTTTCCATTACGGTACATTTTAGAAAAATCATGTATAAACAAAAATTATAGAGATCGATATCGCAAACAACTTTTAGTTCAACAATTTTCATAAAAATCAGAATTTTGCACATTTTGTCAAATTTCTCGAATACGGACCATTTCAGGAAATTTTGACATGAAACAAAAACTATAGATAATAATATTAGAAGTAACTTTTATTTGAACAATTTTCTTCTTCAAACATAAATAACAGATATATTCCATAAAATATAAAACCGGCCTCCCATAATCTAATCAGTTCATTAGACGTTGGAATAAAGCTTAAGTTTAAACTTTGGTGTTTTTCTGTGTACAGGTTTATGAGTTATGCGACATACAGACACACAGACACAAACACACACACACACACACACACAGATACACAGACATCATCGCGAAAATAGTCAAAACGGATTCAGGGGACCTCAAAACGTAAAAATCCGTCGAAAACTCGAGGTCGAAAAAATCATGATTCCTATACTTTCCTTATATCTGTATACAGATAGGAAAGTAAAAAATAGATATCAGAAGAACCAGTACTACCAGGAGGGATAGTAGTTACCGAAGAAAGAAAGCAGAGTAGGTAAAGCAGATAGCTGAAATAGATATTCAGATACCAGTTAGATTCCAGAGAGAGAGAGAGAGCGAGAGAACGAGAGAGCGAGAGAACGAGAGAGCGAGAGAACGAGAGAGAGCTGGAAAGAACCAAGTTGCATGAGAGAGAAAATAAAAGAGGAAATATTTGTGTTAATTAGTTATTTTTATTAATAGATATTTAGTATTTTTGAGAGAGAGAGAGAGAAAGCGAGAGAGCTGGAAAGCTGGAAAGAACCAAGTTGCAGGAGAGAGAAAATAGAAGAGGAAATATTTGTGTTAATTAGTTATTTTTATTAATAAGTATTTAGTATTTTTGTAAAGTTTAGGCAACGAATCATCCCTGTAAGAGTCTTGAGCAAGGGATTTGGATATTTAACAGATTTGGTGTTTCCATATCACAATATTCAGTCAGTTTGCGCGGTGTTCATTATTGAAAAAGAAAATTAATTTAAAAACAAAACATGTTTGGTATTTAAATTAATATATGTATAGGTACCTCTATTGCTTTTGAAAGTATAGGAAGAAGGAAAATTAGTTATATAAAAATACATTTGGACAATGTGCTATAGTACAATTAGTAATAATTCTGGTTCATTCGTTATTATAAAAAGTCATCCTAAACCTGAACAAAATAATCGAAACACTGTTTCACCCAATACACGAGAAAAAAATTAAAATATCCCTAACTATGTACTATGCAAAATAACCCACTTTCCTGACAAGAAAAAAGAAAACTGTTTGTAATGTTAAATATTTAAATATTTTAAAAGTATCAGATTGGTGTGAAGTTGACTATTATTTTCAAATATTCATTTTCTAATATCTTTGATTGGAAGTACAAAAAATTATCGGTTAGTAATTTTTTTATAAACAATTCTATAAATCAAAAAAATTTAAACAACTAAGCAATATTTAAATAATAAACACACATCACGACGCCACTGGCTCTTCCTAATTTCTTCTGCTTCTAAAAAATATGAATTTGTATGAAAATCATGAGAATATTATGAAAATTTATTATTGCTATTTTTAATATTTAACATTTTTTTAATACCTTCAATTGGATCACTATAGGAGTGCCAGATGGTATGACAATTGACGATGAAGATAATTTATACGTTGCTTTGTATGGAGGTGGAGCCATAATCAAAATTAATCCTAAGACTGGAGAACTTCTGAATGTAAGTTTAACAATGATAAAGCATGCATTCTATTTTATTCAAAAATGGCCGTTTATATTTCTAATAAATGGATATTTTTTAGATAATCGCCATTCCATCTAGAGACGTCACATCTGCCATGTTCGGAGGGCCCAATCTAGATATTCTCTTCGTCACCACTTCTAAAATTAGTCTAACTCCTGAAGAACTATTACAATGGCCTGCAGCTGGCAGCGTGTTTGCTGTCAAAAATCTTAATGCCAAAGGTTTACCTGCTTTTACTGCAGATATCATAGATAGTATACCATCGAGGGTAAGCATTTGTCTTCATCATTTTATTATTATTTTTATTAAAAAACTATACTTCTAGAATATGTCCATCATCAAAATGTTTCAATAAGAGTGCTAAGTTTTTAGAGAACTATGAATTAAAGGCTGTCAAATATACTTTCTTCTTGGAAATTAAGTAAAAATAAATTGTACTTTTAAAAAAATAAATAAATTTTTTAACATTGGAAATTGGTCCTATATACAGAAATTTATGAGCAGATACTATTTCAAACTGCATCTTAGTTCAATGACAGATAACAGTTATATAGGGAAGGGTGAGCCACATTGAGACAATTTTTACTTTTTTTGCTACAGTTACGCATGCTTTATAATCTTTCATCTGATTGTACACATTTTTTGATTAAATTATTAACACGTTATAATTTTTTTTAAAAATATGATTTTGTCTCAAGGTAGCTTTTACTTAACTTTGATTTGGTTACAGGTGTTCTAAGGAAGGAAATAAAAAATTTTTAACAAAAAAGTTTTGGAATTAATATTAAGTATATAAGAGACTGTGTGCTGTTTTTGAACGTAAACACAAGTGTCTTTGAACGATATTTAAACTCGAAGGACCATATTATTAATTTTGTACTTTGTTCAAATTAAAGTTTTTCGAGGTTTACATGTTTACCAAAGAACTTGTGGCACCAATTACAAAAGTTTCTTAATTACCTTTACTTCTAATAGCCGATCACGATATATAAAGACAATTTAAAGATATTTTACTGGTTATCACTCCTTTTATGTTATAAAATAAATATTCTTCTTTATAACATAAAAATGTTGTAAGTAAAGATGTAAAACATATTTTTTTGTTTCAGGATTATGGGAATCATTAATGAAAATGCTTCGAACTTTCTTTTAGCTTTTATAATAAATTTAACTAAAATTAAAAAGATGTTTTATTTCGAAACCTAATTTTATTTTCGTACCAACATATTTTTTAACTGTTAATTTAAAAATAAAGTTGACCTTTTGGAAGCCAATGGCAAACCACCAAATTAGTATATAGCAATAAGACATTTTAAAAACACATATCGTCCACCCTTTGAGTAGCAACTGTCATCTTGCTACAACACAATAGAAGTGAATCATAAATCCGGTATTATTTTTATCGTAACTTATCTATTTAATATTACTAACTCGTATTTTTACCAGCATTTATCTTTTAAATCTTGGTATGTTTCCAACGCATTATTATAAAAACCAAATGTACGTTGATATCACGTTCTTATTTTGTAACCTGCTATTCTAGAATAAAGTTGTTCTCTAGTTTATGAGTTATTCAAAATAATTAACCAAAAATATATATAATTTAGTACCGGTATTAGCCTATGTATTTTCGAATGGAGAAACCCCTTAGATTATATTATTATCTAAGGGGGGTTTTCTTGGATAAAAGAAGAAACTCCCAACATAAACACGCTCCTATTATTTAGACATTCGGATTAAACTCTATAGGGCCATGTAGTACGAAGGAGAGTTGGCAACTCAAATATACCACAAAAGAATCATCGGGTTTTAAAAACATATATTTCAGAAAGTATTACAGATATAATACGCATGTCAATAGAAAAGGAAAATATATCATTACAAATGTTTGATGTGGGCTCCTCGCGTCACACGACATTCTACGTCAAAATGATAGTCCACTTCGGCCCATACACGTAGTAATGTGGTTTGCATCGAAATCGCTTCCGCAAAACTTTTGTAAAAACTCCCGAAATTTTGACCAACTGCTTTCACAGATTTGTCAAGAATTCGTGGTCTTCCGGTAGGTAATGGAACCTGTATTCTTGAATTATCGATAATCCAATAGAATGCTCTAATGGAGAATCAGCTTCGCATTATCATTGGAATGCACGTTGCACCGTAACAACCGATAAACATCGCACGTAATTTAACACACAGAACGCTTTCTGCTACATAGTTGCCGTTTTACCAATTACACTCGACATGTCCATAAGGAATAAGGAAAGAAGTTGAGTAAGATAAATAAGGTTCATTCCTGTTGGATGTTCCACCAAGAACTAACCTTCCTAAAGTACCAATGCGTAATCAATTTCTAAAACATTTAGGAAAGCGAAATTTAAAAATAACTTCTCAAATACGTATGATTGAAAAGTTTCGATTATGTTTGAAACAAACTTATAATTAAACGAAACCAAACATTGATAATTAATAACAAATTACGTTATTTTTACATTGATCAACATAAAAATTTTCATTGGTTTATATTACACCACAAAACAGCTAATCATTTGGTGTATTGTAATTGACACTGTTGGACACTGCACTTATAGCAAATGAAAGAACCTACGGTTAAATTCATTATGGTTATCGGCAAAATAATTATCCATACCCATGGCCCACCGAATCCATACCCATTTATTTAACCGTAACCACTATTGATTCTATGTATAGTAATCATGGGCCTGAATAGCTATATTCAGAGTTATCCATTTGGACCTTATTGGCACATGATTGGAATAGTTTATATGTTTATGAGTTCAGTGCTTAGAATATTGTTCTAAGGTTCAGTGGGTATATCACGTGTTTGAACAAGAACTAACCTTTTTGACTTTCATTTCTAAAATGTCAAGTAAGACTTCATAGGAACGTAATTTTACATTATTTTCATTTTTTCATTATTCATTATTCATTTTCATTTGTAAACACAAGATCAAATTTTAGTAGATGCCGAAAACGAAAATAAGTAAATACCCAATAAGACCTCGCCCAACCATACAAATTGATCGTCTAGATCCTGAAGATAGAGAAGAAAAAGTTAGAGAATGGTTTAAAAAGAAGGAGAAAGAATCGAAGAAGAAAGCGAAAAAAAGGCATACAAAAAAGCGTATATGTAAATGATTCAATTTAATTTAAAAACTTTCTAAAATATCATTCATTCATCCTCTTATTTTTCATGCAATTGACTTGTTAATTAATAAATAAGATTTATAATCACTGGATTTTCGAGTATAAGACTGAATACCTTAAGGAAAATGTTGGAAAAAGCTTTGAGAAAACGTGATGAATAAAACAACCGTACTTCTTGTGATCTGCTTAATGACTAACTGTCATATCTTTATTTTAAATGAACATAGAACAAAACATTGACAGAGGTATGATTCACATAAAACACAAAAAGATAGTTACAACAACGTACAATAGATAGAACCATACATCATTTATATAGGTAACGAGGTAAATTAGGCAATTTTCAATATTACAACCAACGGAAAAAAAAGATCAAAATATTGAAAAATTAAATAAAAAATGTTACATAACGACTCAAAAATATTTTAGCATACATTAATTCAGAATATGAAACACTTTTTCGATTTATCCTTTTACAGTGATATAAGGGTGAGTTTACAGAACGTCTGCAACTTTGCAGATCTGCAAATATGGCGGCAACTTTGAAAATCTGCAAATATGACTGACTTACACATGCAAGTATCAAGTTTTCGTATTCCAAATTTGGGTTTAGTGTTGTTGGGGGTAATAAACCACAATAAGTATTGCGAATTTGCAGATATTTTTTGGAATACTTGCATTTGTAAGTCCGCCATATTTGTAGATCTGCAAAGTTGCAGACGTTCTGTAATCTCACCCTAAATCGGTAAGAATTTATCGTTCTACGTCGATAGCAGGAATTAGATTGTTCCTGGTGTATTTTTTAATTTTTTAATCAACTTCATCCTAACAGAGGCTTCATTACAATGGTAGACTTTGTATAATACTCGTATTTACATGTATATACAAGACTGCACAAAAAAAGCCGTTAGCGTCTGAAAATAGTAGCCATCTTAAGAGCAAACCGAACACCTTGAAAATGTATAATTCATTCTGAGCCTTTATTTTTAGTCCGATTTTTGTGAAATTTTCAGGAAATACCAATAATAACAAAACTTATGTTGGAGAAACCTTGAATTGTTTAAAACATTTACGCGCCATTCTGTTTTAAATCTATAAAAAATTACTATTTTTTGTTTTAATAAATATCTAGTAGTTTTTAAATGGAATGCTTTCCCACCTTTTTTTCTTAAACGTCTCTGTAGAGTGCTGCCTTATGGTTTCACAAAATTAAAGCTCTCAATATTGTCAAGACACATAATATCATAATTATTCCCAATTCCATGCATATAAATACAATTTTATATTAGAAAATCCTTAAAACATTTTTGTTTTCGCGAGAGGTCTTGTTTCCTCTTAAAGCTTAAGTTAGCAATATTGTTTTGATGTTCATTTGCTGAAATCAGATTTATCGTTTTTCCAATAATTATATTCTAAGAAATGAGACAAATCTACTTATATTGAGTATTGAGTACATAGTACATGGTATCATACATTGAGTACATCAAGTTTACCCGCAACATCTTTCTGACAGTCCGCTCTTCCTACGTTGTCAAATCTCTTTCATCAAATATAATGCATCAAATTTCAATTAAAAAATTTACTATTCCCTTTAATTTCCTTTAATATTCATTACAATCACTTAAAGGCAACAGTACAAGTGTGGCCAACTAGTTGGGCCTAATCAGAACAGTGATTATACGTTGGTGGAGTTGCACAGTCTGCATTAGGCCATTTGACGAGATCTTTTGATGTGTGCACGAAAAACCGACAACATTCAGTTTGTAAACCAACGCTGGCCGCCAACACGTAGTTACGCCAAGTGATTTTGTACACGTTGGCCCAATTAATTGGCTCAATTAGTTGGCCAAACGTGTACTGGGCCCTTAATATTTTTATTTATTGTCTTTTACACGTGTATCGTATGTGGATATTGAACATTTTGGTTCCTAATCTTTAAGTTTGGCAACCTAAGACATTTCGTTGACGGCTTAAATTTTATTGTGCTTTTTGAGATTCTCGAGAAAAATTTGAACTGTTTGATAAGGATATTTAGGATGATAAGAAAATGTGTAGTGTGCCAAAATATGTGTAATAAGAATGGTTATGAGGTCATTTTATCAATTAAGTAAGGTTTTATTAGAATAGACGGATGCACATATAGGGATTTATTTAACATTGTAATGGCATGTATAAAATTTTCTCTGATTACTTTCCTAAAAGAGTTATACTGTCATACTGAAAGTAGGTGTCGTGACGTGCAATTGAAAGGGCATGTTTTGGTAAATATTCTATTATTTGTATATTTGTGTCTGAAATAAAGTTGTTCTATTGTTTTTAATAAGTTTTTAATTTCATGAAGGAAGGTAATCTTGACAATACTGATGTTTTTTTTAACAATGATACTAGAATAACAACTTTCATACATTAAAAAAACTGTTTCTCCTCCAATTTGAGCTATATAAGTTATTAACATTTATAATCAATCAATAATTTTTATAAAATCTAAATAAACCCTCCCGAAACACTACGTCTATGAGCGACGTACGATACCCTTTTCTCCTTTTTATGATGCGGACAAAAGATGTATTAGTTTAAGTGTGGAGGGCGAGTCGATCTAAAGGCACGTTCTCACGGGTCAAGTTTATTTGACCGATTTTAGTTAATCAACAAAAGTTGAATACAACTTGAATCAATTGTTGTTCACACATCTCAATATAAACTGAATTATTAGTTTCAATGTAAAATGGCGTCGAATGCAGTTGCGCGTGAATGTGTAAAGATTACTTCACTTCGTAAGAAATGTCGTTTTTGGATGAGGCAGTGGATTCTGAGAAGAAATACATTGGAAGCATCAGAAACCTTGTAAAGGGAGCTGGCTTTAGAGAATAAAGAAATGTATATAAATGATTTTCGAATATTTGAAGAGAAATTCGAGGAACTGCTCTCAAAAGTTCAGGATGGCATAAGAAAACAAGATACAGTCATGCATCAAGTAATCTTACTAAGAATAAAGTTGCAAACGTACTACACATTATGTATCTTTGTATTACTCATTCGACAAAAATTAACTGTCTAGTTGACACATTTCAAGACAAGCTTCAACTTGAAAACAATTCATGATGACGCATCACTTGAACGATAAAAGTTTGACTAGGCCAAACTTTTGTCGATCAACATAAAAGTTGATCAACTCTGTTGAAAGACAGGTTCTCACAACAGTTTTTATTCAACTTTTGTTGATCAACTAAAATCGGTCAACTAAAATCGACTCGTGAGAATGCGCCTTTAGATAATATAATGTCTATGTGTACAATGTGGTACACGTGGAAGGAATGAGCAGCATATGAAACAGTAAGTTTTATCAGCATAGTAAGTGGTCTGTGTTGTCCAAATGAAAAGAATCATTTATTTCTTCAAACCAATTTGTAGGGATGTATATTCTTCATGGAAATCAATAATTAATTATATCAAGGATGACTGCATCTATGATCTATTTTCCACGACATTCTACATGTTAGATTATGAGTAATGGATGAAATTTAAATATTTGATCCTAAAAAAATTGATGACTAAGAGGACAAAAGTTGTATGTCCAAAAATGTCGTTTCGAGTAAAATTGATTTGAAAGTTGGAGGGTGATAATTAAAATTTAAATTGGAAATAAACTAATTTCAAAAAATAAATAAAAAATTTTAAAAATAATGAAATTATTAATATTATAACTAATAAAAAAAATTAAGTCGATTTCCCCGTATAAAATCGCCTATATATGAAATTAAACTTTTAATCTAATTAAACGTTTCAGCTAACTCTTATCTTTTCAGTTGCCAAATGTTTTACCTTAAATATCAATACCAAAGTTTTAAACAATTTTTTAGTAAATTCTCAATTTTTTTATAAGAAGACAACGTTGTAGATTTTAAAAAAATGGTAACGTAAAGACTCACCATTCGATACCGCTTATTATTTCTTTACTTTCCATCCCATTTTTTGGTCCAGTATTTCTGTCCTTTTTCCATAATATCCATTATTCTTAGTAGATTTCTCCAAAAAAATCGCGTCCGGAAAATCTTCTATTCCCGACGACATTAATGATCATCGTTTCATATTCAATTCTATACAACCCTTTGATACGTTAAATTTTTCAAAATAGACGAATCTCAGGCCAGTATATCTGCAGCCTTGTCCATTTGATCCTAGAAGGTACGTCCAAAGACAATATAATGTAAATCAAAAATCTACATTAAACATCAAAGGACATATATACATTTTAAGATCAAACGTCTTTATTGTCAGAGGTGAAATGAACATGAGCTTAAACCATTGATATCGTGCTACCGATTAACTCGAAATATATGCGGCGATTTAAATTTGTTTACGGGTATTCGCTGAAAAGAAAAACAATTATTAGGAAATGTGGAAAATGTTTAAAAGAAAGGATAATATGAAAAGAAACTAAGAAGACTAATCAAGGATTTACAAATGTATTCTTATAGTCTATCTACTATTTTTTAAGGAGGAAAGTTTTAATATTTGTTTTTTATATATGTTTCATCAGCTTTGTTGATTGAATGAATTGATCAATTCATAATATTAGGCGTCACTTCTTTAAGAATGTTCAAGAGTAATTCCTACTACAAGATATGAGAATTTTTTGGGAACATTTTATTGTTTCTTTGGAAATTGACATAATTTGTAGAATTTTTTGTTTTGCTTATACACGGTGTTTCGGAATAAAGTATCGTTAACATGGCGATTTATAGATCTTAACTAATTATTACGAAAAGTTAAATATAATTTCTTAAATACATAATTTTCTAAATATCTTCCCTTGCGGTAAAGATTTTAACTTAAAAATATGTAAATATTTGTTAGTAGTCATTATTAGTTAACGCCCTCTATTTTGATACATTACGATAACTCATTGGTGTAGAATCAAGGGCTAAAAAACAATTTTAATGCAATATTTTTGAACACCCTATATTTCATAAAAGTTAAGAATAATAAATATTCCTCACGCAATTTATCGTAAAAAAAAGACTCTTGGTTGATCTCTGTAGAATAATCTATTTCCAAGATTTTTCAGTTTTAGTCCTACTCAAAAATGAAATCTATGTACAATTTTATCAAGGACCGATTTCATATTGAATATTAAAAGGTCCATTTACTAATGATACCGATTATTATGAACTTAATTGTCGTATTAGTTAATTGACCTTTTAATTTAGAATAAAACGGCCCTTAATAAAAAATTTTATTTTTGGAAATTCATAATGTACATAGCTTTCATGTGCGAATAGGGCTAAAACTGAAAAATCAACGAAGAGTCCCTTTTTTGTGACAAAATGCGAAAGGAATAATTATTAATCCTAACTTTTATGAAATATAGGGTGTTCAAAAAGTTTGGATTAAAATTGTTTCCTTATCCCTTGATTCTACGCCAGTGGAATATCGTAATTTATCGAAATAGAGTTTGTTAACTTACTAATAATAGCGAATAACACGTACATATTTTTAAGTCAAAATCTTTACCGTAAGAGAAGATATTTAGAAAATTAGGCAATTATGAAATTCACTTTATCACCCTGTCGAATGAAAACTGGGACGTTCACAAGAACATTTTATTTAGATTTTCTTAATAATTAGTTAAGTTCCACAGTTTACGGTACTTTATTCTAAAACACCCCGTATATTCAAGGAATGTTAGAAATAATGCTATTTTTTTTTCACCTGCTGTTAAATCAATTAATATATTTCTAATTTAATTGTTGTATTTTCTATTCTTGTATTCTAACTATAATTAGGTCTTAAGCTATTGAAAAATGCAATAATAAATAAAATATTTTTTTTTATTTGATTCTATAAGATCTTTTGCCTAAAATAAATAATAAAAAATCCAGTAATTAAAAAATACAGAAATATTAAACAAAAATTATTGTTTGACACATTCGATAAATTAATTGATCTATTTAATTAATCACCTTGTAGCTAATGAAATGAAAAGACGTGTTAAAAATATAACGAATACATAAAAGTCAAGTAAAATCACACATTAATAATTATAAAAAAAGATAATGGCCTACGTCGATATTTACTAATCATCCTGCATAAATAGTACGTGGAATATTTTGTTTTATCTTTAAAAATGGTAATTCTAAGAATAATTTATTTTAATTAAATTATTTCACTTCCAAGAACAATAAAAGTAATTATCAAAAATATGTTGTTATTTATTTGCGACTCATCATGCAGAAAAATATTTATGACTTCTTTTTACATTATTAGAAAGCCAAAAGATGTTACAATAAAATAAGCCACAAAAAATACAATCAATTAGATTACTTCTGGAATAAGAAGTTGTATTTCTTAAGTTTAATCTTATAAACCAATCATAGGATTTAATAATCACATGACCACTATGGCTCAAGAAATTGAGAATTACAATATCAACATTTTATAATATTTGACAGATCGCTACTTTTCCTTAAGAGATATAGCTAACGAAAAAAGGCAGTAGTATCAAAGTTACAAAAAAAAATAATTTCCACCAAACGTTTTACTAGTTTTAAATAACTTTACCAAACATTTATAAATATATACAGTATCGGCTATCGAACACTTTCCAATACGCCTCTGCACAAGTAAGTGTGAAAACTATAGAAAGTTAGCATTAGATCAAGCAACAAACGAATAATATCAGCGACGGCAGATGCCAGTTTATACAGCCCGGGTAACGTTACAACGCGATATTATTCGTTTACTACTCGCTCTAATGCTAGTTCTCTGTAGTTTTAACATGCATTTTCGATTAAAAATTGGGGTTTTCATTTAAAAAACAATGCGTTTTACTTGTATTTTGATAGATATCAGAAGTACGTCATGTAGTATATATAATAAAGTTCTAATTCCAAATTTAAAAGAAAAAAAAATCTTTCCAATATCTCAATTAATAACGAAGATGAGAGGTAGTAGAACTTTTTAGTGGCCCACACTATATACAGGGTGTACCAATAAAAACTCCCAGGCCAAATATTTTGGTAAGTAATAGAGATATTTTAATTCTGCAAATTCCAGTTCACAGAGCACTAAGAGAACTTTAGTTTTAGATATAAATTAATTTTAAATAGGTCAATATATAGATGGCGCTGCGCTCAATATTTTTTTTTCGATGGGAAGATCTTTCTTATGTAGCGCATCTTGTAAAAAATGCATTTTAAAGCAGATTTTGTTTTATGAACTAATTCGATAAATCTAGCTATTTTTGATATACAGAGTGGCTCACTCAGAACAGTTTTATTCTGCTTTTCAGCATTAATCATTTTATTTCAGGTCGATTTTTATTCCAAATTAAAAACATTTTTACAATACAGACATCTGTCATGTGTCAATCCCCTCCTTGCACTTCACCAACACCTTAATTTTAAATAGGTAATAATGGCACATCATTGAAAAGGTAATTTAATGGGGAATTCAGAAATATTTCTGTACACTGTGCTACTTTAATTTTATTGCCCTCTAGTGGAAAAAAAAACTATTACGTATTATAGAGTGTGACAC
This sequence comes from Psylliodes chrysocephalus, assembly GCA_927349885.1. NCBI lineage: Eukaryota > Metazoa > Arthropoda > Insecta > Coleoptera > Chrysomelidae > Psylliodes > Psylliodes chrysocephalus. The sequence goes on from OV651825.1 coordinate 11,324,704, forward strand.
TACAATGTGTAGTACATCATTAAAAAGATAATTTCATGGGGAATTTATAAATATAATTGTTTATTGCGATACTTTTAATTGTACCGCCCTCTATTGGAATAAAAGAAAGTAATATAAAGTGTGACACCTTATTTGAAAGCAAAGGACCACGCACTTTTCTTATGCAAACAGGAGTACCGTTAGAATGTCTGAATTTTCGATATGTTAATTTACTTGATGTCCCCATCAAAAGTGTCCATGGGACCCAATCGTATCCCATGACTAGATTTTGAGATACAGGGTGTTGAAGTTAGAAATTGCTAGTTCTTTAAAATGGACATCATAAATTACCCTTAAATATTTTTGGAAGTTTTTTGCTCATTCTGTGTAGTCAAAATACATACTTAACTACTACAATTAAAATATTGTCCCTTACAGGGTGATTAATGATTAGGCAGATCTTTTTTGGTCAAAGTAAGTATTCCCACCGAACAAAATAGCTAAAATACCAAAAAAAAAATATCACTGTCTCTCAATATTTGATATCGTATAGTACTCGATGTACTCGTTCAAAATTCTTATTGGTAAAATTAAATCATATGACTAGTTTTCCAAATATAACTTAATATGTACCAAATATATGAATGTTAAACAATAAATATATTTACATAAGTAGATATGTTCCAGAGAAGTACTGTATATTAAATATTTTGACACACTGTATTGGATTATAAATACATCCCTTGTACTATTTGAGGGCAGCCAAACATATTTCGTACAGGGTGATTGCGGTTGAATATGTAAAGTGAAAAAATCAATAAAATGTTGAAATTGTTGGAAAAAATAGAAAATAATTGCCTTTTAACTTGCGAGTTGCTTATCAAAAAAATCTTATTAGTTCACATACAGGCTCATACATTATTTCATTACAAAAAAAGTTCATTATACAGTAGATCTAAGTAGGATCAAAGGAAATGAATAATGATCGGATTAAATATTTATTTTGACTGGAGCATTGCCTCTTTATATTGTATATTTATATCAGATTGGGATTTCCTTTCCGCGTCACCAATGAGGGAAAGCCCTAATACATTTTGTTTTAAGTGTTAGCCCCTGTAGGACTAGTGCACTGCTTGTATAATACGGTAGGTCAAAAATTACCAAAAAAAAATAATTCTAGCTAGTGTGAAAAAATTGTGTTTTATGTTGTTTATACCCTATATAAAAATAAGTAAAAAAATATTTACGAAGAGGAATGGTCTATAAACAAAACGCAAACCAGCATGTAAATTAATCATTAGTAAACCCGAATGATTTAGATAAATGTCACAAATCTTCAGATATTCGGGTACATAAATATTTGAGACTAAAAAAATATTTGCTCATAGGTTACAAAATATACAGGATAATCAATTTTTGTGAAAATCTTCAGAAACATTATGTATTATCATAGTAGATATACAAAAGCAAAACGTCAGGCATGCAGACAGTCTTAAGCTTTATATTTTATCATTACGAATATACAGGGTGATTCTTAACACGGTACCAGACCAAAACCGATTTGAAATGTCTTGGTTGTGTCGATTACAACAAGGTTTACGTCTGAAGTAAAAAATTGCAGAGTTACAGGATGTTATATTTCCAAGTTCAAATATTTATGGCGTTATAATCATCAAATACAAAACGACTTGCATGCCTTTGCATAATGACAATATAAAAAAAGGCCGGTGATTCAAACATATTTTATTACCCTGTATTCATATCATATTGTTTTGAGAAGCCCTTGAAAAATCAAGAGAGGAACAGGTAAGCTGTAAGCTATAAAAATATCAGCAATTGTTTCGTGAAAATTACAATAATATGGCTACTCGACTTATGTTAAATATTTGAAACCAATAACATGAAAATACTATTTCTTATATGAATGAGTACAATAAGTAGACATGACATTAATACTTCATTGTGTGTCTAACTGTTACTCAATGGATTTCATAGAAGAAAACTCGCAGTGAATATGAAATTAAGAAGACGGTTAAGAACTGGATAAGTTCCCAGATTTTTCTGCTCATTGACTACTTCATTCTGAGGATCCATTAAATGTTTTTAATTTCTAGTTATTCCAAAAACTATGTCAGTTTGACAAAGTTTGTTATTGGCTATTTAAAATAATAATGTATGTATATTTATAATCTTTTTCCATAAAGAACTCACAAGCAATTTATATTCTAATATTTGGCAATAATTTTATGTATTGTTGATTTTTTCACTTGCAAGTAACTGTAACCATCCTTCAAGGGATGCGACTTAAAACAAAATGTATTGGGGGCTTTACCTCATTGGTGGCTTTACCTCATTGGTGGCTTTACCTTATTGGTGGCGTGGAATGGAGCTCATAATCTTATTTAAATATACAATACAAAGAGGCTCTTATGACAATACTCGAGCCAAATAAACCTGTAATCTGATCGTAATTCATTTCTTCACATCCAAGTTAGACCTACCATATAATCAACTTTTTTGTACCGGAATAAAGTATGACCCTGTATGTGGACTTATATTTTTTTTTGATGAACAACTATTTTCTTTTCTTTGGCCACAATTTTAACATTTTGTTGATTTTTTAACTTACATATTCAACCGAAACTGTAAGTACGAAATTTTTGTCTGTTTCCAAATAGTATAAAGGGTATATTCTTAATCTAACACAGTATGTCAAAATATTTAATATAAGATATTTCTCTTGAAAATATCTACTTATATCAGTATATATTTATTATTTAAAATTCATTTATTTGGTATCTACTTGTTATAGTTATATATTTGAAAAACTAGTCGTAGGATCCAATTTTACTAAAAAGAATTTTGAACGAGTACATCGATATCAAATATTGAGAGACTTTGACGGTGATATATTTTTTTTTTTTATTTCAGCTATTTTTGATCGGTGGGAATACCTACTTTGAGCAAAAAAGATCTGCCGAATCATTAATCACCCTCTAAGGGACAATATTTTAATTATAGTAGTCAAGTATGTATTTTGACTACACAGAATGAGCAAACATTTTCCAAAAATATTTAAGGGTGATTTATGATGTCCATTTTAAAGAACTAAGGATTTCTAACTTCAACACCCTGTATCTCAAAATCTAGTCACAGGATACGATTGGGCCCATGGACACTTTTGATGGGGACATCAAGTAATTTAACATATCAAAAATTCAGACATTTTGACGGTACTCCCGTTTGCATAAGAAAATTGCGTGGTCCTCTAATTATTAATTGAATGCACTACATAATATTAATATAAATATCCTCCATATTGTACTTGCAATAGTTTGAAAATTAGTCATGCATTATTTTAAACATTATTATTGCTAACTTTATTTGGCTGCAAGTGCAATATGGAAATATTTATATTAATGATATGTAGTACATTGAATTGGTAATTAAATTAGCTTTCAAATGAAGTATCACACTTTATAATATGTTACAGGTTTTTTTATCCCGATAGAGAGCGTTAAAATTAAAAGATCGCAATAAACAATCACATACATAACTTCCCCACAAAATTACCTTTTCAATGATGTGCTGTACATGATACATTCCTAATTTAAAATTAAGGGGTTGGAGAAGTGAAAGGGAGGGGGTTGACACATGATAGATGTCTGCATTGTGAAAATGTGTTCAATTTGGAATAAAAATCGATCTGTTCTAGCATTTTCTTAAAATCCAATGAATAATGCCAAAAACAGAAGGAAACTGTTTTGAGTTATCCACTCTGTATATCAAAAATGGCTAGATTTATCGAATTAGTTTATAGAACAAAATCTGCTTAAAACGCATTTTTTACAAGATGCGCTGTATAAGAAAGATCCTCCCATCGAACAAAAAATATAGAGCGCAGCGCCATCTACATATTGACCTATTTAAAATTAATTTATATCTAAAATGGAACTCTCTTAGCGCTCTTTGAACTGGCTTTTTCAGAATTAAAATATCTATTACCAAAATATCTGGCCTGGGAGTTTTTATTGGTACTCGCCTATCGGGCAACTGTCAACTGGCAGTTGTAATATTGGTAATATAATAATTCAAATATTTCCTCAAGGTTTTTGCACGTTAATTTTAATAATTTATTTGACAAGTTCATACATTTAAATCTAGATGAAGCAAACCACGGTATCCCTTTCAGGTTATTATTTCCCTATTCAACTGGTATTAAACTATAAATGTACAAATTTTCAGCCTTGTGTTTAACAGGTTACTCGAATTGACCGCTAACTAAGACTATAAGAGGTGTAACTAACAAAAAAATGCGAAATTTTTCAAAAATAAAAAAAAATTAGGTTCACCAAACGTTTTGCTTGTTTTATTTAACATTACCAAACATATATAAATATATTTATTATTGAAATATATAAAGCTAATACAGAAATATTGCGAAATCTAAAAAACCCTGTATATTCTTTTAGGTAATTATAATAATTCTAATAATTGCTAGTGTGTTATTTATTATTAAGAATTGGAATGTTTATATGACAGATTGACAATATTAAAAATCATAATTCCTATAATACTTTCCTTATCTGTATACAGATAGGAAAGCAAAAAACAAAATATTTTAATTTATGGCAATCAATAATTATTATAGAGAGCAAAAAAATACTAATAAATGAATTGAATAATGTATAAATACATTGATTTTTCCATAGGTACCATCCATAGGAACTTGTGCAAGCAAAATTACTTGTCAATTTACAAAAAATTGAAATACCAAAAACAAATCTAGGTATTCAGCGCTAAACCTTTATCAAATAATTTGTTTCAATATCTAAAACTAATACCTAAAAAACTTACCATGAACAGGAAAAAGGATTTTTCATATTTCTAGCAGTATAAAGATAATTCACTATGTTTTTTAAATGTTTCTTTAAGAACGTCCACTTAACACTTACGATTAGCCACCATCTTTTTAATTCTAGCAAGCAATTTTTTGATTGGTTTTTTACTTAAAAAACAGACTACTCGATTCCAAAATAATTGTAAACCAGTTTTTGTTCACTGCAAAAATCAAGGTCAAACTTTATACGGGATGTCCCATTTTATTTTTAGATATATTTAAATATATTTTTCTTTTAATTTTGAATACCTACAATATAATTATATTTATTTGCTTTCATGTTATTTACTAGGCGTGGTAATTTCGATACTTTAGGAACTCGGAGATGGAATAAGGTTATAAATTACACAGACTATATAGTTATTATGTTTTTTTTCATTTGCTTTAATGTGCCAGATTTAATGTCTACAGTTAGATTGTTCTAAAATTTTATTCATGAATCATGAATACAATGCTCCTCGTTCGTAACGAGATAGTTTGTGATATGGAATGTACTTAAATATTTATAATGCAGGAATTGTAAATATATTTTAGGACATAAAATGTGTTCTACAAGATTCAGCAAACCCCATTTTTTGCATTATACGGATAGCTCGTTTTTGTATCTAGATATAGTGATTCTCGAGTAGAAATTAGACAAATAACATGTTTTGACCATGGTGCATTTTTGGTGAGGATTCTTAATTCATACCTAGGATATTTTATTTAAATGCTAAGAAAGAGGGTTTAAGTGAAAAGGAAAATATTATGATTCATCGAGATAGATTCCAAGGCATTTAGAATTCTGCAAACACGGCATTTAATGATTATTTTTAATATAATATTATCAGGAGTATCTGGCTCACGATTAGTTTTGAAAAAAATTGTGCTGGTTTTGTCAGGATTCAAGAATAGGCTCGAGTTTAAAAACCACTTTCCAACGAAGAAAATAGAGTTGATCCGTAAGCTTAGTTCTGGAAAACGTGTTGCTTCAACAAATAATAGGTTTGTTCCCGAAGCGAGTTCCTAACATATTGAGTATGCGCAGTACAAAATAACTTCCAACAGAGCAAAGTTCCAAACAAATTGAACTTGTTTGGTGTTTCCGCAAGATTAAAAACGTGTTCATAATATATTTGTTATTAGTTCTAATAGTTCCTAAATAAAATACGAACTTTACTTTCGCGCATGCGCGCTTATTTAAATTCATTTTTCTTCTTTTTCTCCTTTGTTTTTAATTGGATATTTGGTTATTTTTGTGAGTGCCTATTATCTATAATTTTGATTAAAATCTTATACAGCATTATATCAGTAAAAAATATAATGAGTGTAGTTTTTATTTGTGCAATTTTGAGTTGATCATAAAGTATAACCTCAAATCTTTTTTTAATAAATATAATCGAATGACCTGTATTTAGCAACATTAATTTTTTTAATGTTCCAGCACACATTTATTCAGAACTCATTCCGAACATTATTCTGCTCACGCATGCGTATCAGATAATGTTTGTAACAATTTTGGAACTCGCTTCAGGAACAAACCTAATAGGTATCTGCATATTTGATTATTTAACATTCTTTGACAATTGTACTTAATTACGTCATTTATGTAAATTATAAAAATTAGGGGACCTAGAACACCGTCCTGTGGGACTCCCCTGGATAGGGTTGCCACCTTTTTGAAAAGTGAATAAAGGACTACGATGCTGACACGGACTCCGGTATACAAAAACTTCTAAAAAACAAGAAAAAAAGTCGGCGAGCTTGTAACAAAAAAAATCCTCCTCGTCATTCTACCGGGTTACTTAAAAAAAAAGTCCTCAGCTTTCTATATTTCTTGTACAAACCATGTCCCTTCCAAAGATATTATGTGCTGTGAGAAAAGACAAGTCGCAAGTACATTTTGCTTCAAAAAAGGACAGGTGACAAATCTACCTCTGGAAAAGATGCCCAATGCTTGTGTCTATATATATATATATATATACAGACTAGTGTTATCTTGTAGTGTTTTAATGTTTTTTTTTTGCTGCCACCGATATATGTTTAAAACTCCGTAATGTAGTTTTTTTTTATGTAAAATATTGAAATCAATATATAGTCAAGTCTGGATAGATCCAGAAAGATTCCACAGGAAACATTTCCGGCATCCAGAGAATTATAAATTTTGGTAGACAATTCAAACGCCATTTCTGTGCTCATTGCGGCACTTCTTAAACAATTTTTGATCTACCAAAAATGAGAATAGTTGCTGTGTGTTCAAAATGTTGGAAAAAGAGCTACAAAGACTAATAAATCTATAATAGGCTAACAAAGCTGGATCACCTGTTTTAAAGTAAGGTATAAATTGAATGATTGATATTTTAATAGGTAACCTCATCATAACCTACACTCTTTTTACCTTGATATCTTATTCACTCATTCAAATTTCTTCTCTGTACTTTTCTAAATAAGAAATTGTTTTGGTTGTAGGAAGTATTACAAACGCATGATACAAAAAAGAATAGATATGAAACTTAGCCGACGAAATCTCGTCGAGTTCGCGGATGAGATATTGTGGTGTGGAATATGGTTATCTGATTGGCCATGAATCGATTAAAATTAATTTTCGGGCGTTATTTTCGATTAGCTGATACGTCAAATTCGTAAAAGCCACGCCTTCTGCCACATTACGTCTCCGTGACATATAGTATCAGCCTGCGTAATATCATACCTTCTTTTTATAGTGTCATGTTACAAATGTACCTACCACGATTTGGAAACTCTTGGCCCATCAGATTACCGGCCTTGCTATTAAAATATTTATTGAATAACCAAGAATCTGATGAAATGAAATCCCTTTTACAGGTACCCCTATGGTTGCCTGAATCGGACTGAATCATTCATTTTAGAATATACCAGAATCGAGGAATCTGTAGATTCGCGTATGGTGAAAGAAATGGTCCAGGTGCCTTCTAGAAGTACTGAAGAAGTGGCGAAACTGCTAAACTTCGACTTTTGGCGAAGGACTGTAAGGAATGTTCGTGAATCCTCCAGAATTTGCAATTGTACCCGCTGATGTATATAAATAGACGAATTTTTCCGCCTGAATTAGTTTAAGATAGATATTCGAATTGTAAAGTTAAATATTGATATAAATTAGTATGAGTATGTGTTTGAAATATAAATAAATGCTGATATAGAAAATAAGTATTCATCGGGTCGATGGTGTAGCGGTCTAACGCGCTTATATTCATTTATAGGCAAGTTTATGAGTCCGAGACTGCTGGGCTTCGAATCCCAGACCAGACCCTGTGGATTCTTAATTAAATTGCATGGTTCGGTTTAGGATTTGATGTGTGCCGTATTAATAGAAATTCAATTTCTATTTATATGACATGCAGATTATAAAATCGCCATACATTATCGTCTCGATGATGGTGGGTGAGGTTTTCCGGGTTTTCCTCACCTGTAAGTCAAATGGCACCATCAATCATCCTTAAGTCGCCCCGGAGCGCCACGGCAAATAATAATAATAGCCGTCCCTTCCCCTACACAAGTGATTCAGTCGATTTCAGGGGTTGAAATTCACTCGTAAGGGGGTGAATTAGGGAGATTATTATTATTATATTATTAAAATAAATTACTGTTAAGTTGTAAATAAATTATTGAATAAAACTGTACAAAGAATTTTTGTTTACCTGTCACTTCCGATATAATCTGTCAAAAGGATTTTGTTTAATTCGAGGTGTTTTGAAGTCTTTGTTCAAAATGTATCGAATATTCAGAACTTCTTTTCTCTACAAAAATCAAACCAATACTTTTATATAAAATGTTTCTAAATTATTATTTTAGAAAACCAACTTTAATTGCATGATCAAAACAAAAGCCAGTCCAAATAAGAAAACACATTAAAACTAAATCATAATTTTTATTGAAAAACAGAAAATATTTTAGCAATCCAATCTTAATTGCATAATCAAAACAAAAACCTGTACAAACAAGAAAACGCATATTAAAAATAAATAATAATTTTTATTGAAAAACAAAAAGTACAAAAAAATCAATATTACAGTCTTTAAACATCATACAATCATTTGTACACACACAATCTCACACAAACACTTAAAGTTCATCATGTTCATCATCTTTAGATTCAGAATCAGCATCAATTTCTTCATCATCGCCCATAGAATCTTCAGGAAGATCCTCTTCTTCTTCGACCTGTTCATCAAGCGGTATACCAAGCGTTTTCCTCATCATAGCTTCAACGGACTGAGCAAATTCGGCAGTTTCCCTCAACATGTAACCAGATCTTAAAGTAGCCGTTCTGAACATCATTTTAGCCATATCTTTGGCTGTTGGGTCAGTCGGATCGTCCACCACCCTCTTGAGAAGTTCTTTCATCAAAGGATGCCTGGGATTAATTTCTAAAGTTTTCTTTTGGTTGAGGTAGTAAGTTCTTTGAGGGTCATCGGCCTTTTGGTGAGCGTTGGATACTGCTAGTCTTTCCATGTTTCCGGTCCAGCCGAATAAACTTGCTACTAGAGCGCAAGGAGAGTCTGACAATCTGTAATAAAGACCAGTCATTAGATAAAAATTATATTTGCAGTAAGAACTACGAGATCTGGCATTAGAAAGTTATTTTCCATTTGTTATTTTGAATAATAATAATAAACGTATTTTATTGGGATAACTAACTGGCAATCGACCAAAATCCTTCAGCTTATTACTTATAAAACGCAAAATGTGAATGAACATTGCAGTTTGTTAAAAAATAACTAAAAGTTAAATATAAGAGTATAACATGTCTTCAACAAAAAAAATGGTGTGTGGGTTTATGGGGTATAACCTGTAAAAATTTGGTTAAAATTAATCCTAGGTTATAAAAATAACTGGATGTTATTTTTAATTTTATATTCTGTATTATTTGGTTAAAATTACATATCAAATTTATTTGAATGCACTTTTAGGTACATTACATCGTTGCCATGTCTATAACAAAAATTTAAATTGATGGAATACCAAGTATATTTGGGTTAAAATTTGAACGGCATAGCTACAAATAACTTTTTAACATGGTAGTTAAAATTAACTGAAACATTACAGAATAGACCCCTATCAGCGGGTTGCAACAACGATCGTTAAATATCTAATGACTCGTTAAACCCAAATCTTTTACTAAAGGTGTAGTACGGGTTGCATTCTTCTCTTAATTTTTAACGACGACGTGAACTGGCAACGTCGCTTCATCTGTCAGCTTTGCTCGTCATTTACTTTGACAGATTATCTTTACTGAATAATATTTTAGAATTTTTCAATTTTCCAGCCAATTTATGTGAGTGTCGAGAGGTACTTTGAATATATATTATAAAAGTTCAATTTGAGTTCGTTTAGTTGAAGTATTATAATGGTTGACAAAAAAAATCGCAAGCAATTTACTGCTACAGATAGAAGAAAAACCACTTGGTAAGTAAATTAATAATAAGTACATAAAATTCCTTCAAAAACTTTATTACATACTTAATTTGTATTTCCAACTACATTTTTGGGGTTAAAATTTTAGGTAAATTGCTAAGAAGTTGTATTGGCCAAAATACTAATTAGGAATAACTAGCTTTTATTAAATATAAAACTGATACAAGGAAATCTAAAAGTGAGATACAACAAAAAGAAAACTAAACTTTACAAGAGGTTAAAAAGAAGGAGAGACAGGACAAGGTTCGTATTTTTTTGTCTCATTCAAAGGACACTTATTATACGTAACATATTTGTACACCCACCCTTCTGGGACAGTAACATTAATATACTTACCTTCTATATAGTATAGAATATTGTGCCTTCTTAGTAATAAAAGCAAACATTTATTTGAAATCAAATTAAAAATTTATGCAGTAATATATTTAAAGTTAATTTTCTGAGCAAAGTACCTATAATAATAATGTTATTTAACAGAAATTTTATATTTTAAAAGATTAATTTATAGGATTTGAATTTAAACAGAAATTAAATCACTTTTATATATACAATATAAAACTTCTTTTGTATGTGTTATTATTTATACAATTTTAGCAATATCTGTCTTTTCCCATTTTAAAGATTATTCAAACTACTAAAGTTAAAAAAAAATAAAATTGGAAATAACTAACGTTTAGTATTAATTTTGTTTATTTAAATTCTTTCCTTATTTGTTTAAGGGTGAAAAACGAGAAGGAGGCATGGTTAATCTTCAACTTGATGAGATAGGCTCAAATTAAAGCATTTTTTTATAATCAAATAGAGTCCCCATTGATTCCACTGCTGCATTCTTTGGTAAGAAAGTATTTTATTTAAACTTAGCTGTTTTATTATACATGGTGGTCAAAATTCGACGCTTTTACATGATACAACTAGATATGGAAACCTTATAACCCACCATTCTTAAATTTTTTGAGAAATAAAACATGGAATGCTTAGTTATGTTATAAATCCATTTTAGAAGCTATAGGGTGATTTTCTAATTTTATCATAATTTATTATCTCAAATAAATATCTTATTTTCAAAAACAATTTAATAATTTGACATAGTTACATATGTAAAATCTATTGTCATACTCTTATTATTTTTTCAAGGGGTACAAATTTTCAAGATAATACCATTTACCATTTTTTATTTGAACACCCAAACAAAATAATGATATTTTAAAAATCACGCTTACATTTTACTTAGGGGAGGAATTTATAACGGGATATAAAATAACATGTTTAGTTTAAAAAAAAGGTGAGATCAAATGTGCTTTATCCCCTGCTAATTTAGTAATATCTTATAAACCTGTCAAATTTGGACCATCCTGTATAATTATCACAAATACTTTGTATGTTGGTAAGAAAATTAGTGCAATATGAAGACAAATTTGGAATTGAAGGGAACTTTTACATATTTTAGTAAAGTATAACTGTAGGTTTATTTAGGTTCTTGCATTGCAATAAATAATTACACGAGTCCTAGTTAACTGCAGCTAAATATCATCGTTGAATCTCTATGTAGGTTCGAGTTATAACTTCTTCAATGATGAATTTCCTATAAATTTTGTTATATCATTATATTTCGGAACATACTTTTAAGAGCTCTAGAATAATATGTATTTATTTATTATTCTGTAGGTGCACCAATCAATAATTGATATTATGCCTCTTTTCAGTGGAGTCTCCGTAGCTGCTTCTCCTAGTAGTCTCTTCACTCCCAAGGAATCTACTAAACCCTTGCCTGGTCCAAGTAGACTCTTCCAGTCCCCCTGCACAGACTCTCAAGCAAAACCATACAGTTAAAAAAGGAAAACTTTGTAACACAACAAAATTAAAAATATTGTTGTATGGACAACTAATCTTGAAACAAGACAGGCTTGGCTCACAAATAAAACTTTAAAATATCTATACTGCCCCAGTAACTACACAAACTATAGAATGAAGATATATGCAATAAAATAAATTTATTAGTGCCAGTATTTTGATATGTGTTACCAATATAGCTTCTTTTGTTGAATTAAAGACAAGTTTTGAATAATGTTAACTAGTTATATAAATAAGTGTGATTTAATGTTTTGGGTTGATTTTTGATAAGAATTCTCTAGAAAAATGTTAGTTACATTGTAGAATCAAGTTGACTTTTTAGGATACAGAATAAAAATTGCTGGTATTTTGTTTACTTTTTAAAAAGAAAAATGGGTTAGTATCAGAATGGTCAAATAACCTCAAATATTTGTAATTTGTCAGTTATGGGGGTTTGGCTTATGACGGAGGTATAGCCTTGAAGCAATATATTTTTATTTTTAAATAGGCATTACTTTGTAGTAATATAGGTGTTTGCTAAGTATTTTAAAATATTTCATGAGATGATAGCATGAATAATTTTAAGTCATATAACTGTGGAGCTTGGTATCTCTACTTATATTGTTAAAAACTTTTTAATTCGTATAAATGTTATGTATTTATACATTCTCATTATTTTCAACCATATTTAATATTATTTTATAGTTTTTTCCTGCCTATTTTCAGAAAAAGTAAATATTTAGCAGTAAACTACTATCAGTAATAACATTTTTATTGTTTGTACCTATGTTGAAATAATCCATTTCTTTTTATACATTTATTAAATATGTGGAACTGGCTAAGTAGACATATCCAATACGTTAGGCAAACTGTAAATTTTAACGCAAAATTACTAGTAAACTTGAAACCTGTCATAACCAAAAAGAAATCCTGAATTGAATGTTTATTTTCTAGAATTAGAATTCTTAATAATGATGGGCAAATTAAATGTATTTTTATTTATTGTAGATTTATTATCTTTTTTATTATGTTATGTATTTTGTGTATATTAATTTAATCCTAAAAAATAAAATTTTAAAATGAATTTGGTGTTTTATTTATGACCTACAAATCTGTAAATTATAAATGTGAAAGCAAATATATTAAGGTAAATAAGTGTAATTTACATAGCAATTATTTAATATTCTAAATTTCAACTATTACACAACCTATAAAAGCTAATTATCATATCATAATTATTTAATTTTCTCAACAATCTAGAAATGCCAATATTGTACAAATAGAAAGTTGTTCTTAAATAAAAAATAAATTCTAGCATTAGTTTATTAGCAAAGAAATATAGCATCCAAATTGAAAGAATTAAAGGAACTGTATATGATTTTCAAGAATAGGTCAAATGTGAATTTATTTCTCATACCAGAGATTTTACCATCTCTCCTCCAGTTTTCATTTTCTAACTAAAAAATAGATACTGAACTTTAAATTTCCCAATTTAAACAGTTTTTTACTTTGATTCATTGAAAAATGTATAAGTTACAAAATTAATTTAAAAAAACTGACGACTACAAAATACGAAGAGTGATTATTTTCTCATGAATCCCATCATCAGATCTTTACCAAATTTATATATGAAACCATCTCTGAGGAGCCCCCTTTCTAACAAAAAAATAATTTTCCATGACAAACGGGAAGAGAAAATGTAAAGTAAGTACAAGAAAAAATAGTTTTAGTTTATATAAAAGGGACAAACTATATTTAAATACTGTTGCTTTAAACCACAAATCACAGATTTTTAATCGGGCACTACTAGAAGGGCAGTTAAATGAGTATTTTCCTCTTTTTCCAGTGACTTCTTGGAACCTTTTCTTCATTTAAGCCATTCTATTTATTTTAAGAAATTATATTCATGTGTAAAACATTTTTTCTCTGAACCGACTGTCCTTGCTTCTGTATATTAAAAAACATTTAACCATAGCCGTAAAGGTTGAGCCTCAATTTCATTTTTTACTTTATTTGTAATTAGTTTTCGAAAAAATATTACCAAATTAACTTCATTAATTTAAAAATCTCCCGTGATCAGCTGTGAAGCGACAGACTGTCAGTTGGAAAAGCGCCGTTGCCAGTTTTAATCTCAGTTAGTTATTTGTTCTTTAGCTAACGAGAGATTTTAACAATCGTTCTTGCAACCGGCTGTATGTCTCTTAAAAGCCCACTGTAATGTGATATATTCCAATATGGTAATTTCTAGAAACTTCCTCTTGACATGTCTAAGTAAATCACAGAGTCCTCATAGTGGTTCAAGTATATTTCTAGTCTCTTCTTTTTCAAAGAATTTCTGAGTCAAATTTATTAATTGATGCTTTATAGATTTTACCTGCGTAATTTAATAGATAAAGATATTAAATGGATTATGTAATTAATTAAAGTTAAGTACAAAAATTGGTTGAGATCCAAAAAACTAATTTTGGAAATATAAAAATTAATAAGTCCCAATTCCCCTATGATATGATGAAAAATACTCATGGCAGATATGAGCTTAGTCAAGGAAAAAGAGAGGACACGTAACAAGTACATCAAGCACTCTTAGTATTCTGTACCGATTATAGATTGGCCGCCATTATTTTGGTGTTAAACATTCCGGCGACACCACAGCTTTTGTTGACGTTAATTTCTGATTTTTGAATTAAACAACATTTGTCAATTAGTTTGTATCAATGGTTTATTGTATTGAATATCAGTGGAAAGTCGTAGTGACAAGAAAGAAGCAGATATTACGTTTCACAGGTAAGTAATAAATATAATTTTTACTTTATATACTTTCTTATATTTTTCATTTTATATGGTTTTATACAACTTGGTATTAATATATTGTACATGTTTCACTCCAGAATAATAAATGTTACCTGCCAAGTAAGTTTATTTTATGCTTTTCATTGTAATAAGTAATTAATGATATTAAAACTGCCAAACAAGCCATTTTTTCCAGTGGCATATTGTACAATTCTAAATATTAATTTTTAATAAATTTTAAATTTACTCTAGATATTTGTCTTTTGCTTTTTATTTAATTGTAGCAATGTTTATTTGTTTTATGTTTGATTTTCTGTGGATCCAGCAAAAAATCTTTGGATTTGTGGATTTGGCAACAAAAATTGCAAATTAGACGCCTATGCCAAATGACAGATTGTGTTTAAAACAAGATTTTTTGTTATGAGACGTTAATTAAATGCAGCAGTTCCCACTATAT
Source organism: Psylliodes chrysocephalus (assembly GCA_927349885.1). NCBI lineage: Eukaryota > Metazoa > Arthropoda > Insecta > Coleoptera > Chrysomelidae > Psylliodes > Psylliodes chrysocephalus. The sequence continues at coordinate 11,340,093 of OV651825.1, forward strand.
TTCCTGATTTCCTAAATACATGAAGCCAAAGAAGGTTAGTATACTAATAAACATAATTAAACATATACAGTGAGCACCATAAGTCTTACCCCCCCTATCTAACTCGTTACTGGAGTCTTGTCAGGAAAATCGCCGAGACAGGTCTATTTTTGATTTCTACAATGTACATTTTTGTATGAATAGGTTACCCTTAATTTCATCCCTTACTGGAGGGGAGCAACCCTTTCGAAAAATTTAAATGGCATGGGGTGGTGATAGCTCATTTGAAAGAGGGTTTTATTCTTTATTCAACCGTGTAAAAAAATTTGAAATTTGCTTCATTAATTCTCGACTAATTGTTGTTTCAGAATAACGGAAATTAACGTAGCGCACTCATCCTTAGAATTCGGCCCTGCATGACTTCGGTTTTGGTTCAGACGTGAAGTAAGACTTTTTGCCATTAGAAGGTCACTGTTAGTCTAGTTGCTTTCCTATTTTGTGAGGTTTTGTTATTTTTAAACATTAATAAATCAACATGTAATGATGCAAATTTCAAATTTTTTGCACGGGATGAATAGAGAATAAAACCCCCTTTCAAATGAGCTATCACTCACCACCCCATGCCATATAAATTTTTCGAAAGGGTTTTTACCCTCCAGTAAGGGATGAAATTGAGGGTTAACTAATCATGCAAAAATGTACATTGTAGAAATTAAAAATCGACCTGTCTCGGCGATTTTCCTAACAAAACCCCAGTAACGAGTTAGTTAGGGGGGGTAAGACTTAAGATGCTCACTGTATGTATATTTTTTTAATTAATTTTCAATATTATGTTATGCACTTTTAAGAATTTAACAACCCTTTTGTGTACAATTCAAAACATTACCATAATAATTGATTGTTTCAGGACTTAAAAAGATCAATTCATTTGGAAGCTGAGCTAGGCCCTTCACCTACAACTACAAATAAGGAATCTATCCTAGAAGGTCCTAGAAAAAAACGACTTAGAAGATAACTTTGACAACAGGTAGAAAAGAATAAAGAAAAACAAAACAAAGTTTTTAAGCAAAAACTTAAAATATAAAAAAAAATTGTTTCTCTAAAATTTCTTGACACTTCTTGAAACATGCTAGTGTTTGATAAAGCATATGATAAAAACTGTAATGATCTATGTAGGGTCAGAATATTAATAGGCATTCTAGTTACAAATTGTTGGTTTTTATTTTATTATCCTTTAGTAGTTATCAAATCAAAATAACAGATGGGGTAAAACTTTATAATGTCTGATCCAATAGTCCAAGTACTCATCAATGTACGAATCTCACCACAATGGGAAATTGATTTTGAAATATAAAATCAAGCCAATTTTAAAAAACGGTTGCAAAAATTTAAAGAACATCAAGTTTATTAGAGACTACAGAAATTAAGTAGCTTAAATACCATAGTTAATTATTGTTGTTAAGACTTACAACAAATGTCTGGAGTTCCAGCAGTCATTGACAATATCTATGTTAATGTTATTATGTTTAAAATTCCAATAATAATATAAAAATATTGTTTTGAATTTTTTTCGGTAAACAGAAAATCTCTTACCTTTCTGAGACTTGAGCTTTAGCAACATCATCTTTCAAAGCATCATCTCCCAACCATTTGGTAAGCGGTTCGAAAGTTTTCTTCAATTCCTCCAACTGTTCTTTGCCTCCCTCAGCTTCTGTAAGGCTGAAACCTTCTTTGGCGACGTTTTGGAATTTCTTGCCTTCATATTCTGGGATGGCAGAGATGGCGTATTCGTCTACCGCTTCTACCAAGTACAACACCTCATACCCTAAAAAATTACTGGATAACAGCTATTCTGCTTAATATATAGTAGTAAGTAAATTCTACAATGTTTATTATCGAGCTAAACGAATTAATTAACCTGACATGTAATGTGAACGACTTTATTTGATATCAGACATATTTTTTTAGAAAAATTAAACATGCCTTATAATGTACAATGACCAAAAAAATATTAGGATATTAGGCATGTGTAATATATTAGATGACAGATGATACAGTACTTATAACAAAACAAAGAACAACTTAGTCAACTTTATTCAACATGGTATTGAGAAAAATGTTTTTAAAAGTATTAAAAATAAATAAAGAAGGCAGACAATATAAATCGAAGTCAGTATCTTCAAAAAAAAAAATCGTACAAATATTGTACAAAAAATGTTACCAGTGCTGTTTGTGAAACAGTTTACCATTCCAGCTGTGCTTAAAGAATAAAAATATGTTGTATTGAAAGTATCTCAGAAAAATAACAATATGACATCATAATATCAGATAAAGAAAATCGTACATTTATTACAAGAAAAAATAACGATTTTGGAAAAAAATAACTTAACAGACTCGAAAATGCACATTTTTATAAGAACAATAACAATAAAAGCAACCATAATTATTTCAAAATTCACAATGTCCTTATCTGGACAAAAAAATAAATCGATAATAAATAACAAAAATCAAATAAAAGAAAGTGGATATTCTGAAATACAGGGGCAATCAATTAATAAATCAAAAGGAAGTCTCATTAGAAATTATAAAAGCCCAAGCCCAAACCCAAGTGAAGCTAAATAATATAATTCACATCAATATGGATAATAGTGGGAAAATAATAAGAAACAATAACAATGTCGCGCGAGCCATTTTCAACCAGTTCAGTTCTGCTTTACGGTTTCGTTATCGCCAGTCAAGGAGCCATTCATTTGCCTAAATAAAATTTCTAGAAACGCGATGCCAATACTTGGTCCAGTCAGCTATATTCAACTTGCAGCCCTCCAAGCTGTTTTGTGCGGCTCTCCAAACTTTTTTGCGGTCCTCCAAGCTTTTTTGTGCAGCCCCAAACACGATCATTAGTAATTGAAAAATGGTTGACCTACAATCCTGTCCTTGCGACTTTTCAAAGCTTATTAAAACAGCTAAAATAACATGAGGACCTTTTTTTTAGAAAATATTTAAAGCGGATCCTTATCGTCACCCATTGTCCTTTAATTTGCATTTCAAAAAGGTGGTAACTCTAGTTATGACCCGTTATGGCCCATGTAGCATAACAAACAGATTTATGTGGCCCAAAAGAAAAAAAGGTTGAGTACAGCTGGTCTTGTCGAATCAAAAGCGTCTAGAGTCTTTGAGACAGGTCTGGAACGCCACATTATTTATATAAATAGCCAAACTTTGTTGATATAGATTTAGTTATAGATAGATATCGATTTGTGTTAAAAAAATATTAAATCGATTAGTATAGGAGAGTTTGAAATAGCATTGTATTGAGTATAAATAAATTGAGTTGGTAAACAAGTATTAGAAATTAAAAATTTAAAAAACCGACTTCAAAAACGTGCAGATTATCATCACCACATCTTAACCAAATTTATATGGGACCACACCTGAGGTACCCCCTTTCTAACAAAAAAAAAATCATTGAAATCGGACACCGTGTTAAAGAATTATCGCTGAACATACATAAAAAAAATATATTGCAATGAATTGAGAACCTCCTCCTTTTTTGAAGTCTGTTAATAAATGTTTTTAGTTAAAATAAATTAAATAACAAACTGTTTAAGTAAATAAAAGTTATAATAAAGTAATAATTGGCTCTTTTATACAAGATCAATTCAATGATGCTGCATTGTTTGAAGAAGATGTGACATTGATAGATGCAAATATGGCACAAATGAAGACATTATATTTATAAACAAAAATTTTAGGAAAACCTTTCATTGTTGTACCATTGAGAAAAATTTTCAACCCATCATCCTTTATGGGAACTTCTCAAGAATTAGAGGATGGCTTATTTACAAAAAACTTGTGACTTAGTTATGTCATTATAAAAAAAAATAAATTTTCTTCAAAGATAACATGATAAATTTCAGATACCAAACTACAATCATATGAAAGGCTAGAAATAATCGAAAGGAGTGACCTAACTTGTTTTCGCACTTTAGAAGAATAAGAAATAAAATCAATAATTTTGAAGTAGTAGCAATCAAGAACGTTTCGATATGAATAGATGAAGTAGAAGCATATTCTATTATAAACTACAACACAGCTAATTTTTACTGTTTTAGTGAGGTGTATTTATCTCTACAAAAAAATGGTATACAATATAGTCATAGATAAATTTAACAATCTAATCTAAATTATGAGCAAATATTTGAATGTAGTGCAATTAAAATTATTATAGAATAAGATGTGTTACAGAAAACTATAAATAGATTACCCAAACAACAAAATTTTCATAGTTTTATTTGACAAACATTTTACTAGATAGGGTACACAATTATGCAGGTAAAGTCATAATAAATGGTGATTTCAACAAATCAAAAAAAGAAAAACTACCTATATTATTTATTGATACAATAAAATTTTGACAAGAAATGCAACAAGAATAACAAAAAGTAGTAAAAATTGTATATGATGTAAGTGTGTCCATGGGTGGACTTAACTATACTTGTAAAAATATTGTAATATGCAAGCCATTTCCGACCAATCTAATCATTCTCTAATCCTTTTAGTCTAAGCCTTGTTTTAAGCCTTTTAACGACCCCACTTGTCCTTAAACCAGGAATATTTGTTGAAGGGGATAAACCCCCTTTTACGCCTATGGTCCCAAATAGCTGGTATGAATCATTCATTCGGGAAGATACTAGAGTAGGAGTATATTCGAGAAATTGCCGGAGACGCCAGTCTAATAAACGGTGGAAGTGAGAATAATCTAGGCCATACACCAATTTATAAATTTATAAATGGGCAGTATTGCACAGGAAGTCAGTTAGTTGAAAGTGAGACACAGTGGAAAATAGCCATTCAAATCGTTATAATTGTGAAATAAATTAGAAGTGTGCTGAATATAAATAGTGTTTAAGTATAAATAAATTAATTAGTCCGTAGTGTAAATAAACTTATTTTTTAAATAAACAATTGTTACAAAATTTATTTTAAATAAAAAAAAATAATTCTTCATAATTTCTTTAGCTTGTTAAATAAATACGATTCTTGTTGAGAAACTTCAATATTTTTGTCCAATGAAAAATACAATAAATTGTGGATTTACAAAATTAAAAACGTCAAATAGCTTATAACGAAAAATCGAAAAAGCAAATGAAGTTTTTTTATTTAACTGTTACCAAAAAAAATTACTTAAAAATTTTGAATTTCGTAAATCCACAATAATTGTATTTTTCGCACACCCAGTATAACAAAATAAAAGTTTCTGATTGTGAGTTAAAAAAAAAAAAAAATGATGAAAGATTTTTTTTTAATTTAAAATAATTTTACAAGTATAGTTAAGTCCATCTGTGGACACACTATATAGATGGCAAAAAATATAGTTATTTTTATTTTTTAGACGTATTTGCTCTTTTAGTTGTTTGGTTTTAATTTAGAATATGATAAAAACCTTAAACAAATGTAAGTTTGTAGTTTGGGAAATAAAATTTATTTATTTAAAAGTATTAAAAGTAATTTTAAAAAACCGACTTCAAAATCATGCAGATGCCGTCACCACATCTTAACCAAATTTATATGGGACCACCCATGAGGTAACCCCTTACTAACAAAAAAGAATCATAGAAATTGGAAAAGGTGGTAAAGAATAATCGCTAAACATACAAAAAAAATGATGAGTTTGAGGATTTTTCTCATGGACCCAATTATTAAATTTTGACCAAATTTATATGAGACCACCCCTCAGGTACCCCCTTTCTAACAAAAAAAGAATCATATAAATCGTATAAAAAATGAAGAGTCTGAGGATTTTCTAATGGACCCAATTATTAGATTTTGACCAAATTTATATGGAACCACCCCTGAAGTATCCCCTTTCTAACAAAAAAAGAATCATTAAAATCGGACACCATGTTAAAGAATTATCGCTGAACATACAAAACAAAAATATGATGAAGTAAGAACCTCCTCCTTTTTTGAAGTCTGTTAATAAAAAGTCAATAAATTTTAAAAACTGTACTAACCTTTACGTAACAACCTTTCAACAAAAGGCGATTTGGAAACTTCTTCCTTTGAAGAACCAGCAATATAAAAGATTTTGTCCTGTTTTGGTTTCATCCTGTTGACATAATCAGCCAAGCCAGTGGTACCTGATCCATTAGATGAAAAGAATCTCAAGAGTTTGGCCAATCTGGTGCGGTTGGAAGGATCTTCAATGGCTCCTAACTTAATGTTGGTGGAGAATTCTTTCCAGAATTTTTCATATTCCTCTTCGGGAAGCTTTTTAAGCATATCCAAAACCTTACGTACCAATTTCTTCTTGATTACCTAAAAAAATATTCAAATGAAAAAAAAAATGCTTGAAGGAAATGTCAGAGCGGTTTTTAGTTTATTACAAATTTAGTTTACCTTGATCAATTTATGTTGTTGCAAAGTCTCACGAGAAACATTTAATGGCAAATCATCTGAATCAACAATACCACGGATAAAACTGAGATATGATGGCATCATATCATTAAATTCATCAGTGATAAATACACGCCGGACGTACAATTTAATATTGTCAGTTTTAGTTCCATACCTATAAGAAAATATTTAGAATTGCATGTAAAATAGACTAGAAAAACTAATACTACTAATCCTAATATATCAAGTATTTCTAATTTGATTTAGTGTAATGTTGAGTAATTTCAAAGCACAAATCTTAAAAAAAAATCCTAAACAATGCCACAATCTATTTTAGTGATAAACCCACACAAATAAATATATATTTGATACCTATACTTACATACCTGTTAAAACTTTCTGATGGCTGAGCTTGAGGAACATACAACAAAGACTTGAAAGTCACTTCTCCTTCAGCAACAAAATGAATCTTGGTTAGTGGTTCTTTGGTATCCTTGGTCAATGCTTTATAGAATTCATCATATTCCTTATCTTCAACTTCTGCAGGTTTTCTGGTCCAAATTGGTTTGCTGTCGTTCAACAATTCCCAATCCCAAACTGTTTTTTCAACTTTCTTGGTTTTTGGCTTGTCTTCTTCCTTTTCCTCTTCAACTGCTGCATCATCTTCATCACTGGGAGTCGGTTTTTCTTCAGACAAATCTTCGTCCAATGGTTCTTCAGTAGTTTCTGTGTGGCTGGTCCACAAGTAGATGGGGAAGTTGATGAATTGAGAGTATTTCTTTACCAAATTACGAACAGTATCATGTTCCAAGAAATCTCTAGCTTCTGGTTTCAATTCCAAACTGACAGTGGTTCCTGGTCAATAAAATGTGCAAATCTTAGAACAAAAAATAAATAATTAAAAAGATGAAACATACCTCTCTTTAATGAATCGCCTCTAGGATCTTCAACAATGCTGAATGAAGCTGAATCAGATTCCCAGATGTATTGCTTATCGCTGTTATGTTTAGAGGTTACAATAACCTTATCAGCGACCAGGAAAGCAGAATAAAATCCTACACCAAATTGACCAATCATATCATTCATATCTTGTGACGTCTCTGAATTCTGCATCTTGCTCAAAAACTCTGCTGTTCCAGATTTTGCTATGGTTCCCAAATTATTTACCAAATCCTGTTTAGTCATACCAATACCAGTATCTGTTATATGAAGCATTCCAGAATCTTTGTCTGCTTTTATTCGAATATTTAGTTCTGGTTGTGCATCTAGTACACCCTTTTCTGTTAAGGAGAGCATTCTAATTTTATCTATGGCATCAGATGCATTTGAAATCAATTCTCTTAGGAAAATCTAAAACAATAATGATGGCAATAGTAATTGAGATAGCTAAGTTAGTTGTAAATAGTGACTTACTTCTTTATTTCTATACAAAGAGTTAATAATAAGTTTCATCATTCTATTAACTTCTGTTTGGAATTGGAATTTCTCAGACTTTTCTCTTAATTCTTTAAGTTGGGCAACATTGAGACCATCAAGTTTGATTGCCTCTTCTTCTCTTTTAACAACTTCATCATCTAGAATCAAAATAATAATAATAATAATAATAATAATAATAATATTATATAGTCTGTACAACTTGAAAGTAAAAAAAGTAAGAATGGAATTAAATGACAGTAGTGTGTGTATTTGCATAAATAAAAAATAGTACCTAACTACAACTATGTAGTAATTTCTGGCAATGGTCATGGTAACAGTGATTTTTGCTAGACTTTGTGAGGGAAGCAGTTTGTAAAAAATCACTACAAAATGACAGCCAGTCTGAATTTTTAAGAAGTAGAAAGTTTCTTAAAGTGATATTATTCATTTTTTTATCAAATTTATTCATGCAAATATGTCTGCTTTGACTTTAAATATACACATTAACTAGTAAACAGACTTCAAAATGTTTCAGAACCTGATGATGTTAACACTGGAATAACATGAAACCAGTAAACATTTTTGACCAAAACCCAAACAGAATAGTTATAAGTTAATAGTTATAAGTTACAATGAGTTACAATAATAAATAAGTTACAATAATGGAAACCAATTATATAATAACAAGCACCTAGGTTTATTTTAATTATATTTATTGAATTATAAAGGAAATAAAAAAAAATTTTTTTTTTTTAATAAAAAATAAAACGAACAATTTATGCAAGAAAAAAATCCATGTATTAAGGTAGTTCACTCGCAAAACGGTCTTTCTTAAGAATTCAACAAAATTGAAATATGAGGTTAATGAAAGTGTCCTTTATGTACCTAAAAAAAAATAAAAATTTTTGACCGTCTGTAAAACGAGATATTAACAATCAAAATGTGCATAATTAACACTCTTGAAGCCCTGTCATGTACACAATCATTGCATTTATTTCAAGATATCTCGAAAACGGTTCTTACCATATTTTTTAAAAACTAATGTAATGTAAATCAAGAAGTTATAAAATTTTCTAAAAAAACGCTAATTTTTTTTACCGTTTTGATAAAGAAATATAGATTTTTAAAATAAAAATGTTCTTAAAGCAGTCGACGCATAGAGGCGTATTGTGATTACAACTTCGCAACGTTGTAATCGATACACTCAACGCCCGCTAATTCAAATGTCTGTTAGACCAGTGCTTCTCAACCTTTTTATTGCCGCGGACAGGTCAAGTTTATCACTTTATCGAGGCCTTCTGGGAAGGGACGTTGTTTATACTTAATGTTGATATGATTTACCAATTTAAATTTAATTGTATTTAAACATGTCTTCAAAATTAAATAAATATAAATATGCAAAAGATAAATATAATTTTATTTAAACATTCCTTCAAAATAAAATACAGTTACACAAAAAAAATGAATATAAAGTAATTTAAAATTTTAACTTACTAGTATGAGGAAGTAATAAAAAAAATACAAATAAAAGTAATGATTTTCTGTAGTATTGATGATATCGTAGGAACGTTCATGACAGCACCTTTAAATAAATAAAATTATATTAATTATAATAAAAAAATTATAAACATAACAAATACTTATGTATTTTTTTTAATTTACCTAGAACTGCTTTAGTGTTGACATCTGAATGCTTAACTTCACTTTTTGTTGCATGAACTTTGTCCGTAGGTACTATAGTTTCAATATTACATTCATTACATTTAACATTTAAAATTGAATAAAGGCCCTTTCGTGTTTCATTTGTAATATTTTCAAGAGAAAGAACTCTTTCACACCAGCAACATTTTAAATGTTTTCCCAACTCTAGTAATTCCACGATGCGACCACTGCACAGGTTATTTTTCCTTTCTTAATTTTTTTGCATTACTCATAGCCAAAATTGATTTTTTGCGTTTGTTGAGGACGTTCTGCTTAACAAATTTTCCTTTATCTCGCAATTAATTGATCCTGACAATAAAACATTTTGATATTTACATTTATTTCACTTTAGGAATACATTTGACGTTTCACAATATATTTACGACGTTGCCGGATGGATTTTACGCGATATAATACCATATTTTTGTATATAGGATCACATGTGTTGTGTGTACAGTCTGTTACAAAAATAACCTTTCTTTAGATTTAAGAATCTCGAACGGTTGGTATTCACGATATTTTTGTGTACGACTGTCGCGCGTGAACTACCTTAAGTCCGTTATTCTTGGAATATTCTGATAAACTTTGAATTATTTTGGAAAATGTATATTTTGCTAACTTTACAGAATTTTTTATATTTGTTTAATAATTTTATATGAAGAGGTAGAGCGTTATAGAACTTTGTCCCTAGATAATTTACATTGTTTTTAAAAAACTCACTATTTGGTTTTGGTACTTTAATGCACATGTTTGATGCAGTTCTAGTGTTATGTCTATGTTCTAAAGGGTTTTTTAAAAAATCATTTTTTTGTATATAACAACACACTGCGTGAATATATAAACATCTAACATTGCTATTTTTTTCATTATATAAAGTTATGGTGGGACACAATCTATCTCTTTTATTAATTAACTTCAAGATTTTGTTTTGAATAACCTTTAACTGATTTAATGTAGTTCCATACAGGCCTACATACTAAGATTCCATACCGTAGTATAGATTATACTAGACTGTAGTATAATGTTATTAGTAGAACCTGGTTGAGAAATTGTTTTAGAAGATAAAATTTATAAATCAGAAATCAGAAAGTTTTTTTGCTATATATATTATATGGCAGTCCCATTTTAAGTGCTGGTCTATAATTATACCTAAATATTTGGATGTTTCTGTATCCTGTATGTCTAAATTTTGACATGTTAAGCTTCTAAATTGAGGTGATCAGCCAGTCTTTGAAAAAGCAATGTAGTTTGTTTTGTTAACATTCAAAGACAATTTAAAAACATCCAGCCCATTTTTGACATGTTCCATTCCAGCTATAGGATGTGTCTTGATGGCTTCCCAATCTTTATCACTGAAGACTAGCACTCTATCATCAGCATATGATACAACTTTACCTTGGATATCAATCTGAGTTAAGCTCTTAATGTATAAATTAAATAGTATAGGTCCCAGAACAGTTCCTTGAGGCACTTCGATTTGTATATTTTCAGGGTTACTCACATTGTCTCTGACCTTTACCTTCTGTTGTCTGTGTGTCAAATAATTTTCAAAAACCTTCAACATGATGCCCCTCACTCCATTCTGTTCAAGAACATTTAAGAGCTTCTGATGTGGCATCATGTCAAATGCTTTTGCTAGATCTAGAAATATAGCTATACGCTTTTTACCAGTATTCATTTCATCAATAACATATGAAATCAATTCATGCATAGCATCTCCTGAGTTAAGACCCTCAGTAAAGCCATATTGGTGATTGGGAAGTAAGTCATTAGTTTTTAAAAAATCTGTCAGTCTATCTTTCACACATTTCTTAAATATTTTGGCCACATTACTAATTAAACTAATAGGTCTATAGTTAGTTATTAATTTTGGATTACCAGCTTTATAAATAGGTGTTATAATTGAAGTTTTAAATTGTTTAGGTAGGATTCCTGTATTTTTTTTTTTTTTTTTTTTTTTAATTTGGTGTCATCGGCGTCGGCTACTACGGCCATTAGCCTCGTGTTCTGTGTAGGCTTTGTCACTGTTTCCCAGCGCCTCTTTAGGAACAGCACTGTTAATTAGAACCGAACAGTGAATGGTCGAGTGGGGAATCCTACTTATGCATTAGAATTATTATTTATTTTTTTTTTAATTAAATAAAAATCCCTGACACCGGTGGGATTCGATCCTGAGACCTTCCGATCTCAAAGTCATGACTCTAACCACTGAGCCAACCCACCCCCCCAATTCCTGTATTAAAAATACAATTAATTATGTTGGTTAACAATCTGTAAATTGGTATTATTTTTTTATGATTTTCATTAGTTGCTTCAGAGATTAATTGATAAGTTTTTTTTCAGATCATTTTTGTTTTGGTTTATTTTATTGTTATAATAGTCATTTTTAGTTTTTGATATTAGTTTGTTTAAATTGTTTCTAAATGTTTTATAGTGAGTTTGTTTGTTAATAATATAGTTTTTTTTGTAGATCTTCTTTAAGTTTATCCCTAGTTTTAACAGAATTAATTAAACCATTTGTTATCCATGGCTTTATTTTTTTATGGATTTTAATTTTAATATTTTGAGTGGTTTGACATGTTTCAATGATATTAAGATACGTGGCATAAAAAAGTTGTGTTGCAATTTCTGGATTATTTTCATTGCAAACACTTTCCCAGTTTACAGTTTTGAATTTTTTTTATCAGTATCGATTTTAGTTATAGTTTTATATGTATTTTAGGAACTTGTGTAGTTTTTGGCAGATTGTGATATATTTATCATAATAGGATCATGATCAGTCATATCATAGCTGATTACATAAGAGTTCACCGATACATTTTCAGTCTTAATATTGTTTTTTAAGAATATATGATCCAAGCATGTTTTACTTTGTGGCCTAGTAATAGTGTTTATGTAAGACATGAAACCATGGGAGTAAAAAGTTGCTTGGTAATCAGTAGTTACTTGATTGGTTACATTTAGCAGATCAATATTAATGTCTCCTATGAATATTTCAATATTTCTATCTAGGTGATTTGGTATGAAATTTTCTAAATCCCTTATAAATGCTTGTGCAGAGGTTTGAGGAGACCTGTTTACACCTGTAATGCCAATGGTCCGATGATTGACTTTTAGATTTATTTTAGTGACACAAATATCAGAATATTCCAGTTTAACTATATTTAATTCTGCATTTAGATTTGACCTGACCAAAATTACAAAACCATAATTTCTGTTAATGTTACCATTGTTATAATGGGTGGTGAAGTCATCTAGGTTAAATTGAGAAATAGATTCTAATTGGAAACATTCATCCAAAACTATTATATCACAATAAATAATAATATATTGGATTTTTTTTAAACAAATGAAGAAATAGTTTGATTTTGTTTATTTTAGCCTCAAACATCATACATCATTCTCCTACCCTCTGATACTCTAACCAATACAATTTAAATAGGAAACGTGCCAAGTATGACATCTTTGAACAGATAAATTTATGAAGAATTCAGCAATATGACTTTGACTGCATTACTTTTAATGTTAGTGCCCTCTACTATTATAATATGTAAAATGTAACACTTCATTTAAAAGCTAATTAATTAGTACTTTAATACACTCAATGATTTATTATATTTAAAATAAAAACTAACTTAAATCATTAAAAATATATATATTTTTGCATTCATAATTTGTGTGGTGTAATATGAAGACATTTAGGAATTAAGACTTCGTTTTAAAATATTTTTCTTTAAGTATTTTTCTTCACAATATTTTGAATTTAACTAAATCTGTTTTTAACAAATATTTAATAACTAAAACAGGTAGAATTTACTTTATTTTTAATTTTTAAAATCCAATATTTTCCTAATTAAATAAAAAAAAATCAAATATTTTAACAGAAAATTTTAAAATATATAAATTTGATTCTTTTTAAAAAACGTAATTGAAAAATTGCATTTTTGATTGCAATGAAATAAAACTTATCCACTAACTAAATAGTAGTGAATGTATTATTTTGAATTATTGATCAAACAAAATGGAGGAATTGCAATCTACAGATTCAGATCAAGAAATTCCTTTCAAACTCTGTTTTTCACAAAAAACTATCTCTGGCAGATCAAATGTACAAATAGGAAAACCACTTAACTTGCGTAAGTTATTTAGAACAAAAATTAAACTTAAGATACAATATTTACAAACTGTACATTATTTTTAGCACCAATAATTACGGAAAAATTTCACACTAAAAAAGATGAGCACAATTATGATTGTACTCAAAAATATATTAAGATGTTGACTGTAGTTGGACCAAGAGAAAAATATGAAAAACCAATAACAGAAAATCAAAAGTAAGGTCTAATGAAGCCATAAATTATAATAAAAAAATTTCCTATGTGACCTTCCTAAAAAATAATATAATTAAAAAAATATATTTATTATTCAAGTATCTAGACAATTTTTGTAAAAATTGAAAAAGCACCAGAGCTTTAAATATTTTAAAATTCTTATTCTGCAATATTACTAGATACAACATACACTAATAACTGCCAATTAATAGATAGTAATAAAAAGGTAATAAATTGTTTGTATACTAGGTAGGGTTGCCACCTTTTATTTCCCAAAACCCAGACTTAATCGATCCAAGCTAGGAGGGTGAATATAAGATGTATTTTGAAAAATTAAATACTACACTCATTGCACTAGTGGGCAGGACACAACTACATACATAATTGCTTTTAAATGTTTTGTACATACACACATTTTAGATATTTTACATTATTTAAAAATAACAAAACAACATTATTAATTTAGGTATGTTATTTAAATTAAACAAACAATAAAAACAGGCATCATTCCTTATTTTTTTAACATCTAGGTACTTTGTATAATATTGGGTCCCTTGAAATTAAATTAAAACCCTTAAAATAGTTAATTTATACCCATAAACAACAACACTGTGCTCATAATTTAATTTAGCACATTTCAATACATAAACTCATAAATACAACACTTTAATTAAAATAAAAAAATATACAAAGGGTCCATTTACGATTTAAAGCTTAAATTGCCAATTACCTATTTTACAAACTCCCATTTATATTGTTGATTAGATCTAGCTGTCATTATTAAATTTGGATTGGGTTGGACATATTGAAAATAAAATTATAAAGTTATCCAGATATTCCTGGACATTTTCATCATGACTAGACGGGAGATATAAAGCCTTGAGTGATTTATAAATATATGTAATTGATAAAGAAAGATGTAACAGTTCAAAATAAAAAAAGATAATTCATTCAAAGAGATAGGCAGTGTTAATTTGAAAAATAATATCAAAGTAAAATGTATGGTTTTTCCAATAAGGGGCCTTGAAATATCTTAATGGGAAAAAGAAGGAATTTTAAATTATATTGAATATGGTGTAATTTTATTAATAACCTGCTATTTATGTTTTAGATACGGATGGTATAATGATGTGCGATTTAACAATATTAGGGATAAAAGATTAAATTTCCATAAACATACAGATAACTTAATAATGGAACACTTAATGAATTATGCAAAAATCAGACCATAAAAATTACTTTACCTGTTCTGGATCCATCTCTGCTTGCTCCTAGATCTAAATCAACTTTTTCGATTGATGGTTCTCCGGACTTATCACATTTTGCAAACCCTATGAAATAAATAAAATTATATACACCTATGAGATTGTAATTTGTTATTATCACTTACCAATTAGAGTAAAAAGGGCTAGAATAAAAAACAAATACTGCTTCATTTTGCAGCAAATTGTTTCGAACTTATTGCATCCAACTTATAAAAATTGCCCTCGGGTTTTATGTTGTTAAAAACACCGGCTGCTAACTTCGAAAAATCTTTCAGAAACTGACGTGTTGTTAAAACTGAAATGTGAACTGAAATCTAAACAGCACTAAAACGTCAAATGCTAGAATAATTTATATTTGTACCAATCAAAACCTACCACGATCAATGACGTTGCAGCGCACCCAATCAAAATTCAACAAATAAACTCATGTCCATATGGCTACCCGCTATTGGTTCAATTTTCATTACGTTATGGGGGAACATTTAAAATCCCAAAAACTATGAATGGAAATTTTTGTTCATGAAATTACTTTACAATAATAAATCATGAATGATTAGAATGATTGCAACTTAAATTTAGTATATTAGATTACAAATGTCAAGGGGTGGATCAAAAAGTATCTCAAATATCTAAGGAATTCAATTTTGTAGCATCATTTTCTATGTGAAAAACGCAGGAATCGCCAGAGGCGGATGAGCACACCGGGAAACCGAGAGATTTCCCGGTGCGCCGCGCCAGTTGTAGGTACAAGCAGCATCGGCACGTTCTTTTTTTTACTTTTCTATCTTTATACAGATAAGGAAAGTATAAGAATCATGATTTTTTTCGACCTCGAGTTTTCGACGGTTTTTACGTTTTGGGGTCCCCTGAATCTATTTTAACTATTTTCGCGATGTCTGTATCCTCGTTAACTCATGAACGGATACAAAGAAAAACACTAAATTTTAAACTTAAGCTTTATTTCGGCATCCAGTGAACTGATTAGATTTTGGGCAGAGTTGGAACATTTGGGGGGTACTTTATGGGTGGTAATTTTTATGGAATATATCTGTTATTTACGTTTGGAGAAAAAAATTCTTCAAATAAAAGTTACTTACAATATTATTATCTACAATTATTGTTCTACACAAAATTTTCCTAAAATAGTCCGTATTCGAGAAATTTGACAAAATGTAAAAAAAAAAATTTTTTTTATAAAAATTGTTGTAATAATTCTCTATAATTTTTATCCTATAGGTACATAATTTCTCTAAAATGGACCTTATTCGAGATATTTGAGAAAATGTGTAAATTTCGAATTTTAAAGATACTATCGATAAAGGAAATAACATTAAATTTTAAACTTATGTTTTATTTCGGTTTGAGGTGAAACGATTAGATTTTGGACAAAGCCGGAACATCTGGGGGTACTTTATAGGGGGTCGTTTTTATATTTTATGGAATATATGTTATTTATGTTTGGAGAAGAAAATTGTTCAAATAAAAGTTACTTCTATAATATTATTATCTATAATTTTTGCTTTATGCCAAACGTTTTTTAAATGGTAGGTATTCGAGAAATTTGACAAAATGTGCAAAATTCTGATTTTGAAGAAAATTGTTAAACTATACATTCTTTTTTTTTTTTTTTTTTTTTTTTTTTTTCGAAAACAAAGCCCCCACTCTTAAAGTTGTTCTTACGAAATTAAGAGAAACCGAAGAAATTTCATTGAGCCGTGAAACTTTACGAAAAATTTTATGGGGCCTAAAATTTCGTTTTGTCAGACGGTGTAGGAAATCAATTTTAATTGAGAGGTCAGATATAGTGTCCTGGCGACGGCGTTATTTACGAAATATTAAAGAGTTTAGAGCTGCTAAAAAAAAAGATACTATCTCGATGAAACGTGGGTGAATGCTGGACACACGGTATCTAAGATATGGCAATAAGATACTTCTGTAACTGGTCATCGCCAAGCTTTTATAGAGGGATTATATACAGGTTTGAAAGCACCATCAGGTAAAGGACAGCGCCTAATTGTTACCCATATCGGAAGTGACAGTGGATTTTTGGAAAATAGCGCTCTTGTGTTTATATCTAAAAAAACAGGAGACTACCACGAGGACATGAATGCGGAATGCTTTGAAAAATGGTTTACTGAAGTATTACAGCTTGTAGAACGAAATTCAGTTATTGTACTAGATAACGCTTCTTATCACAGTCGACGGAGTTGAACGCATTCCGATAATGTCCAGTAGGAAAGCGGATATGCAAACCTGGCTGCGGGATAAAGCAATAATATTTACTGAGGAGATGCTTAAAGTGGAATTAATGGACCTAATAAAGGAACACCGCCATAAATATATTCAATATGTTGTCGTAACAATGGCTCGTGATCGTGGTATTACGGTACTAAGACTTCCCCCTTATCACTGCGAATTCAATCCTATTGAACTAATTTGGGCGCAAGTGAAAGGGTTTGTAGCTCGAGAAAATAAAACTTTTAAAATAGCCGACGTTCAAAGTTTATTAAAAACCGGTATATAACGTATAAAACCTGAAGATTGGCAGAATGTTATTTCCCATGTAATTAAGGAAGAAAATAATATGTGGCACTTGGACGGTATGATCGAAACGGTAGTTGAACCTTTAGTCATAACTTTAAGTTCTGACGATAAAGACGATTCCAGTGATAGTTCTGCAGAATCAATGGATTACGAAACTTCATAGATTTAGAATTCAAGTAAGTGATACCAAGCTTAATTTACATATTTTTATAACAAACAAAATACAATTATAAACATAATGAATTATAACAAAAATAGATAACCAACCTACTTTCATCTAGTAATATTCACAAATACCCATTTAATTTGCCAATATAGTATTTCTGCGACACTAGAAGAGTGCATTTTGATATGATAACGATACCTTTTGCAGTTTTAAGGCGCACCTTCTTCAATATTTTGTTCTAGTTTAATACCCCATTTAATTTTCCAATAGTGTTTCTACGCCACTGGCATATTTACATATTTTAACAATAAACAAAACAAAATTATAAACATAAATGATTATTACTACAAAAATAGATAACCAACCTACTTTCATATATTTATTTACTATTACCGCATTTAATTTGCCAATAGTTTATATACGCCACTGGCGTAATTCATTTTGGCAATAAACATGCATTTATGACTAGTTGGCACGCGATACCGATAACTTCTGCAGTTTTAAGCGCGTGATTCCATTCATTATGCTCTGGTATAGTATGATTGTTGTACGTGAACAGGAAGGAATCACCTTCTTCAATATTTTGTCCGAGTATAGTTTTTTAATATTGTAGGTTTACATTTCATAAAAAAAGTACTTCAAATAAGGTATGTGACCAAATTATTTTTGTCTATTGTCACTGTAATTGAAACACACATTAAGTAATAACTAATACATATAATGCCATTTAAACCAGCGTTTGTCAATGCGTGGGTGCAATATGTCATATGCTTAGGTGCATGGCAACCTGTAACTGGAGGAAGACGGAATTTATATAATTAATAAATAACCTCTAATAAAACACAAAATATATAAAAAAAATTTATTCACTACTCAGAGAATAAAAAACAATGCAAACATAAATTATATATAAAAAATAATATTCTGAATAACCTATCAAATCCAAAACGTGGAAGAAATCAGAAATAACTGAGAACAAGGATTTAAACTGGCTACATCTCAATCCAAATGTTAAAAGCAATATTTAAATTAAGTCATGAACTTCTCCTTGTTGTCAGTCAGAATTTTAGCAGATGATTTTGCATCAAGGAATAATGAACCAACTTCTTCAATATCGCTTTGGATGATATTATGTCTTCCATTGATTTTAGCTGTCAAATGAGAGGGTGTCAACAACTGTACTGCATATCTCAAAGTAGCTTTTGTACCAATTTCTCCTAATATTGCGATGGCATCTGATTCAATTTCTAAACCTAAAACAATTGATATTCAATTTTGTGTACATTTTGTATTCTTAAAATATTCCAAATTGTTGGTGGTGTAATTCCATATATCTTTTATAGGGGCATATTCTGTAAAAATTTGGTTAAAATTAACCCTAGGTTAATTTTGTATTCTGTATTATTTGGTTAAAATTACATGTCAAATATATTTTTATATTTAATGCTACATTAGGTTTGATTTGAATGCACTTTTATGTATATTACATTGTTGCCATATCTATTTTAAACGGGGCTGGTCATAAAATAACTAGCAACAAAAAGCTAAATTGATGGAATACTGAGTAGAGATTTGAGTTTAAATTTAAAAGGCATAGTTATAAAAAATAACCTTTTCCCCTGACATTAGAAAATGGATTATTTTACTAAATTTGTGTAAAATGAAAATAAACAATAAAAAAAAACAAATACAAAGCGATACTGGGGGTAGCCATGTGTGAGTTAAGGTGAAGAAGATAAAAAATAGTCCTTTAAAAATGGTTACCTTCTGTGGTGGCCCTTAGTTTCAAAATTTGTTCCATATCAGATCTACCATAAGGAATTGTTCGAATAATCAGCAATCTATCCAAAAGATCTAATGGTATACCATGTGAAGAGAAAATGTCATCTGTTCCTCTAATAAGACAACGCCCTAAAAACATTCAAAATAAATATTTAATATTTTTCTTTCATCTAAATTATAATTCATTTAAAAAAAGTAATACCTCTATTTGTTGCAAAAATTACAATAGGTGCTATGGCACTTTCTAAAGCTCTATGAAGATAAGTAAATGTTTCTAGATCTAACATATGAACTTCATCAATAAAAAGTACACCAGGTACCAATTCCGCTATACCCTGATCAATATATTTGTCAACAATTTTGTTAATTTCTTTCCTTAATTTGTCTGTAATTTCAGTCTTCTTTGGTTTTAATAGTTGTCCCATCATGGATAATACATCTTGACCTCCTTGTGGTTTAGCATTAGCAGCATCCAAATCATGTAAAGTAACATCCTGTAACATGATTTTAATATTGTGATAAAATTTCAGTAAAAAAAGTCTACTACTTATATGTTTACTGAAGAAAGTATCAATAATTATACCTGAACTACTTCTTTCTTCTTATGTACATCTCCTTTTGGAAGGGGAACATATTCTTCAGCTTCCAAGTCAAATTCAGTGGCATATGCATCAGATCTTCCTTGTCTTTTGACAGCTCCACTTGTAGCTTCAATGTAAATAACATCTCCAACCTCAACTTTCTCTTTTTGTAGAGCTTCATAGATGCTAGGATCCAGCTTCAATTGTTTACTACCCTTAGCAGTTCTCAAACCAATTACAACATGACTAACAGTTTTACCATACCCTAAAATATTGAAAAAGATAAAAACCATAACTTATTAACAATCACTGACTTTTTGAGAGATCAAAGTGATCTTAGACTGTGCCTATTTATGAAGGGTACCAAGAAAGTCTTTTTTTTAGATTGAACACAAACCTCCTGCTGGATTTTCTGTCTCTACAGGTGTGAGCTCACTAACTTCCCCTTCATAGACCTCTTTGGTTTCTCGAATTCTAAGTCCAATAGCCCTTCGGAAATTTTCCATGAGTACTTCAGTCTTCTTAATTTCGGAGCTGTATACTTCTGAACCAACCATGGGACAAAATGGTACTTTATTTCCAAGTTCTTGAGCAATAGCTAAAGCAATAGCCGTTTTACCTGTACCAGGAGGACCAGCTAACAGAACAGCTCTACCAGCCATTTTTTTACTCTTTATCATATCTACAACTACCCCGGCAGCCTAGAAATTAAAGAAGAAAATATTTTAAACCTAGAAAGCAGCAAGAATGTGCTGCATCCGAATAATTTAAACGAATAAATTGTTATAAAACTAACCTCTCTGGCCTGCTCTTGTCCAACCAAGCCGGCCGCAGATTGAATTGCGAAACCAGCGTCATCCAAACCTAAACCTTTAATGTGGCTATGGGCACTTATTCTTTGAGTTTTTACGGTGCTTTTTACCTCTTCTACCTTCATTTTAAATCACGTTTAATTAAACTTTGTCAAATTCACAATCAAAATGCGCCACACTTGTTTAATCGTTAATCAAATTTATGTTGGTATAGCAACAATGTCAAATGTCATTTGTCTAAAATCTCCAGATACATTTTTTAGGGAATTTTTAGCGTGAGTTTACATTACATTATTCATAATTTCAAGTTTATTTAAAGATAATCAATCAAATACCTTATCAACTGTATTTTAAGGATGACTACTAACAATTTGTTAGTATTTATATATACAATTCACTGGTAAAAACCTATTTTTTTTATACATGTCATGAAGTTCTTTAGAAATTGCCTAAATATTATCAAAACAAAAATGTTCTGTGAGTAGTCAAATGTCCCGCCGTTATTTTCCTGTTCTGTAATATTTTGAATCAAATGGAACATTTATATTTGTATATAAAGCAAGAAATTTACCTATTTTACTTATGCAATAAACTGGATTTGTAATGGAAACTTAATGGGCCAGGTCTTTCAGGTAAGTTCACCTTGTCGTAAAGGCGTCCTTTACAACAAAACTATTGCTAAAAGAGCAGATTCTATGGCAGATATAATCTTCATATAAGCCATCTGAATTCTGCCTTTTAACTGTAATTATTATTGTACATGAATTATTGTTCGTTTTTTTGGTAATTAAAAACATTCATTATTAAAATTAAAGGGTCATACGATTCAGTATTTTAAAAAGTACCTGCCACAAGTCTGCAGAGGCACTTTCTGCGACCTGTTTTATAAGAGAATTGCGAATTATAGTTCAGAAATATCAGATATACCCTGACCTGTTCACCATATTCTAGTAAAATTAAATATTTCCCTGGCTAAAATTATAAGATATGGGATATTATAAGTTTTAAAGCAAGTATCTGAAACACCATAAACTACATTTGACTGAGTATGGTCCATAAAGATAAAGGATTTCCACTCTTTTTGTATAAAACATTTTTCATTTATCATATTACTTCTAAAAGTATCCAAGATACTTTTTAGTATCCAAGATACTTCTAAAAGTATCTAAGATACTTATAAGGTATCTTAGATACTTTTAGTAGCTAAGATACTTATGAAATATCTGCGACAGACAATGCTGCAGATTTTCTTTGGAAATTGTGGTCACCAGTGAGATGCCACACCTAGAAAACTTCTTGTTTTGCTTGACTACTCTACATCCTTAAGTTTAATATTGAGAATGCATATTGATTAAAGATGGTTTATTGCCGTTTAAAAAAAAAAAGGTCCTCAGCTTATTTTTCGTAAAAACGAGGGTCTTTTACCCGGACATTTCTCTATTTTTATATAAATCCGGTTCCTCTGCGGCTTTTAAAAAGCGTGGCATTTGCATAAAAAGCGTACAAGCAAGTCAAAAAGCGTGGCAAATACGCTAAAAGCGTGACGTATGGCAACCCTAGTAAATACAGAGTACCTAGCTAATTCACAAAGAGATTTGTTTTTCTCCAAGTATACTGACAGCATGAAATCCTCTGCAATGCAACTCACCGATCAGCTCATAATCGACAGGTCTAAACATTTGGCTAGACTTAGCGCAACCTAAAATCATATATTTCATAAAGTATCTTAACTACTTTTAAAAAGTATCTTAGATACTTTTGACAAGTAACTTGGATACTTTTAAAAAGTATCTCAAGATACTTTTGACAAGTAACTTGGATACTTTTTAGTATCTAAGACTTATACAGTATCTTAAATACTTTTTAGTATCTAAGATACTTATAAAGTATCTTAGATATAGATACTTTTGAAAAGTATCTTTAAATTGAGATACTTTTGCATCACATGAAAAAGTATCTAGATACTATCTTGTATCTTAGATACTGAAAAGTATCTTTGTTTCTAAGATACTCCCAGCTCTGTCAAATCGCAGTATTATTTATCTTTAAATCGCCTCGGAGCGCCACGGCAAATAATAATAGCCGTCCCTTCCTCTACACAAGTCGTTCAGTCAATTTCAAGGGTTGAAAATCACTCGTAAGTGGGTGAATTAGGGAGAGTATTATTATATTGATTGCAAAATATGTGTATAATCATGATCTATAATTCGAAATCTCATCTTATATCCAGAGTGCCTCAATAATATATTCTGCACCCTTTTTAGGCTTTTAATGTCAGTTATGTAATAGCGAGACCAAATTAAAGATATTAAATAAGAAACCATGAATCAATTAAATT
Source organism: Psylliodes chrysocephalus (assembly GCA_927349885.1). Taxonomy (NCBI): domain Eukaryota; kingdom Metazoa; phylum Arthropoda; class Insecta; order Coleoptera; family Chrysomelidae; genus Psylliodes; species Psylliodes chrysocephalus. The sequence goes on from OV651825.1 coordinate 11,363,404, forward strand.
GATATTTGCTTATGACATTCTTTATAAATCAGCTTTAGCTATGGAAGTTTTACATATTATGTCATTAGAATTGTGTTTCTTTAATTATTATAACATTGATTTGATCATAGCAAGCAGTGGTTAATCATCAAACACTCCTTGCACTTCACATCAGCCCTCATGACTCACCCACTCGTGAGCATTAACTTAAAAAAAAATCATGCAAGATCTTGACAACGAAATAAAAGAAATAATATTATTTACAAAATATAATAATTTATTGAAATTTTGTACAAATAAAATTGTGAAATATGAAAACAACTCTTCGGATTTTGTGTTTTATTAGAAGTAATACGTTCAAAAATTAACAAAAATCAGTCAAGAAACAGTACACACTATCGAACAAAACACTGCACACTTTTAATATATAAAAAAAGTCTTTTAGCTCACTTCTTTTTCTTTTTTTATAATTCATCGTGATCCGTTTCCTGAAACAAAAAAATATGTTAATTTTATAGAAAAATAAAAAATATAATATACCAAGTTGCCTAATCAATAAATATTTTATACTTACTTCTTCTACTGCTGGCACATTATTTGAATCCTCATCATCATCTTCATCATCATCATCTTCTTTTTTGTCATCATCACTGGTGGCTGCTTCTTTTTCAACCTTATCTAATTCTTCTTTGGCTTTCTTTTCACCTTCTTGTTTGTCTTTCAAACCAGACAATGCTTTCTTAGCGTATTCTACATCATCAGTGATGAGGACATTATCAAAGATTGTGCCAGATTTGACTTGCCACAAATCGAAACCAAGTCCACAGATTTCTTTTTGTTTGTAGAGGTTGGGGTCTGAGGTGTATTCTGGGTTGTCGATTTCAGGATGGACCCAAGCACCTTGAAATTAAATATAGATAGAATAAATGTTTAAATTAAAAAAAAAACTAACTGTAAACATTATTATTTTAATTAATTTTATTACCTTTGTAAGCTGGGTTATCAATTTGTTTTGGTTTCCATTCTCCTTTGTATTCTGGGTTATCAATCATTGGTGGTTCCCATTCGCCGTCCATTTCGTCGTCCCAGTCCTCAGGTTTGCTTGCATCTGGGTCAGGGATATGTTCTGGCTTGTCCCAGTCTTCTGGTTTAGTGTCATCTGGGTCTGGAATGGTGGCTCTGAAATTTTAATGAATACATATTTTTTAGTAGCCAGACATGAGAGTAACAAAACTAAAACTTTAATACAAAAGTAACACATTACTAAGGCCTTATTTTTTACTTTAGAATCATAATTTAAATATGTGTTGTTTATTGTAGTTAGGTTAGGGCATTCTTTATTTTCAAGGTTGTCTTGTTTGGTAAAGAGTATTAATTTTATGTTAAATAATTGAATCAATTAAAGCAAAACAGTAAAAATGTACTTTTAAAGAAAGGAATAGTTTCTTTTTCAAGAAATTGACATCAAAGATTATCTAATGCCTTACTTTGCAGTAAAGTAACTCTAAAGTAATGAGTTACAGGAACAATTGTTGCAAATGTATTTTTTAATTTATGTTGTAGGTAATATGTTATAGAAATCACTAAAGTAGACAGCATAAGGTGGAACAGACATTTGTAATGAATCACAGAAGATAATGTGGTCAAAAGATAAATCCCACATCAAAGATGAAGGACAAGAAGACCATGGAAGGAAGACTAATAGAGAAGCAGTGAAAAAAAAAGGAGATAAAAGATTTGGACCTTGCTCATTATTGCACCATCATATTTATAGATAGAGGACTACTGTGCCATTTCAAACTATCACACTTGTACTAGGTACAAATGCATTTCTAATCTTTTTCTAAAATGTAAGTAAATATACACTGTCATCACTTAAATAGCTCATTAGTAATTTTAAATGTGAACTATATCAGAATCACATTCAATTTTGATGAGCAATGTATTTTTTCAAATTCTTGGAAACTATTAATAAAATCAACAGGAAATGTTTTGATATGATTGTGTTTATATACTTTTTATTATTTACATTGGGGTATCTAATTCACATTAAGATTAACTAAAACCTACCTGTCATCCCAGTCTTCTGGTTTAGAGGCTTCTGGGTCCTTGATTTTCTTAGGAGGAAGGAGATCCCAATCAGCTTCTAATTCTCCACTTTCTACTTTTTCACCATCAATTTGCACTTCATAAGTGTTATCTGGTTTAATGATGAGAGTGTAGGCATGAGTGTAAACATCATCCTGGAAAAAATAAATTACTCTACTAATTATATATTTCTAATAACTACATGTAACTACTTAATGATACATTTTACATCTCTTATTTTTTAAATTTTTTGATCTGCCAACCATAGTAATTTTGTTTTGATGTTAAAGTATTTTTTTTCTAACCAATAAGATAAAATGAATTAACATATAAATAAATAAAACTATTAATGTGACTAACTGAATGGAATGTTTAATTTTTATTTTTATTACTAAGTAAACATTTTTGAATGATTAAACATTAATATTCATTCTCTTTTCTTATATTTATATATTTTCAATACAAAAAATATTAAAGCCACTTATTACTACCTAATTCACTCTGACTTACCAGATACAAAATTTAATTTTATTAAATAAGTCAATTTAGCAACTGCACTTTGTTTACAAATATGATTCAACAGATTTCTTACCTTACATCTGATATCTTTGTTGATTAGTACATTCTTATCCTTGTAGTTAAGAATAACATGAACCTTCTTAGTACCGGGTCCACAAATGTCGGGACCAAACATAACCCTGTATGGAGAATCTCCATGCATCTCTTCTGGTTTCAATGAACAATCGAATACTTTAACGTAACCACCACCGCAATCGATGCTTTGTTCATGTTTGACTGTGAATTGAATAACTAGGTCTTTACCTTCAGTACCAAAAGGCTTGAACTTTCTGCTCAAAGCGTAGAAACGAGCATCTTCGGACGTTTGAATACCTGGAAGAATTACATTTCAAATGTAAATTTTTAAGACGGAAAAACTAAAAATAATTATTTTAGTACTCTGTAATTTCTTAGCAGAAAATATTTTTATTTCCTTTTCTTTTTAATATTTATTTCTCTTGTTAACATTTTTTTAGGTATTTTATCATTTTGTTTTGTCAGAAAATAAGCATGAACTATCAAAGTGGATTTTTATTAAATGTTGATGATTGAAGAGTTTATTTTATGCAAGAAGAAATTTTCAAAATTTTAATTGTTTCTTGTATTCTGGATTGTTTTTAATGCCCTTTCAAAATACAAAAATTAAATGGAACCTATGAAAAATGAGTTTGGTAAGTAGTAAAATTTTGTTTTTATTTTAAATGAAGTCTTATTACCTAAAAAAGTTAAAAGATTAATTTGAATTTTAGCTATTTATAAAAAGTAAAAACATTGTACATTATTATCACCACAAATTTATAATTTATCACAGATGATAGACTATACAATCTTTTGTTAATTTTCTAACCTTTTCAAGATCTACAGCTTGTGAATGTTTTACAAAATAATGGTAAAATGCTATTAAATCAATATATTTATATTAACTTATTTTTAAACTGTTTAAACTTTTTAAATCTTATTTTTTTACTGATACTCTTAGAATTTGTTCTTATATAGCTTAATTTTATACAAAAAATATTAAGTAATTACCAAGTAAGACTATTTATCTATACAATACTGAGTGAATTAACTTACAATCTATAAAAATTCATACACTTATTTTAGCATTTTCTTAGAAAAAATGTCTTGGCAGATGTTCAAAATTCTAATTGTAGGTTTAGTGCCATTGTCTTTATTTTTTCAGTTCAGTTATCTGAGAAAATCTTTTTCTAGTTAATTTTGAAAACTTCTAATCTTGGCCATACAGCAGATGTGAATACCTAAAGAATTATTAGTCCAGAATAATGCTTTAATTATGTAAATAAAATTAATACTGTCCCCAAACATTGTAGTTGTATTTTTTAAAATACTGCCATAATTATAAAATTCTCATTAGTTTCTTATCCCAAAATCCTTGTTTGATTGCAAGTTATAGTATTTTCTGATGGAGAAAAATATTTGTGAACTCAATGAAACAACTCTAGTGTGATGTGATCTATCTGATAAGTAATAAATAAACTTCTTCTAATTTTCTCGTGAGTTTTTGCAGAACCCATTTATTTCTTATTAGAAAAAAATGTCGTTATCACTCAACAAACTAGATCTTTTAGTAACTTGACAATAAATATTGTTAAGTATGTCTATTTTCAAAGTTAGGCAGGGTATAACAAAATTCTCCCTTGTATAAGGGGGTTATTACTATTTCAGTATTGCCATTTCTTAAATGGTAACAGATAGAAAGTTATTGGTTAAATTAGACAAAAGTTGAGCAGTTTTGTGCTCATTACAATGGTGCCAAATAAATATAAAATTGTCATTTCTTTAGATGCATTAATTTTTTGTCCAATATTTTGAATCTCCCTTTAGATATCAAAGGTTTCTTGGCACCATTTTATTGAGCAAAAAACTGTGCAACTTTTGTTTATTTTAACTTTTAACCAACTTTCTATATACTTAAAAATAACAATGTTGTTTTCAAGGGGGATTCCACTAAGGTCAAAATGTACTTCTATTTCGGAAATCACCTCAAAAATGTGATTTTGATGAAAATCCACCTTTATTTTTCCCTTGTCTTTTGATCCACAAACTGCTACATTTACATAATTTGAGTTTTTTAGAGATGAATTAATTTTAAAGTGATTTTGGTGATGATTTGTAGTCATGCTTACGTTTGGAAATACGAAAAAAAAAAAGTATAAATCAATTATATTATAATTAAATACTTTTTACCTACGATAAGTCGTAGAGTGGCGGCTTCGCCGCCACCAAAAAAAACATCAACCCATACCTGGCTACGCCGACCGGCATAGACCCCAACGGCCTGGACACAGTTCAAATTGAATAATTGAAATGAAAAGTCTCATATAAACACATTTATATTCTGGTTTTATCATTTGGCTTGGAGCTATTGAAAAAACAGCCACTGTCATTCCTGTTATGTACATTTTTTACTATGTTTGACAACTCCACATTTATAGAAATAAAAATATCAGTTGTCATATTATTCATAAAAAATAATATAGAATGGTATTACCATGAATATATTTATTTATAACAAATAACAAAAAGCAATTGGCAACATCGCTAAAATCACGCACAGGCGCTCTTAGTGTGACTGTCAAATCAAAAAAATTAAAAACAATATGGCTATGTAAGAATGTAGTGAACAAATGCATATTCTTAATTTTTTAGCTTACAAATGTGTTTTAATAATATTTGTTACTTTAATTAGGTTAGTGCACACTAATAGAAGATTAAAAAGTGTAAAAATATTTTACTTAATCTTTATGGAAAAAGTCACAAAATTACTGGACCTAATATTGACTGTAGCCATAAAAACTTACAAAGGATTACTGTTTAATTTTATAAACAATTTAAACAATTGTATGAGCTGATATGGACATATTATTCTTTGATCTGTGTTAGGGGTCGATGAGCGATGTCAGATACAGATTCTGGTATTTTATCACAAAATTTTATTATTTTTATTTAAATAAACAAATCATAAAAGTATAATAATTCACGAGATTACAAATTAGTTATATCTTGTTACATATTAAAATACTTGGCAACCCTGTACACATATGTCAAAATATTTGATTAAAAATGTGCAATTTTTGAGATTTTAACATGATATTTCTCGCTTAATCCTGGATAATCTCCATTTTTTTTTAAATTTTCATGATAAATAACTTCTCTACTTTCTAATAGTACAAAAAATATTTTGAAATTTGTGTGTCTTTTAAGTCAAATGTAACCATAGTCAGTTTGTGTGAAAACGTACCAGTACTTCAGTAATGGTTTACCCAACTGTTGTTTTATTGTAAAGAATAACTTTATTGTAGCATTGGAATTTCCAATTTATAAAATTTATCTTTAACTTTAAGTGATGAATTAGTAATATTTTTTAACCAGAATTTTCATTAAATGGCATAAATTTTAATACCTTATAGGTAGGTGATTGTGATTCACAAATTAAATCATAAATATTATCACTGTTGCAACATTCTCCATATTTTCCAACAATCATTTAAATATATAATATGTAGGTAAATTATTCTGAATTAAATTATACTACAAATAGTTACCTTTGTCTTCTGCTTCATCATTGAAGAATTTACCAGCAGTCCTAACAAATTTTCCAAATTCCTTTCCAGGGTGTTTGCTGTAAATCCAGTTTTTCTCCCATGAATCTGAAATTAAATAATTTTTATTTGCATTCTTACATAATGATGAAATAAGTAATGTTTTGGCTATTATCGCTTATTAATTCATACATTTAATAAGTAATTAGTGAACAATTTTAATGTAATTTATTTTAAATACCTAGGTACAGCACTTGCAGATATAAAAATTAACAAGAATTTATCGTTATAGGATTGTCGTTCTTAATAGGAAGTTAAAATCAAAAGGCCCCCTTTTTATAATCAAAATTCATTGGATCGTTTTAACATAAATTATAGCCTGTCAACTTACTTCTGAAATTAAGCAATATTAATTCTAATAAATTTTACTTCTATTTTTTCTATAAATACAAGTTTATTAATGATATTAATAACAAATTTAAGGACGTTTTGCAAATAAAATGTACCAACGTATAATTTCAAGGGGAATCAGGAACAGATTTGACAGTGAATGACCGATAGCAGCAGAGCTGTTTGAGCTCCGCAGGAAGTAAAAACTAAATATTTGAATAAAAATTCGTTTTCTAACTAAATGTAGCTAACTTTTAAACGAAAAAGGAAAACCAACAAATATTGAGTAAATTTCTTGCGACACTTCCTTGCCTTTCTAGAACGGCAAAGAACCGGTGCATGCAATTATTATAATTAAAAATGAGTGCTTTAATAAAACTTACCATCACTGAATTTTTCTTCTAAATATACACTAGCTTGAACTGCGTAAAAGTACGCAAAAATCACAAGAAACGCAAAAGACTTCATTATTTTAAATTTGTTAGGACGATCTTCTCCGACACGTCAAAAGCTCGACAACTTATTTCTGAAAATGCCAAAAAACAACCCGAGGTGTGTATACTTTCCGATTTACGCTAATATCACAGACAAACTCAATGTAGCTCTGTCTTTCTTTTATACAAGTTACATTGATTCGAAAAACTATTGGGTATGTCGTTACAACTCAATCTACACGACAGATGGAATACTCTGATTGGTCAGAATGGATGGAGAATCCAAAACGTGGCTTACGTTGGCTCGTTCTTACTCGGCTACATTAAGCGACGTTGCCTATTTGCGTACAGAAAATTATAGCAAATCTGAAAAACAATTCAATCCAAAAGGGCATCGGGAAACAATTTTTAATTGTACACTTATTTAAATGGGTTATACAGGGTGTCACTATATTCGATTGACAACGCTCTATTCTAGAGAGCTCTCGATAATTGATGAATTTTGATTAGGAACATAAACCCTTAAAGGGTTTAATTAACGAGATACAGAGGGGTCTATTCTGTAACAATTCCTTTATATTTAAAAAGAAAATAAATATAAATATACCTTTTTTTGGTTTTAAAATGAATAATATACATTATTATGGAAAGTTTATATCGAAGAAAGGCAGGCTGATTTATAAAAATAGAATTTGATTAAACTTACAATCTAGTAATAATGTTGTTTTGGTCCTTTTATTTTCCAGTTCAAATCAGCACAAAATAATTAAAAACACAAAATACACCACAAAATAACCCATTTTTTTGAAAACTAAATTTAATAAGCAATATAAACATACTGAAGTCGTCGAGAATAAATAATTAATAATTATGTTCTATTTGTTAGTCAAATACAAGAAAATAATATTGGTTGCCTAAATGTCAGTAATATGTTTTACCAAAAGACAATTTTATAAATAATCTAGTCAAAATAAAAAAATATATTGCATGTAACATGATACGAAATGCCGTGTTACATAACTTGTTGCAGACATAAATATACCTATTTATGCACTAAGAGATTTATATATAATAGTTATTTATGTACCAAGTCAGCAAAGTGATTGTTTAACGAATAAAGAAGGAGATACTATATTACATCACATTTTATTATGACAAAGTAAACAAACAGAAAAATAACAGCGAATACAAAACAAATCAGTAACGAATTATTTCTGTCAGACTGGTCATGGCTATGTTGATAAATATTAGCGGTAGATAAAAGTTTTGATTTTTAGAATGTTTATTTGCGCAAATCGCTATGGTAATGCATGGTTTTATTGACGGTGGGCGATAAAAAATATTAACCGCCGGGAGGGCGACAGGATACAACCGGATCTAGTCATATAATATGGCCATTGGCGTGGTGTAAATACAAAATTTTATTTGTCACTAAAGAATATATTTTTTTATGAAAAATTTTCTTTTTAAATGATTTTTTTCTCGTAGGTAGGTGGTCGATGACATTTACTGATACTTTGAAAAAATAATTGTATTTGTCAAAATGTGATCTTTTACCTGGTTTCAGGTATATTTTATATGAGTCTCAACTGCTGATAGATCCTTTTCATATAAAGTAACGCATACATTTATTATGAGCTAAGTAAACAGTACTATTAAAATTATCGAAACAGGTCTATTTTTTATTTGAATTTACTATCTGTATCTGTAACGTGTGGAGGGTGGGTTACCCCATGACACTTAGGCCTCATTAGGTCCATTGTGCATCCTCCTAAGATGATACAATTTGTATGAACGGAACGATATTTTCAGAAGTGGTGTAGCTCAGTGCTACACTTTCGATGCAAAGGAAAAGACCTATAGTGAACTACCTTCGTTTGATGATGTCATCACCTTATTTTTTTTTTATTTTTTAATGAAACGTCTCATTTTTTTCAATTTCCGGATTTCCCTTGCTAAGGGTGGGCAAAAATACAAAAGATACAAGTTATACTTATAAAATAATAAATAATAATTGTAATAAACAAATTAAACGTAATTACGTATTGTTATTATTAAAAAACACCCCGTATATTTTTTTACATTTAACAGCTTTTATTAGTACAATACTATTTGTATTGTTTGAAAGTACTTTTTGACAAAATGTTTGTCTTTTTCTAAAAAAAAAACTAAAATTGTACATTTTGTAGTAAAAAATACTCTTCTTAAATTTCCATCATTTAAAAACCAGAATTCTATATTCTTTAGTGTATTTCAACGAATTTCCGGTTAAAATCTGATATAGTGATAAATTCAGTACAATCTGGCAACTCGGCACATCTCCTTATCTTTTACGACGTGAAGGCTGTTCCGTTTGATAAACGGTACAGTTGTAGTACTGTGATTGGCCACAGCAAAGAGGATTTTACAAGTGGCGCGCAAATATAGATATTTAAATTAATACCTGGTAAATTAAAAATACTAAAGTACCCTGGACATTAATAGATAGTACATTACCGAATGTACGCTAACGTTATTATATGAAAAGATAACAAGGATATCGAAACACAATAAAAAGGATTAAATATTATTTTATTACTTCTCTTTTTATTTACTTTTCTCAGATAATGTACGCATTATTATTTATTATACCAATTTTATGTGTCCAATTAATTTAAGTTCTTTTTTTTAATATGTATGTAAGTATCGATACTATAGCAACATTTTGAAACAACCGCTGGATTTAACAAAGAAAAGTTAAGAATAAAGATCAGTGGCCAGGTACAGACACCTGGATGAATTTGAAAGTAAAAGTAATTTTGTAGATACAAAGTAACCAGAAAATTATAGGGTACATTGTACGGTGATTTGCGCTGATAGATGTATTATTATTTATTGCAAACATTAGACCCGGTAAAAATAGGGGTAAGTCAAGTCTGATTTTATTTTTAACTAAAGCATTACGTAATTGCGGAAAAGTAGTCGATACAGAAGTTTCAAGAACTGAAGAAGTAGTTTACCTTGAGTCAGTTGAGTCTGTGGCTGGCGAAGACCAAGACAGCAGTACAAAGATGACTTATATTTACATAGGTACCTAAGTGTACTGTTATATACAGGTCTTTGTGTTTAGTTTTGAGTTCGCTGTACACAACTGGTTTTGTTACAGAAATAATAAATATGAGGTAAGTCTGAAGTGCATTTTTATTAAAAACATTAATTGCATTTTATTTTTACCTAGAAATTGGATTTATAATTATTCTGAAAACATTTCTTTAAAATTATTTATATAGTATTTTTTCTATGCCTACTTTACTTCCGGTATTCGGTATTGATAGGTACCTATAGGTACCAATATTTTATAGTACCTAGGTATTTTAAGAATTTGTTGTTATTCAAATACCTAGTTAAAACATTAAAAACAAGTTGTTTTTACCGCGATTTAACGGGAATTACCTATCTATATTTATTTTGTAAAATTAATGACGATCCAAATGTGCATCTGAATAATTTCAAACTCGTTTTTATTTTCTGCAACAAAAGGTACGAATTTGAATTTGATATAAATATACCTATATAGGTATGTGTTCATTTCCTAACAAGTCCGCGATGACTCAGAAATACAAGAGCATGATTCAATATAAGAATATTAATAAGGTAAATATAGAGGGTATTTGTAGACAGAGACTTCTATATGTGTACCTATCTGAATAAGTGGTAATTAATACTTTTTAATTCTACGACACCTACTTTCAATGTTTTTTATAAAAATAATTATTTTATTCAAAAGCTAGAGGTACCTACCTATATGGGTTATTAATCAAATTAATATATAAGTACATGAATATTTGCATAAAAATAAAAGCAAATAATAACAATCTTACCTTATATTTTTTTGAATATGATTTAGGTAGTCAGAAACCGTAAACAATAGGTATATCTAAGTATAATAATATTTTTCGGTACCTAGGTATTTTTGTAAGTAAACCTTTAACGTATTTTTTTATCAAAATCGCATACGCGGTAATTAATTATTATACTGATTTATTACTGATTATAATTAGTGATGATTCTTTAATAATACCTACGTATTTTATTTAAGTCAATTACGTTATTACTTCCATAATACATTTTTTATTTAATTTGTTAAACGCAGTATATGATTAGGCTACATTGATTGAAATACTCGTATAATTCAAAAAGGGAGTTTATAGGTATTTTGTTTAATAATCGTATACCTAGTGCCGCAGTTAGACTTTTGATAAACCCTATATAATATGATATAAGTACAACTTATAGATATTAATTTTCTACAAAAAAAAAAAAACACAGAATAATAGATATGTCAATACTTATACTGAGAATGAGATAATATTATTGAGAATGAGGTTGCACAATAATTTTTGAGTGATTCTTAAAATAAAGTGTTAATAAAATCATAAGTATAAACGGATTATAATATTAAAAAAAATCAAAAGCAAAGGCTGGTAATTATTGCAAAAAATGCATTTAAAAAAATTACAGGGTGACAATTTAAAAACTTAGTATTTATTAAAAACACAAAACTGAATAATATTTTATAATAAATATGAGTATTGAAAAAAGTTCATTTTCTCTTTTTTTTTTTACCACCATGTATTTTATACCAACAATGCAAAAGTATACTATTTATACATTCATTTAAGTCAGGCATTCCCTATGCCTAAAAGTTAATAATTTTGGAAGATTTTAAAGTTTATTATATTTTTACTTTCCTGTCTGTATACAGATAAGGAAAGTATAGGAATCATGATTTTTTTCGACCTCGATTTTTCATCGGATTTTTACATTTTGGGGTCCCCTGAATCCGTTTTGACTATTTTCGCGATGATGTGTGTGTGTATCCACGATAACTCATGAACGGATACAAATAAAAACACCAAATTTTATACTTAAGTTTTGTTCTGGCCTGCGGTGAACTGTTTAGATTTTGGGCAGAGTCGGAACATCTAGGGGGCACTTTATAAAGGGTAATTTTTATATTTTATGAAATATATCTGCTATTTACATTTTGAGAAGATAATTTTTCAAATAAAAGTTACTTCTAATATTATTCTCTATCATTTTTGCCTTATACAAAATTTTCCAAAAATGGTTCGTATTCGAGAAATTTGACAAAATGTAAAAAATTTAAATTGTTTTGAAAATTGTTTAAATAAAAGTTGTTTTTAATATAATTCTCTATAATTTTGTCCTATACATAATTTCTCTAAAGTAGATCGTATTCGAGATATTTGAGAAAATGTGTAAATCTCTAATTTTGAAGAAAACTCAAAAACGAATAAAGAGAAAAACATTAAATTTTAAATTTAAGCTTTATTTCGGCCTGAGGTGAATTTATTAGATTTTGGGCAGGCAGAACATCTGGGGGGGGGGTACTTTATTAGAGGATCGTATTTATATTTTATGGCATATATCCATTATTTACGTTTGGAGGAGAAAATTGTTCAAATAAAAGTTGTTTGTTATATTATTTTCTATAATTCTTGTTTTATACCTAATTTTTCTAAAATGGACCGTATTCAAGATATTTAACAAAATGTGTAAATTTTGAATTTTGAAGAAAACTCAAAAACTGACAAAGAGAAAAATACCAAATTTTAAATTTAACTTTTATTCTGGCCTGCAGTGAACTGAATAGATTTTTCGCGGAGTCGGAACATTTGGGGGGGACTTTACAGGGGATCGTTTTTATATATTATGGCATATATCTGTTATTTACGTTTGGAGAAGAAAATTCTTCAAATAAAAGTTACTTCTAAAAGACTGTAATGACTAGATAGGAAAGTCATCGACACATCAGATTTTTAAATTGACTTTGAAACCTAATATTGACAGTTCCTTATTACTAAATTCATTATTGTTGCAATATTTGGTTAAAAAAAGTCACCTTTAGTCGTAATAAATAAGAGAGGCGAAGAATTTCAAGTGTTACGTATGAAATGCTTAGAAATGTGAGATGAACCCATAGACCTGCTGAGTTTCTTGGGAGGGGGGGGGGCAGATGCAAGACTTAAAACTAAAAAACTAAAAAAAAAGGAACATAAAAACAAACAAATTACCTAGATGAAAATTAAAAAAAAAATAAGAATTTATTGATATACATTTTGAGATCAATAGACAATAAATTAGTAAACAAAACAAAAATTAACCAAATATCAAAAATAATAACCATATTCTGGTTCAAGCTTAACCAAAACTAAGAAATAATAGAAAAAAAGAGAAGCTACCATTTGCTTTGCTGGTAAACTTCGTTTTTGTATCGACTAATAAATACTGATCAACTAGTCCGTTAAATTATTATTATTATTTCCAGAGCATCCGATTGTTGCATAAATTGCGATATCTGTTAATTTTTTTAACTGACATGAGTATACCTTATTTAATTTGGGGACTACCAAATAGCCCGGTACCCTGCGGGCCTGTCAGGCACGCCACTGGTTGGATCCTTGAAAACCATATTTAGGCCACCAAAAATATTATTGGAGACTACTTAGAGAAACTTTTTAGCGCAAAGAAAGTTGAGAAAATCTGTTTAGATCCCAAAAACAAAATACCTCTGAGTTGAGTCTTCTGCGCCTCTATCAATTGGACCACCACAGAGACAATGCCATTTCACCTACAAGAAAACTGGCAAACGAATGAAGAATCTTAGAATGTACAAGCTGGGTTAGCGTCCTTCTATACTATGTTGCAAGGAGAATTGTGAGAACTGGAAGGGCGGGGAAGGTTGGAATTTGATGACTTCAAATTTATAATTTCGACTATCGTAGCTATGTGTCTCGGTGGTCCATTTGGCAAAAGTGCCGATGGCTCAACTCGGTAGTTCAAGGTTCGACCTCTAGCCGATGCACTTAGTTTTTCTCTAAAATCTGCCAAAATAACACATAATAATTTGTGAAGATTTTGGTTGCATTTTTATTCCTTTTTTACTGAATATAAAAAATTCCGTTAGGTATTATCAGAAACTTATTCAGTCGATAATAAATTACAGCTGGTACAATTCAAATTTCTATTTTCCTATTAAAATTAAACTCAGTTACCAGTTAAAATTAAGACATTTTCTGATTTTTTTTTTAATTTAAATGTAAAAATCTATCAACATTATTAATTTTAGGTATTAGTGAATGTTTGACTCAAATGAAAGCATAATTAGGGTACTTTTCAATGGATATATCAAATACAGGATGGTCAATTAAAAAATAATAATAATGAGAAAATGATGTATTTGAGTTTTGACTCACCCTGTACATATTTGTTATGAATTGAAAAAAATAGTGGGTCGAAATGTTGACTAACATCGAAAAACATTGGATTTCAATGGCTTCTTCTGCAGCGTATAGGTTATTGAAATCAATACGATGATTTTCATATAAAACTGGTTATAGCGTGTGATATACCCTGTGTAATCCCATACTAGCGGGTCGGGTCTTCAACAATACCCGTATCCCACGTGATCTGGTAAAACAAGAAATTTAATGGTAATGATCGTTCTTAGTGAATTTTATTATAACTTAGGTATGACTACTATCAAATACGTCAGTGACATTGTTTTAGAGTTACTACTGATGTTTTTAATGTTACTTTTTGCCAACGCATCAATTTGGTCACGTGGGATGCGGGTATATTGTTGAAGACTCTGTATTTGGTATTGTTGTAAAGGGAAAAGCGAGGGCAATTCAAATATAAAATAAAATACACAAATACAGTGTCCCATTTTAAAAATCTAACTTTGATATGTATCATTTTTCTGGAGAACTCTGTATAAATGAAATTATTTTTAAATTGTTGGCTTTTCTGATATACCCACATCTCGCTGTGAAAAGAGATTTAAAAAAAGCAATTAGTTTTGACTCTACAGACTAAGGCTGCAATTTATATGAATAAAAACACAAAATCTGTACTACAAATTATTTATTTAATAATTAATTGGCTACTGGTTTCGGTCCAAGGGCCATCATTAGGCCTAAAAGGAAATATTTGATGTTACAATAGTATAAAATGAAAATGTATGTATATAAATTTTTAAACTAAATTTAAAGTTGGTTCCAAAATTATAAGGACATAGAAAAAGCTTTAAATTTTAAAAATCCTTGTATGTACAGATTTTGGGCATATAAGTTTTTCCACGATTTAAAAATTAAGTCATTTCTTTTAGGTACCTTAAGATCGCTGGTGATTATTTGAACCAATTAATATAAAATTTATATTGAACTAAGGTAATAATAGAAAAATTAACAAGTTTCTACTTTTTTAGAAATAAATCTACCAAGATTTAGTTTACCCAACCGTCTAGCACAAAATTGATTTTTTATGGTTATAAAATTTATCACATTTCCATTTAATGAGATAATAATTTTAAATAAATATTAAATCTTATGCAACATTTTAAAAGATAAATTCAACGCCTGTTCATTATTTTTATTTTTGTTTTTAACTTAAGATAATAATAAGATATATTGTTTAATTCAATAATTATTATATAACAAGTATATTTTTGAAGAACGTATAAACCTCTAAACAATGCAAATAAATGATTGAACCACTTTTCATGTAGGTAAAAAAAAAATTATTCCATGAATATTTTGTAATGGTCAGGATTTTTAAAAGATTGTAATGTAAAACAAAGTGTCTGCTTTGGCCGGCTATTTGCATTTTGAAAATAAAAATAGGAAGGTGATAAGCTCTGACTATCAGTCTAGACTGACTAATTGGCAATGTTTAGTTTTCAAGTATCTTAATAAAAAAAAATTAAATGAGAGGTACTATTTTTATAATCACCAGATGGCTCTATCAAACGACCTGTCAAAAAACTTTTAGTTTCATTCGAAAATAGAATATTTGCCCTATCAGGATACCGATATCACACTACCACATAACCCCATTTTTTCTTGCGCAAATGATGTTTTTTTTTTATTGGGGATAGGAAGTAAAAAAAAGTGTCTTCCTAAGAAAGTAGAACTATGGTAGAACTGCTAACTTTATACCTTGTTATACTCTTTACACAATAGTCTGTGAAGAGTAGTGAATAAAAATGGGGGTTGAAATATTAAAAATAATCCTAAGTCTAAAACGAAAATTGATATTAAATTGAAATGTTTATCAAGCTCTATAACGGGACGACGCCTATTAATTTTGAAAAAATCTGAATAAAAACGGTGGGTTAAGGGGGTTGAATTTAAAAAAAAAAAAAATCATAAAATGAAAACAAAAGTGATATCACATGAAATTTTTAGTACAAAACAAAATCTGTAAGGAAATGAAGCCTATTGATTCTAAAAACATTCTGAATAAAAATGGAGGGGGTTAAAATATTGAAAAAAATCCTAACTATATCAAATTGAAATCTTTAGGAAAAATTAGGTTTTATAGGGGGGTGAAGCCCATTCGTTCTGAAAAAAAAATGGGGGCTAAGGGGGTCTGTTAAACTGTGAAGGGTGTGATAAAAAATGCCAAGCATTATACAGGGTGTCCGGGAAAATGTGGAAGGTCTCTCGGATTCAGATAGAATATTAAAAAATAAGTTTACAAGTTTCCATAAATTTTATTCCTAGCGGCCCTCCACTGGAAATCAATTTTTCTTGAATAACTTTCAAACTACATAATATAATTTAATGAAAATTTAATATGATAAACTGTAGTAAGAACCTCTTAAAATACTGCCCTTAAAACATAATTAGATTGTTTAGTTTACAGGGGCGGACTAGGTTGTACATTTTACTGCTTACATTTTTAACACCCTGTATAATAAGGAATTAAAAAAATACAAATTTCGATACCTTGGACCGTTTTCGAGAAAAAATAATGAAAGAATTAATGTTTTATTTTTATTAAAAAGAAACAATGATTTTCAATTTTTTTTTGTCTGCAATAAATTGTGATACGAAAGTCAGTTAAATAGAACTGTTATCAGTATTGAAAAATGCACTGTTTTTACAAACGTTACTATGGTACCTACGAAATAAATAAATGAATAATTGCATTGACGTGTGCATTTTAAATCTTTTTGACACGTTGATTTTTTTAGTTCTCCGATATTAATTTATTGAATTTTAAATATCTTGGTAAATTTAATTCGATAATGGGATACACATTTAGTGAGTATGCGGATATGCATCTTATGTACGGTCTTGCATCTTGCAATGCTTATGAAACAAGAAGATTGTATGAAGAAAGATATCCTAATCGCAACGTCTTGACCAACGTCTAAGAGAGACTGGTGGGCGATTCCCAGTTAATAAGATAAAATTATTGACTTTCTTTAATAATTTTTAAGAAGTTTTGGGTAACAAGTACTGATGCTAGTGTGACAAGAACAGTACGTACGGTGCAATTGGAGGAAAATATTTTGGATACTGTAGCTGATACTCCTTCAACAAGCAGTCGAAGATTAACCGCGCAGCTTCATGTGTCAAAAACGACAATTACTAGTACTTAAAGAACAGTTGTTATACCCTTATCATCTGCAAAAATTGCATCAACTACTTCCTGAAGATTTTCCTCGAAGAATCCAGTTCGCAAACTGGCTGTTAGATCAGCAACAAACAAACGGAAACTTCATTAGCACTATTCTTTTTACCGATGAATCAGGGTTTACCAAAAATGGTATTGTAAATTTACATAATTCGCATATATGGGCTGATGAAAACCCTCATATGCCACTGTTGTTCATCATTATAAACATCAGTTCCAAACAATTACTGTTTGGGCAGGAATAATCGGCAATTTTTTGATTGGACCAGGCGTATTGCCGCCACGATTGAATGGTGATCTTTATTTACAGTTCCCTCAGAACGCCAATAGAGCATTTTCCACTTGAAACCCGCTGTGTATTTTAGCGTCGCTGTACGGGACCACCAGAATAACGTCTATCGAAATCGTTCGACAGGCAGAGGAGGTCCAATTGCCTGGCCTCCACGGTCTCCCTACCTAATGCCAATGAATTTTTACCTGTGGTGTTATCTCAAAACCTTGGTGTATTCCTCTCCGGTTGATACTAGTTATGAACTTTTACAGAGAATCACATTTCATTGAAATGTGATAAGGAACAATGCTGGGTTGTTGTGGCGAGTTCAGCAGTCCTCTATTCGTCAAGCCCACGTCAGAGTTTACGGAGCACATGTTGAACCCGCTTATAAAGTTTTCAATTGATTATTTCTAATTAGCGTATTCAGGTTCAATCGTTACAAGCTTTAGTGAGTTCAGGATAAAAATATAATCCTCAAAGTTGTAGTTTAGAATTTACCAATTTGAAATTAGCTAATTCTGGGAGTTTAATTTTTAATTCTTGAATTTTTTTATCGACAATGCAGAAGAGTACCTTTTCTTTAGCTTAATGTTCAAGATATCGAAATTTATTTTTTTTAACTCCTTATCATACAGGGTGTTAAAAATGTAAGCACTAAAATATACAACCTAGTTTGCCCCTGGTAAACTAAACAAGCTAATTATGTTTTAAGGGCAGTATTTTAAAAGGTTCTTACTATTGTTTATCATATTAAATTTTCATTAAATTATATTACGTAGTTTGAAAGTTATTCAGAAAAATTGATTTCCAGTAGCGTCATTTTGAAGGCCGTATCTGCGTATGGAGGGCCGTCAGGAAAAAATTTATGGAAACTATTCATCCTATTTTTTAATAATCTGAATCCGAAAGACCTCCCATATTTTCCCTGTATATCTTCATTCTAGTTAGTTATATTTCATCAAAACAAAAGTGAGGAAATTACTATTTTACATCATTTTTATAGATACAAGATAACAATAATGTGTACAAGTATAACATTGAAAAAAATATTGTTACGCAGATTTTGAAATCACAATTTATTTCAGTTCAACTTTTACAATAACTCAATTCAACTTTAACAATAACTATCCAACTGATAACATTAACGTATAACGTCTATCATAAAACTGAAAACTGACGTCAGAATCATCCTTATATAACTTCCCTTCTCGAAATGCCATCTAGAATATTCTTGACGGGTAATGACATTTCTGGACTATTCTATCTTCTTTTACTTGTACTTTTACTTATGACGACCGCATCACACTGTAGGGTGATGAGTAACATTACACTTCTTTTTCCATCTGTACGTTTCCTATAATAGCCGCAGGCTACTGCATGGATCTGCGTAACAATATTAATTTGCCATTTTGATATTGTTTACAGAAAAGTTTGCAGACATTTTACATAATTCATTAGTAACACACATTCAAAACATAAATGCTTACTTGTTACCATTCCTGAACAATCTCCTACTTGGAAGATCTCCTAATTATTGTAATAAAATGTTCTACTCAGGTACAGTACAAAATTGAGATGGTAAGTTAGAATTAGATGTGCACTGGCAAATTTAAAAATGGGAGAAGTTATCTCAGTTAATCAGTGATCTATTTGTTTTTACTTGTGTAGTGTTGCCAAATTTATCTATTTTGAATTTTTACTATTGCGCATCTAATGCTGACTTGCCATCTCAATCTTATCGTACTGTACGGTATTTATATTGTTGAAAAAGGTGACTACCTACAACAATTTTAATTTGTAATTCCTTGTAATTACCTACATGCATAATTTTACAAAATTAGCACATTTCGCCTGTTAGCCCTCATTGCTTATTATCAAGTAAACAAAGGCTTAAAACAACTACTGTACCCCTTCCAAATCCCTTATAGAACCCCTATTTGAAATTTTACACCCGCCACTGTTGTTCTAAACGCTTGCTGTGACACCTATACAGATTTTGCAGCCAGATGCGATGATGGTGATCGCCCTATATCCTTTGAAAACGTTTAGTGGCATACTGTGAAAGTTCGTCAGGTGAATACAAAAGGAAATAAAACTACTGTAGGCAACATGTTCTTTTGTTCACGATTGAAGGAAATTCAAATTACCAAATGATATTTGCTTCCTTTTCACTAAATTATTCAGCATGATTTAGAAAGCTAAGAAACTATTACACTTTTTTTGTTACCAAACAAAGGTCAACGTTTGGTTGCTAGTACTTTCGATATGGAACAAAAAATGTGATTAATATTTTATTAAAAATTTATAGGTTCATTCTGGTGTATACAGGGTTATTTATGCGGGGTTTGTTGGACTAAGATTAGAAATAGTGCAGGAGATTATTTTATTTTATATACCATGTTACGTTTTTATTTTGTGATGAATTACCAGTTAGATCATCGTGCGAATGATAATTTTAATAAAATTAATTGTTTACCACGAGACTATACAGGGTGTGACAATGAGACACTTAATTATACTTACAACAAAATGACCGACATCTGGTTTTACCGGAAATACCTTTAAGTTGTATTTTATGTATATTGCAATCTATAGTTCAAACTACATATAACAGTGTTGCCAATTTTTTTTTTCTAAGCAATTTTTTTAATTACTAGTTGAATAAGAATAAATTTCTAAAACGTTTTTTTTTTCTGTACCAAAATCTCACTTTTGTAATGGTGCTTTTAGAAAAAAAAAATATTAATAATATGATCCATGTACCACTTAGAGCATAATTTTTCAGTTCTCGGAATTATACAGGGTGGGCCATCGCTAACGCTTTAAAATATAAAATACAGGGCAGTTAAATTAAAAATATGAGAAAATTATGTATTTGAGTTTTGACTCACTCTGTACAGATTTGTTTTGAAAGTAACGCATCGGCATAAAATTTTTACTAATATCCACAACCTTTTAAAACAAAAAGATTGGTTTTTAATCGTATCTTTTGCAGGTCATTGAAATCAATATGATTTTCATTTACAACTGGTTATAGCGTGGGCAATACCTGTATAATCTCATACTATTTTGTATTGTTATAAAGGGAAAAGCGAGGGCAATTCAAATATAAAATAAAATACAGGGTATCCCATTTAAAAAACCTAACTTTGATATGTATCCACTTTCTTGGAAAACCCTCTGTAATTAAAATTATTTTAATTGTTGCCTTTTCTGATATACATCTCGCAGTGAGAACAGATTTAAAAAAATCAAATAGTTTTGCCCTTCAGGGCGAGGCGTTAGCGGTGGCTCACACCGTATATAAAAATAGAAATAAAAAAATTATTTGGAAAAAAGTTGCTGTTTCAGAAGAAAAATGACGTAACTGCAAAATTAGGGAAATTGTAGTTAAGTACTTCACTGTTCTCAAAAATACGTAACACATATGGAAGAACAACGACGTAACTGTAGTTGCTTTATTGGACGCTAGAGCAAGTTCCGTCGTTGTCGAAATATCAGCTGTTTGTGACACAATTTCAGAAGAACATCACCGTATGATTCAGTTCTGCGTCTAACGTTATCCAGTCTGTGTTAATGTCCGGTGGAACAACGACGCAATTGTGAAATTTGGCGTAATTTGGACCACTTTAACTGTAATTCATGACCTAAGTGTACTTTGTGTCGTTGTTTATCTAGGATTTCATTTCAATGTTGTGTCTTAATTGTACTTTTCGCCGTTATTAAACCGGAAAATGGGCTTTATTTACGTCATAACTGTTCTTAATGTCATTGTTGAGGCAAATTAGATATCGGAGATAGGTACTATTATGACTTTTTAGCAGTCCATACCAACAGGTATGGAAGGCTATTGGAATCGTCAAATTTTTTTTTTATATTTTCACTCCAAACGAGTTTCTTTGGTCAAAATGTTCTAACTACAAAGTTTTGTGGTGGTGGTGTCTGTCTGTCGGAAAAGTTTTACTACAAAAAATAGCTATAAACAGTAGGATTTCAGTTTACATGAAACAAAAGGAGAATAGACCGCAAACTAATATCTCTTTAAAACCTGCCTATACTAAAAAAATAGCACTGGGAGAATAACATACGAGATTTAAATAGTTTGGTGAACAGTAACATCATTCCCAGATATTATAAGGGTTTCTACGATTCTCTAATTAAAAAAATTGTGAAATTTTATCTTTACCGTTAATTTAATCTACAATCTAGTTTAGCTTAGTTTACACTGCTTCTTTCCCAGACAACACACCAAATCCCAGAGATATCCACAGAATATCTTTTGTGGATATCCAATATATCCACAGGATATCAGAAATATTCCGTGGATCTAATATGGATATCCAAATGTCCGTCTATATCCAGAATATAGAAGATATCCTATGGATATTCAGCAAAATAGCTAATGAGTATCTTCCAGACAATACAAGAAATCCCAGAGATATCCACAGAATATATTTTGTGGATATCCAATATGGATATAGAATTCAGATATTCAGCAAAATATTTTATAGGTATCTTTAGATTCTTTAGTAGAGGTTGATAAGTAACCAATGATTATTGAATAACCTCGAAAGAAAATAGAGATAAAAAATATTTCCAACAATCTGCCTTTGATTTTGCCCACTACAAGGGCATTAAGGAGAAAGTCATCTTTATTAGGACTCTTCAGCAATAAATGGAAATTTTCGACTCCAATCTCTAATAGAGTGTGATTTCCAAAAAAATTCGATCGAACTCATTTACGGTGGGTTGAGCATGAGTAGATACGAAAGTGGTATCGCCATCTATACTTAGGAAGCAAAATCAAAAATTACATCTAGTAGATATCCACGATGGTTTGCGTCCGCGCTTAGACTTTGATATATTTATATTTATAGTGGATGTCCATGGGATATAGAATACACCTTAAAAAAATTAATTTTAAATATCTGAACGGTACTATTAGCCACAATGGCGAGCACAATGGCGTAATTTTTTAATAATTTGCTATATAATTACTATTATTTATGGACATTTGCATGTCTATAAATTACATTTCATGGATATAAAATAGATATCCACCATGGACTGGACATTCAGTGGATATTGGGATGTTCATTAGATATCCAAAGGATTTGGTGTGCTGTCTGGGTTTCAGCTAAGTCCCTAGAAACTATCTTATAAAATTTTACCTACCTTAGAAGCCAATTGTCTAGAACTATTTTTTTCCGTTTCCTTTTTGTCCTTTTTGTCCGAAATTGTTACATTGACGCATTTGCAAAAGAAAGTGATGGTGGGGGCAACAAAAAAGATATTGAACTTCATCGTGAGCCATATTGTAACCATTTGATCGAGTCCCAACTCCATACATTAATTAACGTTATTAAAAAAATTCAGTTTTTGGGTTTCCTGAACAATTATCATTTTGGCAGTTATGTCATTGTTCTTCTATTTAATGGGCTCTGTCACGATATAGCGTGTGTCAAAATAGCACTATTTTTTGAGATAACTCGAGCCTGATTAAAACAGCCCTGTTTTTACTATTATTTACTTAACCTCTGTGCTAATTTTAAGTATAATTTTTGTGTGAAGCAACGCAATGACTCCAGGGCGTACGGGTTAGGTATATGAGTTAATTCTTTTCTCATGTTATGTTAAAAAAATTACGAAATAACCCGCGGCAGCTCAGGCCGCACAGGTTAGGTACAATATTTAAAACAATGCTGTTTAAATATGGCCTTTGTTCGCAGGACCGCTATTTCGAAACGTGCTGTTTTAATAGAAGCCATTTCGATAAGGCGCTGTTTCAGTTTGGCGCTATTTTGACTGACGTTATTTTAAAAAGTGTTTCGTTCGAGCGCTGTTTTGATATGCACTATTTCAAAAGACGCTATTTCCTGAGAGAGTCTGTGTAATGTAATTTATAAAATAAAACTTAATGGCATTTTGTAATTTTGTTTAAATATTAAAAATTTGATCGAAATAGCTTAATAAATAAAAGAGATATTAACATGTCCTACAGTCTCATTGTTATCCGGTATAAACGATCAACTTACACTACTTACACGTCGACTTCCGTGAGACGCGCCACGTGATGCATTCAACCATATTAGGTGCGAGCATCACGCAGTATGTAATTGATTCTTAAATACAGGTTGTCAAGACAAATTTGACCTGTGGGGATGCGTTGCGAAGAAAGCGAAATAAATAGCGAAGAAAAATTACATGAACAAATTATGCAGGGAATTTCAGCAGCTAAGAGAAACGTCATTCATTTTTTAATAAATTCGAGTACATACATTTCTATGTAATAAAAAGAAAGAAGAATTTTTTTATGACTGAAAAATTTGACATTCCCTCGGTTGTATTCCCATTCCTACCTATCTCTTACTAGTAATTGAATCGTGAGAAATTTTGCCACAAATTGAAACAAAAAAATGTTTTAAAGTTTTCTGTAGGGTTAGGGGTAGAACTGTGGAGTTCGACATACAGCCACCTCCACGTGGTGAGTTCTGGGTCATTTTTATTAAAAAAAAAAAAAACAAGCAGAGCTGCATTTTGGCATCAAAAAAAAATTGTTGTAGAGGACATTCAAATTTTTTCCGTTGCTAAGTATCCCAAAAGGCACCTATTGCCTACGCAGACTTCATTTTCCAATTTTTTTTTATTTACGTCTATTTTCCCTCCCCCCTAGTGTACATATTTTATTGTACTGTACTTGTGGTCTAAAATTAGCTTTAAAATCCATAAGAATAATTATTATGGTTTGTATTTTACTACATAGGTGTGCCAAAATTAACAATAATTGAGAAAAATTGTGTTCATGTTCCTAATATGAGACGATTAAAAACATTAAACATTGAAAACATTTTGGCTACCTTGTATATAAACGTTCTTGCATGCAAGTTTTAGGCAAATAAAAAAAAATAATAGTTCTAGATTTTATTATATTCACGTTATTCGAATTTGAAGTCATTATTACACTTTCTTATCTACATCAGATCACGTTTTAAACATTCAAAAATTCTATAGGTATTTAACAGTAAATTTTTCGTATACTTAACATAATGTGATTTTAAGTAAATCTTTATTTATAATTTTCGTATACATACCTACAGAGTCTTAATACAAACATATTTTTTGTAAAATTTTGTTAATAAATATTTTCTTATCCTAGTGTGTTTTGGCATTCTAAATATATATGTTTTTTTTTAGTTATATGTTATAACATAATATTCATTAAATACACACGGAAGCGTGGAAAAGCCACAAAATATATATTTTTATTTTTATGAATTTAATAACTTAAATAAAAGTTAAACAACATTAATAATTGAAAATAATTGTTTTAAGTTGTTATTACGCGAGGAACACAGAGGAAGATGAAGTAACTATAAGAAATGAATCGAGAGTAACTATGATTTTTGCACGAGCTTTAACGAATTTCAGAATGAAGCTAGTATATGATTTTGATATAAGAACCAAAAAGGTAAAAGTCCCAAATATTATTTTTAAGGGGAAAGATCCCAAGTACAGGGTAAAGGGGCTAAATATTTTTACTTGAATAGGCTTGAGAAGTAAAGTGTCCAAATATTTTTAGATGGGCAGGCTTAAGTAGTAAAGAGACAAATGAGTAAAGGGGTAAATGGGATAAATTGGGTAAAGGGACAATGTGGATACATGGTACAGGGGTAAAGATGTAAAGGGACAAAGGAACAAATGGGTTAATTGGTAATGGAGTAATGATTAAAGAGGTAAAGAGACAAAAAGGTAATGGAGCAAATGGTCAAAGGGTAATATTAAAAGGCGAAATAGTAAAAAGGGACCAAAAATATATACATGGACAGGCGTAAGGTTATTTACATGGACAGGCTTAAGGTATAAATGTGCCAAATATTCAGGAGTAAGGGATAAAAGGACCAAATATTTTTACATGAGCAGGCTTAAGCAATAATATAATTTTTATTCATTAAAATAACTTAAGACTTTTATTTTTTTTTACATTTTTTACCACCATTTAGCATCTTAAAATTTTTATAATAAAAAAGTAACATAAAATTAATTTATTAAAAGGTCAGTATTGATTTTCACGTTTTCAATTTTTATTTAAATAATATATCGGGAATCGACTATGAGTATATTATCTGAAAATCAGTTTTGTACAGGGCGTTTTTTTTCTCATAATTATATTTCTTTTGTTCATTGTTCGGTATAGAAAAAGATACTATGCCACGTAGAAATTTCTTTCTCTTATTCTGCGTAATTTAAAATTTTTATAAAACTGGTAAAAATTATTTGTTGAGTTGTCAAACAGTGCTTTTATGTGTCACTCTGAAGCTCTTACGGAAAGGTTTATCGAAGGTTATTATGGAAGATTGAAAAAGAAAATCCCATTTTATCGAGACCGACTTTGACAATTCAACCAAACCAAATCGGAGTTATCATTTAAACAAAAAAAATGTTTCTACTCATTTCAAACACCCTGTATGTGTGTTTCCTGGTCGATGACGAAGTAAGTGCTACTCGGAATCATCTATTTTTTCGAGTTGTAAGTAAGAAAAATCGGTTTTTCCGAGTTCTGAATTGGAATAATTTATTTTTTCGGGTTCTAAGTAAGAAAAACCGGTTTTTCCGAGTTCTGAGTTGGTATTAATCTATTTATCCGAGTTTCTAAGTCGTAATAATGTATTTTTCTGAGTTTTAGGTCGGAGTCATCTTTTTTCCGAGTTATATAAGTCTGAATAATCAATTTTTTTCGAGTTCTAAGTAAGAAAAATCGGATTTTCCGAGTTCTGAGTTGGTATTAATCTATTTTTCCGAGTTTTGTGTCGGAATAGTTTATTTTTTCAAGTTTTAAGTAAGAAAAATCGCTTTTTCCGAGTTCTGAGTTGGAATAATCTATTTTTCCGAGTTCTAAATCGGTAAATCGATTTTTCCGAGTATCTAAGTCGGACTAATCTATTTATCCGAGTTTCTAAGTCGTCATAATCTAATTTTCTGTGTTCTAAGTCGGAACAATCTCTTTTTCCGAGTTCTAAATCAGAATGATCAATTTTTTCAAATTCTAAGTAACAAAAATCGGTTTTTCCGAGTTCTGAATTGGAATAATTTATTTTTTCGGATTGTAAGTAAAAAAAATCGGGTTTTTCGAGTTCTAAGTCGGAATAATTAATTTTTCTGAGTTCTAAGTCGAAATAATCTATTTTCCGAGTTATATAAGTCTGGATAATCTATTTTTTCGAGTTCTAGGTAAGAAAAATCGGTTTTTCCGAGTTCTGAGTTAGAATAATCTATTTTTCCGAGTTTTAAGTCTGAATAATCTATTTTTTCGAGTTTTAAGTAAGAAAAATCGATTTTTCCGATTTCTGAGTTGGAAAATCTATGTTTCCGAGTTCTAAGTCGGACAAATCGATTTTTCCGAGTATCTAAGTCAGACTAATCTATTTATCCGAGTTTCTAAGTCGTAATAATCTATTTTTCTTAGTTCTAAGACGGAATAATCTCTATCTTCCGAGTTTTAAATCAGAATAATCAATTTTTTCGAATTCTAAGCAACAAAAATCGTTTTTTCCAAGTTCTGAATTGGAATAATTTATTTTTTCGAGTTCTAAGTAAGAAAAATCGGTTTTTCCGAGTTCTGAGTTGGTATTAATCTATTTTTCCGAGTTTTATGTCGGAATAATTTATTTATTTGAGTTTTAAGTCGGAATAATCTATTTTTGGAGTTCTAAGTCTGAAAATATATTTTTTAAATTTCTAACTAAGAAAAATCGGTTTTTCCGAGTTCTGAGTTAGAATAATCTATTTTTCCGAGTTTTAAGTCTGAATAATCTATTTTTTCGAGTTTTAAGTAAGAAAAATCGATTTTTCCGATTTCTGAGTTGGAATAATCTATTTTTCCGAGTTCTAAGTCGGACAAATCGATTTTTCCGAGTTTCTAAGTCGGAATAATCTATTTTTCCGAGTTGTAAGTCAAAAAAATCGAGTTATGAGATGGAATAATCTATTTCAATTTTAAATAGGTGTTTTAGAAGAGTGAATTATCTGCTCTTTGAGTTCAGTAATATCCTAATAAAATTCGTATGAGGTGCGATTTTGTTTATCTTTTATCAATTACATTGTAGGTAAACAAAGGTCATTTCATCAACACAGGTACCTTGGTACAAATGACTTTCAGTTTAACCTTGAAGCCGGTAAACAAATTGAGGTGAAACTAAATGTATATAATGTTTAAAATAGACATCAACCACTGTATTTTGTAAACATCATAATAAAACATGAACACCGTATATCCCACGCTACAAGATATTTTATATCAGTTTTGATATAGTAAAATAGTTAATATTTTTTTTTTGTTTTCAGATTCTATAATGAAAAATGTCGTCACTAAACGAAAGAAATATAAAAGATGTGCGCGACATATGGAACACAGGCCTGGACTCAGACAAAGAAAACCCAAAAATACCAATCGACAATAACATAGATAATAGAACGAAGCACAAATACAAAACCTTAGAACGGCACCTGAGCATGAAAAAAACGATAAGAAGAAAAATGATGAGAGATCTCAGAGAAATCGGTGATGCCCAAGCCGAGGACGCCGCCCAAAATGAGACTGGATTTTTAGAACAAATCAGGAACGATCAACCTGCACCTGCTAACGTAGACAAACCCAGTTTGTGGAAGAGGTTAACTAAAGGATGGGGGCACTAACTGGAAGTAATACAAATTGTTTTCATATGGCTTAAAGGCTTTTAAATAATTGAAATATCAAAATTTGTTGTGATTGCAGAGTTATGGATGAAAACTGTCGTAGTTCCAAAGTACATATCAAATTTATTGCAAGCTGTAATATAGATTCTTGGTATAGTTCTAATATACAGTGAGGAGGAATTAAATATTACCCCCTGTAAAGTACGTTAGTTGAAACAAAGGTGAATAAAATAAGCCAGGGATCATCAGTTTTTATTTTAATCAAGGCTTTATATGACAAACAAGTTTTATGACAGCCAGTCCCCCAATTTTTTAAATAGCACGAGGCACTTCATTTAAAGGCTCTTTTTTTAATATTAATTAAAAATTTATCACACTTAAGATCTTATGTGACATACTTAAATTAAAAAGTAAATAAAGATAAGTAATCTCATAAATTTTAAAAATGTAATCATAATGAAGTAGAATAATTTCAATAATAAAACCTAATCTAAAATCTAATCTGCTTAAAATCTTCTCCTTACATACTGGCAAAAATGTATGTTGTTTTTATTCTTTGAATTCAGTTTTTCAAGGTCTTTCAAATGAAGTGTCATACGATCCCTCGTTATTAAAAAAATTGAAGGGTTGGCTGTCACTCGGAGGGGATGAAATGGGAGGCAGAATTTTTGTGTTTATATGGGGTAAAACTTAATCTCCACAATGTATACAAGGTGGACCGGATTTAATTTGGGTAATTAGAGATCTCGTAAACTACTTGTCGGTTAAATGGAGAAAATTTAACATTTTCTATTTTGATGAATAATTCAACGGCCTATAAAAATTATTGATTTTCCAGTTACTTCCGGAAATATTCGACAAAATCCGAAAAGGCTTAATTACGTTTTTTGAGTCTAGATTATAAAAGATATATAAAAAAATGATTCGAAGTATTTGTTATAAATAATCAAATTCCCTATATTCTGTCGTACCAAAATATTCCTCATTTCCATATTTCCATCAGGACCAGCATCAAGTAATTTTTTTAAATACGTACATGGGTTTCTATTTATCGTATAATTGTTTCCATACCTATGATTTAATAAAAGTAAATAACACAAAACTAGTCATTCAAATAACTTTATATTGTTTAAAAATACACAACAAATCACGGCTATCACGTATAAAACATTAATGCTAAACAAGTTTTTGTGTCCACAAGTGTCCATCTTGATTTCTATCCGACAGCATCTCGGATAGACTCACTGTCTACATAGGAGCAAGGCAAAAATTTTCGTAATTCTCTTGCGTATAAACATTCCATATCTGAGATATCGAGCGCAATCGACGTCGCCTAATCTGAGACCCTGAATACGTGAATTGAAGGCGCTACAACTTTTAGCCCTGCCAGCCAGCAGCAGCAGCTAATGGAAAATATATTGAATGCCAGGGATGAACTGGCAGATTGTCATATGAAAGTTATAAATAGACGTGGATATTTTTTAATGTTAAAAAAATATGGGTAGATAACATAATACATTTTTATTTATCTAAATTGGCTTCCTTTTGTAATGGGGGCTATAGCCCTTACAGACAAGCAGTCACTGGATATGACACTTCGATTATAATAATAGATTAAAAAAATGAATGCTGGGACGAAATAATAAATATGTTTGCCGAAGAGCATACGACAATAGATGACAAAAAAAGGGAAAATACTGCTTTTGATTTGAATCTCCGCAGCTAACTACAAAAAGAGAAATACTTTGTCACAAACCGCGGTCTGTGTCTTTCTCTAATAGCGTCTGGACGGCAGGTGAATTTGGCTTCCGAAGTGTAAGTTCAGGCCCCACGTTGGGCGCCAATTGTAAGGTAGGTTTAGGGTTCTGCGTGATTACAGACGGTGATTTGTGGGATTTGGCGGAATAAAAGTGAGCAGGGTTTAAAGTGTATCTGAGGTCATTGTAGGTCATCTAGATGGATGTAGGATCAAATTGTATTTTTCCTAAAGCAAGTCCTTCCTTTTGTAGCGAACTTTTAAAAAAGCTGCCGGGCCCCGGGAATTTGTCCCCCTCGTCGGGCCTGGCTAAATGTAGAATCTTTATGGACAACTCAATTATTAATCAGAAACTTTTTTCCTTATTTATCCGATATTCTTTATCTTGCGGTTTGTGGTTCAGGAGATCTCTGTATAAACAAATTAAAATCGTACATCCTTGGGGGTTGATTCAAAAGTTGAAATACTTTATAACATTTTTACAAACAAAACTAAAGTTGGCATGTTTTGAAAGCTTAGTAAAACTTCGATAATAGACAGTATTAAAAATAAAAAAAAATCCAAAATCTACGTTGTCGAATTAATGAATTTGATCTTCCTTTTTATTAACGTATAATACCAAAAGTATTTTACATGAATAATTTAGTTTTTAATGAAAATGGTGATATATTAGCTTTTGTTTTGAATTAGCTTTAAGACTTAAATTTTTCTGTTCCTAGTTTTTTTTTTTTTTTTAGTTAGGTATTTATATTTTCTTCACTTATTTGCGAATCTGAAACGTTATTATTTTCTCGTTTTTTTATTATAAATTTTCTTGCCAGTTATAGTTTTTCCCAATCGGCAACTTGCTTACTATACCTATTTAAATTCAAAAAGCCAATATCATAATTATTATAATAGTAAAGTGGGTTGCTACGGTTGTTTTGTAGATAATTATAATTTTATATATTTTTTTTCGTTAGCAAATTAATGTTAATGTATGCAAATATAGTTTAAGAACTAGATGGATTTATAGATTAAAATATGTAAATGTATGCCCAGATTTATTTTTTAATACATTTTTAATTATATTGTTGCTTTATACATATAAATAAAAGAGAAAATATTGAATTTGTTTGTTTTATTTTCTTCAAGTTTAGGGAAACAGATTTTATTCTTTATGTTTTTTTTCAGATGAAAATATTCTGTAAATAAATTAATTTGTTGATTTTGATAAAATCTTGATATACATCCCAATGTACATATTTTTTATGAGGAATAACTTGTTATTACAATTTTTATTTAAACATATTAAGCTATGTTTTCTAAAAATTTTGGTAATATTTATTGTTGTATGTAATATTTACAGTAAAAAAAAATTAAATTGCGGAAACGTTCTGTTAATAAGTCTTTATTATTAAAATGAAAACATTCTCATCAAAAATAAGCCAAAGTTGAAAATTATTAACCATCTCTTCCTAATCACAACTGGGAATAATTTGAATTAAATGTCGAATACCTCTTTCTAACCCTTCACTGTCCATGTGTAGGTAGGTGATATGCTATAGGCCCTTAAGGAAATTTCGTTATTCAAAGAAAATTGCTAAGGGTGTCTCTGGATGCTAATATTATATATAAAAACTGTAATTTTGACAAAGCCACGCCAGGTGTGTTGGAGGTACACAGCATTTCATATCGTGTTATGTGCCCCCAACACACATCTCGTGTCCATTTAGGTTTTACGAAAGTTTACGAAAGAAAATAATCAAAAACAAGAAAATGCACAATTTGCGACATCAAATAGAATATGTAACAAAAAACAAATACCGCAATAATCTATCAAGGTAGGCACACAGCATGATCGCTGTGTGTCTCCAACACGCTTGGTGTGCCCTTGTCAAAATTGACTGGTTGTAAAGTAACTAAAAAAAGAGTTACAACAAAAGCAGGTATGTTAAAAATGAAAAAGTCCTAGGTCGGGTCAGTTGGGATGTCTTTGAATCGGAACTAGATGAAAATGTGTTAGCTTCTCACTTAATAAATACCTACAACAGCATTATTTGCAACTGTTTTCCTTGTTAAGAATGTCTCCACTAAAATAGGAAAATGTCCAGTAAACTGGTATAACGATTCTTTAAAGGGTATGAGATAAAGTTTGTGTAGTTTAAAAATAGTATATTGTGCAACAAGTGGGGAAAGTTCAACTTTTCTTACGAGTGTGGAAACACGAATGAGAAAAGTACTTTCCCCACATGTTGCACACTATACTTTTTCTACAACTGCATAAATTTAAAGAATACAAGTTTTCGACAGCTCTTCAAAGGTTACCAAAAGTACACTTTCCGAAAAATATTCTATTTTTGTATTTCTTTTCAATTTCCTAAATTTTTCGTATGGCAATTCATACTTTTTTCTTGAACTTACCGGCAACAAATCTAACTTTACTTTCTCAACTTTTTCCAATATCTCTGGGGGAGTCTTATCAAAATCGTCACTATTGTCAGTATCCATATTATTTATTATAAATAGGTATGTCTTTTTTAAATTAATATTTAACGGAAATTTCGATTTTTTTATCAAAGTACGAATGAAAACTACCTTAAAAATTTAAAAAAGTATGATCATCTGACAGTTGACAACTATTTAAGGCTGGGGCTGAACACCAGCCAACTAAGTTTTTGTTGATTCTCCGTATAAATGTATGTGGTGTGGGCAAAGTGCCGTGAGAAAAAATATTTCTCAGAGTATGAGCAATACACGGTTTTGAAATTATGTGAGCTATGAGAAAATACACTTTTCATAGCAGTTGTATAAAAATTTCATTTTCAGTACTCTCAAACTTTCTTAACCAATATTTAACTAAATTTGCACTTGGGACATCTTTCATATTTGCTATGTTATAATGATGTCCATACAAACGACGCACAAAAACGTAATAATCATTGTTTTTATAAAATGCACGAATACAAAAAGAACGTTATTGCCTCGTAAATCGCTCCATTGTAACTAATAGCGTTTTTGATTTCAGTGCTCGCCTTCCTCTGAGAGCATAATAAAGATGGGAGATATCTCGATACCAGTTACTTTTCACTCTAAAAAGTAACCGGTATCGATATATCGCTCATATTTTATGTGCACTCCCCGCAGGAAGGGCAGTGGAATCGAAAATGCTATAAAACTTAACACTGTCGGCCACCGTTTGGTACAACTAGCGTGGGTACCAGGTCACAAAGGTATCCAAGGAAATGAAAAGGGTGATGAAATCGCCAAAGAGGGATCAGATCTAGCATTCACAGGACCCTACCCTGTATTTGGGATAAGCAAAACCTCAACAGGCAGTGAACAGGTGGATAACCACAAAACACCAAATTCACTGGCAACAGATAAAAGGGGACATAATCAGTAAGCTCATGCTAAGGGGACCAAACCCACGCATGGCTACTATAAGGCACTACAACTCGCAAGGCCTCATATATCCACCATTGTGGGATTACTAACGGGGCACTGCTTGGTGAAACACCTTCATGTAATGGGATTACACAATGATCCCACTACGTGTAGACTTTGAATGGAAGAGAAAGAAACCTCATACCATGTGATCTTCGAATGCGAAGCTCTTACTGGGCGACGTTTCGTCCTTTTCGGCCTAGAACCGGAAAGAACGCCCCAGGAACACTTGGTAGGGAACCTATTAAAACTAACCTAAGACACAGGACTATTCCAAAGATAGTACCTGAATACGGGGGAAAGCAGGGGAATACAATAGACCCAAGAGGCCGCAGTATTCTGGGTCAAACCTAACCCTATCTGCTTACAACCCATAGAGATAAAGACCGTTTGCCAACTGCACCCTTTCTCGAGAATGTGCCTATTGTGCCATCGAACGGATTAATAAACGAAAATATTTCTTGGGCGCCTTTTATATTTGTGTGTTTCTGAAACTCTTTGACATAAGAAAATCTCGATAAAAATTCATCGAATGAAGAATTTATTTATTAATTATCCAACCAACCAGTGCAAACCTGTTACAGAAGGAATACGTATCAAAAATAAAATTACATACATACATACATTAAATACATCAAAACGTAAATATTCAATTTACAAAAAAAAACGAAATCGGACAATAATTCTTCTAAGTAAAACTAGAACTAGATACATTAAATATAAAAATGTATGTAAAATAAGACGTACTCGTACAAGATAAAACTAGAAATTACCTAAACCTAAACAAATTTTTTTATATCACATTCTCTACAATTGAAAATATCAATGTTTTGAGAGTGAGCATTAAAATTGGTTTGCATTTGATAAAGTGGTGATTGTAATAAAATGTTTGTTCGCTTTATGGGCAACGAAAAAGTTCGTTGATCTCTCGAGGTAATACGAGGAACCCGTAAACGTATTTGCGACAAAATTTCGGCACAATTAATTTTGTAGTTCATGAGTTTACACAAAAATTATACAGAATGCATCATTCGACGATCTTGAGGATTTACACAAATAAAATTTTGAAGCAACTGATCCTGTGGAAATCCGCGAGGGGGGTAATAATAGTAAATTTTAAAATGGAGACTTTTCAAGAATCGTCTCTGTACCTTTCCTAGGTTTGCAATATGAACTCAAGTTTGGATATAACGAGTGAACTAAATAACATTTTGCATGTGTCTATACTTCTGAAATCACTTATATTTCTGAGAATGAATCCAAGAACTCGAAAGGCAGACGCAACTATGTCATTAATGTGTGGAACAAAACTTAACTTCGGGTCAAAAGTAACTCCCAAGTCCTTAAAATATTTTGGTCTATTTAAACGCGTAGAACCAATTGCGTAGTCGTAGTGGAATCCAATTTTTTTACGTATAAATGTCATCGCGTTACATTTTTGCACGTTTAGTTCTAGACACCACTTTTGAATCAGCTCAATGTTGTTTTGTAATACTAAGCAGTCATTTAGATTATTTCTCTTTTTAAATAACTTACAATCATCCGCGTAGATTAGAAATTTAGTGTCTAGATTCTGACCTATGTCATTAATAAAAATAATAAAAAATAGCGGTCCAAAAATGGAACCTTGTGGAACTCCGTGGAAAATAATCGGTTTTAGAGCATTTTAACATATTGCCACCCGTTATACAAGTACGATGAAAATAATTCGTGCAGGTCATGCGAAATAGACATCGAATTCAGCTTTCTAAGTAAAATTTTATGGTTAATACGATCAAAGGCCTTAGAAAAATCGGTGTAAATGACGTCCACCTGTCCATTTGCATCTAATACCTTACTGAAGAAATATCTTCAGTGACTGTTGCTTCGTCCAGTTTTTTATGTAAATCTAAATTGCTAATCAATTATTTCAAATTCGGGAAAAACTTGTAGTTTTTGAAAACAATATCTTAAGTTAAAACTTGCAGTTTAGCCTCAAAAGCGCGAGTAAGATCTGTTACTTAAATAACCCAAAATTAATACCGTGTCCAAATTATTTTTTCGCGTACGTGTGTTGTTTTTGTTTAAAGAAAATATACTGCAGATGTTATAAAAAGTTATGTTATACAAAGAAGAAGAATACTTGTGGAGAATTGATAGTTAAAATCATAAAGTAACAAATACGCAAAATACAGCTCTAAAAAAGATAATTGAGCCAGAAATGACAACCAAGATGTAAAGAAAAAAATTAAACATTTACAATCTACCTATATAGGTGGAAGTAAACAAAGTTGAAAAATAAATGCGACTGATACTGGACTGGAACCATTTATTTTATCGCCTACGTGTAAAGGCCGATTTACACGTATCCAGTAGCTGGCGTCAGTCGTGAGATTTCGTTAATTTCTCAATTTTATCGGCTTCTAAATAGTGTGTACTTTTAATACTTTTTATTTCTTCAATCGTGAGGCCTTCAGTGCCCATATCTTTCTAAATTAGTTGTAGAGCTGATGTATGCGTTTGTTTGTTTCTATATGCGTCACATCAGATATTCCATAAGCTTTTTTGTTTTCTATACAGTTGAATAAACTTAAAAAATTCACCTTCACTGAACTTTCGGATCATTTTATCTAAGAAACAAAAAAAACTCAGTAAATTCAATGCCCAACCTTCGTAGGTGTGCTAGCGGCTGCGCTGATGTGTTCAGACGTTGTCTGCAACACTGGCACAAAAAAGTGTTCACACGGTCCCACTAATCACTAATATGCCAGTCCTGGCATTCCAGTGAAACTGGCGTCAGCTACTGGATACGTGTAAATAGGCCTTAAAATGACGCATGTTTTTACTTTGTCATTGGATTAGTCTCGTTTAAATGATACATAAAGCCGTTGGACGCACCAGCGCATTTCCACTTAATAAAACTTTGGTATATTCTGTGATGTATTGCTATAAAAAAAGAATTCATAAATATTTTACTACATATAAATCTTTAATCTGTAATGTTTACTAAGTGGTCACAAAATTGTACCGTATTTGATGGCATAAATAAAAAGTTGTTCCTTTTTCGTATTGAGTATCTAGTATATTCTCAGCTCGCTAATTTTGTTACGCGTTTCAAACATTGGCTTGTAATTCAAGATTATTCGTCATAATATATATTTTTTAAACAAATGTCTAGGTCAAATCCTAAAAGCGAACAAACTAGTTTAATATAATTATTAATGATTTCCTATTACAG
This sequence comes from Psylliodes chrysocephalus, assembly GCA_927349885.1. Taxonomy (NCBI): domain Eukaryota; kingdom Metazoa; phylum Arthropoda; class Insecta; order Coleoptera; family Chrysomelidae; genus Psylliodes; species Psylliodes chrysocephalus. Next base: position 11,400,269 of record OV651825.1, read on the forward strand.
CGTTCAATGATATTATTTAATAATACACATCGAAAAGCATTAATATGTATTTACACAATAGTAACCTTCGTAAATTAATAAAGTGCAATTCGCCGGAAAGATGGGTAGATATATCTTCAACGTAATTAATAAATTAATCAAATAATGAAATAGACAAATTAGCAAATCAATGTGTCAAAAATGGTAATAAAATTGAATGGGTCAAAATAATTAAAAATTGTGTAGGCTTTATTAATAATCTCGATTATATAAATATACGGAAACATGAATATGGTCTTTAATTTCGAAAATTACTATTCGAACAGTAGGCAATTGCTTATAGTAGGGTTATTGTAAGCAAAGGTATTGTACTAGTTATTGTACTAGGTATTATTCCACTAGACGTTTATTTTTGAACGTTTAGTCATCCAAAAATGTATATTAAATAGACATATTTGTCATGGGCGAAGTTATGTCATCAGATCTGGGGGGGCTAAAGCCCTAGCCCTAGTCATAATAGTTCTAGAGGTATACCTACTGAAGTTAAGTAAAAAAAATTCTGGCGAATCTATGAAAATGGATAAAATATCATATATCGATTCTAAACAAAGTTTTGCAAAATTTCAATATTGTGAATTTGCAGATATCCTTTTATGGTAAAAAACTAAATTTTACGACTTGCACTTGGAAAATAATGAATACCTTAGTTTTGATTTCGACATTAACACCATATAGATTGCAATTTGCTGGGGACTTTTTCGCAGATTTCATTTTTAACATAAACACTATCACATACTAAGTATAAGAAATAAACAAATTTAAAGCTAAAAAGTAAGAAAAACTCGAATTGTAATTGATACAAATTAAAATGTAAACAATGAACTCGTTGCCAAATGAACTGATTTTAAAACAAAATTAATATATGAACTGAAATAAAAAAAAAAATTAATATAATAAAACGGTTTTATAAAAAAGTCCTTAAATAAATATAGAGTATGATTACATATTACTATACACAAATTTTGATTCTTAAATAAAAGGTCTTATCCACTTCTTCAAGAGCTAAAATCCGACGACGTGGCGAAATTTTGCTACTTCTGGCAACACTGAACGATATCCTACTTACAGGAACCTTCTACAAATTTCCTCCAGAGGGCGTATCACTTAGCTTGAATCGCGAATAAAGATCCTTCCAATTATATCTTCTCAAGGAAGTGTAGGATTTGGAGTGGCTTCAAGTTAGGTAAATCTCCCTCTTCTATTTGATATGCCCCTAGGTATAGTGCCCTTGGATTCTGAAGTGCTACACATTTAGTTAGAATGTGAATGAAGATTTTTTCCTCCTCCTCACAAAATCTGCACTATCTTCTACTACTCTCAGTTTACTAAGGTTTCATTTTAGTTGGCAATGTCCAGTAAGGATCCCAGTTACAAGTGTTCTCACTACTAGAAAAATGTATATTCTGATAACAGCTTAAAATACAATCTGGCTAATGTGGAACACCCCGAAAGCCTTGCCAGACTCGTCTAATGACCGTCAGGCGCGCTAAATTCGGCACGTTCGATTACTATTCCTCTCCTCGTTTAACTACCTGGCTTGTCAGGTCCGACCAAAATACGGTTTTATAACCGAAACAGAAACCAAATTTTGGCTCCTTTCTTAGTTTCGGCCGAAACAGAAACAAGAACTTTCTTTTAAGGCAATCTCTTATTGAAATTTGCAATATCTCATTGTAGTCCTTGTTTTAGACTAATTAACTCGTATTATAAATTTTAGCTACATTTACTTATTACCTGTTTATTTATGTGATCAAAAGAGGCCATTAATAAATTTATTGACATGTTCACTTGAAACAAAGCAGAGAAGTTTGTGTGTACGTGCACTGTGTAGGAATGGCACCCGGCACAGTCGCCATTGTGCCGGACACAACCAATTGTGATACGAAAACTTTTAAAAGTAGTTTCGCTGTCGGCTGCAGTTTCGGCCACTTTTCCGCCGAAACCGAAACTGTAGTCGAAACTATTATTTAAAGCCAAAGTTGGCCGAAACCGTAACCGAACCTTCGGTCGGACACTACTTGTGAGTTTGGCAGGCCTCCGTAATTGTAATTGTCAGCCAGACGTGTATTTTCACTTACGAATATTTTGAAATTTATCCTAAGTAGATGGATAATGTTCTTAAAATATGCGTGAGTGTGCAAAAATTTACTGATAATAATTTAGGCACGTTTGGTATTGGGTAAGAAAGTTTTACACCAAAATATCCAAATTTCAAAACTTTACAGACATGCATTAAAACGACTAAAATCAAATTTTCAAAGGTAGCCATACCACAGAATATAAAACATATGTTTTATATGCTGTGGCCATACCATGATCATTTGTCATATTTGAAGTCGTTTAGTTGACGCGAAAAACCTATTTATTATTATACATAAAATAAATGTAGTGTATTTCTACCTAGTTATAATTGGTATTAAATATAGTATATTACATTACGAGTGTGGAAAATCACTTTTCATACAAGTGATGTACAATATTTTTCCTACGACCATAGAATAATGTCTTTAAAAAAATGTAAAACCAAGGTTAGTATTACTAATAATTAAAATGAAATTAAAAAATAATCAACAATAATCGTATTTATTCAATTTTCACATTTTCTAAACAAAAAAAAAAAAACAAAAAAAAATTCTGCCCCGCTAGGATTCGAACGCGGTCGAAAAATGGCAAAGTTGATAAGTTCGACGTCCTAACCACCTGAGCTAATAGCCCTTGTGTCAATTGAATGATCTAATCGGTTATGTATTTAACCAGAATAAAGAGCAAACATTATTTTAAAATTATTTTAATAATAATTGTTCAAGATAAATATCTAGGATCTAATTTACAACGATTTCAATAATTTAACAATCATATCGATTTTAGTATTAATATGGACATTACATAGATCAAAATAGAAATTAGGTGTTTGACATTTTGTGACAACTACTGACTGCGGAAAGTAACATATTCTCACTCGGGTGGAAAGTAAATTCTTATTCATACGCGTGTGATATAGGGCACTTTCCATAGGACTATATAGTGTGATATGTGTCACTTTCCTAAGTGGTCGTAGGAAAAAATATTAACCACTGAAATGGAAAATTTTTTATATGCATGAAAGAGCTGCTCAACTGACAAAAAAATGTTCAGTATAATTTCGTTCAGGGTACCCACCAAAAGAAAAATTTCCGGAGAAAATGTTTTAAAATAACAGCAGTTGATTGGCTATAAAATGGAGGTGTAAAATTATAATTTAATCTATCACGTGACAAATTTTCAAACCCGGGAAAATAAAAGCAAAAATATTATATTTTTTCCATTTAGAAGATATTACCAGACTCATTAGCCAATTTCGTAAATCAGCCAGACTTATTATAGGGACCGTGCGTGAAATATAGAGGCAGCACTACTGCCGAACTTAGCCCTCTCTAGTGTTTAATTTTAGAATTAAATGGGGTAAACATTGCAAGTAAATAATGAAAGGTATTTTTTTAAATATTAAATATAGTTAAAAATAGATACCGGCCCGTACCAAACAATCGTGTACATGGTCAAAATGACGTAAAATGTGAAACATTATTAAAATCTGGACATGCATATACATTTTAAGCAAAAAGATTTAAATGGCTAAGTGACAATAAATTGTAAAGTTGTACCTTAAACAAGTGTATCCAATGTTAAAATATAGGTATTTAGCATAGAAATAATATAGAAGACCAATATAAACATAACATTTAAGCAGAAATTGAAACCTACTGTGCATAAAAACGCGTCTCTGCGCCTGACATCGCAAAATAGTGTGTCTAGAAGCTTGCGCAATAAGCATGACTTGTCCCTGTAGTGTTGCCAAATATATTAAACATACCTAACAGAAAAGAATTTTAAATTAATTAATTTTTAAATTATATGATTTAAACAGTTTATATCTACGAAATATCGCCACAAAATAACTTATAAACATTTAAATAATCAACTAATAATATTTATGTGTAATTACATTCCCAAAAATATATACAAATACCGTATTAATGTCATTAATACCGTATTTTTAATGTTCAATAAGCGATTCACCTACAAATTCAATATTGACCTGGCAACAGCACTAAAATCCGGTGTTTCAAGGCTATATGACGCTGCCCTTACAGGACCGTTTGTAGTTTATTATTTATGCCGCGTTTGAGAATCCACATCGGATGCATCTGAGATGTAGTAAGTAGTAAATCTTTGATCACGTGATTCAGTATACGTAAATGTAATGGGACAGATGTGTCCGATGTGGATAAAAAACGCTCGAGATGTAAAAAATGCATCCGATGTGGATTCTCAAACGCGGCATTAATTACACGATGAAAGTGGCATTTTATTTTTAGTTTTGTGTAGTGTTTAGTCAAATCCTAGGTACAATAAAAGACATTTTTACATTGGCTAATGAAAATGTAATCAATGTATTAGGCAACTGTTATATTTATTACAAGATTTATGTCTGCAAATCTAAACCTACCTAAGAATTATAATTATGTAAATAAAGATCTGTATATTTATATACAGGCTGCCCAGCGACGGGGAGACATTATCGATATCGGTTTTAAGGCATTTTAAAACATAAACCCGATCTCAACAATCTTAGGAACTCTTCTGTCACTCGATATTTTAAACGGTACTTCCTCTTCGTTTTTTGGCTGGCACAACAATTATTTACATTTCTTCATTCCTTACGGCGTTCGAACCAGTAAGGTTTAAAGAAATTTAAAAAAAAACCTACTTTAAAAATAAAGATGTTAATGATTTTCTTATGGATCCCATCTTCAGATCTTGACTTAATGTATATAAAACTGTTTCCTTTTCTAACAAAAAGAATCCTAGAAATCGGGCAACGTGGTAAAGAATTATCGCTCAACATACATAAAAAAATATTTCAACGAATTGAGAATATCCTACCATTTTGAAGTATGTTAAAAAAAAAATTATTAATAAAGTGAAAAGTAGGGCATGAACATATATTATAAAGTATATAAAATGATAGATAAATCCAGTTTAGAAGGTATTATAAATAAACTGTGGAAATATCGAGAATCTCGATTTTGAATCGGAAAAATATTCTACGCAATTTAGTATGAAAGCTGATCAAAATGAAACACATGAACGACAAACTGTTATTTACAACTTTCTTCAAACGTTTTTTATTTTTCCGAAAACTAACTAGATAGCTTGAAAATCATTTCCTTCGTTAAAACGCCTCTTGTTCCGAAAAAGGTACACGCCTGTCAACATTCATCGTTCATTAAAAAAGTGGTAGATACAAAACGCTTCGTATTGTAAGGCCAAAATATATTTAGAAATCGAAATATTCATATAAACAAAAAAATCATATGAGTGAGATAACTACCAAATTAATGATTTACAAGTTTATTCCTATTATTTATAAAATAGGTTTGCAATGTGCTGGTGTGGAATGTTATCATCGACTAAAAACTTTAAATCTTTGTGTTAAATTGATCGAAAACAAACTATAAATTGGTTTAGGCTATATAGAATGTTTCTAGTAAGCAGCAATTAATTTTTATTATGGAACCGAAAGACCCTTTTAAAAGGGTTCAAAATTAAAATAAAATATGTACCAAGTAAATGTAGTAGTATTTTTTAATTTTTTAATTTATATTGAAAATGGTAACATGAAAGGTTTTCTGTCTAACGACTCATAATCTCGGCTGACAAAATGTAAAAAAATATCGAACATAATATTCCTGGGCCCTATTTTGCACTCCCCAGATTAAATTTAGTTGTAGCAAATGATATTATCAAATAAGATGTCAAATCACAAGCAAAATCTCGTGACTACAGTACTAATGATTGCCTGTTTGGAAAAGTATCTTTGTTTGTAAATATTTATATGCATAGTTATATTTAAATGCGCGAGTGTAATGTTAAGTATAAACAAAATCCGCCCATTATGTATATACGTTTAGTTACCGACCCTAGTAGATAGGCAATTTGTTATTGTTTTAAGTTTTACCGTAGGGAGAGAGAAAATCAATATTAGGATAAATGGTCCAGCTCCTTTCTGGTTACGTAGGTACCTAAAAAGTATTTTAGTTTTTGGTTAAGTAATTAATTATTGTAACAGTGATTTTCTTGTGATAGTACCTAATTTAGATTGTGGATTAAAGTTTTTGTATATAATTTCGCTGTTTAATAATAAACGTAGTCAAAACCGGAGCACGTGGTTTTTCTGGAAAGTATTTTTAAAATCACAAGCAAAATCTCATGACTACTGTACTAATGATTGCCGAAAATTAACTAATTCATATTTTATGCCATATCTTTCTTAATAAGGACTGTCAGAACCATATTTACCTTAACTTGAAATTTTTTTAATCGTTTTTTGTATAGAATCATCTCTAAAAATGTATGATTGAAATATCGTGCGAACTATTTGTTCGATCAATAAAAAACTTGCACCGGTCCTGTTCGCGCCAGCACCGTTATACGCATGAGCTCCGACACACTATTTTCTCCTTATGGTTTCATTTTTGATATATGGAATCGGCTTTCTATACTATTTCTATGGTATTTAGTAACACTGAATTTAAAAGTATTACAATAACATTTAAAAAATGTAAATTAATAAAAAAGATTGATAATAATAATTATAAATCTTTTTAGCTTTATGTTAATCGAAATGTCATTCATCCACTGGCGTTTATGAGATGTTCAATGATACATATATTATAGATTGCTCACCCAACTATAAAAAAATTATGAAAAGCTGGTTGCAATGTGCCTTTCCTAGTGCTCACTAAATAGAGCCGTTCTAGCCCAAATGTGTTAAAATAAAATTTCAGCATTTTAATCTTTAGAAAAAGATAATAATTAAAGTTTTACTTCAAGACATGTCATTATGTATTTGGAAAGTTGAGTTTTCATGTAGTTAAATAATATTAAGAGATCTAAACAATTTTTATAACAGATGGATATAAATAATTTTAAACTACTATTTCAGAAACAATTCTACATAAAATACATAATTGCAATATGTAATACAATTTTGAAAAGGTAATGTAAACAATTTTGATATGAGGTATGAACAACTTTGGTAAGAGTTGTAATTGGACACTTATCTATTATTCTGAATAATGTTTAATGGTAATGTCACTAAAAAAAATTACAAAAAATCACTGGATTTTTAATATTTTAAAGTTTGTTACAATCTCTTTTGACAGTAATTGCAATGTATTATTTATGATTTGTTTATTTTAATAATAAATGAGAAATAGTTAATAAATTGTAAAGAGGGCCGTGATATTTTTGTCAAATTGGATATTCTTATTTCATAACATTCTACATTAGTTTTAATCAACAGAATAAACCATTATCTGTAAAATTATATTTATATAAAATGGTCATTTAAATAAATAAAAATATTTAAATATGTAAAAATCTTAATGACAAGAAAACACTAAAGATTCTAATTTTTCTGTAAATGATTTCTTTACAACTAAGTGCTCAAAATTGATACAAGCTAGATAAAAAGAAAACTTTGCCCAGTGAAATACGCTTTTCGTCGTCTGATTTACATATGGATAAGCAATCTTTGTAATTATGTATATCATTGGGTGTGAGGCATAATTGTGCTCTGTGGAAATTTATAAAATTTCTTTACTATCGAATGAAATCCAGGTTTCTAAAGTGATGTGTTTGTACATCCACGGATGCAACAGGTTTTTTCGATATTGATATTACGATAATAATTCGACTTCATTTTATTAATAATTATTAAACAATAAATGCCGTATAAAACATTAATAAATACCCCCCAAAAAGTTCACATTTTTGTCACCAGTTAGCGTTAAAGTCATGACGCACGGTCCCTATAATAAACAGTTCATGATTGTATCAATTTATATGCTCAATTTTCTGCCACACTCACTTTCCACTATCTGAGATAATCCAAACTGCTATTTTTATAAGCTTTATGTTCTAGTTTAGTAAATGTAAAATAGTTATGACTGGGAAAATAAGTGTCAGACTCAAAAATTTTGTTTTTTGTCACTAAGAGAACAGTTTATTTTTCATATACGCCGACTGCAAAAATGAATACGAAAAAAATTCACTGCCTCCTGAACTAAATGTAAAATTGCAGAATCAATCAAATGGCACGATTCTTTTTATTTTTTAATTTCTGTTCTGAAATCTGAAATGTTTGGGTGGATGTGCGATAAATGTTCGAATTATTTTTGGGGGGGCTAATTTGGTTTTTGGGGGGGCTTAGCCCCCCCAAGCCCCCCCTTAACTTCGCCCATGATATTTGTGCTGTCTGGGAATAAAAGGAGACAATTTCATGATTTAAAAAAAAAGCATCATGATCTTAAATTTTATTCATTTTCGTTTTTTTGCAGTTGTGAGTTTCAGCTCTTTCAATGCATCGATTGCAAGTAATCACTCTGTCTAACAATTTTAAATCATTACTAGTGTTTTTTAAAATTTCAGCCCAAGGAATCATTTTCAATTCCTTTTGCTCTGGAGTGAGACGTTTTGGTACAATTTTCGCGCAAACTTTGTGCACTTTGAATGATTCTTGCCAAATCTGACTGACACCTTCTTTGTTTATTCCTGAAACGAATAGCAGAAGAGCGAGGAGATATTAGAAGGTATTTAAAAATTGCAGGAAATATTTTTAATGAATGCGTGTGAATGCATTCAAAATTTAGATTTTGTATTAGAATAGCAAAAGATGGAGGAAATATTAAAAAAAAGCAGGTTTTTTTTTAATTCCTTTCAACGCAAAGCAATCACTTTATTATTTGTATCCAGTTATATGGTCTGTACCTTTCTTAAAACGCTTTTCCTAAATGACGTTTATCCTGAAATACCTCCTCTCCCCGAAGGTGTCAACGTTTCGACGCCCAACGTCCCACTTCCCTACCTTTCTACGCTATCACTTCTAACACCACTTTAGTATTTCCTACATTATATTAATCCCGACGTTCAACGTCTCGACGCTCAACGTCCAGACGCCCTACTACCCTACCTATCTACATCTCGAACTAATTAACTAGATAATCATTTTTACTGCTAGAGGAAAAAGGCCAAATACAGTAAGTATAAACTAAAATAAACTTGTGAGGTAAATAATAACATTTCAGAGAGTAAAACAATGATTAAAATGGGATACCGGGGGTGGGCCGTTACAGTATGTCCATATTAGAGAGGCTGAGATCAATTTAGGAGTGGGAGAGAGTTGGCATTTATATTTAAATTACTGAAAATTTTCCATTAGTGAGAAGACTATATTCTGCACGTGAAAATAGTAGTAAATATGTTGCAGGTGTGCAAAGTATGTTTTTCTTGGAACTCATAATCCGTTACGCTGCATTTTTTGCTGCTGCCAGGGTTGGTTTTAATTTGTGTTAGATTGCAATATACAGATTGAATAATAAAAGATGTTGTTCTTATGTTTACTTTAAATTATTTATATAGGGTGGATCATAGAGTAACTGAAGTATCTGTTAAAAAATGCTTGTTATTTTTGAACAAGCACAGGCATCTTCAAATATGTTGCGACACCCTAGCTGTTTATTACCGGTAGCAGAACCAGTCTGATTATTTAATTACCACACAAACCACGTAACAAATTTCTCTAAGAGAATGGTTTGTTTTTGTTAAAAGTTAACTATAAATGGAACACGTATTTATAGGAAGCTGGACAATATATTACTGGGTCGACGCAGTACAGAATTAAGGTGCCCGCAAGCCCAAGGTATTAAATAATAGTAGGGGCCCTAGCTCTGCCATGGTATTCAGATTTCAAGAATTTTCCAGAATAAAAAATCTGAAGTTTGAAAGTTGTAATGCTGAATTACTTTGATTATTTTTTGTTAAGAAAAGTGACTCATACTATATATAAATTGGTTTATCAGGTTTTCATGGACATAAAAAGAATTATTTATAGTATTACAAAAATATACGTTTATTCCAAAAACCTACTTTACATATACATAAAGTACAATTTACTTAAAAATAAGGCAACAAAATATATATATATATATATTTTAAAAATTTGACTAAAATATTTCATAATTAAGTTTTTTCTATAGATTCGTTCGAATTTGTTAAAGCCAAAACGGAATTCAAAGATAAAAAAAACTTGAATTTGTTAGAGAACATAGGCAAGAATATTTGTATGAAAAATTGAGATTCCCCAATTTTATTACCATATTAGAAAAAATGTCATGTGGCAGTTTGTTAAGAAAATTATAGAGAAAAATAAGTCACAAATCACTTAACTTTCGATAAATATTGACAACTTGTATATGTAATTTGAATTTTATTATCCAATGTCAATATACAGGGTGTTTCAAAACGAATATAAGTTAACTGTGAATGCGCTATTAAGGACACACTATATTGGAAGATCTAAAAAATATTCGTTAATCTCAAATTTTGTTGTAAATTTACTTTAATTATGATTGGTAAAAATTAAAAAGACAAAAAGCGAAATAAAAAGGTATTTGTATACAGGGTGATATCTGAGTTGATATTTCTGTTTTAATTATATATAAACATTTTCAAATAACAATCTTAAAAATAAGAATGGGTTGGCTCAGTGGTTAGAGTCATGACTTTGAGATCGGAAGGTCTCAGGTTCGAATCCCACCGTTGGCCGGGATTTTTTTATTTAATTTAATTATTTAAAATTAATTCTGATGCCTTGGTAGGATTCCCCACTCGACCATTCACTGTTGGGTTCTAATTAACAGTGCTGTTCCTAAAGTGGCGCTGGGAAACAGTAACAAAGCCTACACAGAACACGATGCTAATGGCCGTAGTAGTCGACGCCGATGACACCAAATTAAAAAAAAAAAAAAAAAAGAATCAATAATCTACTACAAACTCCATCTGATGCGGTCTTGTCTAACTTAAATATTGTGTAAGTTATCCATCGCCTTTCATTCAAGAAAAATCACGAGGATTTAAATCTGGTGATCTCCGGTGGCTACACAACTAGTGCCATTTTGATCGATCCACCTATTTGAGAAAGAAATGTCTAAAAACTACAGGTTGATGCACAGGCTCTAAATTGTTTTTTTTTTAACTTATGTATCTTTATTATTTTTGAGTTTTTGTTTTAAATAAATTGTCTACAAGGTCGCATGAATATAGTATCAGGAAAAAATATATAAATACGTTATAACTAATTTAATCTATTTGCAGAAAATTGTTCCAAACACTTTGAATGGATGAAAATAAAATGGGAAATTTAATAATATAAATATTAAAAGAGATGAATTGTGATTTTATTTAATTGATGGAATTCCAAATTATGCACTATTCACAAATATTTTGATTATACACTCATACATGTATAAGAAAAATAAATTATGTCCGTTTCCAAATTAAACACCCTGTATATACATTTTTTCGTAAAAATTATATAGAATTGTAGCTACATAAAAAAGAAAGTAAAATATATTTAATTTAAAAAAAACTAAATATACTTTCAATTGTCAATTCAAAAGTTACTGTGGAATTTGTCCTCAATCAGAAAAACTGCCTTTGTAATAAATATGAAAAATACTAATTTCTACAACCATGTGGAAAAGTTAAAATAAATACATTTGCATTTAAAATCGTTTTTGATCTTACTATATTAAGTTTTTTTTTTTATAAATATTTAACAATATATACATGTAAACGTAACATAAATTTACTTAAGAATTAAAGTTTTTTGCCACTCAAACATTGTGGGTAATTGAAATAATTTTATTTTTATTAGAATTAATGAAAACCTATTAATAACAACTGTGATGTAATAAAAGTGATGTATGCATAAAAATGCTTAAAAAAAATTAATTAAAAGTCATACTTAAATTTTATGATTTTTAAAATTGCGGCCTCATATTTTGGCTGATTTAGTAATTACTGGAGTGTCTCAATGTATTTTGAGTGATACCGAAAGTGAGGAAAACTGTTGACTGTCACCTGCAAAATGACGATTACAATAAGTAGAATCGACCCACAAAAAGAAAAATTTTATTTTAATTTTTGTTTAAAAAAAACCGCAGTCTGCTGCATACTACTACAAGAGAGTTACCAAAAACAATATCAGTAATTCTATAATACATTTTTTTATCAAACCACTTTTTAATCTAATTACTAGACTAATTCATTCATTCATAATTAAGCCCTTCTTTATTGCCATCTTTCAGAATGTGTTTGTTTATTATTAAGCAGACAGAGCTGTCACATAGGCTGCCGCATTAGAAAGAAGGAGACAGCTGTTAATTGGTGTGGGGATAGTTTGTGCGAGTATGTTTATCTGATGAGCGAGCATGCTTTTTGTGAATTAGTCAGTATTTACATCTACTACGCTTGCTTCACACTGCTGTCACACTTCAAAATCAATTGCGTACTTTCCTAATAAACACTATACAACTATAATAGTTGTAACGAGAAAATAGTCTATTGTATACCTAGGCAGTAAAGTGAACTTTTCCAGGCCGAGTAAAAATATGGACAGGCGAAGCGAAGCCGAGCTTGGACACTGCGAGGCCTTGAAAACCACTTTACTGTCGTGGTTTACAAACTATTTTTTATTCGAAACCGACAGAAAACTTTACCCTACACTAAAATGAAATGATTATTGCTTCTTCAAAAGAAATTGGAATTTAAATAAGCAAGTCTGCATTGGTACCAACCACAAAAATGACAAATGTTTTAGAAAATGACACCAGACTGCCAGAAATTATTTATATATTAACTACTTAACGGCAACATAGACAACATTATGTGTAATGACTATTACAGCATGTGACCTATCTTTAAAATTTATTTTGAAAAATAACTACAACTTGTCTACTCTACTTCAATCATAAATAAATATCACTCAGGCGCGGATACAGGGAGGGGTGTAATAGGGTAATTACCCCCCCCCCCCCCGAGCTGCTCGAACAAATTCAGGAATTTATTAAATTGTAATCTAAAAACAAGGAGATTTTACGAGAAAGCAAAAAAAGACAAGATGACTGTGACGAATGAAGAATAGAGAAGCACAGGCTGGCGTACAGTATTTTTGTTATTTTTTTTAAATAAACGAATGATTCTTTGATAAAATTATCTACCCCTCCCCCCCCCCCCCCGAAAAATCTTCGCAGATCCACGCCTGATGATATCACTAAACACATAACCTGTAGCAGAACAAACAAGTTTCTATTCTTCATAAACAATGAAACAAAACTAATTTAATAATAAATTATGAAAGGAACTGTGGAGCACCATCTGGCGGCAAATTAATGCGATTATTTTACTGGCTAGCTATTTCTAGTCATTTTGCCGGGTTAGCCAAAAAAGATGCATTTTGACGTCTCTATAGTTTAAAATTATTTTTATTCTCTAAACTAATTTATTGGTTGGAACAGTAACACTTAATTTAAACAATAATTTATTGTACTCTTAATTTTATTCTGTCATTTTATATTATTTTGTAATTTTATTCTGTACTAAATGTTTGTTAACTATTTAAAGTTTTTATTAAGATAATTTTTAGCTTATTCTTATTATTTATCAACTCATTGTACCTTATGTGCACACTATGTTTGTAACTTGTTTTATGTCGTGTAAATGATACAAGATCAATAAATTTATCTCGTAATTACATCGTAAAATTTCCCATATTTAAAGTGTTATGTATGATTTTCTATTAAAATAAAATATTACTAATGCTTTTACATTATATTTCTCACTCCGCCTTTAATAATGTGACGATAGTCTAATTTATTTATTTAAAAACACACTATTTACAATTTATTTCAGACGTACTATTTAATTTATATAATACACTAACTAAATTCTAATTTACTTCTTACACTTTTCAATACAATGTTCTATATTAAACTCAACTGTCCGCCGACGAGTCGGCTATTTATATTAAGTCCAACTCCTACTAGAAGTCTCCAGACGGTCGTCTCGAAAATTCTATCTCTGACTCAACGGCACACTTCGCCCGTTCTACCCGTTTATCGAGCCGCAGCGGCATTCCCAGAACATTCCGTCGCCTCGAGCACGAGTTGGTTGCCTTCTGAAGGCCGCGCTTGCTTTAGGCACAGGGTCGGATTAGGAATTTCATTACATTTATATATGAAAACCATAGACAGCCTTTTGACATATGTAGATGATTTCTTTATTTTTTCCAATAATTTTAGTGAAATGAATCATTTAAAACATGAGTTAAGTTTTAAATTTAAAATAAAGGATTTAGGTCAAGTTAAGCAATGTTTGGGAATGAGGGTGACTATGGATAAATCTAAAAATGCTATAACTTTGGATCAGAAGCATTACATAGATCAGTTATTAAAAAAATTTAATATGTTAGATTGTAAAGGGGTAGCGACACCAATGGAAACTAATTTAAAACTGACTAAAGCAGATCAGATTAAAATTGATGTACCCTATCAACAGTTAATTGGCAGTTTAATGAATTTAGCAGTTTTAACTAGACCTGATATTGCTTATCAAGTGAGTTATTTAAGACGATTCAATAATTGTTACTCTGAAGAACATTGGAATTGTTTAAAAAAATTGCTTAGGTATTTAAAAGCAAGTAATAATTATGGTTCGAAATTTGTTAAAGAAAATGCAGAGCTGGAGGGTTTTGTAGATGCTGATTGGGGCGGTAATGTGGTAGACCGTAAATCATATACAGGATATTGTTTTAAATTGTCTAATTCTGCAATTTCTTGGGAGAGCAAAAAACAAACTGTGGGATTAAGTAGCACAGATGCTGAATATATGGCACTTACTAAGGCTTCAAAAGAGGCAACTTATTTTAGAAATTTATTTTTTGAGTTAACAGGTAATTTATGTTGTATCACTTTATATAATGATAATCAAAGTACTCAAAAATTGGCCTAAAACCCAGTGATGCATAAGAGAACAAAACACATTGATGTGCGACATCATTTTGTAAGGGAAGTTAGTCAAAATAAGTTTATAGAAATTAAATATTTATTTAACGAAAAGTTTATGCTCAGCTAAACATTGTAAATTTATGAACGTTTTAGGAATTGTGAATTTGTAACGTTAATATTTTTTTGATAAGTGGGAGTGTTAAATATTATCAAAATAATATGTAACAGTTACCGCTACTCTGTATTGTCCTCCTCTAATTATAAACTGTCAATTGCCAAAGAGAAATAAAGTTCAGTTCATGCAGAATATTCAAACTGGAAGCACGTTGTTTTCTTTACCTCCATCTGCTTTATCAGTAACCCGCACATATGAAATATTTAGAACATCATGCTTCCCAATAAGTCATAGTCTATAGGTTTGTTTATATTTCTATTTTCCTAGTGATTTGAATCTTTAGTATTGAAAACAAATCCTAGGCGATCGAATGCAGATTAAACTAATCTTGCAACGAGTTGATGTTAGCATGGTGATCGAGTTGTATGCAAGTAATATGCAACATTTTATTGCCAAGGTGACAAACATAAAAACTCAAAACTGATTATATCTGGTAACATTGTGTAACAATTTGTAACTGGCTGCTTATGAGCGCGAATAATAAACAATAGTATTTTAATACCAGTTTGCTTATAAATGCCTAACTAAATAGATAAATAAAAGTTTCCTCAGAAAATTATAGACATTTAAATGATTATCAATAACGTAGTAAAATAACTCTTAAACACACTCCAGTAAATACTATTTCAAACTGCCTTCTCTTATTTTTCTTTCATATAAAACTACAAAAAAAAATCTAACATTTCCTATAACTTTGTCATTATGAACCGAATTGCTCATCACAATTTGCAATAGGTTCAAAACTATAAGTGCCCCTGCCGTCTAACTTTAAAACGTATTCGTGATGTTGCCACAAAGATTTCCTGTGAGATACCGTCAGTAATGTGATACCCACTTCCCTGCAATATCTGTACATACTGCCCTCTACGTCTACGGATACTGCGCTGGTGCATTCGTCCAATATTGCAAACTGAGGTTGATGGTAGAATAACCTAGAATAAAAAAAATTTAAGATACGCGGTGGAATCTCTGGTTCTCTTAAATTAATTTATTCAAGCCAGTGGAATCCATGTAAGTGGATTTTTTGTTTAATCTTGACAGTAAATAATAGCTATTTATGAAACCAGTTGTGAAGTGTCTTATTTTACGTAACGAGTGAATTTTTGCGGGACGAATAGAGCGAGGTCCCGCAACATGAATGAATTTTAATTTTCAGAATATTGAAGGTCTAATATTTAAACAGAAATGTTTTTCAATAAGAGGGTGTTAGAATCGAAGTAATGATTATTATAATTGTAGTTTTTAGATTATTATTAAACTATTAATTCATAAAATTCCCCATAAAGTTCCCATTACAACGATATTTTAAAAATTAAAAATTCTTACCTCGCCATAGCAATTCGCTGTTTCTCTCCACCACTCAAGACATCTAACCAATCCGCTACAGCATCCAAACCACCGTCTCTTTCCAAAATGTACCCTAATTGCACTCTTTTTAGATACTCCTCCAACTTATCATCCGTAACTCCTCTTCTTGTAGCCTCTGATCCAGAATGCGGATAAGTCAATTGATCTTTGAGACTACCCAAAGTCATGTAAGGCCTCTGGGGGATGTAGAAGAGCTTTCCGCGGGGCGGTTTGGTTAGTTCGCCACCGAATAGAGGCCAAAGTTCTCCTGAAAATTAACGAAGAATGGAACTGTAGAAGGACAATAAATATAACATGTATAACACACTGTAGCTAATTTCAGAACTAAAAGGTAAAATATGTTTGATTTGGTGCTCTTTACCGAGTATACGGATTTAACAAAGGCTTTTGATCGAGTTGACCACAATATTTTAAAGTGTAAATTCTTGCTCTAGAAATTTATGAAAAGGCTTTGAATTGGCTAATTTCTATTTTACAGACCTTGTTTTTTGTGTAGAAATTCAAATTGCCATTTCTAGTGAATATTCAGCAATGTCAGGGGTCCCTCAGGGATCACATTTGGGTGCATTGTTATTTAACATTTACATTAATGATGTAGTGAAACAATTAAATGATATTGAAGTTTTAATGTATGCTGATGATATCAAATTGTATAATATCGTTAAAGATCCATCTGATTGTCTTGTACTACAGAAAAATTTAGATAGTTTGAACGAATACTGATTTTTGCATGGAATAATAATTAATCCCCTAAAATTAATCATACTTATGAGTTGCATGGAAATTGTATTAATAAAGTTGACTGTATAGAAGAGGTTTGAGGTTATTGCTAAACGCATATCGCAAGTTTAGAAGTTTACATTTGTGTGCATGAAATCAAAGAGGATGTTCCTTTGCCTGTCCAAGAAAAGAAAATTTGGGGCTCTACAGAAAATAAAATTTTGCTTGAATCATTTCTTCGACAATTCATTTCAAAAAATGGTTCTCAATTCTGGCCTTATATGTAGAAAAAATCTTTCCAGTCAACATCACCGTCTTCTGAGTCATTAAATGAATTGCAAAAAAACGATATAGAAGAAGCCGACATGAGAATAATGATCCACATACTTAGGCAGTTCGATATAGACATGAAAACATATGTATTTTGTCCTCAGATACTGATATCATAATTATGGCATTATATCATTTTAGAACATTTAAAGCAACAGGAATAAAGGTAAGCACTTAACGAGTGGTATAGGAACTTTGGATAAAAGCAGGAGTTACAAAACGAGATGTTCCATTACATGTTATGGCTGTTTGATAAGGAACGGAAACTTGTTCGGTACTTCCTGCACTTTATCACTTAACGGGGGCAGATTATACCAGCAAAGTTAGGACCAAACGTGCTGCCCTTCATGCCGAAACCACAAAAACATCTGTCAAGTTTTGCACAAGGTATAACATAAAAAAAATTCGCTTATTTAAAATATACTCTGTATAGTAACTTATTTAGTATATTTAACTTTTTTAGGTTTGTCGAATACCGAAATTGAAAAGTCTGTTGGAGATGCAGAGGAATATTTGGTAAAGTATTACGAAAAACACTTCATGCAAAACGTTTAAAGAGCCGACGTATTGAATGTATCATCACCAAAAGTGTGTTTCTTTAGAAAAATTGCCACAAACAACTTCAAACATAAGATTCTATATTCTAAGAGCTTTTTGTATTGTATATATTCAAAATCACTGTTTGGAGAGAACACACCAAATCTTCTCGATTCCCTCCAATTTGGTTACAATAACGAAAACGGTTACCTGGTGTCCAAGCGTGTAAAAAATCTTTTTCCTCCAACCGTAGAGCTTGTTTTAAGAGATTTGAAATATATTCGCATTTTTCTACCTCTAACTTTTTGTTGCATGCTGATATTTTGGACGACCCTATATAATATAAACAACAACCATTATACAGATATATTCTGAGCTTTATTAAACAGTGACAAAATAAAAAAAAACTGATATATTAAGTAGATAAAAACACAAGTGTATGTGGAACCCTCTAATGTCATGTGTATAGTCCTAACCATATCACCACCTTGTATAAAAACTAAACTGGCAATTTTTGGGCCTGGTAACCAAAAGATCTTTAATATATACACCTTGGACATCATAATGCCACAAAAATAAACCGGGGAACTCTCAAAAACACAGGATGTTACCTAGCGTCTAAACTATTAATAATGGGCGATATTAAACGTATGTACATTTCACTCTAAAACACCGTGTACAATAAATGTTGACATAAATTACCTATACTCACCTAAAATTCTAAACAATGAAGATTTTCCAGCTCCGTTCGGTCCACAAACCAAAACGTTCATTCCTGAATTGATCTCGAATGAAATTTCATTGATCAAAACATCACCGTTGGGCGTAATCAATGGAACTTTATTAAATTTGATAACGTTATTCCTAAATATTAATTTGCCTCCGTTGGGTTGGAGACTTTCTGCACCGGCGACCATAGTACGTTGGTACTTTCCTTCATTTAATTCTTGTAATACTGATTTTAATTGAGTTACCCTAGCTGTGAACCCAGCTAGACGTGTCAGATCCCTTCCAGCTAATACTAAACGTCCTATAGCTTCTGCCAATTTTACTAACATTCTACCGTAAGTGTAGTACACCCTCGATCTGTAAATATGGAACGATTTAGTAAACACTTGTACGGTATTTAAATAAAAATTACCTCTCGTTTGTATCTAAATGCGAAAATTTATGACCTTGAGTCATAAACGGTAAAGACACAGCCCAAAATCCTATCACACCAGCAAAATATTTTGCCACAATATTATCTACAATGCCCATAAGAACTCTGAACCTCAAGAATTTTCTCAAATGGTTCAAAAGTTTGTTGTAACTTGCCATTAGCGTTGCTTTTTCTCTTACATTGCCATTGTAAAAGGCTACTTCTTCAGAATGGGTAATGAGCCTTGAATTAATATGTCTAAATTCCCCTTCGAGTTTTTGTTCACCAGCAGTTAGCCTGGAATTAAATAGGAAATTAATTAATAATTTACTAAATACTTATTACACATCTTACCTAGCAGTTGGTTTCCGCAAATTTGTCAATATTACTCCAGACACCAACAAATAACCCAACATGAGTCCAGGCGTACCGCCTCCCATTGTAGTTGACAACTTATATACATAAATACCGATATCTAACAACGGTTTAGCAGTGTTACAATACAAATCTGTGATGCCCTCACAGAACTTATCAATGTCAGTTGTCAAAAGTTGATCTGCATTCGATATCCTGTTATCGAGATTGGTTATCCTATAATAAGTGTAATTTTTTAAATATTGTTCGTAGAGATGTCGAGTCATGTTTGTTCTTAATTGGATTTTTAAAGCTCCTATGGAGTATTTTAATACGTTGTTTACCACTGAAATGACTGGTATAGCGGCGAAGTAGTAGAGAAGTCGCTTCTTGAAAAGGTTTGGGTCCATAGCGATGATAGAACTAAAATAAAAAGAATATTTATTATATATGGCGCCGTTTACTATTAAAGTCATTGTTTTCAGGATGACGTTGATTTCTTTTTCTTATAATCTTCGTCCTGTCAGCTGGAAGCAGGTGTGGACTGTAGTAAGACTGATGGCCCGTCAAATGCGCCCCGACAAAAGCGCCCCTACAAATGCGCTTCCCGACAAAAGCGCCACTCGACATTTGCTCCCGACAAAATTAATTTAATTTTAAATCGTCAAAACAAGTATATAATTTTATGTTGAATTTATACAGGGTATTGTTAAATATTTCGATTAGCGTTATAGACACGTAGACAAGTTTCAAATAAAAGTAATATGGATTTGAAAAATACATATTTTAAAAATATTTTTGGATATACAGGTTGTTGCGTTTTTGACTGGCAAATAAAAATGTACATTAATTGTTTGGTAACACTGTATTTAACCCTGGAATGTTTTTAAAAAATATTTTTGTGTTGCCAAGAAATTAATTTTTTATGAAATTAGAGAATGATGTAGCCTCAAAATTAAATTATCATAATTTGGGTAGATTTACATTGATTTCAAAATTGTTTGAAATTACAGACTTATAAGGCACTAATCTAACAAATAAGGATGATAAAACTGGTTTATTTTATACAGAGTGTTTTGAAACATGTCATAAATATGGCTAATTTTAAGTTCAATTTACTCAATTTTTTCAAATGCATCGCCCTGTATATTATTTTGGTATAAAATTCCTTATATACGGGGTTATGATCGACAAGTAATGTTTTTTTTAACAGACACGTATTTGTGAACAAGTTGTAATTTCTGTGTTTATAAAATAACAGACCTGTTAAAAATAACACAGGTTGTCAATCATAACCCCCATAGTCTCTTATCTAACGATGCCAACATGTTATCCAATAACACATATACAGGGCGTCCCATCAGTGCGTATTTGATCGATAGCGATTTTATTATTGGAAATACGAAATAAAATTGAATATAAAAGTTGTATATTCAGGGTGATCCATAAACGAGGTGCTGACCAAACCTATATTTTTTTAAAACAGAACACTCTGCAAGAAGTTGCACATATTTGATTATTTTCACATCGTCAAACAATTTTAATTGACTTCATTCATTTGCTATATTGTATATAGGGTGTGCCAAAATTAGAAGTAACGATTTTCTCAATTTTTAAAATAGAATACCCTGTATTTATTAATTGGTAATACAGCACATAGGGTACTCCATTCTCTAATTTCAAAAAAAAAAAAATAATAATTGGTTGGCAACTCCGTAATATTTAAAACTAAAATAAAATACAATACAGGGTTATTATTTTTAAAAATATGCATGTTTATTTGCCAGGCAAAACACATTACTCTATATATAGTTAACAACAAAATTGTAATCTAAATTATTTACAAAATATTAATATGTTCGTTTCCAAGCCGGATATCGACGACCAGAATCATCCAAAAATAAATATGTGCAACCTAACCTGCGCATAAAAATAGTAGTGCAAAATTATGATAGAAATTACATTATCAATTACTTGAGTGAATTGTCATTAAATTAAATTTAGAATTATAATCATTTATTTTTATAATTATTTTTAATTAATAAATATTTAATGAGATATGTTTTTAACCTACTTTAAAAAAGGATGAGATTCTCAATTCGTCGTTATATTTTTTTTTTATGTATGTTCATCGATCATTCTTTAACAAGGCGTCCCATTTAAATAATTCCTTTTTGTTAGAAAGGGGATACTTCAGGGGTGGTCCCATATCAATTTGTTCAAAATCTAATAATTGAGTCTATTAGAAAATCCTCAAACTCTTCATTTTTTACTTTTCTATCTGTATACAGATAAAAGGAAAGTGTAGGAATCATTATTTTTTTCGACCTTGAGTTTTCGACGAATTTTTACGTTTTGAGGTCCCCTGAATCCGTTTTGACTATTTTCGCGATGATGTCTGTATGTGTGTGTGTCTGTATCCACCATAACTCATGAACCGATACACAGAAAAACACCAAATTTTAAATTTAAGCTTTATTCCATCGTCAAATGAACTGATTAGTTTTTGGGCAGAGTCGGAACATCTGGGGGGGTACTTTATAGGTGGTCATTTTTATATTTTATGGAATATATCTGTTATTTACGTTTGGAGAAGAAAATTCTTCAAATAAAAGTTACTTCTAATATTATTATCTATAATTTTTGTTCTATACAAAATTTTCCTAAAATGGTCCGTTTTCGAGAAATTTGACAAAATAAAAAAAAATATTTTTTTATAAAAATTGTTTGTAATATAATTTTCTATAATTTTTATTCTATACATAATTTCTCTAAAATGGACCGTATTCGAGATATTTGAGAAAATGTGTAAATTTCGAATTTTGAAGAAAACTCAAAAACGGATAAAGAAAAAATCATTAAATTTTAAACTTAAGTTTTATTTCGGCCTGACGTGAAATGATTAAATTTTGGACAAAGTCGGAACATCTGGGGTGGTACTTTATGGGAGGCCGTTTTTATATTTTATGGAATATGGGGTCTATTCTGTAACAATTCCTTTATATTTAACGGCGTTTAAAAATATTTTCTTCTTTACTTCTGTCATTATTTAAACGGATCTTTAAAATACATTAGAGGACTATCTTAAAGAAATCTGTTTAAATAATGATAGAAGTAAATTAACGAATACCCCAATGGGGTCTATTCTGTAACAATTCCTTTATATTTAAAGGCCTTTAAAAATATGTTCGTATTCGTTAATTTACTTCTATCATTATTTAAACAGATTTCTTTAAGATAGTCCTCTAATGTACTTTAAAGATCCGTTTAAATAGTGACCGAATTAAAGAAGAAAATATTTTTAAAGGTCGTTAAATATAAAGGAATTTTTACAGAATAGACCCCTTTGTCTCTTATTTGTTTGGAGAAGAAAATTGTTCAAATAAAAGTTACTTCTAATATTATTATCTATAATTTTTGCTTTATGTCAAAATTTCCTGAAATGGTCCGTATTCGAGAAATTTGACAAAATGTGCAAAATTCTGATTTTTATGAAAATTCTTGAACTAAAAGTTGTTTGCGATATCGATCTCTATATTTTTTTGTTTATATATGATTTTTCTAAAATGGACCGTAATGGAAAAATTGGAGGAAGAGTGCTAAATTTAATTTTTCAGTATTTTCGTTTTCAATGAATATCTATATAAAAATGTTTCGAGATAGATGTATGGGAAAATGTATATATTTAGTTTATCCTCTAAATATTTATAGAGGTGCTGCAATAGATTGTACAAAATAACCGGAAAAAGCCTATAATAACTAGATAGGAAAGTCATGTGTTGGACACATCAGATTTTTATGTATGTTTAGCGGTAATTCTTTGCCACCTTGTCCGATTTCTATGATTCTTTTTTTGTTAGTAAAGGGGCATCTCAGGGGTGGTCCCCTATAAATTTGGTCAAGATGTGGTGATGGCATCTGTACGATTTTGAATACACCCCAAAAGATAAAAATACACAAAAATATACTATCTTTATTTTTTAAGATACATAAAAAGATATTAATAAAAGTTAAGAAGTACGTTGGAGGGTGAAAGGCAGATGAAAAATAAATAAAATGCAGCGAAGGTAAATTTAATATAAACATTTGGGAAATAAACTCTGGACCTTAGAGCCAAAGAGTATTAAGTCCATTTTTCAAAATTTTACAGGAGAGCTTGTTGAAACTTTTGACTGCCTGCATTTTTAATTGGACTTAATAGTGAGTGGTTTTAAAAATATATCTGGAAAACTAAAAATAAAGGACTTAATACTTAGCACCAATGGAAGGAGCAGGAAAAATTATGTAGGAGTAACTAAAAACTTGAAAATGAAAAAAGTGGACTTAATACTGTTTGTCTTTGAGGTCTAGAACTTTAATCAACATTCCCCTACGAAATAATACAATCCATTTCTAAACATCCACAGGGCAAAACAAATAGTTGAAAACAAAAAAAAAGTCCAGTAATCAATTTAAAAAAATAATTGAATTAAAAATAAAAAAGTATTTTTGTTGGGGCGCATTTGTCGAGGCGCTTTTGTCGGGGCGCATTTGACCGGAGCGCAATTGTCGGGTAACCAGTAAGACTTGTTAGCTCGTAGAATGTATGATTTTTATTGATGAATTGCCAGACACTTATTTGAAATGTTCAAATTAAAATGATTACTTCACCTAACGAGTGTAATTAATAATATAAACTTTGCTTTAAATTACATAACAACTTTACATAGTGAAATAATAAATAAATGCTTAGAACTTTATGACGGATAATAAACAGGTTTTAAATATCTTCGATTTGTTTTAAATAAAAAACGACGAGCACGTAAAGAAATAAAGCAAAGATGTCGTGATGTGATGGTAATTTTCATATTTTTAGCAAAAATTGATAGTGAACGTGAATTTTTCTTTTTAATAATCGTGTTGCTTTAGGAACATCAATACATAATAAAGAAGCAATCTTGGACTCAATATTACTGTCATTTAGAAAAAATATCGGGAACCTACACCAAAACACAGCACAAAAGTAAACTATCTGTTATTAAAAAAATAATAATGCAGCTTAGCCTTTTATAATGTCCGTTAGTCCACCACATATGGTATAATTGAGATAGTAATGTAATAGGCTTTCAAAAAAGGTAAAAATATACCGATTGTCCAATTTAAAAATTCAAACTTGATGTGATGCTGTCGGCTGACATTGTAAAATTGGTTAGAATGGAAAATAAAATGCTGTCGTACGTTTATTAATCATAGTAATTATTATTCTTTACATTAATACATAAAACCAAAAAAACAGAAAAAATAAAAATAATAATAGTCTTTATAGCAATAATATCAGCATGTCATAAATTAAATGTAATTATTATACATTATCGTAATGCAATTGTTTCTATATTTATCAGTAGAAAAATAAATGGACACATTATAAGTCTCATGCTAAAGTTTAAAGGTTGTAATCTGAACAATTTTTTTAATAGGCCTGTTCCGCTTACTCAAGTAGCCGTTGATATAAATAAGCATGAGAAAAATATTACATTAGGTTTTGTTTCTTTCGCGCAACTATGAAATGTGTCATGCATGACTGCACAATTGCCATAACCATATCACCCCAAAAGTTGACAATATTCACTTTGGAATTTTATTTTTGTAATAATTGATTTTTTAACTGTTTGACGACGATCATGACACATCCAAGTTTTGACTTTGTAGCCATGTTATTGAAAATCGCCAGATATATTAAATTATTTATAGGATAGTAAAAATATTTTTATTTATTTTTGTACGGGTTTATAAAGAAAACGTCACATTTCTAAAAATATTTTTTTACTTATCACATATCTTAGATTTAAAGATAACAGATAAAATAGCAGTTTGTGCAACAAGAGTGGAGTGGACATGATGGCCAAAGGGGCAACCCATAATGGGCAATTTGAGTATATTCGTATGCAATTCGGTTTAGTTAATGCACCTGCCGCTTTTCAGAGAGTGATGTACAAACTTTTTGGTAATTTGGCATACGAAAATGTCATAATATACCTTGATGATGTATTGATTGTCTCTATCAAAATGTTATTTTTTAAAAGAAAATATAAACTTTATCAGACAGTAGCAAAGCAGAGGCAGTTCGAAAGTTTCCACTACCGAAAAATGTTCATCAGCTTCGTCAATTCTTAGGATTAATAGGTTATTTTCGCAAATTTATGTACAAGTTTGCAGAAAAATCTAGTTTATTAACTAAGTTGTTACAAAAAGAAGCAAAATGGGTATGGACTGATGAACATAGTTCGGCGGTACAGAATCTAAAACATATCCTGATAACCAGTCCGATCTTAATTATCTTTGACCCGAAGTTGAAAACTTTATTGCATACGGATGCAAGTTGCGATGGACTAAGTGGAATATTGATTCAACTTACGGATCAGGGAAAAAAAAAACCTGTGGCCTATTTTAGTAGACAAACAACGACTCAAGAAAAAAAATATAATTTCTTTGAACTTGAACTTTGTAGAAAATAATAAACAAAATATAATAACGGAGTCGGTAATGTTAATAACGGGCGGAGATTAGTTAGGTACTGTTCAAAACGCGGATCCCGAAATTTGTCATATTAAGAGGAGTATTTACTTGGCTGTAGAGCGGAGCATGCAAGGGTTTCGTAGTACCCCACTTTTAAAGTTTATTTTTGACTTATTCTGAAAGAAAAAAATATGTACGTGTAGGTAAAGGATAAATCTATGCTCCTCTGGAAACACTTTTTTAAAATTTGAAACTGTTTTTTCTAAAAAAAAAATACAAATCTCGACTTTTTTTACCCATTTTCTCAATTTTTTTAGAAAAAACTAAATTGAATTTTGAAAAAGTGGTTCCAGAGGAGCATAGATTTAACCTTTACCTACACATATATATTTTTTTATTTTAAAAATAGTCAAAAATAAACTTTAAAAGTGAGGTACTACGAAACCCTTACACTGCAAGATTTTTCGTCTGGAAAGTGGCGCCTCTGTTAGATTTTTAAGAAATTAATATTTGTGAATGAAAACAATTTATAATATATTTTACTGATATTTTACGAGGGATAAATAAATTTTACGTATTTGTACACCTTATGTTTTACGTAATTTATTTCTGTAATATTAAGATTAGCATATATATATTATATGCAAGGGTTTCATAGTACACCAATTTTACGGATTATTTTTTAATTTTACTAAAACAAATTTTATGTAAGTACAGGTAAAGGCTTAATCCATACCTCTCCGGATTCACTTTAAAAATATGTCTCTTTTGAAAAAATCTAAGAAAAGAAATAGAAATGTTAAAAAATGCTAGAAGAGAAAAATATATTTAATTTTTGCCTACAGGAGCATTTATTTTTATTACAACAAAAATAGATATACGTTAAAAGCTTTTTCGTCTAGAAGGTGATACCAACAAAATATATATCTTTTTCTACTCTTTAGTGATAAACAATACGTAAGTGATTTGAATTCATGTTGTTATTTTTTACACACAGTAATTTCGCTCAATTATATTAAATTAATTTTATCATTTATTTATTAAAAAATATATATATATACGAAATTGGAAGGTATACACTGAGATGTGAATTATATGTTTTTGTTTAATGAATACTTCTTCGAGTCAACAATAATTATTAATTCCAGCATGTTAATATCTCTTCAATCCGTTAAAGTAATGTAAATATTTTTTTTTGCTTTCGCGCATGGCTTTGATCTGTCGCACCCTTTAAGGCGCGTTGCAAGAGAAAATTTTCTAAAAAGTTAGCCAATGTCTATAAATGAGAGAAAAACGATTGTAACAAGCTGATTGTGCATTGTGGTATAATAAAAGACTCGTTTCCACTGCTTTAAAATTTGGAAAAATTTGTAAAAAATCTCCTAAAATCTTTTATTTATTTCTAAAGCCACCCGATATGGCATGGACCATAAATTCAGAGCAAAATAAGATTTGGAAATTTATTTGCAAGTAAAAGTTTTTAAATGTGGACATTTTATTGAATTCGAATTTGATTATGTTGCTGCCAGTCTGGATGGAATTAAAAAAAAAAACAAAACTCTATGATAGAGTTAAAATGTCCATTTAGAGCTGAAGGGCTGACTGTAGCAGAAGAAATATGCAGTAGAGAAATAACTTTTTGGAAAAAGAACAATTCCATTAAGGACAACCACTATTGGTATTTTCAAATTCAGGGCTAGCTGCACATAACACAAATGGATTTTTGCATTTTGTGCTTTTGTGCTTTTGGACTTCTGGAGGAATAAAAGTGGAGAAAATATCTCATATTGACAGCTTTTGAGAAGAAAAGATACAAAATAAAATTAAAATTTTTTATATGCAATATGTCTTGCCGGAACTTGTTGACAGCGAAGCAATAGAGACATGAAAGTACGGGACAGAATATTAAATAATTCGTGAGAAATTTTGTTTAATGTTTATTAACATAACGCAAGGAATCTTATATTATTTTGAATATTTTTATTAATTTAAGAATTAAATTTTATTTATTTCTAAAACATGGTAGTAGGCGATCCATTTAAGATATGATTAATGTCTTATTATTATAATACACTATTTTAAATTTAAGATTTTACCAGTGGCAGTGGTAATTGATGATATATAATTATTATTAACATACCAAATGTTTTAAAAGGCTACACCAACTAGTGGACCACGATTTTAAGTCCCCAAATAATAGTTTCAAGATTTTGATTCGGATTAGAAGTTTTACTATACAGGGTTTTGTGTCAAAGCCAAGTCATGTAGGTATTGTTATTGTAATACGTAGATGAGTAACTATTAATAGAAATTTAAAATTCAAACAAATCTTTGTAACGACGTTATTTATAACTTTATTAACTTCATAACGGTCAAAAATGTTAGTTAACTTATTTAATTTTAAATATAAATTGATTCTCATTTAGAAATTTTCGAAATTTCACTATATTGTTTAGTTATTGCAACTTTACTGTGCTTAAGTAGCGTTCAGATTAAAATATGAATTTATGGAGCCTAACTGAAAAACAGAAACTAATGCTTTCATTCCAAAAAAAGTTTTATGGCCAATAAAAAAAATTTCGAATTGTTATATCTGCAAGTCCTTATTTAAAACCTTTAAATTTAATATTATCATTATACAAGAGTTATTTTTACAAATTGATACAAATATCGAACATAAGTTTGTCGACATAAACATTTCCATAATACAAATAAATATATCTCTGTTAAAGAATACTCATAATTTATTTAATATATTCATTTAAACATGTTTTTGTTTTTTGTCTAGATGATATTATATTGAATACTAACTTTTTCTATATAACTTCTTATCGAGACATTGTGAGATAAAAAACAGACAATTAATTAAAAGCGTACTCACAATTTTTCAGGTATAGAAGTTTCAATGCTTATACTGTTTCCCAAATTATGAAAATACTAAAGAATATAAAAAAAAGCCAATTAAACAATGTGTTAATATCTACAGAAGAACATCGTATTTCTTTTTTGGAAACAAAAAGTAGTCGAAAATTGTGAAAATAACAACATATTTTTATTTCACAAAAATAATAAGTCAGTTTTTGTTTTTTATGTAAATCATATCATTTTCAAGGCAATAAAACAGAAGAAAAGTCACCGAATACCGATTTCAAAAAGGTCTATTAGTTTTTATAGGAAATGGAAAGAGAAAGAACGCTTTTTAAACGAGTTAAAATCCTTTACTAATTTCGATAACTATAAACGGATTAAGGTATTTTGGACCGTGTTAAAAAATTTAAGAAAAATTTTGAAGAATATTTCTTTTTTTTTTAAATTAGTAAACTTTGACAAACATTTAAAATATTCTAAAAGATAAATCACATTTATGTGTCTATACAAAAATTTTATTTATTTTTCTAAAATAATATGGATTGTCCTCTAAAATATATATAGTGGCTCGCAAAAAGTCTGCTTTTTATGTTACTTTTTTCAGAAAATGTTATTCCTGATAAAACTTGGTGTTTAATTAAACCTAAAACTTTATTTATTCAAAAAATTCTGTACCATAAATATAAATTTGGCTGCACTGTGAACTTAGGTACTCTTCTAGGAATCGAACCCAAATTTTTACATATAAGATTAATTTAAGAAGATGTATATAACTCCACATAGTAGTTTTTTAGTTAATACAAATAATATAGAATATTATATCCTATTTAACCTACTTCAGAAAGGAGGAGGTTCTTAATTCGTCTGTATATATTTTTTTTAAGTATGTTCAGCGATAATTCTTTAACACAATGTCCGATTTAAATGATTCTTTTTTGCTGGAAAGGGGGTACTTCCGAGATGGTCCCTTGAAAATTTGGTCAAAATCTAATAATTGGGTCAATGGGAAAATCCTCAAACTTTTCATTTTTTATGTATGTTTAGCAATAATTCTTTACCACCTTGTCCGATTTCTATAATGCTTTTCGTTAGTAAGGGGGTACCTCACGGGTGGTCCCATATAAATTTGGTTCAGATGTGGTGATGGCATCTGCACGATTTTAAAGTCGGTTTTTTAAAATTACTTTTAATACATCTTACGTAAATTAAAAGTTTAATAATTTGGTGCTTTCTTGATGCGTCGTTTTATGATTTCACTTTGCATATGTTTAAGTACAGATAATTATTATTACTGGCAGTTTATTTTAAATCATTAAAATAATATTTTGTTGATCCAAAAAAGGCAAACAAAAAAGCCATATCACATTCAGTGTAATAATAAAAGTTAGATATATAAATATAGTATATATATAACAGACTAAACTTTTACTTTCAATCTCACCTTTTGTCGTAAAAGACTTTTAAATTTTTACCAGTGACGTCCGTACCGGGTTTGAACTGAATATTTTTGAACAAAAATATGGTGCGCCACTGCTTTTTCTAAAAACCAAATTATCTTTAAAATCCTTATTTATTTTGGAGCAAATTTGGTTTATGACGTACTTTCGTACAAAGCACCCTTTTCGGGTAAGAAAATAAAAACCAGTATATTGAAACTGCTTTTGATATTTTGTTGAAATTTGGTAGGAACCCACCATGAGTGAAAACACTTTTTTTGGGCAAAATTTCATAAAAATATCTAGAGTGATAAGAAACTTATGATAAAATAGTTTTTTTTTTCTTAAAACTTTAACACCCAAAGGATTCACACCTCTAAGTATCGGCACTCAATTAATAAATACCCTGTATTAATTGATATTACCTTATTCGAACCAATCGTCTATTTTTTCGTTATTTGTATTTATATTTTACAACTCTATACTCTTAAATGTAATTTAATCTAACTAAACCTATTCACTAA
Source organism: Psylliodes chrysocephalus (assembly GCA_927349885.1). NCBI lineage: Eukaryota > Metazoa > Arthropoda > Insecta > Coleoptera > Chrysomelidae > Psylliodes > Psylliodes chrysocephalus. The sequence goes on from OV651825.1 coordinate 11,431,144, forward strand.
ATTAAAATATAAAAATAATGTAAAACCCTCTAAAAATCGAACTGCGTTATAACAATATCTCGCAATGCACCGAGAAAAACAAATACGATTCTGGTTCCCCTAATTTAGGTAACTCTGACTCACTCGGCAGCCGTGTTAGGTGTTTTCGGTTCTTTTTTCTTAATTTCGCGCGTTAGAGTTTGGAATACGTATCCCTCGTATCTACAGGCAATTGTTAAAATTATGAATGAATCCGGATTTTGTTTAGTCTCGGAAGTAATTTTGTAGTATTTAGGCTCCACCCCAAAGTTGTAATTTTTATACCTACTAAACTACTGTTGCCCCGCAGGTCTTTCAGTTTGTAATGTAAATTTTCCTCTTAAAGAGATACTAAAATCAGGGGATCAAAGTGTAGAAAAGAATATATTTAATAATTATGATCTCAGAGCAGGTAAAATATTTAGACTTACTGAAAATGGACGGAGGTGGGTGGTTCCTAAAAGTTGTCGTTGGCAAATAATACAGGCAAATCAGGATGATCTGCGACACTTTACTGTAGAGAAGACTTTACAAAGATTAAAGGATTGTTATTGGTTTCCAAAAATGCGAAGATTCGTAAATAAATACATTAAATCTTGTATTAATTGCCAATATCATATAACACCTGCATTCTTATTCTCAATTGCAAAATTCGCACGGCCATTCCATACACTACACATTGATCATTTGGGACCATTTGTAGAAAGTAAAACCGGTAATAAATATTTGATAGTTGTAGTAAATTCGTTCACTAAGTTTACATTTATAGAAGCAGTACTAAACACAAAGACTAAACCTGTAATTAAGAAAATGAAACAACTTATCAGTATCTTTGGAGCGCCGAAATGTCTGATATCAGATGCTTCAAAATTTAAAACTTTCTGCGTAAATCCTGGACTACGCCACTATCAGACTGCTGTAGCCATGCCAAGAGAGAACGGGCAAGTTGACCGATTCAATAGAATAATACTAGATGCAGTGGGTACAAGTGGAGCCAATTTAGAATCCGACGATTGGGATTGTAATATTGATAAGGTACAACTGGGTATAAATAGCACCATCAACCAAACTACTAAAACAACGCCCGAAGAAGTCATGTTAAATGTAGCTGGTGACAAATTTGTATGCATGTAATGGAAAACCCGCCGATTGACATAACAAAACTGAGAAATGAGGTTAAACAAAGATTAGAAGACAATAGAAGAAAGCAGGACCATTATAATAGCAAAAGAATTAGAGCGCCAGAATATCATGTGGGTGACAAGAGTAATGAGCTTTGGATACGACGGTATTAGTAAGAAATTGAAAAAAATGTTTAAAGGGCCATTCACGGTTATAGATGTTGGAAATGATCGATACCGAGTAAAAAATGATCTAGGGACTGAACGATGCAAAACATCCAGACGTTATAAGGTACTTGTGGCACCAGAGCATATGAAACCTTTCATCGCTAGGAATGATGACATATGGTAAGCTTAAGTAAAAGAAGAAGAAAGATTGGTTATGTATGCCTACTAAAAGCTGAAAGAGCACTCGGATTGCACTAGGATACATAGACGCAGTAAGGGAAAAAGAAAGACTGGTTATACATGCCTACTGAGAGCTGAAAGAGGACGCAGTAAAAGAGGACGCAGATCGCACTAAGATACATGAAACCGTTAACAGTAAATATATATATTTTTTGTTTCAGATACTCTCACATTTAGGACAATGTGTATCCACAATGGCTGAATATTAAATAAGTAGCTTAGCGACACCCTGTATACTGTTGAATCAACAGATTGCGTGATCGATGATTCATTATAGCTGATAAGGAAGATTCAGACATTTAGATGATGTGAAAATAACTATTAAAAATATTTACTTTGTCTTTATTGTTACTTGTACATACATTTGTTAAACAAAGACCGTTTATTATTATTAAATGAAGGGATAAGAATAATTAACATAGTTATGGGTATAAAAGGTCTGTTTAAAAATTTAAATATATTTACTAGGACAAGTCATGGTGAATATTCCTTAACAGATTATAAATGTACCTTTAACCTGATTTTTAATTTAGAATGAGTATTTAGCATATAAACAAAACTGTCTCGACGGCGATATGAATGATTGCCGTTTAGATATAGAGTGAACTTGAAATAAAAAAATATTACAAACTACTCTAATTAACACTCTGCGTTTGATAATTAACGATAATTTAATGAAATCATATTATTTTTTGCTAACAACATGAGTTATGTCGAACAATTAAGGTCGCATAAATCAACTCTTGCATACTTTAATATAATCGTTGGTTATTTTTGTTTAACAGTATCAAAGGATTGGTATTTTTAAACAAAATTTTGTAAATTAAAAAATATCACATACAGGGTGTCCCATTAAGAAATGCAAGAGACCGTTTCTCTTCGGAAAAGGAGATGTTACTCATATTTTGTGTGACATATGGCTTTGCGTTATAGTTACTTTATTTTAATTATACAGTGTGTTTCATAAAGTTGGATCCATATTGGATTTTTTTTTAATATTACGATTGGAAAAAAAGTCGTAGGGCATTCACCTCTGCTAGGTACGGCATTATCTGTCAAATTCGGTTTTGAAAAATCGTTCAAAAATTATTTTTTTTTTAAATTCGAATTTGACAGAAAACTAATGTTAGTAGCCAACTTTGACATGGACTATTAAATGTTTAAATAAGCAGAGGCGATTGTCCTACGACGTTTTTTTTTTTTAATCCCATATTAATCCAACCTTATGGTGCATACACACAATTTTTCTAAATTGATAGTACGAATGAAAGTAAAAGAATCCTATGAACTTGACATTTGAGATTGATTAAAACTACATTTTTTTGGGCTATTTTAAAAAAATAATTTTTTAAAATTTTTCTTTATCATATCAATAGTTTTACTTAGTTATCGTCCAGTGGCGTACTAGATATTTTAACTGGAAATATGGAACCTACGTTTACTTGTTGTAAAGCTTGACAGTTTCTAAACTTTTGTTGAATTATCTGTTTTGAAGTATTTCATTCGAGTTGCCTAGAAAGGAAAAAGAATGCAGTGAGATTTGGTGCCCATAAAAATCTAGTGTTCAATTGTATGTCAGGAAAAAGCGCTAAGAGAAGAAAATAATTTTGAGGTAGAGAAAGAAGATAAAGAAAACCATATATAGAAGAAGTCATTAATCTAAAGAAGGAATTAAAAGAAAAAGAGAATTATATTAAAAGGCTTACAAGAGTTGGCCAAAGTTTGTATTTAAAAAGGAGGAGGACATGTTAAATATTTACTAAATTAAAATAGTTTATAAAATATGTATAATAATTATTGTCAAGTGTTTATTTTCAATTGTTAATTTTTTAATTAAAAACTATTTTTTTTTAATTACTATTAAATTTAATAAATACATTTCCAAACTGACGTGTATTTTTATCAGTGGCATGGTGAACCAAGGGCACACCATTTTTATGGCGCCAATCCAATATTCTAAATACCCTTTTTACAAAAATATAAATAAAAGAGGTATTTTTGGCAGGGGCGGCTCAAGTACATCTCTAGATACACCACTGATTTTTATATGCGTTTTTTGACCTACTCTTAGTTTTGTTGATATATTAAGTCCAGGACGGACGAATTGCTCTAGAAATTCAATTAAAAAATTGTAAACAGCTCGTTAACTAAGAAAGATACAAAGTTCATTCTGCTATAAAAAAAATTAAAAATTCATAGTTCTTTTTGATTTTTAGATCGATAAAGCAAGTTTCTTTATGACAAAAAAATACGGGGGGGTTAAAAGGTACCCAACCCCCCAACTTTTTTTAAGGGGGTCGCTTTAATTTTTTTTCTCCTTAGAATATTGGGTCTTCAAATCTACAGCACTGGCAAAGATTTCAAAGAAAAATTCGCAACAGCAAATTTTTTGCAAAAAAAATGTTAGTTTAAGGGCGGCGTCTGGCCATATCTCGAAAATTGTTTATCTGGACAATTTTTCTTTTTTTTTACAAAATAGTTAAAAGAAAATACTTAAAAATGATTTTAACTTTGTAACTCTCCGGTATGTCACGTGATATACCACATAATTGTGTTTTCATAAAAAAATCTGTATAATTTTAAATCAAGCTTTCAAAAAAACTATACAATACTTTGAAGTGTGATATGTTTCATTATTTTTCTGTGTTGGTTGTAACGAAAACAACATGTAAATATGTTTAGTTTTAAAGAAAATTCCTAAGTAAGTCAACGCGATTATATGTGGTTTAGATACTAAAAGTCAAAGTCATTTTTCGAGTACTTTAGAACAACTCCGTTTCATAAGAAGTCTTTACAACCCCTAGGCACACTTTGTTAGGAGCCAGTTTTTGATATAGGTAAATATAGCCAAATCCACTTATTTTTTGGTAATCTATATGTGGAAAAATGTATGACATACCTTTTTGAAACACCCTGTATATCAGAACCAATTGCATATATAATCAATGTCTGTAAAAAATGGCATATTCCCCAAAGAACTTAAAACTGGTATAGTATCACCTATTTTTAAAAAAGGCGATTCAACGGCTCTTGAAAATTATAGACCTATCACAGTGCTGATCTCTGTAAAATTTTTGAAAAATGTATTTATAAAAAAATGTTCACTTTTATTTAAAATTAAAATTATTACAGATCAACAACATGGGTTTCTTCCTGATAGGTCCACAGAAAGTGCTACTACTGCCTTTTTTAATTATGTCCACAATCAGCTGGATAGAAAAAGGTTAGTGGGTGCGCTCTTTTTTGATCTATCTAAAGCTTTTGACACCATTGATATCTCAATTATTATTGGAAAATTAAGTGCTTTAGGTATTAAGGGTAACTTTTTGCAATGGATTAATTCCTATATAGATTCTCGTAAAATGTCTGTTAGAATCAATGGTTGCTTATCAGAAGTAAAGGACATGGATCGCGGTGTTCCTCAGGGATCAGTATTGGGTCCACTAATATTTCTCCTTTACATAAACGACTCATCCGGTCACATTTCAATATATGCAGATGATGCTGTCGATGCAGGATCACCTGAAGAATTTCATTCCAGATTGTCTCTTGTTGCTAGAGAATTTACTGCATGGTGTAAAAGAAATGCATTAATTGTTAACTCCAACAAAACAGTACTCGTTCAGTTCCATTCTAGATCAGAATAAGTACAGATTTTTTAATACAAATAAATAATGATTTTATCCCACTGTCTATGAAAACAAAATTCTTATAGATGCAGATATGAGCTGGAGTTACAATACTGACTCTGTTTGCAAAAAATTAAATAGTGCATACTATGCAATTCTCCAATTAAAAAATATGTTGCGACACCAAACAGCTTCTTCAAGTTTACTATGCGATGGCATATTCACATTTAGCTTTGGGGAAATGCGACCAGTAAGTCTTTGTTTGTCAAAAAAGATTAATAAGATCAATTTTTAACCTGGGGAGCGTTCAAGTATTACGTAACGAATTTAGGGGGGAGGGGGGTTTTGTAAAACGTTACGATGCGTTACAGGGGCGAAAGGGGGGTTTTGAACTACGCGTTACGTACCATTATTATTTTTTAACCCTTCAGAAAAGTCGTGTAGAGAGATTCTCTCACGCATTTTTTAAAACATATTTTTTTCTCAAAATTTCAAATGGAGTGACATAATTGTGATTTTTAGGTAAAAATAGTCACTTGGTGGTTACGTAACGTTTTACTAGGGGGGAGAGGGGTACAGAAAAACGTTACGGCGCGTTACATGGGGGGAGGGAGGGTTAAAAATATCCAAAAATTGCGTTACGTAATACTTGAACGCTCCCCTAAACGCTAGAAGTACCTGTAGAGATCTTTTTAAAATATATAATATACTGACTTTTCCAGCAATACATATTCTCAAATATGTTATATAAGTTAAAACAAACATCTCCAAATTTACCCGTAACTCAGACAACCACAATTATAGTACTTGTGGCAATTTACTATGCATACCCCCTCATGTTTCAACCATGTTTGAAAAAAGTTCATACTACTGTGGAATAAGGTTATTCAATCATCTACCTACCCCTCTAAAACAAATTAATAGTCTGAGCTCATTTAAGGAGGTCCTTTCGCCACCAATGTTAAATAAAAAATATTAGATTATGACTAAAATTAATTTTTTTCTAATAGTAGATGTCCTTATTTATCTAATAGTGAACTTTTAACTATACATTACCGTGCAAATTTTTGAGATTTTTTTTTTTAAAATGTCTGTGTTTGTACAGTGTCTTATGAGAAAGTAAGACTTCAACAACAATTTTCGAATTATAATTAATTTTACTATTATTTATTGATTAGATGGAGTAGAAAAAAACTAAAAATAAGGTTTTTGAAATATTTAGGTTTTGTTTTTTACAATAAAATATATAGGTTACCGTGGAATTTATTGAGAAATTATTATTAAAAAATCACAAAAAATTTTCAACTAGGTTACTTGAAAATTTTTTGTGATTTTTTAATATTAATTTCTCAATAAGTTCCACGGTTTACTATATATATTTTATTGTATAAAACAAAATCTAAATATTTCAAAAACCTTATTTTTAGTTTTTTTCTACTCCATCTAATCAATAAATAATAGTATAATTCGAGAATTGTTGTTGAGGACTTACTTTCTCGTGAGGCACTGTACAAATAATCACATTTTAAAAAAAAAATTCTCAAAAATTTGCAAGGTAAGGTATAGTTAAAAGTTCAGTATTAGATAAATAAGGACTTCAACTATTAGAAAAAAATTAATTTTAGTCATAATCTAATAACTTTTTTTTAACATTTGAGGCGAGAGGTGTGGCGAAAGGACCTCCTTAATAGCAAATTAAAAAACTATTTATCCCAAAAATGCCCCTATAGCATTCATAAATTTCTCCTGTAGTTTTTGTAGTACAATGTACAGCCTAATTTTGTGTATTTATTGTTAAATTGTATATTTAAACATGTTAGTTAGATTTTATATCTGTTTTGTAAATGTATACTATTGTACAGGGTTTTTCAATATATTTTGACCACTACGTATTTTCATAATTCTTGTGAACTCAAAAAAAGTTTCAAGTAAAAGCTTTGTTGTTTTACCTCAACTTTTTCGACAACAGTAAAACCCATTACAAGCAATCAATTGACAACTTTTAATAAACAAACAACTGTTTCACTTGGAAACATGATTTTCATAGCTATCTATGTGTTATGCTTTCATAGTGCAATTAGTCACTATTTAATTAAAATATTATATATTTGTTATCAGGAAACGCAAGTCTACTTAAAATGGCAAAAATATATAGGGTGTCCCATTAAAAAAATTAAATTATATTTTGTTGGAGTATATTTTTAGTCGGTACAGATAGAACAACATAGCTTTTACTTAAAACTTTTTTTGTGTTTGCAATAATAATGAAAATAAATAGCAGTCAAATTATAATGAAAAACCCTGTACATCTTTACATGTAAATGACTTGTCTTATATCATGTATATGATCTAAAAGGATTAATAAAGTATTTTTATTATTATTAAGATTTATTCATTTAATATTTTTTCATCAAATAAGAAAGTCCCGAATTATAACAATGAGTTACAGGAAATGGCTGCTTAATTATCAAGGTCAATGGCGATTATTTGAATTGTCAGAGCTCACGACAATGTAATGTGTAAAATCTAACGAAAAAGTAACCATCAGATTAAAAAAAAAACATAAGAAAAGTATTATAATCATTGAAAAAATAATTGTACCACTCATTTTTTGAGTAGTAACAAAAGACAAAATGACTTTTTTTATATTTTTATGTAACATTCAAATAATAACCAATGAGCTGATAATGAACTTGACCTTACTATAATATTAGATGGAAATTATCAAAATATATATTTTAAAATTAATTTATATCTCTCACGAATTTCATGATAGTTTAAATCTTACAATATGTATTTGTGTACAGAATACCTAGAAGAGCCTTTTTAAGAGCAAGCAATTATTAAATAAAAACGTTATGCTGTATAGTATAATATTAGTCCTCTTTTAGTTAATCCAATTTTTTCCAATTTGATAGATAGGTTTTATTTGATGATATATTTACTTTAGGGTGACATGTCTTTTTAAGTAATATTTATCTTTTTATATAATGAGTAAGCATTGTTTGTCAAATATATGACATTGAATTTATACTTTTCATTACCAATAAAATTAAATAATGGTTTTAAAAATTAGAAAGAATAATTTAACATAAAAAGTTTTAATAACTTTTTATTTAAAATACAAGGGATTTCGAAAAGGATATTAAATTAAAAAAAGATAACTGCAATAATGATTATTAATATTATATCGTTAATTTTTGTTTCATTTCATATTTTGGGAAAACTAAAATGTTTTTTTTTTTCAGTTTGCTGATAGATTTTTTGACATGAGATTTCTAAACGTCACTGATTAATAGGTGATAAAAATTAAGCAATTATTTTTGAAGTATGTTGTATTTAATAACCAGTTTGTTAAAGGAAATCATAATTAATGCAGTGAACACTATAATTATTACTTTCTTAAAGATTCCAGTAAAGCTATTGCAAAAAATAATTGTTTTATAGGCATTTATTACAAATATAAAAGAGAATTATAAAACTAAAAATATCCTATTGGTAAATTTGAATATTCTGATGTAATTACATAATCGTACTTTTTTAATTAAACATTTAATCAAAGAAAGCAAATAATGAAACAAATTTGAGTTGGTATAAAAATAGAAGAAACTCAAAAGGAACTACTGATATGAGGTATTTTGGATTATTGAAGCATTACTAGTATTCAAAGGGTATTGAAGGACCTTATTGTTGTTTTAGAAAGCTAATGATACATTATTATTGACATGGAAGTTAAGTACTGTAAAATATTTTTTGAATAAAATAATCACAAATTGGTTATAGATAATTTAACATTTATAACAATCCATATGGATCATACTATTATTGTTTTTTTATGGCAGACTTTCAATTAATCATGATTGAAGTAATTATTTTCACAATAAACACTTTCAAAAACAGTTTATAATATTTGGAAGTCATGGAGATGATATATCTATATCACTGCTATAAATAGACTAGACATGTCTGCTTTAAAAAATGAATTACTTAGAATTAAATATTACTTAACATACTGAACCCATTTCACAGTTTATTTGCTAATTCTTGTACCTCAATTTTGAATTATATGTCAGGTGGTTGCAAATAATTGGAATTTCATTAATTTTTTATAATATATTTTAATTTATTCAAAATTGTTTCATTAAAAATCAAAATCTTCCATTAAAAATAAATATTTAACAGGTCACTCACACAAAAATGTTAAAATTACTTACCTTTCAATTTTAGTACCATGATTAATCAACCATAGATCACAAATAGATCTAGAAACCAAACTGGCAGCTATTAAAAAAAATAATCCACTTTCCTGACTTGTCCATCCTGGCACAGCTATTTTGAATAATTGACCTAATTGTGTAAAAAATGTTTTGTCCACCGTAGCTTTTATTTTTGTCTCTCCTTTATCAGCTATTAAGTATTTAACTTCTTCCTCAAGTACTTTCTTTGCTTTTTTCCTACATAAATAAAAGTAAAAAAAAATAGAAAAATCATTAAAATGAAGTGGGGGTAATAATGAAAATCATAATTTGCATTTTTGTAGTTTCCCAGAATTATATTAAGCATCTATTTCAGTGTTTGTTCTGTATGACTAGAAATCTAAATGGTTATGGAAAAATTATCAATAATTACTAATTTAGAAACAAAACTTGCTGCACAATCTCAAACATCTTTAGGAAAATTAACCAGATATGTTTTGTAATAGGGAGCCTTAAACTCCAAAAAAGGAGGAACGAATCAACAAACTAAATTGAAAAATAGGTTGGCATTAAAATTTAACATCTACCATCCTTCTGTTACTGATGAAGATACATCTCTAACAAATACAAGTCTGTGTTCTATTTGACTATGTAACTTTAATAGATCTATATTGCTATATTATACAATATTTTGTTTTGTTATTTTACATAACACAGTAAACACAGTTGTTTAATTTAATTCTCTAAGATATTTACATAAGTTTTTGTTAAACAAATTCAAATTTATATAAGTATTTAAATATGTTCTAAGGATTAATGAACTGATTAATTCAATTAATATACAATGAATAGCTTGCTCAGAAAAGCAGATACTTTTAGGTAGGTAGGTAAATCAAAATACATACCTACTTCTTTATAATAATAAATGTATATTCTTTAAAAGTTATTAGAAAATACTACATGTTGTTTTTTAAGTTCAGCTCTAACACAAAAAAATCTAGGACTACTGTTTACCTATCCAAGGCAATGACAGTTTGCTCATTGCATTTTAAAATACCAAAAATATAATTAAGATGTATTTTTGCTTTTTTATATATTTCCAATGAAGTACTTTGTTTTTAATAGTTGATAGTACTTTCATTCCCAATAATAATTTAAATATTCCTATAAAAATTAATAAAACTCTCATTATTTTTGTCTCAGATCATTTAATTGCTTTTCCAATAAGTACTTAACTATTTAATGGACACATAATATTTATTTCATTAAAAATATATTAAAGCCATTAATCCCAACCCATTTTATAAAATTATTGAGAAAACATTTTTATAGACAGTCAATATAAATATAATAAATGTGTCAAAAAATTATAAATTATGTAAACATTTCATAATAAAATTATCTTAAAAGATCTAGGTTTCATTATGCAATTTTCGAACAAGAAAAAGCGAAAGTGTAAACATTTATGAGATAAAATAACAGGGTACTCACCTGTTGATTTTTGCATTTTTCTTATATTTTAATACCATGAACAAAATAGTGCCAAGGGCCCCTGCTCCAGCTAGGACCCTGTGTTTATTTACAATTTTACTATAATTAGGAGCCATTTCTAGAACATTTTAAATTTAAAAGTAATAAAGATAAAAGTGCAGGTTATAACAAAGCAAATTTCATTTCCTACTGTTCACTATAAAGCGTAAAGAAGCATAGATAAATTAATAAATATGTAAAGTTGCAAAACACTGGACTGCACCTTACTTCGCAGTTTGCTGTTTGATCACTAAAAAAAAACTAAATTCACATTTCCATTTCAGTCATTTCACCATTCTTGAATTCTGATTTGACTTTTGACTGACAGACTTGACTTTTGTTTGACACAACCTCTTTACACGTCAGCCACGTCCAAGGTTACACTATTAAACAGGATAGCTTACTTTCTCAATCACGGATTTGTGAAGTGTGCTTTGCCAAATGGGGATTTGTGACGTCACCACAAAAGTTTGTACAATTATTTTGTGCATATATTGCTTTATATACGTAGAAGAGCGTTTCTATATGGTTTCTACTGACTTTAATTAAAAATAAAAGTTGTCTCCAAAAATTATCTTTTACATACGATAAATATATTTGAAATAAAATAATAAGCAGAATCCAGCAGTTTTTATTATATTTTTATTATCTCTATAGAACAAAAGGAAGTCCTGGTTTTGGAGAATTATGTTTTATAACGCTGTCTGTTTAAAGATTATAGCTTATTTGTAACGTTGGCCGATCCGTATAAACTGGCAACGTTGATATTCGTTTCCTAGTTACCCTAAAGCTAACTTTATGTATAGTTTCCACTTGGACATTAGCAAAGCATATTGGAAAGCATACATTAAGTTGTTGTTTTCAAATGCTAAATGGAAGTAAAATTACAATAGAAGAGCGGAACGACGAAACCATCGTGCAGGCAAGACTATAGTAGAATCATTCGGGCAGAAGTTGGCAACGAATTCCTCTCACTACCCCGTCTATAAAAACCTTCGAGCAATGTATATGCTCGAAGATAAAAACCCGATATAGGTGTCCGAATGACGACCAACGCTTAGTTCCCTGGAATTCGTCGGCAAAATAATGTTCAAAGAAGATAAAAGTCAGAGTGACCCAACTACTCATTTTATAAACGATGACGAAACCATGGAGAAATGACCTCATTGGCTAAAATAAGACGGAAAAAATTTGCATCATATCTTCCATATAAGGGAAACCGGATTGGACAAATTCGCAAGCCTATGAGTGGCTTAAGTCATGTGGATATGGAATTTTGGGATAAAACAGCCATTTATCGATATCTCTTCCACCAAGGAGATTTCTGTAGCATTGTGGCTAACCAGAAGATTCGATAAAAATTAAATTGTTAGTGACTATGTTATCAAATCTCAAATTTGATTTTAAAAAAGCAACTTTTAAAGGCTGTATGTCACGATACTAAATTAAGTACTAAATTTAGAACTAAATTAATGCATTTTTTAAGTACTAAAAAAATTCACGTTGCAAACAGCAAATTTAGTACTAAATTTAGTGCTAAAAAAAGTCATTAATTAAGTACTAAAAGTGCGCCGAAATGTTGCGCAGAAGTTTTTCATAGAAAAAGTTGACACGACGGTATTTTCTGTACCCTTTTATTTTTAATTAGCGACAATTTTACATTATCGCCTTGAATAAAGTTCGCTTGTTTGATTTTGTAGGTTTTATTGTTTTTTTCGTGGTTTTTATGCTGTATTTGGTTGTTGTCAAGTCAACTAGTGTCAAATTGATAATAAAAACACCATTTACTTGTCTGTTTTACACATAATATTTCATTGCTCTGTTAATTTTACGTATTAATACGTCAATGCGCGTGCGCCTATAGTAAATTTAGTACTAAAAATTGGTATCGTTGCAAACGGAAAAAAAAATTTTTAGTTCTAAATTTAGTACTAAATTAATAACTTAATTTAGTGCTAAATTTAGTACTTAATTTAGTATCGTGACATACAGCCTTAAAACAAAAAAAAAATTATTAATTTTTCGTTCACAGAAATCGCTGGATTAATCGATTTTATTTTAGTTTTTAGTTCCATCGGTTGCATAGACACAGTCATTTAAAACCACCCCTCCCGTGACATTTGAACTACTGCGTTTTTGAGGTTAGAGTACTGTCATCTTATGCCCAACCAAAATATTGTTGGAGTATTGATTTTTACAAATTGCTCTCAACCTGCATTGCAGCAGAAAATCACCTACTTGAAATATGGTAAAAACTTTAATAAAACTGCTAATGTATTATTTAATCTGATTTGATTGCTTAGAACCTGTAATAGATACACATAATTTCAATTCATATATCTTTTAGGCGGTCTTCAAAGTAGCAAAATGTCCAACAGATGAGTTATCTTTATCTAATTGTGCTGTAGTCAACGATGGAGATTTTACTGGGGCTAAGTGAGTCACGTTTTAGCTAATTAATCCTTAAAAAAACCACCATTGCACAACTTTTTATCTATCATAAATCAATTCTAGGCATATCCAAGTACATACAGGAGGAGGACAAAATTTCGTGTTTTCTATCAAAGGACATTCCAGTATTCCTAGATACCATGTTGGATTTAGTTTACCTCAAAGAAAGTGGGCTGTACTATCTCTCAATCAAGAAATTAATGTTGAACCTTATATTCCTGATGAATATATTTCAAGTATTGTGTTGGAGGCGGATTATATGCAGAAAAAAACGTATGTATTTTCTTAAAGTTAAATAGAGTTATAATCCAAACAAATCCAATTATTTATACTTACATTAAGGGTCAAACTTGTAGTTTTAGTGGGTTCTAAAACGTATGTCTGCATTTATGTGAGATTTTTCATTTTAATTTGAGCTGGTATGGGTTGGTATTTTCTGGTGATGGCAAAACTGCCATCCTACAAGAAGTTGTTGCTTCATCTTCTTTGTCTGTGACAACAAGTGGGAACAGCAATAAGTACAGACATACATTTTAGTACCCTCCCAAACTATAAATCTTCCCATTAACTAAGGAATTAGTAATCCTATAACTAAAAAGTGCACTACTGATTACAAAATTCTGAAAAAGACACATTTATGGTATATGACTTTGGATTTACTCAAAAGCATAGTTTTACATTAAATTATTACACAATAAGGGTTGCCAAATTGCAGAGATGCTGACCCAGAGGAAAAAGACCTTTTTTTTTGCTAGTATTAATGTCGCCTTCAGCTTATGTATTTTAATTTCGCAGTGCCCCCTCCCCTGTGAAGAATAATAACAAAACAAAATGACGTTCGTTCTTGGCAATCTTATATACAGTATAATTTTGAAGAAATTCATGATGTCTGCTAGTATATTGAACAGTTTGTATTTAAAGCAGATTCAGCTTGATTGACAATACTTGTTTTTTGTGATATATTAGGAAAAAAGCATTGTAGAGGATTATACTGTATTTTTATGAAATGTTTTCTTGACCTCTTTTTTCTTTAGATAGGATAGACGAAACATTTCCATTCCTTATACCTAGACAGAACTAAATTAATTTTTAAGTAATTATACTCAATTTAATCCTAGTCTAGTCCAAACAATATTTATTTTCCTATCACTTCAGTCTTTAATTATTATAATTATCTATACTTCTAGAACTTCTCAAGAACAGTATGACACTGATGAGATGGCAAAAGAGTTCTTATATTCCTTCCCAAATCAAATGTTTACAGTTGGTCAACAATTAGCATTTGCTTTTAAGGATAAGAAATTGTTATTACTTGTTATTAAAGACATTGAAGGTAAGATTTTAAATCACAATAAAAAGTGTATTTTGTTTATTCTTGTATTTGTTTTAGTGGTTGATATTGCAAAAATAAAAGCAGGTGGAGAGGGTAAGCCAAGGAAGGCTAAATTGGGCCAATTGATCCCCAATACACTTGTTCAGTTTGAAAAAGCAGAAGCCTCTTCACTTAATCTAGTAGGTAAATCTAAAGGGTAAGTTGAAATAAAATTTTATAATTTATTTTGGGTCATTTCTAAATCAATGACTAGCATTTCAACCTTTAAAATAAAGTCTTGTGGTAAACAAGGATGTAGTCATTAGAAATTGTAAAAATACCTATTTTAGCCAGCTAATAATTTGTTTTTTCATGCTAAGAATAACACGTTTCTGCATTATTTTTGCTCTTGGCGAAAAATATTTGTATCTGTGTCAATTTTAATTTGATATATTAAACAGTATTTTTTAATTCATTTTTATTTAACCCATTAAACCAGTGAAAAAATTAATCTAAAATTAGATGAAAAACTTTCTTTAAAATTATAAAGAAATGCTGCAGGTTAAAACAGTTCATTACATGACAATCTTCTAAATTTTGCTTCTATGCACCTTTATTTCCATCTACTATTCTATAAGATTGTAAAATTGTATTTAAAAAGTTTTTAAAATAATAGTTTTTAAATTATTTACTTTAGATCATCAATCAATGTCTTTAAAATCAATTATTTTTGCTTAGTCCTATGTCCTATTTAAGTTTTTTTTTTTTTTGATTCACAGAAAAGTTGTTCGCCAGTCTATAATAAATCCAGATTGGGACTTCAATAAGATGGGAATTGGTGGTCTAAGTAATGAATTCAATGCCATCTTTAGGCGAGCTTTTGCTTCAAGAGTTTTTCCACCAGAACTTGTTGAACAACTTGGTTGCAAACACGTAAAAGGTACTGTACATAAATGGTGATAAAAAGTAAAAAACCATTAAAGAAATTAACTATATGTTCCTTTTGTAAAATAATTTTTGAATTTCAGGAATCTTGCTATATGGTCCTCCAGGTACTGGTAAAACTCTCATGGCTAGACAAATTGGAAAAATGTTAAATGCTCGTGAGCCAAAAATCGTAAATGGTCCCCAGATTTTGGACAAGTACGTTGGTGAATCTGAAGCCAATGTTAGAAGACTATTTGCTGATGCTGAAGAAGAAGAAAAACGTGTAAGCAGGAATTTATATCTTCATATTTTAACACTAAAGCCAAATAAAACTTTTTGTTAATAGAAGAGTTGTTAATAAGCTTTTAAACAATCTTTTCTAGGCTGGTCCAAACAGTGGTCTGCATATTATAATTTTTGATGAAATTGATGCTATTTGTAAACAAAGAGGATCAGTTGCTGGAAATACGGGTGTTCATGATACAGTGGTCAACCAACTTTTATCCAAAATAGATGGTGTTGAACAACTGAACAATATTCTAGTAATTGGTGTGTCATGTTACCAAATATATTTTTTTACATTAAACTTAATACCTTTATTTACTTCTAGGTATGACAAATAGAAGAGATATGATTGATGAAGCTTTAATGAGACCTGGTAGATTAGAAGTACAGATAGAAATTAGTTTACCAAATGAAGAAGGACGAGTACAGATTCTTGATATTCACACCTATAGGATGAAACAGTTTAAAAAAATTAGTCCTGATGTTGACTTACATGTTAGTACTGTAATTTTTTTTAACCAATCTCATTCTTCTTTAAGTGACTGATTAATATAATATTGTGTAAATAGTCCAGTGGATCGAGGACAAAGAATGTCATCTACATTGATGGAAATTCCTTATTTTTGATAGTTATCCGCCCAACATTCAATAATTATTGAATTCAGTTCGTCTTAAAATTAATTTTTTTTATTTATTTTTACTTTGTAGGAATTAGCCACTTTGACCAAGAATTTCTCAGGTGCAGAAATAGAAGGTTTGGTACGAGCTGCCCAATCAACTGCCATGAACCGTCTAATAAAAGCAGCTGCTAAGGTAGAAGTAGACCCAGAAGCAATGGAGAAATTGCTGGTTTGTCGGTCAGACTTCATGCATGCTTTAGAACATGACATCAAACCTGTAAGTACGATTATTTTTTCTAAAACTTCTACAATTTTGGAATTCTGTGTCAAGACGTTTTTGAATACATTAAATAAAAAATTGAAAATGGATAAATCGTGTTTAATACACTGTATAATTGAACTATTGGTATTTTAGGCTTTTGGTACAGCACAGGAAGTCATTAACCAATTTTTATCACGTGGTATTATAAATTGGGGATCTCCAGTGACTAGTATCATGGAAGATGGTATGTTATTTATACAGCAAGCAAGAGCCACTGACACATCAGGTATGAAATTAACATCATAATGATTTTAGCATTTAAAGAACATTTTTTAATTTAAAACAAAAAATAAAAAGTAGGTAGATCTAATTCCATTACTATTTGAGGCACTTGCCTCCATATGTTTTAATGGTTCTTTTACTATTTGAGACGCTTCTCCATATGTTTAAATGGTTCTTTACTATTTGAGGTACTTGCCTCTACATGTTTAACTGGTTCTTTTACTATTTGAGGCACTTGCCTCCATATGTTTAAATTGTTTTTTTACTATGTGACACTTGTCTCCATGTGTTTAAATGGTTCTTTTACTATGTGACACTTGTCTCCATATGTTTAAATGGTTCTTTTACTATTTGAGGCACTCGCCTCCATGTGTTTAAATGGCTTTTTTACTGTTACACTTGTCTCCATATCTTTAAATGGTTTTTTTTACTATGTGACACTTGTCTCTATATGTTTAAATGGTTCTTTTACTATTTGAGGCACTGCCCTCCATGTGTTTAAATGCTTTTTTTACTATGTGACACTTCTCTCCATATGTTTAAATGGTTCTTTTACTATTTAAGGTACTTGCCTCTATATGTTTAAATGGTTCTTTTTCTATTTAAGGCACTTGCCTCCATGTGTTTAATTGGATCGTTCATGGTTATGGTCTACTATTGGCATATTCAGCTTGTATGCACAGTACCTAAGGAACTTATCCTGCACTCTCTCCGAATTTGATATTGTGACCATATTGTAACATTTATTTATTTATTTATTTAAAACAGTATCAATCTAATTTATTTACACTAAATAAACTAATTAATACATTTTTTCAAATACTATACTAATTTATATGGACATTTACTTGTATACTAATTTATATTAACTATGTTGATTTGCTCACTGCGATGTCTCAACTTGAACTAACTCAAATAACAAAACTTGGCCTGTTTACATATAAAAATTAACATTCCAGACGTTCTTAGTACATGCGAGATTGGTAGAGAGCATCAGATAGTGACAGATTTAGGTGCCCCATTTTCGCATACAAGCCTCAAAGAGAATTGAGAAGTACATCGACGTTGAGTAGAATGAAAGGGCATTTACGAATGGCTCTTGTGGATAACACATGGAAAATTCGATTTTCCTTAACAGAAATATTTCCGACCCCAAAATGCATATCCATTAGGGTCATTCAAGTTGATGTTTTTCGTTTTCATACATTCGATTCGATTGCGCTTTTATTTCAACCCTTTAGCCACTTGCAACATTAAAGTATTTGCTTTCCTGAAATCTAGTTCTATTAGTTAATCATTTAGTGAACATGGCTTGCGTGAAAATGTGGGCAACAAGTACCTTTTAATTTTTGTTAAGGAAAATCGAATTTTCCCTATATTATCCCCAGGAGCCACTCTTACATTTTTTTTCATTCTACTTAAAATCGATGTACTTTTCAACCCTCTTCGAGGCTTGTATGTGAAAATGGGGCACCTAAACCTGTCACTATCTGATAATCTATGGTGTTCCTACTATTTTCTAAAGTAATTAATTTAGTAAACTCCTTATGTATGCACTGCCATAAGCATTCTAGCGCATTCTAGAACGAATGATTAGTTTATTTCGACCACCTGTGACTAAGCATAAGCGTATCTTTAGGGGAATTTTCGATAGTTGTTTATTCTATTGAATATCCCTGGTAAATAGCTTTCAATGCAATATAACAGAAGCATATTATAATTGGGATACTACTGGATTCATAAAGTCTTTTTAATGACTGGAGAATTCCAAACAATTTCTAATTATTTTGCCTTATGCATCTTTTAGAACGTCATACGTTGTAATTTATTTGTTTATTTTTTTTTATAAAAACAATTTCATTTTTTCTATTATGAATTTACCATAACAACAACAGAGGCTGAGAGCAACTGATCTTACTAGCATCATTGGCGGTGCGATTTTTGACATTTACAGGAGTGGGCATATAAAAAATAAAAACTACATTAAACATGATGAAAAGAGATATAAAAGAATGTTAATGATTTAACTTTACTCTAAACACATCTAAAATTGTTAAAAACCATTAAAAATGAAGAACAAGTAAATCTTTTACTTTTTGGCCTCTAAAAGAAACATCTGTATTATTTTATTTGATGTAATGATAAATTATTTTTCGGGAATCTTTACACAATGTGTGCGATATTACTTTAACACCAGGGAACAACCCTACCTTTTATACCTTTTAACACAGGATCAGAAATCAATACATACTGACAAGCCAATGAAAACAGTATTGCCATTTTCGCCAACGCCTGGACTTAAAACTTGAACCATGCACTGTCCTAAGAAGGCAAATTAATTCACAACAATGACATATTTTTTGTTTTAGGACTGGTATCTGTTCTTATTGAAGGCCCGCCAAATGCTGGAAAGACAGCATTGGCTGCTCAACTAGCCAAAAATTCCGATTTTCCATTTGTTAAAGTCTGTTCTCCTGAAGAAATGGTCGGTTACACTGAAACAGCAAAATGTTTGACCATCCGAAAGGTACAAAATACGTTTTATCTGTAACGCCAAAGATCTTGGAACAATTAGTCAATCAGGTTTATATATTTTTAGGTATTTGATGATGCCTACCGATCAACTCTAAGTTGCATTCTGGTTGATAACATTGAAAGACTGCTTGATTATGGTCCTATTGGTCCTCGATATTCAAATTTGACATTGCAAGCGTTATTGGTTCTTCTAAAGAAACAACCTCCTCCTGGAAAGAAGCTTCTTATTTTATGTACCACCAGCAGAAGGTATGTATCACCAGTAAATAATGATGATAGGCATCGTTATTGTATAAAGGTTTCCAAGAGTATAATGAATTGCCCAGGGGCTTGAAAGATTGTAATTCATTAGCAAGTTTAAAAAAAAAATTGACAACTTTTATTATAACTGATAAAATTTGATTTTAACTTTTATATATTTGATTATTACTTTTTTATTCTGCTTTTTTAATATTTTGGTTCATGATTTCAACTGTTATTTGTTTTATTGTTAATTAAGGCTGTCTAAACTCAAGATTAAAAGTATCTTTAAGTTTTAAGTGTAGTGTATTTGTATTTCTCTAATTTTTTTTTGTATATTAGGTTTATGCTACTTCAATAAATATCTATTTATTTACCTCTCAAAATGTTAATTTTTTTTTTGTTTAGACAAGTGTTGGAAGAGATGGAAATGTTATCTGCATTTACTGCTGTATTACATGTACCAAATTTGTCCAAACCTGAACATCTTTTGAACATATTAGAAGCTTGTGATGTGTTTTCTGGCAAAGAACTGAAGAAAATTGCTCAACAAGTTCATGGAAAGAGGTAAGTTTTTCTACTTTTTACACTGCCAATTTTAAAATGCATAACTTAATGTTTCTGCAGAATATAATTTGACATAACTAATAAATTTTGTTGTAAACTATCTAATAATATTGTAGATTTAATATTTAATTACCATTATGAGAAAGAGTGTAAGAACCGATATCTACATTTTTCCTTATCCTCCCCACCTACTGTATATTCTTGATCTATTCAGATCGTTTGAAAATCTTTAGTTAATTAATATACAAACTTTATTTGTGATATTGATTTGGAAGTAGAACATACTAGTTAATAATTGGTGAAGAAAAATTTGTAGACAAACAAGACTTGTGTTCATACAGATTGTGATTATTTCACTTAGATGCGGATTCAAAATATTTTATTCATATTATTTATTAATATTGTTTATAGCGATATTACATTTTAATACACACGATTACTATTTTCATTAGATTAATTTGAAATATAGGGTGAGATTACAGAAATCGCACCACGTCTGCAAATTTACAGATATGCAAATAAAAAAAAAATACTTTAATGTCCAAACAGGTTAAACCCCAATTAGAGGACACATACAAAAATATATGTATACATATAATTATACCTAATTTAAAGAAAATAACTTAAAATACTTAAATTAATAGCTTTGTGCTTTAAATATTTAAACTGACCTGACACTATAAAATATAGCGAAAGAATGAAACTGTACCTATTTATAAATATTGTATGAGTAAGTACTCATTGATTTTACATTTAATGCTTGTAAGAAATTCAAAGTTTATGTCCAAATTTAATTCAACTGCATATCTATTAAAATTGTTGCAAATGGTATGGATAGGTGAATTTATCAAAATATTTGTTCGATGTGTGGGTAAGTAAAATACCGTTTTATATTTTGTATTGAAATACGGTACACTAAATTTAATTTGGGATAGCAGGTCTGGATAGTCCAATAAATTATTAACTAGTTTATATATAAAAGTTATGCCCTGCAGTACTCTCCTGTCTTCTGGAGACATTAAAGATAATTTACCCAATAGAACAGCATTGTCAATTCCCCTTTCTGGATAAATGCAACGTATTTCATAAATCTGCGATGGATAGATTCAATAAGTAACTGTAATATGGCGGACTTACAGATCTGCAAAGTTGCAGACGTGGTTTATTTTCTGTAATCTCACCCTTAATCACTAAATCCTGGTTGTTTATCATTCTCATTTTCTTCTTCACATTGTAAAGTTGAAACTAACAGAATGCATATGAATTTCATTGGTTTAAAACTCTCAATCTGCCTTATAATTTCATCTTTATACACATAAATAAAACAAAGATAATATATTGATAAATATTATATTTTTTAAGTACTTTTATAATGATTTTTATTGTAGGATTTTCATTGGTGTAAAAAAATTGCTAGCTCTAGTAGACATGGCTAGACAGACGGATGAACGAATCAGAGTTACCAAATTCATATCGAAGCTGGAAGAAGACGGCGCGTTAGAGGACCCCACAATGGCTTAAAACTTAAATTAAAAAACTTAACCAATTCCATGCTATAGAAGCAAGTGATAGTTAATCTGTAATGATTCCCAAAGAAGTAATCATCTTATAATATTTTATTCAGTAACACGAAACCACTACACAATGCAAGTGGTCTGGTTGTAATATGCTTGTTTTATTAACAAATTTGGTCGCTACTAGAGTATAGGCATTTACAAAATGTCAATATGTAATTAAATGGAATTGCCTTTTGTTTAGGACAGCCGTAGTACGAAATCTGTCATTAAGAAGTTCTTCTCCCATCTATTATTTTGTTTAAAAAACATTAATATGAAAAATAAATAAATCGTTACTAGGATATCTACAATATCCTGGCACTATACTTTAGGGTCAGGATATTGACAGGAAATCTAGTTATTGTGTTAACTATGTTTTTAATAAAAATAAAAGGTGGGGTAAATTTTTCTAATGCAGAATTTTAGACTAGCAAGTTCCTAAGAATGCGAAGTATAAGGAATTGATTCTAAAAATTGTTTCTTTTTTAAATATTCAAAACCTTTTATTTATACATTGGAGTTTGACTGTGCTATATACTACAGGATCAGTTTATTGATGTTCTCTTATCCTACAAAAATGTTTGTTAAATTTTTTCTTTATAAATTTCTTTAGCCTCATTTATCAATCTGGTAAATACGATTTTTTTTATCCTTAATTTAAATACTTGATTCAATATTGCTAGGAGTTTAGATAATTTCCTTCGTCACTTACCAGTATCCTAAGTTGGGTTTTCCTTGATCTTCTTTCAATGCTATATTGATCAAAAAAAAAATGTTTCTCTAAGACAGAGGAGTTTTATCCGTGATAACTATGCAAGCCTCTGAATCAAATCCAAACTCATTAAAAAAAGAAGAATTGTATGCTTCGACATGTGTATTTTTCCAAGAAACATTTTTTGTGGATTACTTCATCTTTTGGCATTCTTTGCTTTATTGAAGGCATAATTTGTATCTTCTTGTACCGAGTGTTATAGCTCTTATCTCAGAAAGTATGTCTCGTAGAATTTTGAGGAAAAATATTCCAGATAAAAGTGATCAAAGCAAATCGCTGGAAATTATTTTCAACTTTCTAACTTCTACATTTGGCGTAATGCAATGATAAATTCCCAAAAATTACAATTTTCATATTTTCGACGTGTTTTTATCGTTGATTATGAGCATTACGCCCCCCATGGGCTAATCTAGCAATTTCAAAATAATTTCAAGCTTTGAGATTTGTTTGATGTATTTTACATCTAGGTCACATTTGAGTTTGGAATTATTTCCTTTTTTAAACCACTTTAGTTCAAAAAAATTTGTTTAATAAATGGTTCCTTAGGTATGGACATCTTCCTTTCTTATTTGCGCACCCGGTACATTGTTGTTTTGTTAGTATCGCAGAATATGTCATAACTTTTCTAAAACAAAGTTGAAAAACAGGATCGACAACGCATTTACTTTCATAACTTTAAATCTTTTTAATGCCCATTGAAAAAACCCTTATAATGCTTTGGGTAAACCTTAGTAGTTTATTTAGTACTTCTAGTTCTCTCAAGGGGGCGTCCATTAATTACGTGAGGTATTTTTGAGGATTATTTGACCCTCTCCTCCCTGTTGAGATTTCGTAAGATTTTTCTCAACTCACTCCCCGCTCCTCTAATTTCACGTGAAATTTTTCAAAATTTGTGTTTTGGGTGTAAATGCATTGGATTATTAAAAAAAAAAAGAAAAAATAACCTAAGATTTACCAAGTGAGATTTTGAAAGATTTAGCTTGATTCCCTCCCCCCTTGAATAGATTAAATATCCAAAATAAAATATTTTTGCAGTATTATTTAACAGAATTAACAGTTTGCAAATGTCTATAATCTTCTCAATTATGGGTTAATTAGATTAATATATAACTTTATTTTCAAAGGTCCACTTGCATTATAAATTATTTTTGGGGTGCACAAATGTAGTTGTTAACATAAAGTACAATTGTTGTGTTTTACTTTTCAAACGTTAACATGGTCTTTCGAGCCCTGAGGCATTTCGAGAAATAAGACACTAACATTTCTATCGTGTATGGGAAAAGGAGTATAAGTCAAAATGTTGGATAAATTACTTTCAGTCATCTATACTTAGTGTAAAACGTGAGATAAGTCAATACTTTCTATTAGGGTCTCTATTGAATTTGGACCTTATAATATAACTTACAAAAATACCTCTTTTTTGTGGGAAAATCAGTATAAGTATAAGACATATAACATAGATTTACTCAGCTTCTACATTTTTAATTTATACTTCTTTGCCTACCCACGATAAATTTATGATAATAACATATATTTGTTACCAACAGTTAGGTTAATTTGAACTAAAAGTTATAAACAAAAATGTATGCAATTGTAGTAAAACTACTGCCTGAAACACAAAACAATTGTGCAATCATTTCCAGTTTAGCAATATTTAGTGAAATTAGTCAATTGCGCACTTAGTAGAAGTGTAAAATGTTAAATAATTTAGCTGTGTCACTGTCATCCTGAGTAATGGTATGTTTATGGTTTTCCTTGTTGAAATGTGAGATTTCTTTGTTCTTATCTTATACAGTAGGTTTGTTTCTACAGCAGTCGGAAAGCGCCCGTCATCGCACAGTGGTTCGAACAGAGCAACCTAGGTGGACAAAAGTGAAATTATTGTATAAATCAACAATTAACATTCTGATAGTTCCGAATTTGGGTAATTTGTTGCACCGTATTTAACTAATATGGTGGGTAATCAGAATCCTATATAAAAAAAGGATAAGTGCATTATTTTATTTCTTATTTTGATTTTCTTGTGATAACTCAACTTCAAGTTTAACTACTGTACCTAATATAAATATGTAAGTGATGAATTTGAAAGATAAAGGTGTGTAGTTTTTATTTTTTATGAGAACTACAGGGTGCGGCAAAATTATATGTACTACTTGGGATGTCAATAAAAACCAAACCACATAAAGCAACATTTTTTTTTATTATTGAAATCTACATTTCATGCCATTTAAGAACGTTATTTTTTAAAAATGATAACTTTTAAATGACGGCCATTATTGTCGATGCACTCTTGTAGGTTTTCACGGAAGCGCGTCATTACCCGATGGATCCTTTCTTGGGGAATTGCGACAATGTCTTGTCTTATGGCTGCCTTTAATTCTTCCAAAGTCCGCGGACGATGTGTAAAAACTCGATTTGAGGTAACTCCAAAGAAAAAAGTCTAAAGGCGACAAATCAGGCGAACGCGGCGGCCAGCAGAGATCACCTCGTAAAGACACTACTTTATTTGGGAACATTTCTTGAAGAAGATTAAGTGAACGACGCGTGGTGTGCGATGTAGCACCATCCTGCTGGAACCAAAGATTTTCTCGTTGATTAACGTTCAACTCGTTAACTTTTGGACGTAGGAAATTGTTAAGCATATCAAAATATCGATCTCCGTTGACTGTTACCGTTATTCCATCTTCTTCGAAAAAATAAGGACCCCACACGCCGAACTCAGATATTGCACACCAGACAGTAACCTTTGGACTGTGAAGTGAAGTTCCTATGGATTATTTGCCGACCAATAACGAAAATTTTGCTTATTTACGGAACTCGATAGGTGAAAGTGAGCTTCATCGCTAGACATGAATACAGCGCCTCGGGGAATGTTTTGAATAATATCCCGGCATGAATTTGTACGGGTTTCAAAATCTCTTTCACTTAATTCCTGCACTACCATCATTTTGTACGGATGCATTTGGAGTGAGTTGTGTAAAATTCTTCGAACACTTCTATCGGAAATCCCCAAAGCAGCTGCATGCTTATGAGCTGAACGCCTTGGAGACTGTTGTACGGAAACTCTTACTGCATTCACATTTTCCAGTGTTCGTACTGTCCTTGGTCGGCTAGTAGATTTTCGTTTGTGCGCAGAACCTGTTTCCCACTTCTATAAATTGGGCAACATTTACAATTAAAGTGTATTTCTCACATTTTTAATTTTTTTGCCAATCTCTACCCTCTAATTTGTCAATATTCTAATGATTCTGTAACTGCTATTATTCAGGATGATTTAGTATTATTTATTTATTTATTTTTTTACTCGTACTTCTTGTCTATTGTCTTTCATGTGTGAACATTGAGTAGAGAAATGTTACTGTTGTATAAATTGTACAGAATATTTCTACTAAAAAAAAAAAAAATAGTGACGAAACTATATGATATTTAATACAGTCGTTAATTTAAACATCAAGTAAATGAGATAGAATATTTATTTAGATAAAAATGATATAAAGAACATTAATTATAATAGAATCTATATTCTGGCCTATAATTATGATTTAAAGAAAACGGGTATTATAATTATTATGCTCACCTTAAACCAAGCATATTCCAAATATACAGTCAGCTATATAATTTACTTAGATCAAATTTGAACAAATTTAGGGTTTTTAAAGTTTCGAATATTTTCCTCTGTAACAGCAGAAGATATATTAAAAAAATCGCGGCGACACCTCATTTGACATGCTTTTTATAATGATAAACATGTATAGAGATGGCCTACGTAGCTCATTAGATAGATCATCTATCTATTTCATGTAATATAAGTTGGCGATTTTCAAAATATTTTTGAAACAATTGAAAAAATATTAAAAATCGCGACACCTTATTTGACTTGATTTTTATAATGATCAATATTGTATACAGATTAGGAAAAAAATGTACGAGCCATTTGATGTAGGTACGCCCATCTCTATTAATAGCAGGGCGATATTCGTAAAACGACAGTGCACATGTACTATAAACATTGGGAATCGAGATAAACAAACTTACTGGTCAAAATAAGTATAACAGAGTTTTTCGAATTTATGACGAATCGGCAGAATCAAAAAGCAGTTTATTTACTAACGAGTCAACTTTTTTTTTTGTACAACAAACAATAATCCATCCGTAGACATTGTTTTCGAAAAAATAAACACTAAATATTCCGACATGCACACAAATTCTTAATTTTAGAATCGGAGGAATTATGTAAATATTGTCTTTACTTAATTTCAGAGACCAATACCCCTATATGTTATGTAGGGAATGGGGTGTTAATACACTGCGACCTAAAAGATCTATCTATCGCCCTCTTCTATTTGATATCCTCCTAGATATAGTGCCCTTGGATTCTGGAGTGCTAAACATTCAGTTAGGATGTGAATGGAGGTTTCGTCCTCCTCCTCACAGAATCTGCACTCACTATCCTCTACTACTCTCAGTTTACTTAAGTGTCCTTTTAGTCGGTAATGCCCGGTAAGGATGCCTGTTACAATCGTAGCCTGTTCTTGCTCAGGCAGATGCAGGCTTCCGATCTTTTGTGGTTATATTCACCCAGAAGTATCTTGGCCTGTCTCAGCCCCAAGAGATTGTTCCAGTTATCGGTTCTTCTACTGCCCAATTCTTTTTTAATCTCGTATACTTTTTCCTAATCTGTAGATATGTCGATGCAGTCAATTAGATAGAATAACTATCTGTCGATAGACATAATAGCAGTTGGCAAATTTGAAGAGATGTTTGTAAGTAGACATGTTTCAGTGTTGCCAAACGTACGAGAATTCCGATATGATAGCGAATTTTTAGCCCGCGTAGTGGTATTTTGTTTTTACCTTTACCTGTATGTGATCATACTCTATATTTAAGGATTTTTGAAATCATAATTATATTAAGATTTTTAAAATATCAGTTATTTTATCAAATTTTTAAAAAGTCAGTCTGAAACGTACTAAAGGGATATCACGGGGTCCAAAGTGTGACAAAAATGTTCTTGAATCTGTTCAAAACGAAGACAGACGTAAAAAGATGGAGTTTACTACCCAATAGATGCGCTACCTTGGCCTTATACCTATCTCGAAGACAAAAAATGTCTCTCCTATCACCAATTTCTACACGTTACTAATTTTTATATCATTTTGCGTTATAATGGCATGCCAAACAGAAAAAAAATTTATTTAAAACTCGGATTTGTCAAGAAATATTCTGTATATTAGGATGAGTATTAGTTGTACTAGTGGATGTCTTTCTTAATCTTTTTACGCTTAGTTTTTAAGTAATACAGCGTCAGTGGTTAGAAATATAAATAGAAAAATAGAGAATAAATGAATAAATACAATGTGGAATATTTTTGGCGAATTAAAACTACGACCGTTGTATGAGATTATTTTGTCGGGTAAAATGAAGTTGTATATTATAACGAACAAGATAAAACAATTCTAAAATGTAACTCTTTTTGCCATTAAACGAGTATTTTCAGCTACTTTGATGTATGATTAATTAGTAAGTGCAACAAGAAAATTTGGTCTTAAAAGACTAAAATTGTGGTAAACAAAACGTATATTTCAATATTTTATAAAAAAGATAGTTTTTAACTCATTAAAATTGTTTATTTCTCATTCTGTTTACTATGTTTGCATTGTTTTTTGTTAGTAATTAAAGTAATTTACAGGGTATTTCAAAAAACATTTGCCATATACCTAAAACATAAGAGGAATAGTTTCTATCAACATGGGTTCGCAGATGCTTTGATTCAAAGATACAGGGTGTTACAAAACAGGTTTATCATGGACATACGTGCGAATGGGTGCTTTAATAATTTAACTTTTTTTAATATTTTTTTAATTTGGGCTTTAGTATAAATTATTTATTTATTATTAATATTTACCCAAATAAAATTACAGTAAATATTGAAAAATAGCTATCATCAGCTTCAAAACAATCGTTAAAGCCGTATTGGATTTTTTTTGAAAACATCGAAAAACTATTTATCTTATTTTTCGTTAAAGATGTTAAAAGTGATGGCACATTTTTTTTTAAATATCCTGTGTATTAAGTAATTAAAATAATATTTAAAAATGTATTTTTAAAGGCTGGACTTACTCGTTTATATTTATAAATTTAATTAATAACACGACTTTATTTTGTATGTAATTTGTATATTTTGAATATTTTTTGTATCTATATATGTACAGTGTTAAAGCTTAAAACATATTAATTGTTGATGAAAATAATGTATTTAGAAAAATAACCAATAAAGATTTAAAGTCCTAATTATCAATTCCATTTTTGTTTTCAGGGATCTATAGACATATATTCATTGCCAACGAAAGTACTGAAAAATTAAAATTTCACCATTTTCCTCAAATTTTTCCATTACGGTCATGTATGGAACAAAAATTTTAGTTGAACAATTTTCTTAAAAATTTTAATTTTGCACTTTTTGCCAAATTTCTCGAATACGGACCATTTTAAGAAAATTAGGTATGTAACAAAAAGTATAGAGAATAACATTACAAGCAACTTTTATTTGAAGAATTTTCTTCTCAAAGCGTAAATAACAGATATATTCCACAAAATAAAAAAGCGACCTCATATAAAGTACCCCCCCCCCAAATGCTCCGCAGCTCACCGCAGACCGGAATAAAGTTTAAGTTTAACTTTGGTGTTTTTCTCTGTGTCCGTTCATAAGTTATCGAGTATACAGACACACACACACCCACATAGACATCATCGCCAGAATAGTCAGAACGGTTTCAGGGGACCCCAAAACGTAAAAATCCGACAAAAACTCGAGCTCGAATAAATCATGATTACTATACTTTCCTTATATATATATACACAGACAAGAAAGTAAAAGTTACCAATACACAAAAACGATTACCAAATATCGGATATAGGTAAAAAAATATTTACTTTTTATTTTTTACCAAGATATACCATTATAGCTCGTATATTTCCACTACCCCATATACTTTCTTAAAAAATGGTCTTGTTTACATATTTTAATGGATCCACAATTTCTTTTTGCAAAGTAGGTCTTGTTGGAGGATACAATTCTTCTTGTCCTACTTTAGAAACATTTCTTTTAGATCACTTTTTATATTTTTAATTGATGTCTGCCTCAGATAATCAAAAGAAATTGTTTATCTGATATATCGGCAGTTTGTGTCCCAAATAGCACACGGGCGTCTTATGGACGTCTAAAAGGGCTTTATTTAACAACTTTTATCCTGAAAAAACTAGCTAGAGTTAAACGTTTTCAGTTTACAAAAAAAAAAAAAAACAGGAATTAATTAAATTTAACACACAGCGCTGGTAAGATGAAATCTTGGGTCCTACTTATAGCTTGTGTCGACATAACTGAGTTTTATAATTTTGTCAAAATTAGTTTTGTACCAACTTTCCGCCATTAAGGTCTTTTCTTTCCGTCAGCGGCTACCGCCAATACACATCACTTATTCTCACCTCAACGCAACACACTTCAATTTATAACCACTTTACCACTAACATGAAAAAAATAAATACTATATATAACCTTCTTTTTTCTTCGTTAATCTGACTTACTTATATAAGTTAATTATTTAATGCCGAAAATTGTAGCTGTTGTTGTTCATTTGAAAATAAATGATAGGTTAGGTTTTCTGTCCTCATACTCGCAAAAACAAAACGTTGAATTTCAAGTTATCGATTCAATCAACGTTGCTAGTACAAAGAAAGTCCCAGAGACGTCCCATTAACGTCCTGGACTCGGACCGAAAACTAAACGCTTTGTCGAAATGGGACTAAAATAGGATGTCCTAGTGTTCACGGTAAGTCCCTCTCTGCCTTATGTTGGGCCTTTTACGGCTTTCATTTTTCCCGTTTCCAAGGACATTCGATTAAAGAAGTCGCCTTCGAAATCCTCCTTGATCCGCCTATGTTTTGTTATCGTCGATTGAGGAAGCCGTATAGTCTTCTATGTGAAATTTAAAAAACGGCCAAATAGACCTGTTGCATGTGTCGATTTTTAGATTTTTTTAGGACATGTCCGGAGAGTAACAGATGGGTATAAATATACTATTTTGCTGTTGGAAATAGAGTTTAAGTTGAGATATCGTTGTTTACATAAATATTGTCGATATAAATTAGTATATAGTGTCGAGTACAAATAAATTAAGAGATATAAATTAATGTCTTAGTGAATATAAATTTAATGCTACTTAAATAAATAAAGGATTCAATACTACAAGTCTCAGATCAGAGTTGAGATGCGTTTGTGGGGTTAACATTAGAATTTATGACAAAAGGTAACTCAAGAACTGTTTGTCAATGACATTACAATACTTTTCTATAATTGCGTTTTCAAAACCTGGACTTTTACAATCGTTAGAAAATCTAACTTGATTTTTCAATATATATTTTCATCGAAAATTACCTGCTACATTATTTTGAATACCACTGATATATCGTGTAACCACCTAAAGCCAACTCTGGTCTTCTTGCCGTTGCAAAGCAGCTTCGCCATTCGAGAAGTTACCAGAGAAACCGTTGCGTGCCGGCTGACTCGCAGAGTAAGAATTCCCAGATATTCTAGATCGCCGAGAATCTACTGGAGCAGAGCTGGCTTTATATAAAATAGCGCGACTTTGCCGGTAGACGTTAATTTTTCAATATAAGTGTTATGTAGTAAAGATAAATATCTTATACATTAGTTAATTTATTTAGACAAATAAGTAGATACAAAGATTATACATAGAAAAGAAAGCTAAAATTATTTTTTTTACAACTACTACACTAAATCACATATTTCGTTGGTATTGTTTTTAAACATTATAGTATAGACAATAATTCCGTGCACAGTATAGGGAAATATTTTATTCCACACTGTTTAATTCATTGAATAAATTGTCGTATAATAACCTTTATGCTACAAATAAAGAAACCAAATCTTATAACTTAAAAACACATTTCATTAAATATAAGCTTGAAGAAATTATTGAGCTATTGCTAAAATAAATTACTAAAACAGTCCAACACATATATGATTTTCCTGTTAAGTTTTTAAAAAATATTGAGTTTGGTCCATCTAGTCAGAAATTAATAAAAATTTCAAATTTTGCACTTTTTCCTCAAGAGTCTCCATTATTTTCCATTTTAGAGAAATCATGTATATAGGGTATACAACAAAAATTAAAGATAATGACACATTACACAAACAACTCCTTTATATTGAAATAATGTTCTTCTATAATCAGAAATAAAAGACAAATTACCGCTCCATATGCTCCGATCAAAGCGTAAGTTTAAAATTTGGTATTTTTTTCTCTATCAGTTTTGAGTTATCGTGGATACAGATTACCAGACAGACAGACATCATCGCGAAAATGGTCAAACTGGATTTAAGGAACCCCAAAAACGTGAAGATCCTCCAGCGCAAGGTCAAAAAAATAATTATTCCTTCATAAGTATACATTGCTTGTTGGACATATATGAATAAAAATAGTTAAATTTGCAAAAAATATGTATACTTTTGTACATTAAATGATAACTTCAGCAAAGTAAGTTTTACCTCTCTGCTTTCAAATCTGGACAACATGAAAAACCTTCAAAGCATAATATATTCGGTTTTAATTTTTCTTGGGTATAGCGCAACTTTAAACTATAAGGAGCCACAGGAAAAATAATAATCATATGAAGCGAGAATAAGAGAGAGAGAAAGCAGAAGAAGGCGTTGGCAATTCCATGACGCCGACCAATTTAATCCGCCCTTTGCGACACACACAGATTGGATTTAAAAGGCATGCTCGCTTTTTATAAAGCTATCGAAGTTCTCCATCTGTTAATCAACAATACTCAAGAAAAATTTTATGATATATGATTTATTACCACCTAATACTATTTCCAATTGCAATATTAACTTTTGTAATAAAGTAAAAGTTTGAAATTAAAATAACAAAAATATGTTTATATAGTTTTGCAAATTATTAAAAAAAAGTGAGATTTGTGTTTTATTTGTTTTGAAGAAAAAGGACAGTGTGATACCGTGGAGAAACCTTATTTCACACTCGTGTGATTATAGCACTCTCATTGAAAATTAAGAAAAAAATCAGTTTTTTTATTGCTTTAAAAACTTTATGTGGAAACCCCCTAAGGAATTGTTTAGAGGATAAACTAAATATATACATTTTCCACATACATCTACCTCGAAACATTTTTCTATGGATATTCTTTGAAAACGAAAATACTGAAAAATTTAAAGTTAGCTCTTTTCCTACAATTTTTCCATTACGGTCCATGTTAGAAAAATCATGTATAAACAAAAAACATAGAGATCGATATCGCAAACAACTCGAATACGGACCATTTCAGTAAATTTTGACATAAAGCAAAAATTATAGATAATAATATTAGAAGTAACTTTTATTTGAACAATTTTCTTCTCCAAACATAAATAACAGATATATTCCATAAAATATAAAAACGGCCTCCTATAAAGTATCCCCCAGATGTTCCGACTTTGTCCAAAATCTAATCATTTCACGTCAGGCTGAAATAAAACTTAAGTTTAAAATTTAATGTTTTTTCTTTATCCGTTTTTGAGTTTTCTTCAAAATTCGAAATTTACACATTTTCTCAAATATCTCGAATATGGTCCATTTTAGAGAAATTATGTATAGAATAAAAATTATATTACAAACAACTTTTATTTGAACAATTTTTATAAAAAATATTTTTTTTTACATTTTGTCAAATTTCTCGAATACGGACCATTTTAGGAAAATTTTGTATAGAACCAAAATTATAGATAATAATATTAGAAGTAACTTTTATTTGAAGAATTTTCTTCTTCAAACGTAAATAACAGATATATTCCATAAAATATAAAAATGACCACCTATAAAGTACCCCCCCCCCAGATGTTCAGACTCTGCCCAAAATCTAATCAGTTCGTTGGACGCTGGAATAAAGCTAAAGTTTAAAATTTGGTGTTTTTCTGTGTATCGGTTCATGAGTTATGGTGGATACAGACACACACAGACATCACCGCGAAAATAGTCAAAAAGGATTCAGGGGACTTCAAAACGTAAAAATCCGTCGAAAACTCGAGGTCGAAAAAATCATGATTCCTATACTTTCTTATCTGCTGTATACAGATAGGAAAGTAAAAATGTTTCGTTACATGGGTTAATATTGTTCTTTGTTGTATGTTAATTAAACGCTGATTTCACGTTATTTTTGCCGTTTTTATCCCGTTTTTTTCTGCAACTTTTAAAAAAATATATTTTTTGTCCCGATACGCCCCATAGCTGGGGTGTATCGGTCATTTCCATCAAAATAAATAGGGTGTCCCAATTGACCACATTTGCGAGGCGAATCGGGACACCTAATTTTTTTTAAATCACCTGTCAAAGTGACAGGCGTGAATGATATGTTGTTTTGAAGCTCTAACCGGGGCCCAACTTTTGACATTTACTTGGAGCCTCTATCTCATTTAGAAAAAACGTTATTTAGAAAAATATGTCAAAACTGTCCCGATTCGCCCCATTTGACGGTATATACTTTCATCTGCACTTGTTGCACAATTTACCTATTACTATTTCAAATTATTTGGCGCTAAAATACTTTATAAACATATGAAATTCACAAATGTCAAAAACATTTTGAGACGCACACTGTATTTATTAGTCATAATTAAATTACTCATAAAACGCTCCACGCTCCCATAATCCACAACGCCGCAACGCGTAATGCTGTCAAATAAAAAAGAAGTTTTCATACAGCGTTCCCTATTTACAAAAAAAAAAGAAACGCCAAACGCCACGCATGCAATACCCACATATTATCCTACTTTGAAATCATTTTTCCAAAGCAAATGTATAGTCAAATATAGCGTTTTATCGAGACAACAGTTTCCTATTTTGCATACTGAAACGATTTGATAATCTTTAAATACGACAGGTGTTACCTACTTGGGTGCGTCACAATAAAATATAAGAAAGAAGTAGCGAATAAAAGCGAATAGGTAGGTAGGTAACTCCTATAAGAATAAATCGAAACTACCTGCGATATTTAAAGGAGCTTAAGGTTTTGTAAAAGTTTTTAACCTTGCAACAAAGGAGAGATAAAAACGAATATTTAGTTTAAAATTATCTATATAAACAATCAATTAAATTTCATAGAATGAATCTTTTCAATCTTTAGAGTTTGGGGAATATGCGTGCGCAGCACAGCTAAAATGCCTCAACAACCCTGTCGCAACTTGAACCTGTATCCCGTGTGCATCGTTGCCAAATTCTCTAGTTCATTACCAAAAATGCAACATTTCAACAATTTTCCGTTTTATTTACGTCAGATTTCAACAAATAAAGTGTAATATTCTGTTATTTTAATTGAACTTTGGTTCCACGTTTAACTGGTTAAATAGGTGTTAAATATTTAATAACTTTTTTAAAAAATAGATCATACTAAAACAAATACAACGGGTTGATTAAGATTAATAAAAATAAGTTGAAATCATCTTTTAAAACTAACTAAAACTAAATTGAAACATTTATTACCTCGAAAACAGTTATTGAGTTACTCTTCCGGTATTTGGTAGGATTTCGATAAAAAATGTTTGGCAACAATGTTTTATCCGCCGCTACGATATTCTTCTTGTAAGTTGCGTGTACAGATGCGGTCCGGTTATCTTTCGTTTTTTCAATAAATTTGTGCGACGGACATTGTTAAAAAGTACTTCAAATAATAGTTTAAACATTAGTGTGCACATATATATCGGTTATACCAACGTACACAGTGTATCAACTTCGTAATCAGGTAAAATAAAACATAGTCAGGTAGTTTTAGTTTTTGCATGCCTCCGCTGTGCGCGCAAAAGAGCGTTTGTCAGGTTTTGAGTTTTGTTTCATTGCATAAAAGTGTAATAACATGTGATTTACTAAATTGACTTATCTCTATCTACGATTCTCGAAATCAACTATAAAAATACCTGTACATCACTCATAGAAAAGTTTTAATAGATAAGATTAAATGTCTTTAATACGTCGCAACGTGTGGCATGTGTTTTAAATTCGCAATTTTTTTTTTCGATTTCTAAATTTTGTTAGCGGTTGATAGTTTTCAGTATAAATATTAATATGCATTTTAAAGTATTAAAGTAAATATTCCTTTACTAGGATGACATCAGTCAAGAACCGAGAACGTATTTTAGAAGCGATTGACCAGTTGCGGCGCCGTAAAGCTCGGCCGGACATTCAGAGAATTTGCAATTATTTATTTCGCCGGTTCGCAATTAATTCCTCTGAAGCAAGAACGGATTTAGAATGGTGTGTTGATAATAATTTTGTGTTAAAAGTTGAATACAAAGGTAGCATAAGTTATCGCAATGCTGCAAAAAAATACGCACAAATGAGACAGAGAAATCCGGAGCAAAGAAAACCGCTGTCAAATCAAGGTTCATATGTAAGTGACAGCGCTTATAAAACAAATAGACAATTTAATGAGTTGTTGACAAATGCTTTTGGAGAATTAATTGTGGAAGAACCAGATTATTTAGAAATTGGAGTACCCAGTACCGAAATAATTAACAATATATTAGCAAAGGATAGCGTCAGGTACACAAAAAAGTACATAAGTATACTTTTGGAAAAGGAAGTTGAAGCGGGAGGGTTGATAAAGATGGAAAATGGTAATTACCTTATGGGTCCTTCCAAAGACGAAGATAATGGGAAAGAGAAAATCACAGAATGGAAAAGGGAGATAGATGTCATACAAACGAACGTGAATAGAGATCAGTCGCAATCAAATAATCGAAATAATGGTAACCACTTTATCCTTCAAAGTAAAGTTAAAAAGGATTCGGAGTCAGAAGTTAAAAGGGAAATAAAAAATGATAATTACGAAGTCATGGATTCGTCAACAAATTCGGCGGACGAAAAAAAATCCGACGGTTCATTGAGAATCGGAGGTAGACGTAAGGTCAGTGCACTTCCATTTTACATTCTAATCTGTCAGCTGTCAAAAATAGTATTTGTTGTTTTCCCAAAAAACTTTGAATATTTTGCAAAGGAAAATGTCCAAACTTAAAGTAATTATTATATTTTTTAATTTTTGATTATTTATTTTTAATTATTACAATTAAATACTTTTTATATTGATATCAAATAAATAAATTGACCTATTTTTAAATGTAGATAATAATAATTAAAATATTAATTTTTTAAGCAGTAATTTATTTAAATAAAGTTTATTAAAGAACAAATAATTGTTTTTGAGACAAATTTTATTTTTTAAAATGAAAATGTATTTATCTGTTATTTCTGAACCTATTTGGATTAATTAAAAATTTTCACCATCTTTTCATTAGATAAATTAAATAATTTTGTTTTTGTACATACTTACTATTTAAACTAATTATTGTCGATTTTTTTCCTATGAACAGAGGGCAAAAAAGGTATTTGATCCATCAGATAACCACATTCCAAAAAAAAGAGGTCGACCTATTGGTTCTCTTAATCGGTCGACTATAGAAAAACAATTAGCTAGGTTAAATAATGATGATAGTAGGGAAAACCGTCCAGAATCAAGAACTTCAAGTAATGGAAGAGACCAAGGTGGAGTGTGTTCCGTTTGCCATCAGCAAAACAGAAAAGGACCTAATGATAGAATGGTATTGTGTAGAGAATGCAGTAATAAAGGTTAGTAATAAGTGATACATAAAGAAGGAAAAGGTATTTATAAATTAAGGACATAAAATACAGTGAGATTTTCATGTATTCAAACAAATTTTTTGATCAATATTATTTCGTGAAAATTTGATGTCTGAATTTATTTTGGTAGAAAATAATTATAGTTTAACTGATAACTTTTATCAGTTGAGTATTTTATTAATTTATTAAATTGTTCTCTGTTAATAAATTGTTATTCAACTATCCAGAAACAACTCGTGGCTTAGTCTATGAGGAGGCAACAGAGATAACTTTTGAAACACACCCTATATACTTAATACAAATATTTCATGGCTTAGCACACACATGTGACAAGTGCAATTTTCGGGACAAATTGTGTTAAATGCATTTACCTACTTATATGTGAACAAATAAATTATCTTTTTTTGCTTTATTATGTAATCAGAAACAACAAAGAAGTGTGGAAAGGATTTCATGTGAAATAACAGAGAGCTATAGCTTCAAACCTTTAAAACTTAAAGTGTGAAATATCAAAATGTTACTTAACACATGTGTGCGCTAAATCATCAGTTTCTATTAGAATATAAAAAACAGAAATATTACAATGTATTTTAACAAAAATATATATTTGTATTAAATATAGGGTTACCACCTGTCCTTTTTTTGAACAGAACAGTCCTTTTTTGAATAGAACAGTCCTCTTTTGAACAGAACAGTCCTTTTTTGAAGCAAAATGTCTTTTTAAAGCTGAAAATGTCATGTTTATGGCAAATGTCTTTTTTTACAGCACATATTTTTGGAAGAGAAATGGTTTGGAAAAAAATATAAGCTATAAGCTGGGGGGACCTTTGGAGCATTTTTTGTTAAACTTGATGACCGTTCAACTTTTTTTTTTTTTAGAAGTTTAGTAGAAGGATGAGGACTTTTTGTGTACCCTGTAGTCCTTTTTCACCTTTCAAAAAGGTGGCAACCCTAATTTTAAGTATATAAGGTTTGTTAACCTCCTCGAGGACTAGACCCTCTGCAAATTTCCATTTTAACCTCTATTATCATGGAAGTAATGTTGCATCTTTGCTTCCAATTACATAATTTACTCATTTTAACAAAATTTATTTTATAAAAAATCTTAAGTACCTAATGTATTTTCCAAAAACGCAGTTATGAAACAAATAATAATTTATAATATTCTAATAATAAATATGCACTAATTATTATTGTAATGTATGTCAAAAATGTTATTCTTTTAACTGTATGTTTTTATCTTTCAGCACATATTGGTTGCTTAAATGGAGAAGATATGATGCTAAAAATGTATCCTGATAATACATGGCAATGTCCTTATTGCAAGAGTTGTGTAGTGTGTTTTGAAACGTCAGATGCTGTAAGTATATTTTATTTATATTTAGTTTGTTTATTGTAGATGTAATCTGTAAATATTTTATTTCTATTAATATAGAATTTATTCAGTAGTTATAGTAGTTATAATACTACACAAAATTAATACAAATACAGTAATGTAATGTCTAATATCGCACTATTTGAACCTGAAAATATCAATTAAATTTTTTTTTAAAGATGTCAGTATGTTTTTTATGATGCTTGGAAGATCATTGTACTGTCATAGACCATTCTTACGGCTGTGGTTCTATAGCAGAGGTTGTTCCTGGCATTGTAGTAGTATGCTTCATAATAAAAACCAATTGAGGTCCTCGATGATGTAATAAATTTTAGCGCGTCACAGCTCCTCGCCGTTGTCAATTTTGAAAATAATTGGGGAATCTTTGAAAATTCCGACAATTGTAGCTACAGAAAAGAAAAGTAGCTGTAAATTATTGTGATTTTAGCCTATAAGAAATACCGTATGTTCTATGTATAAGCATGAATCTATTAAGAACATCAGTTGAGCAAGGTTTTTAAAAAATAATTCAAAATTTGCTTTATGGGATTATATTAATATAGCATATAGAAGCATTATTATAATGTTGCAGTTATTTTAACTACCTGGACAATATTAGGGTATCAAAAAATGAAAACATAAATATTTTTTAAAACATAACGACTTTTATTTTAGTTTGTTAATTATATAAAATTCCTATACAAATAAAGTAAATATTAAACAAATAATAAAAGGTAAACTAAAGAATACAATTATTATTATTATTATTATTATTATTATTATTATTATTATTATTATTATTATTATTATTATTATTATTATTATTATTATTATTACAGTACAGTACTGCAATCAATATATTAGTGTGAATTTCACTCAATAACTCTTGAGATTGTTATTCAGATTCATCACTACTGAAACCACTATCATTTTGAGATTTCTTTTTCTGTATGGCTGATACTTTTTTTCCAAATGTGTGGTGTTATGGTTCGGAGTACTTCTGACCACATATTTAAACAATCTTCTTTTTTTTACCATCTCGACCAATATTTCTATTGTAATATTGCTTTGTAATGCCCCAAATAAGTTCAGTTGGATTGAATATACAATGATAAGGAGGGAGGCGTAATACTTTGTCCGTATTGTTCTGCTAGAAGATCAGCTATGTAAATTTTTGGTGGTTTATTTCTAAAAAAGAGTAATTGAGAAATTACAGACGAAACAGATTTCTTTTACTGACTGTGCAACAAGATTCAGAAGTTCCGCTTTAAACATAACAAATGAAAATCTAATATTCTGATTTGTCAGCCACTCTTGTATTTTAATCTTCGTCCAGCTAGCGTTTGGTGTTTTATGTAACAATGTACTGTGATATGAAGCATTGTCCACTATGATTAAGGGTGGTTCATTAAGTTTTTTCAATAACTGTTCTTCAAACCATTTAAAAAAAATTTCATTATTCATTTCACCATGATAATCACTTACTTTGTGACGGAAATATAGCCTTTGCTCCTTCAATGGACCCATTTTAATTTCTAGCATTTA
The DNA here is from genome assembly GCA_927349885.1 of Psylliodes chrysocephalus. Taxonomy (NCBI): domain Eukaryota; kingdom Metazoa; phylum Arthropoda; class Insecta; order Coleoptera; family Chrysomelidae; genus Psylliodes; species Psylliodes chrysocephalus. The sequence continues at coordinate 11,471,483 of OV651825.1, forward strand.
CGTACCTTTTACCATCAACTTTTGTAGTTTTCACACTTCTTTTATTTTTATCTTACCAAGAACAGTTTATAGTTTCATTTTGAAAATTCCACGTCTCATCAATAAAAACAAACTGAAATAAACTTGTTTCCTTTTCTTTCATGTAATTTCTTAAAAATATAGTCCGTTTCACAGCAACATCGGAAAGTTCCATAAGCCCTCACCTTGGATCATCTTTTTTCCATTTAAAACCAATATCTTTTAATACAGTGCATTATGACATGCGGCATCCACTAAACAATTATTTTTCTTTTAATTTTTCTAATACAGAATCCACAATTACGTGTTGGTCTGCAAACAAATATGTAGGTATTTATAATTAGATGATATAAAGTGAATAATCTACACTTACTAGCTTCATACATGTTGTAAATAACATCTCGAATTGTACTTTTATCTAGAGTTCTTGTATTAGTTACTTTCTTTGCAGGAAGACGCTTTTTTGGAGGCAATTTCAAAACGACATAATTCTTAACTGCTTGAGAAATAGCACTTACAAATACTGTATCAATGAAGCTATGAGTTCCTTACATCGGCTATTTAATTTCTTTGGCATTTTTAAACCTGCGAGGAAGACAATATGGTTGTTCTTAAAAGGACAGTAATGACCAAATATCCAAAAATAATAACGAAATGTCCAAAAATAATTACGAAATAACCAAAAATAATAAATAACTCAAAATATCAGCAAATTGCAATTACAAGACACAATAAATATATAACAACATTGAAAACTCATAGACGTAGGAATTCAATGTTATAGAATTAAAAAATAACGTGATTTAATAATAATGAGGAGGAGGATGAAAACAATTTTATACTAGTAATAGTTTATCTTCAATGCAACTAAATAAGAAAAAGAAGTGAAGTAAATGAATATTTATCGTTATATGATAAAAAATAAATTACAAACAGATACCCTTGATGAGTTTTTATCATTTAACTAAGTCTAATCTTAATTATATTATTTTCATTGTGTTTTATTTTACTACGATTATCATTATTATAACTTACTCATTATATTTGTATTATTAAATACTCATGTAATTTGACTTGAATCATATAAAAATAAAGAAAATTATGATGATGATTATTCCAAAAAGAAATTTTTCCACTAAAAACAGTCATTCTTCTAGGGTAATTTGACAGTATGTTCTGTGTGCGCTGATGGATACCATGCAACTTGTCATCACCCAAGGATTCCCGAAAAAATGCGAAATGGTCAAAAATGGCTTTGTATCAATTGTCAGATGCCTGATGAATTAAAACTAAATGCAATTCAGTCAAATATTGGAAACGCTTATAGCCATAAGAGTTCTCTAGGTTTGTACTATTTAAAATTTTCTAAAAACTATTGAAATACATAATACTAGTTATAGTTGTACTGAGTGTCTCATAGATTTTTGACCGTCTTAATTATTATTGGAAAAGAAAAAAATATGGTGTATGTGGGATGAAATCATTTACAGGATGAACTCAAATCCACCCCTTGTCAAACCATCATCTAGAAATCAACATTAATTTTTAAAATTATTTCAACTCTTATGTTTTTTTTTTGTTAATATGATAGAGTTTTTCAGTATCACTTTTATTATGATTTAATGGACAAAATTGTACAAATTTGACTTAACATATATAAATTATTTCATTAGATTAAATTTAATTCCTATGTTTATATGGGGTAGATTTAATCAACCCCTTGTTTTCATAAATTTCATTATCATATTTTAAAAAAAAAAATTCATAAAATTTTTATATAGTTTTCATCAAAATTTCATCAAACTTTAACTTTACGAAAAAAAAAAAAATCAATTTTTTTTATCAAATTTCCATATTAATAATAAATTGACCTGGAATGATTACAAAATGGGATGGTTTGACAAAGAGTAGATTTAAATTTTATTCTTATATAATGAAATAATTCATATATAGGGTGTCTCATTAAGAATGGGACACAAAACAACTGAAGATTCTCTGATTAAAAATGAGACGATTAAATGAAATAAGCTTAGATAAAATATTACTGATTTCTGAAATTATTATTAGCTATAATTTTTTCTGTATAATTCTACTAACTTCGGTAAACATTGTTGGTGTCATAAGATATACCTATTAGCAAAACAATCAGTTAAATAAACTACCAGTGGCGTACAACATGAATAAGTAACACTTTCATCCCCTCCAAATTTTACGCCACTGTCCAAAAATTTATTTGGGCTATACTTTTACATTTTTTGATGTTTTTTAAATAAATCATGTATTCTTGTTGAGAACTCATAAAGTGATTGGTTTTCGAGATATTCACATTCAAAGGTGGATATTCTTTATTTTAATTTATTCTTTAATTTTGTAATTTTGTTTTTTTTTTTTTTATAAAATTGCACTGAGCAAATGTTTTTGATGTCATAATGCCAGTGGCGTACGACATGGGTAAGTAACACCTGCATTCCTTCTAAATTTTATGCCACTCTCCAAAAACTTATTTGGACTGTAATTTTGAATTTTTTCATGTTTTTTAATTAAATCATGTACTTTAGTTGAGAATTAAATTAAAATGATATATCCCTCTTTGAGTGTGCATATCCCGAAAAACAATCATTTTATGAGTTCCCAACAAGAGTACGTGATTTATTTAAAAAATATAAAAAAATGTAAAAGTATAATCCAAATAAGTTCATGGGCAGTGGCGTAAATTTTAGAGGGGATGAAAGTGTTATTTATTCGTGTTGTACGCCACTGGTAAAGTTTATTTAACTGATTGTTTTGCTGATAGGTGTATCTTATGACACCAACAAGGTTTACCGAATTTAGTAAAATTATACTGAGAAATTTTCTAGTTTAAAGATTTGCTATATGAATATGTCAGAGCCTTTATTTATTTTTAAAAAAAATTCTAACATAAATAAATATTTTTTATAAAAGTAAATATTAAAAAAATTAAAAGGAATAACAATGCTGGAATTATCATACATTTTTCACTAAATTAAGTGAACATTCAACCTTTTCAGACATTAACGTTGGTACCAAAGTAAAAGTCAAGGAGGGATACTCGTTTATGTATTAAGGGATAAAAACTATAGTAAAATGTTCAAATTAGTATAAAATAATGTAAAATAAGTATTGTTCTCACAAATACAGAGTATGTTGAATTAAATATTTTCTTATAATTAAAATAATGTGATTGTTATTCATTGATCAACCTAGCAATTGGTATGATTAACACAGGTAACAAAACAAATAATATACAGCTTTAATATTTGTTAAGATTAAAAGAAAATGAATCATGCATATAGTGTAGAACCAAAGTTATAATTTAGTCCATTTAAAATAACGTTAAAAGGTCGAGAAACGCCGCACTTGACGAGACCACTTGTCCCCTACGTATTTTGGGGCGCAGATTACGAAATGAGGGTTAAAACTGGCAGCAATGGTTGGAACACCCCTAAAATTGCAAGAAACACCCCTGAATAGGGGTGTTTTTTGACTGTACTTGTTGTTTTGCAGACTAAGCCATCTTATATGTTTTTTGGGGCGCTGATTATGAAAATGGGGGTTAAGGGGTTAAAACTTGCAGCAATGGTTGAACCACCCCTAAAATTGTAAAAAAACATCCCTAAATAGGGGTGTTTTTCGACTGTACTTGTTGTTTTGCAAACTAACTCATCTCATATGTTTTTTGGGGCGCTGATTACGAAAAACATATGAGATGAGTTAGTTTGCAAAACAACAAGTACAGTCGAAAAACATCCTTAATCAGGGGTGTTTTTTGCAATTTTAGGGGCAATTCAACCATTGTTGCAAGTTTTAACCCCGATTTTCGTAATCAGCGCCCCAAAAAACATATGAGATGAGTTAGTTTGCAAAATCAGTATAGTCGAAAAACGCCCCTATTTATGGGCGTTTTTTGCAATTTTAGGGGTGTTCCAACCATTGCTGCCAGTTTTAACCCTCATTTTCGTAATCAGCGCCCCAAAATACGTAGGTGACAAGAGGTCTTGTCAAGTGCGGCGTTTCTCGACCTTTTACAGTTATTTTAAATGGGCTAATAAAATTATTGTTCATTCCAAGTTATTCACATCAAACCAAATAACTCTATTCGCTCAGTGCGAAGTAATGGTAGGGGAAGCAAAAGCGATACTAGCGCAAGCTGCGGATAATTCGAGCACTTTAGGGCGATATTTTGTAATTTTGACTTATCAAATACACATATTTTCTTTTTCTTTTTTTTTTTTTTTTTCAAAAAATAGGTGAAAACAATATAATAAATTATGTTTTCTTTCGAATTAAAAATGAACAAAATAAAAATTACAATTGCCAATGTATCAATTATTTTTCTTTTGGTAATACATTTTGATTCCACGTTAATATTTAATGGTAATTTTTTTATTTTTATGTTATTTAACCCAGTGTTTCTCAAAGTAGAGGGGCTCCGCGAAAATAATAGTCATAATATTCCCATCAGCTTTATGTTTTTAGAAGGGAGAGTACTTTTTTAGATATCCCGAAGAAATGATCAGATTTTTTACTTGATAACTTTTTTTAGAAATGAGAAAGTAAAACAAATCTATGTTTATTATTTTAGGGCTCCGTCAAATATTTCGCTTTGAGAAACACTGATTTAACCTATTATTCAATGATAACTTATTGGGATTAGGGAACTTCTCATACATTTTTTTATAAATACTATTGCCTACCTATGTTTTATTATTGATTATTGGATTATTTTATTGATTTACTTTTTTTAGCTGAAGTAATAAAAATATATAATGATAAATAATTTTTTCACTTGTTTTACAATTCTATTTACTTTTTTTAGAACCAACTTATATATTTTTTAATTACGAATTCTATTAAAAATTGTATTGCCAGTATACGAAAAAATTGTCCGTTAGTTCATAAGTTGCGCTGCTGTCACGCACGGTGCCAATTAGGCATTCCAAACAATGGCTACCCGTAGGAACTGACAGGCACATGATAGGTTATAATATGGCAACACTGTGGACCTGCTAATTTGACAGGATCACTCATACAGAGAGTTATATATATTGATCATCCATGTTTTTAAAAATAAACATATATAAGCATATGCCTTGAAGTTAAAATGTAGTTAATTATTTTTATTTTACTATTTAAAGGCTGGAAATTGGTTTTAAAACACATTTTTGCTAAACCGATTCAAATTAATGAACACTTGCCAGGCAATATGGCAGCTCGTAAACGACCCGCTTTGAGCAATCTATATAACTATATATGTATCAATGACAATAGGTTCACAGGGTTGCCATATCTAAACTGTCAGTTCCCACTAGCAACATTTTGAAAGATCGTTGGAATTCCTAATAGCGAAATGTCTTCAAAACGTCAAATATCAGTTGTCAAAAGTACGCTTTAAGAGTCTAAAGGAGCAAAAAATGGATTTTAGTGAAATAAATCTTTAAAGTTTACTTTTTCAATTAATTTATATTATGAAATCTATTTAACATTTAACGTACTCATTTAATATAGAAGCCTTCTTCCTAAATTTGGTTTCTGCTTATGTCATCTATGACACCTCTGTACTTTTTTTAATAGAACGGTGTCCAACTTTTAGTTTATTTTTACGTAACTACAAAAAAAATGTTTACAAAATAATCTTTCAAGAAAAATGCACAATAAAAATAAAATATTTTAGACACTAACGATAACTCCTCATCAAATTCCGGTAATTCATCACCTTCCTACATTTCTCCATCTACCTCTCCAACGCCACCTCAACTGAGCCCTCAAACCGTTCTACGATCGGAAAGTCCCGATGGCGATGGGCAGTCGGATTCTCAGAGTGTTAAGGAAGAAGATGAGGATGATAATATTGATCCTTCAATACCTGATGCTACACATTGGTCAGCGGATGAAGTATACCGCTATTTTTATCAATATTTTCCCGAGGAAGCTAAAATATTTAAAGAACAGGTAATAAAATCCTTAATACTAGAATAATTAAAAATATATAGATATTAATATTAATAAATAATGAAAAATCAAAATTTCACATATGTTTACAGACATCGCATCCTAATTTGTCAGTGGGGTAAAGTTTGCGCACTGCTGAAACACTTTCAAACGATCTTACTGGCTACTATTAAAGCTCAGTAGCGTATGCTACTTTCGCTTAAAATAAATTTTCTAGGAGCTTTAAAACGATCACGCTCAGATTAATCACAAAATTTTAATCCTTAATAACGGTCAAATCGAGTACGCCCTCGTTTTTAAGAATGTTTTATCACCCGTTGCTATCATTTGTTGGTATTATAGGAAGTACCTACACAATGGATCAAATGCAATTATGTAAATAGGTTTTTAAGTACTACAGAATTTGTTAAAATTTATTTGTTATCTATGAGCTAAAATGTATTCTGTTAAAAAAATTTATTGGGTGAAAAAAAATGATGATTTTGCACTTGAGATCTTTAATATTTTAACAAAATCTGAGGGTGAAGTAGAAGTGGTGAAAGTCATCAGCATACAAATATTAAAATAAGACAACGAGGATTTTTTTATAAAATATGTTATAGGTCAACAAATACTGAATTTATACTAACCTCTATTCCTTGTTGCTATAACTACTATCAAACAAAATAAATATAAACAAATTAACAGAGTTCTAAAAAATCGTCATCAAAATTATCACTATCACTGCTGTGTTCATTAACATTAATAATAACTGTAGGAATTGCAACATCATTCATTATAATTTCACAATCTAAATATTTATCTTCGACAGCTATTACATGTGCACATCTTTTTTTCCAGTCTTCTTGGGTAACTGATTTAAATTCAATTTCAGCTAACATTTGTACATGTGCTAATTTAAAATGAATATTCTTTATAGCTACATTATTTTTTACTACAGTCCAGATCATTTTTATTGGATTTAAGTGGTATGGTGATAATCTCAAAACTGTATGACCATTTTTATGCTGTTTGATTAATGTGTATAGCTGTGGTCGTAATAAGGAAGGTTGAAATTCAATATTGTTGGACGCTTTTCTTGAATTTGAATTCGGAGCAGGATTTTCTATTGTGACACAGTGCATTATCCACAACTACAATAGCATTTGGTGGTAAATTTGGTATTAACAGTTCTCTTAGCCACTTTTCATAATTTTCTTGATTTATATCATTATGATAATCACCAGATTTGGCCCCAGACACAAACATTAATAAACTGTTAGGAATAACGCCCATATTACCACCAGCATAAACTATAATGAGTCTCTTTCCTTTCGAAATGATGAAAAACAAACCTTTTGCATTATCATCACCCCAATTATGTCATGATGTATGGCTACTAGTCGATATGAGATAGTGAACATGGTCGATTTATTTGGTTGTGGTTGTAACTAAATTGCTATTATCGAGTAACAAGTCCCAGTGAACGGACATGTTTTTGAGCTCCGATTTATTGTTTATCTAAAAAGACCTCCACAATATTACCAAAAACAAATATAAGTCAAACTAAAACAGTAATTCAACGATGTATAAGTGATAATATTGTAGTTATCTAGTTCATGATAAAAGTGCAATTAAAGAGGTATTTATTTATGAAAATATCTATTAAGTTCAACCAGAAATCGGTAAAAACCAGTTTATTCCAATAATCTTGACTGAAGTTTTTACACTTGACGAACATATGGCAGTGGCTATTTTACCATACAAACGTACCAAATTAAATTTCATTTAATTTTTAAATAAAATGAAAGTGATATGGAGTGTTTTACTTGTAAACAATCTCTAGAACCTGAGAAAAAGATTATAAACAATAAATGTGATCTTTGCTCCCAGATTTATTGCAGCGAGTGTTCACCAATAACTGTAACAGAGGACAGATGTATGAAATTAGCTAAGAGGATTCTAAAATTCTTTGGCACTGATTGCGACAATAAAAAACTATGGCTTAACTCCCAACAAATAAGTAATGATAACAAAATTTTACATGATCAAAACATAGAATTACAAAGAGAAATAAGAAAACTACAAGATGAAAATAATGCTCTACATTTAGATAAAAAAAGTATTGATTAAACCACTAGTACAACAGAAAATACAACGCATGCTATATGATAATATAGAGAAGCATTTGTTGTCCAAATTAACTAAAACAGTAAAGAGTAAAATATCCTATGAAATAAATAAAATGAGGACTAATCTAAATAATGTGACTGAATCTAACGTTGAACTGTTGAAGCTGCTTAAAAGTGGACCTAATCAATTTGTGTATCATACACACCATCAAATGCCTCATGAAATCAGTCAACCAAAATCTCATATCATGAGTCAACAAATATCAGGCCTCAAATCAGGCATGAATCAATTATCAGGAATTCAAATCCTCATCAACATGGTAAACATTCCACAAATTATGTTAAATATAATGAAGATGTTCAGTAACAAAAAAAAAGAAGCACACCCAACTCTAACAATTTAGTAATACAAGATGAAATATTTCTACTCGAGATGTATCAACTCCAATTATGTTTAATCCCAATGCGTTTCTCTATGATAACGAAAATGCGGAAGGGAGTAACAAACATAAACAAGATTGGCATAAAGTTTCGCATCGTAAAAAGAAAATACAAGTTGGAGTATCAACAGAACTTGATAGTGGCGAAAATGCTTTGCTTGGTACTACCAAAAATAATAAAAAAGTGAAGAAAATTTGTCTATTTATCTCTAGAGTTAAAGATGCTGTCACTGATCAGACAATAAGGAAATATATAGCTACAAAATCAAATCAAACTGAAGCTAATGTTTCTGTAAAAAAGCTGAATACCTGCCACAACAATCAAGATAATAATTGTTTCCTTGTTGGTGTAGATCCAACAATAAAAGAAGTATTGTACATGAATTCATTTTGGCCAAAAAATGTATGCTTCTCAAGATTTGACTTTAGGAAGGGTCAACATTTCCTCGACAATCCCGCTGTTTACAGAAAAACTGGATCTGGGTCGTTTTTAATAGCAGACACGAAATAAGTACTGAATACTATGTGCCTTCTAAAGTTTTCAATACTACTGAGTCATTCAGGGGTTCAGCGGGGGCTATGTCCATCTTTCATTGGAATATTCAATGTATATGAAACAAAAATCGAAAGGTTTAGTATAAAAAACGCATCTATTAAGATAATCTGCATCACTGAGCACTGGTTAAACAATCATGAAAAAGATTGTTATAATTTAATGAATTTTAGAATGGCTAGCAGTTTTTGTCGAAGTATATATAAAAATGGAGGTTCATGTATATATGTGCATAAATCTCTAGAATTTATAGAGCTAACAAATATTGTCATCTCTTCAGTGGAGAGAGTTTGTGAGCTTGCTATGTAAAACAAAAGAATATTACAATAATCTCAATTTATAGGTCTACTTTTTACCATAATTTGAGCCATTTTATGGACATATTGCGCAATGTTCTTGAGCTGGCTTATAACTTCAAGAAATCTTCTAAAAGTAAATTACTTATAACAGGAGATTTCAATGTAAATTTTTTAGATCCAAATGACCAAAATGCCTCTAATATTAAAAATCTTTTTTTATGCTACAATCTGCATCAAGCAGTTCACCAAAATACTAGATACAATAAATGCTTAGATAATTTTTTTATAAATTTTGACATGTAATTGAAATGGGTGTCTCGGATCATAGGGGACAGTTAGTAGAAACTCAAGAAATCTCTGAAATAAAAAAACAACTTAACTTGTATTAGAAATTATTATTCACACAACAATATTGAACTATTTCTGAACTATTTAAATTCTGAAAAATGGCTAGAAGTTTATGATGAATATTTGGCGAAAGATAAAAATAATGTTTTTATTACAATCTTCAGTTCATATTACAATATATGTTTTAAATCCAAACCTCAAATGCAGAATAAAAGGCAGGGCTCTTATTGGGTTTCTCCCACAATTACTGTGGCAAAAAATAGACTGCTGTTTTTGCATGAATAGTTTTAATTGTAATTTGACGAGCCATAAAATGTAATATTTTCTCAAGTAAATAAAGTTATTGTATTGTATGTAAGTTTCATCAATATGTACGACGGTTTTGAGAACGAAAATATCTAATTTTTTTAATATCTATCCTTTTTCCCTGATCTCAAGCTGTTCTATTAGAACCTCTCTGTTTCGCGTTTTTCGCCACTTGAACCCAATTTTTTTTAAAATAGTTCTTAATGATGTGTAGCTCCCTTTCTACTCAATTTTCTTTTTTAATTTTTCACTAAGAGTTTCGTGAAATCTATGAACTATATATCTGATTGTTCCAATATTGTAGGATGGAATATCTGTTACACTTGATGTTCTTTTGCGCTTTTTTGGACTTTTAAACAATTGTTTAGTTATGGTCGACGTAGACTTTTCACCTTTTGATATCTGGTCACCTTCTATAATTATTCGTTCAATTGTTTTTACCGAGTATCCTGTAGCTGCAGCAACTTGTTCTTTAATTTCAGTCAGAGTTTTACTATCATCGTTGTTTTTATTCAAAACTATTTATTGCCGAGGAACATTTTTTTTTTTTTTATAAAATATTTGAATAGATGAATTATTATTTCCTTTACCTATTATTACCTAAATGTTTCGGCATTTTAACACAAGTAAGTCACTACTCAAAAGAAAATACTACAAACAAATAAAAATTGAATATAACTCAAAATCTGCACACTACATAAACACAAATTCAAGAAAATATTATCATTTACTGATCACCCCTGAGACAACACGGCTATTGTTTGCATCTCTCTTTAACAGTTACAGTAGGCGTTGACAATTGAAATTCGAGATTAACGCACATCCCCTCTTCAGACAAATTAGGTTGCGATGCCTGTAACCGTTTTATAAATTCTGTTAAAGAGATAATCAGTTCTATGTTTAGAATAAGGATAATTTCCTGACCGTAACAGAATTTTATATAAATAAAAAATTCCTTGATTTGTTCGGTCAAATAGTTTTTATTTTTTATAATTTAAGCACAAGCATTTAATATAAAATTCTTTTACTCTTAAAATAATGAGAGCCATAATTTATTCTATCGAAAGGTTGTGAGAATGTTGCTCTATTTATTATAGTACAATTAGATTGTCGTCCTTCCACATGATGTCACAAGGTTGCCTTTAGGAAGAATTGAGAGAGCTGGGACGGGATTAGAATTTGTGTCGACGAGAGTTGGAATCTAATTGATTTAAAATTTACATGTTCGGATGTAGAAGCCATGGGTTTTGATGCTCCATTCTTTCTTTAATTATCAGCTATTTCAATTTTTATTTAGCTTGTTTTTACTTTGGGGATATGGGGCTGTATTTTTCATAATTTGGTAGGGGGAATTGGAGATTATTCAATGTTGATAGTTTCAAAAATTTATATTTTATTGATTTGTAATCCAATTATTTTAGCAATGTAATGTATTTTTTAGGAAATTGATGGTAGATCGCTTCTTCTTTTGAAGAGAATGGATGTTCTAACAAACCTTAACCTAAGATTGGGTCCAGCGTTAAAAATTTATAGACACGTCGTGAAATTACAAGTAAGAAGAGACGATCCGAAATTGTATTGGCTGTAAATGATCTCATTTATTTTTGTTTTTATTAATTTTTTATTTAAGTATTAATTAATTTTGTATTTGTTATATAATTCAGAATCAGCAGACTGTTTTTATTGAAAATTTTGTATATTTCGAATGATTTTTTTCAAGCTGCAGTTATTTGACTATAACTAATTTAAAGTTTTAGACATTTTTGACTGAGTTAAGGTTGTGCTTATTCAGTTTGCTTATCAATGATATAATATTGATATTTTAAGATAGTTCCTTGACAAGCATTGAGAGGAGTATTTGTGATATTAAACTTCTGAAGCTCAATAGAAACAATTGGAAAGTTATTTTTTTGCTATTTTCTTAAAAAATAATGTTTTTTAAGAACAGCAAGGAGAAACATTCCAGAAACGTTGTACATTATTTTTAACAATATTTTTTTAAAATGCAATAAACCTTATTTATTTCTAATTATCAGTAATTTATACAACGAATTTTTATTTATATCATTTAAATGTTTCACGAACAATTTCATATTTGATAATCGCTTGATATACAATTGAGGTTACATTAAAAGATCAAAATTAGGGAATATAATATTTTTGCGTCGTTTTTACACAAATATTTTAAACTATTTCTAATATTGAAGAGCTGGTCGAACCTTACTGGGTTCTACATTGGTTTAAAATATACAGGGTTGGGCAAAATTAGCGAAATATCAGATTTAAGGGTCGAATTTCTTTTTTATGTGAGTATATTTTGATGTACTTATATTATTTATGACGTCATCAATATTCGAGATACAGAGTATGCTTTAAAGTTGAAACGATAAGGAAAGTTTTTGAATATTATGTTTGGAAAAAACGTCGTAGGACAATCACGCCTGCTTATTTAAAAACTTCAAATAGCCCCTATCAAAGTTGGCTACTGACGTTAGTTATCTGCCAAATTCGCGATTTTTTAAAAATCGTTCAAAAATTGTCGTTTTTTGAAATATGAAAAAAGTTATTAGACAAATTTGTTTCTTATGACATTTTACGTCAATATTTGAGAATAATGCGTCGGAACGGAGAAGTGTCGAGTAGGTGGGGCGTCGGGTAGGAAAAGCGTTGGAGAATTTATTTGGATTTTGGAACTGAAGTAGTGAATTCTGAATTGAACTGAATAATGAGTTCGCCGGGATTGGATATTTATATCAAAGGATATTTAAAATATTTTTTTATGGTCCCATGGGACATTTTTTAACCGACTTCAAAAAAGGAGTAGGTTCATGTATGTTCAGCGATAATTCTTTAACACGGTATCCAATTTCAATGATTCTTTTTTTGTTAGAAAGGGGGTACTTCAGGGATGGTCCCATATTAAATTGGTCAAAATCTAATTGAGACCATTAGAAAATCCTCAAACTCTTCATTTTTAATGTATGTTTAGCTGTAATTCTTTACCACCTTGTCCGATTTATATGATTATTTTTTTGTTAGTAAGGAGGTACCTCAGGAGTGGTTTTATCGCTTTTGACTATCAAACGTTCCCGAGCAAATCTCTAGACCTTTTTTCTGCCGTTACATAAATCACATTTTCTACATCCCATCGGCAATTGACCCAATAAAATCTTCCCAAACTCGTGCCAGTGTCCTTTTGGTACCAAAATGTTCTGAACGGCTGCTATGAGGCTCCTTCAACACACTTCTGACATGTAACTTCGGCAGTACCAATTGCGGACTATATGACTCCATTGGACTTCTCCCACATCCGGTGCAATATGTCATCGTGTGAAGATTCAGGGAATCCTACTGAGTCCAATAAACTATAATAGTTCCAGTATATTTGGGTATCTCTTGCCAAGTAGGTCTAACTTTTTTTAACTCATTCTCGGATAACCTTCAAGTCATTGTCTTTCCTTTGTCTCTTTCTCAGGCTTTCAAGGGTTATTTCCTCTTTGTCTAACTTCTTCAACCGGTACCTTCATTGTCGTTCTAAACAGGGTCGCCTGGAAAGTGTCTGCGTTGCTATGGAGACGGGCTCTTTAATGCACTACTTCCTGATTATTGCTAGAAAGCCGACAAGGTGTGGGTGACTGACTTCTCTAGAAAGCATATCTGCTGTAATTATTTCCTATTGATCTTCGTGACGGGCTTTTGGAGATTGATCTAAGCGACTTTTTGTCCTCATTCCACGATTCTCGATCTATAGAACGTGCCTTGCTTCTACAGGTTCTTTGAAGGTGTCCGATTCTTTGGCAATTGCTTTCATTTTGGTTGTTTCGTTGCATATTTTGCAGGATGTTTAAGATTTGTGAGAGAGTATGTTAGGGAGTAGTCTGTTTCGTGATACATTGAGGTTTTCGAAGCTCGAATTAAAAAAAAATAAATTAAAAAAAAATAAATAAAACAATTTAGACATTAGACGTCATATGAAACATAATTTTGGTGTTTTCGAAGCTTGAAAAACTAGAACACATTTTCCGTTTCAATGTTGTGATGCCGGAAAAACCTCATTTTCTAAAATAACACGTCACGAGTTTGACGTTTTTGATTCATCAGAAGAGTAATGTGTGAATACAAGATAAGTTTCCTGTCCACTATAGCAGTCTTTAATCAAGCGAGCTCATGACCTACAAGGGGACAACTTTTGATATTTTGAATCTTAGCGATTTTTTATGGTAGTTTCCTTGGAAAAATTCCCTTGTGCATACAAAAGCCCTTTATAAACGCAATCCAAACAACTCGCGCGTCATAATTATTGTAACATTGATTAGTAATATATTGTATCATGCATGAATAAAATCATAACATAATACTCAACTGTGATTGGATCATAAACTATTATTAGCCTGATAACTGTTTCTTTTTCTTCCAGTCTTTTATCTCTTTAGGCCATTTTTTACGTCTGTTTAGTACCTTTTACTTATTTGTCTCTTTCATTAGATATCTGCAGTACAATCTTGTTCTATTTTTCTGCACACGGTCACCATATTCCTTATATGTTTAATTCCTATTTTCATATTACATAATGAATGTCCTTATTTTTTTATTAATTTTTTCTTGCTTTGGTTTTCTATTTCATATCAATTTTATTTTATTGAGCAGCTATTCACGTTCTTCGATAATTTATATATATCTCCCCGTATCATGTACTTCTTTTCTTCAATTTTCCCTCATGTTTTTAAACGTTTTGTCTTTTTAATGAATGCCCAGACTTTGTTAACAAGGTAACATCACATCGCCTAGTGAGAACATTAGTGACCTAACTCATTATTGACAACTACAGCTACCGAGCGGACAGTAGTAGAACTATAATTTCGCCAGTTATGTACCAGTTGCGGGCTACATTAAGCAATTTTTTGAAGTACACAAGTCAAAAACGTGTATTTTTGAGTTACGTCACTGATGTTCTCACTAAACGACATGTATTTACTATAAGCTGTTATTTTCATTAAATGGTTTCTAGTGAACAATGTAAAAAACATCTGTCTCAGGTTGACTTCACGAATCTTAAAAGACCCACTCGATGTCCTTCGTTGTAGACCAATTTTGTCTCACTAACCAAAATGTCAATTTCTATTATACATATATAACTTTCTCTTGATATGTAAATATGACATTTCCATTAACATCTTCCATTAACATCTTCAATGCCAAAGGAATTTCTAGAATTCGTTCTCTTAGAACAAAGCAATATTAAAAAAAAACTATATACGGCAAATTTAGTGACAGAATTTGTATTTATTAAAAGTTAACTGTCATTGGAACCAACAGTACGTCCCACTAATATAGCGTATTTAAATAATTCAAAATAACGTAGATCCCATTTGGACTAAGCGAACAATTTTTTAAATTTCACTTTGTAAAGCCATTGAGATAGAATAAAAAGGAGATGTTATCACGATGCTAAAGTAACCGCTCTTTTGCATTACATTTTTACGTCATATGTCAAACTAGAATCAGTTTTGGTGAGAATAAATGTCTTTTTTTGCAAATAGCTTCATTTAAATGATATAAAATCATTTTTATTACGTCAGTCTTCAAATATAAAATTATTGACTTCATATAAATCAAAGTTCGACTGAAGTCGCCATTTTCAAAACATTTTTCCGTCACTTGAAGTGCGTCGATCTATAAAAACGCAAAATAGTGTATATGTTGCCTCCACTTTATTTTATCTCGATGTATAAGGCGAAATACCCAGACATAATCTCTTGTGGCGGCTATTTGTGATCTTCCTGGCATTGCACGTGTTTTAATAGATTTAGTTATCCGGTAATGTATTTATTAAATATTTTAAGCGTTGTTTAATGGATAGAAAAAGTTAACCCAAAATATTATTCAAAAAATGCATCTACTGAAATAGTTGTACAGTCGCTTTGTATTTAAAAAAATATATATAATTAAATTTCTTCTTTCTGACGATTTGTAAATACTTAATTTTGCCCTAAATCATTTGTAAATAAATGAATTGAACGTTATTCGATAATTTCCAAAAACGTTTGTCTTTCTTAAATTTATTTAAATTTCTATTTATTTTCTGTCGTATGTTTATTGTTAATAAATATTTGTTTTTATATTATTTTAGTTTTATTTAAATTGTTTATGTTGCTCTATACGTGTATGTAACAACGACATATAATTTCATTTGGTGGATCAACGTGTCAACATAACAATTATTTCCAATGAAATACACTAATGTGTAAGTTAACAAAGAATGTCAAAAAAGAGGGCGATTTAAAGGTCCTTTGTAGAAACTCGTTTCCACTTGAAAGTTGCTGATTCTCTTAGGTTTACAGTAGTTAGGGGACGTCCATTAGTTACGTGAGGTGTTCAAGGGGGGAGGGGGTCAAGCTAAATTTTTCCAAATCTCACTTGTAAATCTGACGTAATTTTTTTCTAGTAGAAAACGGGGAGAGGAAGTCAAAAAAATCCTCAAAAATACCTCAATTAATTAATTGACGCTCCCTTATGTGACTTTACACTTAACATAAAAGGAGAAATGAATTATTTTTTTCGATACATATCTACAAATGACTCTCTTAAAACTGCTAAACATTGTTACTTCCAACCGAAAATATCTCCAATATTAGTCTTTAATTAATTTAGAACAATATACTATCAAGGAATAGTACAGCACTCACCAGCGGATCTGCAAGTCCTGAAGGAACATCCATTCACCTCTGGTCAAAATGAAATAAAAACATAATATTCCCTTAATAGCATAGTTGAATGGTTTTGGCAACTGACTGATAGTTTAGGGGTAGAGACGCCGAGACTTCACAAATCCTAGGAGTATTTTCATAACTGGTTTTAGGAAAGGGAGGAGAAAATAAGTGAATAAACAGTAACATATCTATATTTAACCCTTTAAGGTCCATTTACACCACTAGTCGTTAAGAAATAAGCCAATATCAAAATGACAGTTTTCTTATTACAAATGTCATTTTAATCTTCGATTATTTCTATTCGCTCCGTGCGAAGTCATGGAAAGGGAAGCAAAAGCGATACTAGCGCTAGCTGCGGATAATTCGTGCATTTTAGGGGGATATTTTGTAATTTTGGCATATCAAATACACGTATACATTTTACTTTTTTTCAAAAAAGTAGGTAAAAACAACACAATAAGCAACCGGAGTTGCTGTGTTGAAAATTGTACAAATACTAGCAAAAAAAAACAGTGAAACTTATATAACAAATTTCACTAACAAAGTGGAAATTAAATCAAATAAATAAATGGATAGGTGTACAATAAGAAGAAAAATTATCTTTATTTTTGTGATAATAACAGTAATGCTGGAAATAGTAGACATCAGAAACTAGAAAGTTTTTAAATAAACAATAAATTATCATTTTACGATGTTCTTTAATATCCCTTTATTCTTAAATGTTCATTCAGCAAGGACTAGATTTCAAGATTTCTGCCGTTGATTATAATATTTGGCTGGTATGCAATTTTGTGACTTACTGATCGGAAACCAGTTTTAATCATTCATTCTATGTTTTCTTTAGAACAAAAATGAAAATATAAGTAGCGATCCTTTTTATACATTTTAACTTCACGCTATTATAAATGGTTTCTTCAATGACAACTTATTAGACTTAGGCAACTTCTCATACATTTTCCAGTAAATACTGTTGCCTGCCTATATTTTATTATTGATTTTTAATGATTATACATAATTTTCTTCAATTTAAGCGTGAAAAATATATAATAATAATAAATTAATGTTTTAATTGTTTTATAAATCCATATACTTTTATTAAAACTAACATATATACTTTTTATTTACGAATTCTATTAAAAATTGTATTTATCAGTATAGGCAGAAATACTCCTTTAATACCAAAACAAATTGGCGCTGCTGTCGCGCACGGAGCGAATAGCCGTGCAAATTTATATCTCATATATGACCTCTTACAGTTCATCAAATTTCTAGAGGCTTTCGACGGTTAGACAGAGAAAGCACTACTGACAGGCATCCCGACGGATTTACGCAATGAAAGTACACTCTGCGCATCAAGTATTACACTATTTCATTCAGACGTAAATGTCAGATGTAAATTTCGCTAAAACATTTCTTTTATTTTCGTTTGTGTTTTTTGCTCATTACAGTTTAATAGAACCTAAGTATGGAGTTTAATAGCAAATCAAGAGGCCGCGTGATTAACAGTCAATCTCGCGAAATAATAGCCAATGTTATAGAGTTTATGAGAAGAGAAGGAAACTTTAATTCACCTTCAATACCATTTAAAAATGTAAATGATCGTGTTGCTGCAGCCAACAGGAGTATCTAAAAACACTATCGTCCGCATTTCTGGAGAGAAGAAAAGAATCGATAACCGTGAGATATCGGAATTTTCATCACCAAGAAAAACCATTAAAAAACCAAAAACAGTTAATGATATAGATGAAGCTGCACAAGAATCAAATTTTATTTTTTTATTATTAGATAGCTATTTTTGTTTCTGAGTTGTGTTCATTTACAGGCTCAATTTTTTTCCGTTTCTCCTTTTTGATTTTATATGGGGTTTCAAGTTGTTTTTGACTTATTTCGACGTAAATCACAACAACACACTTTTTTAATAAAGCAAACAAGTGTTAAGAGGTATATGTACGTGTAAACTACAATTACAAAAAATTGATATGAAACCCATGAAACCACCAACAAAAATGTAAAGCTAGCTTCCGTACTAGAACATGGTGTCATTCGTCGAGATAATTTATCGTTTTGTTTAATAGATCAAGAAATGTAAATATTCCCCTGTTATTTTTTATAAAATTATAAGAGAAATAAATTTTTTTCTAAATAGTATAGTTTATTATTTTGTAGAAAAACAAAATTTCGAAAATTTTAGTAATGTTTCAGAAACAACCGTTATTAATAATAGGTACCATTTTCCTTAATAAGGTAGAAATAAAATATAAACTATTTCCACGATTTACAAAGGCCTACAAAAAAATTATAGGTATTTTCCGCTATCCTATAAAATTTATATTTTCTGACTCAATTTCAAAAGGTTGAAGGAATTCCAAAACACCTTTTATGGCATAATAATTATTTTCAATTCTACATACTATCTTTAGCTGCTTTTAAAAACGTTCTAAGAAAGTCCAATCAGACCAATTTAATCCCTAAACTATTCCACACTTTTAAAATTTAATTACCTAAAAATATTAAAAACTATTTAAAATAACTTGTTTAGCAGACTGTACAATAGCTATCTTAGTCACACGTAGCGCGTTCTCTGTCAGGGCGTCGAACACCTCTAGAAATTTGATGAACTGTAGACATAAATATGTAAAATTAGTCACAATATAACTTTTTATATTAAAAATTTTTTGAGGTGGGAAATATATATCCCAGAGAAACTTAAGTGTAGCGACGAAAGATATCTCTGCTATCAGAAGTCTTTTTTAGATACACAATTATGATCTATAAATAAACAAACAAAAAGATAAGCAAGTAAAGAAAACAAAATGGGTTTTAGTGATCTTTATTTCACACCTAATTGGTCTACAATTTTCTGCATTCAGCAGTCAAAATTTGTACTAAAAAATTCCTAAGCCCTATTATTTTATGAAAAACATGTAGTTTCATTTATAACAAACATTAATGGTTGCATAATGTTTGTTATATGTGCTGGTCAAAATGTTTATATAAAACAAAAACGTTTATAAATAAAAATTCACCTAATCTCAATGCGCAAATTCATTTTGTAGCACTGTTCACTATGAAATAACAAAATTTCTCACTAAACTTTATCATTTATTACTAAAAAAAAATATATCTGCCTGTACTTGTCACAAAATGTATTTGTTTTTGTAATAATCAAAAGATATTTGTAAATAAGAAAAGTAGTGTCCTGGAGAGACTTCCCTCTAAACATGAAACATTACCAGTCTTTTTTTGTAACGTTTCTCATAGAGACTTGATATATTTTTGAAACGATACTAAAATATCCCATAGATGTTTAATCATATTAATTAACATTCCTCGCAAATGAAGTTTTATGTACGCTGTAATACTTGAATTAGCAGTTACATAAACATCTTCTGTACTTCTTATTAGTTACTTCGTGTGACAAACATTTATACGATGTTAATTTTTTTAAATCACAATAATATCGCATACAGGTCAGCACAGTAATGTGTACAAGTTACACATCTTTAAAATGGCTATCTTTAGTCTTTACATCGCAGACCTGACAGTTCGTCCCGCGTTCATACCAATGATCGCTTGCTACTTACGTAACCGGTAGTACTGTATATTATGGAGCAATCTGTTGCCGTTGCCCAGTATTAAGTATTTGATCAAAGTTCTTTTTACCTTTGATATTAATTTAGACCATTGTATTATATCATGCTTTTTTTGTAAAATTTTCTGGGATTAGAAATTACTGAAATTAGAAGTTAACTTGTCTTCTAATCTTTTGACTTCGAGTTTATTTATTTTTATTCTGCTTTATATAGATGAAATATAAAATATTTATATAATATGGTCCATATAAAATTTAAAAGATAAAAATAAAAAGGTATGAACTGTATCGTATTTGAAACGTCACATTTGGTTCATTAATATGATTTTATTTTATGGGCTTTTATAATAACATATACAAGAAGTAAAAAGACTTTCTTGGATATAACAGGAATGTCACATCTGGTTTGTTAAAAAGACAATTTTTGGGAACTTCCAATAACGTTGAATAACGTAACAAGGTATAGCGCTGTAATATCACCGTCTACATTGTTTTATAACAAAAGTAACCGTCCCTACTCTGGGCTTGGACGGTTATGAGTCCGTCCTACAGATGAAAACAACAGTAAAAATGAGAATTACAATGTAAACAATGTGATGTAAAGTTCTCATTAATTTAACGTTTACATGCATAGTGGGTGGAAGGGAAGAATAGCAACCACCCAGTTTTGATTCAAACCACATTAAAGAATTGGGCAATTCCCTAACTACAGATTTCAGTAAATTTGTTTTATGTGGGGTGAGAAATTATTATTCCAGAGACACTTAAAGGGTGTAAAAATCTACAAAATTAAATAGTTTCAAGATAAATAAACCCATAATTTTATTTAAGCACTAAGCAAATTTAACCTGCTATGACAAGCTCTAGTTGATAACATGTCCGAATTTTTTGATAAAGGTTTAAATGAGATCATTAGACGTGATACAGAAATGATAGGTAGGTAGTAAATTTCGTACTGGATTATATAGTTTGGACTTAATAATTATATCAGTGGTGCTTGAATGTAAGAGCTGTAGGGTTACAGCCCCTCAGTAGGTACAAGGAGAAACCAATTTATACTTGAATGAAGATATATAATGCTTGGCATTCTATATTATACTCATACTCTAACAGTTAAGGGGTCTGTATCGATACATTTCTCATATATAGGTACCGATGCTGTATAGAGGTATTTGAGGATTTGAGAACGAGCCTGAAACGGCGCTTGGACCGAATTAGCACATCAAATTGTCGTCTCGGGATCTGGTGATGGTCTATAGGTAGGGCATTTGTGCGCAAAACAAAGATGCTTGGGTTGGATTCCCAAGACGACAGGCTTTTTTTCAAATCTCCAAGTATCTGTTTTCACTTTGAGGCTCGGGTATGGTCTTAATAATTCGTAGTGGGATTTTTGAGATTTGTTTTCGAATTATCAAATTATTTCTTCAACTTATTTCAGATAATTCCGACTTTTCGGATTTATATTTGCGAAGACAGAAAAATGAAATCTGCCAATCGCTCTCAAATTATGCGAACTACTACCCCTACAAATTTGGACGCTAAGTTCGGAAACACCCTATATTACTACGAACAATTAATTAGGTAAAATTGATTTGCTGTCGTGTGCTTCACTACTTAAAATTTAAAAAGGGTGGTCATTCTTCCTATCATCCAAACGCGACGCGATAAAATATAACCAGTATCAAATGGGTCAAATTAGGGAGAATTATTATTCATGGGTCATTAAAACATAATATGATTAAGTGATCCGACTTCTCTATACTCCTAAAAAGAATCATCTTTAATGCCACTGTTGAAGCCATTTATTCCAAATTTCGTGTTTGATAGAGGGTAAAAAGTTAGACTTATTAAGTTTAATATCTACAGGAATTTTAAGGTTTCACCTTATATACAAAGGGATGTGATTGTTCTTTATATTAGTATTTTTTCTTTGTTAAAAAGGAACTATGATCGGTTTCTGCAGAAAATAAATATTTATACACAGTGTTCGGTTTTTAAAACAAAATAAAACAGATATAGGTAGGCCTTTGATTGAATTTGGTATTAAATTATAGGGAATACCAGAAGACAAATTAATGAATCTTATACCTGTACTATAAATAAGCGATAGACTTTCACAAAGCAATATAAAATATCCAATATAAAATCGATGTATTTTACTCTCATGCAAAGTAGGGAATTTGGTGTCAAATTACAAGTTCCGGAATATGGACTACACTAGTAATAATCCTTATATTTCTATGCGATGTATCATTCACAGTGAATCGGTTTCGAACATATTAATATAGGTGTTGTTTACTTAAGTTTTGCTTACCGTTTAGAGAAAATCCTTTAGACAATACTCAGTTGAAATATTTATATTCCCAATTATCTTATTTGCATTTTGATATAATAAACGTAGAGATTTTGGGCCATTAACTTCTAGGTTTATTAGTGTTGTTTGTTGTTTAGTTTATAGTACCTATAAAAAATGGATGAGACAGGGGAAGAGACGCCGATGATAGCGTTTCGGACAAATGGATCATCGCCAGAGTCATATGTAAGTTATTTTAAATAATATACTATGATATTGATTAAAATAAAATCATATATTTTTAAAAATACCTTATAAACGATTTCGTATTATCGAAAAATGATGAACATACTTAACATCATTAAATAAAAAAAATTAGTACCTACCTACTTGTTGTTTTGGTCTAAGTATAGCCTAGAAAAGAAAGAAGTACAACAATTTAGTTTGAAGAACGTAGTACAGGTTCAAGAGGTAGACATTTTATTTATAACTCATTCTTCAATGCTTATTTGCAGTTAAAATTATTTTTTTTCTCTCTAACTTGACGCTGCTTATTCACTCTATTTTCCTCTTCAAATCATCCTTTTCATATAATATAACCAGGCTATACAATAGGTTTCCGAGACATGTTTTTACTTGCTCATTGAGAACTATAAAACAAAATATAAAAGAACTAACATTCTACACTTGTGCTTTATATTTACTCTGTCTATTTATTATATTATTATCTATGCGTCATTAACATGGAAGGAGTTGAACTTGTTTTTATCTAGCTTATTATATTTTTTAATTAGTTTAGTTAAATAGGTTGAGAGGAAGAGAAAACTTACCCTTGCTTGCAAGGACTAGACCTAACTCTTACTTTTGTATTTATCTGTATTTTTTGTTTTTTGCCAATAAAAGCTTTTATTATTATTACCATTCAAAATTTAATCTACGAAGTGTGTATATATTACCATTTTATATGGCTTGACCTTATTTATATTATAGGAACTTATTTTGTAAAGTACGCCTATAGAATGTGACCCTTTTTTAGTGCACTCTTCTTTTATTTAGACTATAGAATAGTTCAAGAAATCTATATATGATGTGGCTTATGAGAGTTCAGCTTTAATATTAGTAGAGGAGCTGTCAAGAAATTGCGTATACTTATCGTACATTCTTATTACTATTTTAATTATTTCAGCACCTATTTTGATATTTTCTTAAGCAGTTTGAGGTTAGGTTGATAAAGTTCATAGATTAATAAATAATAAACAATAGAGAGGTGAGTGATGGATTTTTGTGAATTCATTAAAAAGTAAAGTAAATGGGAAATCAATGAGATTGATTTAAATATAATATATAATTATAAGATCAAACGAACTTTCCTTAAGTGAAGTTCGATCTTGATTATACACTGCGCTCCCTTCGAAGATGATTAAGTAAACGTATTATTCATTTATGAGCTAGTTGTGCACCATAGTCCAAAGCCAAGAACTGATAACCTAACTCTATGTAATTACCGCGCTCTGCAGGCGTGGCTGTCACTTCTTCAAAGCCTTGTCGCAACTGTGATGATCTGGGATTCACAGGGCTGGGTTGGGAGAGATCATGTTCGAAGGGAGCGCAGCGCAGTGCATAATCAAGATCGAACTTCACTTACGGTAAGTTCGTTTGATCTTATAAATATACACTGCGCTCCCTCCTTCAGATAATAAGTAAACGTAGATGTTTAAAGACAGTTGCGACCACAATAAACAACACAATTTTCAATAAATCTTTATTGCAAAGTTTACAACTGTAACAAAAACAAACGAAAGTTTAACTATAAAAAACTAAATAAGAATGGTCTCAGCAAAAGAACTGGGATCCTGCCTTATAGGCCGATTATAAAACTTAGCGAACATACCTCGTACATTTAGCATTTGTGCGGCTTGCAAAAAAATCGATTGAAGGTTGTCCAAACTTTCTAACTATTATTTGAAACGCCTCATTATTTAGTTCCCACTCAGTCTCTGGAGACCTCCTAGATTCAAAGTCTGCTTCGAAATTATCTGTTGAACTTATATAAGAAGCAAATATGTAAATACCACGAGCTTCACACCATTGCCATGTTGTTCTTGCCAAAGTGTTGAGCTTGGGGTAGCGTATGCCCCCCTTTTTGTTTATATATCTATGACATAGCCGTGGTGTTATCAATTCTGAGAAGGACATTACAATATTTCTCTTCGTTTACAAAACATCTTAAAGCAAAATAGGCAGCCCTCAACTCTAAAAAAAAATATATGGTGTGATTTTTCATGATCAGTCCAGCTGCCCTAAACCTTTTGGTTCTTATGTACTGCACCCTAACCTGATAATGATGCATCAGAAAATATTTCAAAAGCAAAAGAAGATCTAGTGATGTATTCAAAGCTTGTTGGGATGTTTTGAATCCACCATTTAATATCTAATTTAACACACTCAGGTATAATCATTATAGCCTCATAATCATCTTTTTAATGCTGTAAATCTAATTTGTTCTAGGATTTTAATGTAAACCCAACCATATCTGATTGCTGGACATGCAGCTACCAGAACGCCTATTAGTCTAGAAAATTCTCTAATTGAACAGGAATACATCTCTAGGAAAGAATTGAGCAATTGTAAAATCTTTAACCTCTTTTCTTCGGTGAGAGATATAGTCATTAGTGTCGCATTAAAATTAAACCCTAAGAAATTGCAGCTAGTGGATGGATTGAGGTTACTCTTCTCCATGTTAATTATAAAACCTAATGTTGTTAAAAGAGATGAAGTCTCTTTAATATTATGTTTACAATGTTCAAAGGATTTGCCCAACAATATAAAACCATCTAGGTATACTACAGATAGCAACCCTTTAGCTCTAAGAGTGGATATCACAGGCTTCATAATTTTTGTAAAAACTAGTGGAGCAGTGCATAATCCAAATGGGAGACAACAAAATTCATATAAGATATCATTGAAAAAGAATCTTAAATACTTTCTGCTTGAGATTTTGATATTAACTAAAAAATAAGCTTCTTTTAAGTCCAAAGTTGCCATAAAACAACTTTTGGTAATTAATTTTGCTACTGTACTTTTATCTTCCAACTTAAAATGTTTTCCCATATTTTATTAATTTTTTTCTATTTGAGGCGTACACAACTTTGCATCAAAATGAAAAGTGACAGCCACGCCCGCAGAGCGCGGGAATTACATAGAGAGTTAGGTTATCAGTTCTTGGCTTTGGACTATGGTGCACAACTAGCTCATAAATGAGTACTACGTTTACTTATCATCTGAAGAAGGGAGCGCAGTGTATAATATAATAATGTATCGATTGGTAGCCGCTGTCGGCCCATGGCAGCACCTATGAATTGCAACATTGATACTGTTTATCATCATAATATTGCAATAATCTTTTGTAAACTCGCACCAGTTTATACCTCTGTATTTCTTTATATAGACTTTCAATCTCGTTTTTTAAGAAATTGAATCATTTTACATTTTAAATTACTTTTAGATTAGTTGTTCCTCATCCGCTCTATTTTTCGAGATTAGACTAAGTCGCTTAATTCTAGTTGATTCAAATTTATCAATAATACAATTGCTATACTATTAAAAAGTTTCTGAAAAATCAGAGGTATGCCATCGCAAAGTATCTGGTAAATAATGAGCTTTAAAATAATATAAACAATAGAAATTAAGGATAATTTTTGATTTTCGGGTCTTCTATCTCTTCTATCTACATACAACAACAAAAATCCAACACATACTAAAACTGGTTCAATATAGATTTACGATGAATTTTCAAGCGCTTCCTGAACATATTTTATGAAATATTTACTCAGTACAGAAATTAATTACACATTCCTAACGGGAAAATAATAAAAAAGACAACCGCAACAGCAATATCATATAACAAATATTATTTCATTACTGTCTGATATTTCATTTTACAGTGTCATTTTTTAGTAAAATTATTATTTTACAGAAGTTGTTTCTGATTCATTGATTTCAAAACGTGTTTTATGAATGATTTTAAAAAGTTATAGATACAGGGTCGTCTCGCAGATGTGCCACGTATTTGATTCAAATATTTACCTCTTCACAAAAAAAAATGTTTTTTATTATGTATATACCTGGTGCTTCAGAAAAATTCGGTTCATTTACAATATAAAGTAATTAAAATTTTGTAATTAATATGTTTTTCTTAGAATGATATTGATTTGAGCTGTTGTCATAATAACTACATGGTCACTTATACCTAATGGTGGTTCTGCCTAGGGGGGCTTATAACATATGCCCGTTATATCAACAGGTTAGTGCGCAACACATCCGCGCATATCAGTCCGTTTTACAACAATAAAATGATATTTAAATTTAAAGTACACTGAATAATTGAATAATTCAAATATATTTCGCTTAATAACAAAAGTAATACAGGGTAAGTATTGTTTTAAAATTATATATTTATATAAATACTACAATTATTTGAAAAACATGAATTGATCAATTATTTGTACAATGTAAATCTGACTTTGGGATTGTCACCCGTTCGAACCGATACAATAACAAAACTGAACAGAACAATATGGTTATGGTTGCTGAATAAAACGTGGTAAGTACTTTTATTACTTTTAATTTTAGTTTTAGTTAAACATGTTAAATTTAAAATTAAGCAAAGATATTTTGATGTTTTAACATGTGTTTAGCAGGTCCTGTTCGTAATAAATTCATAATATCTAATTGTAATAGCGTTATTTGTATAAAGGTAAATAGTACAATTTACTGTCCAATTTATGCTGTAAATTTTAAGAACACATTTTTTTTTATTTCCTTCCGATATTAAGCAAGGAACTAAATGATGCCGCATAAACTTCATCATTCCACTTGCGAAAAACCATTTATAGGTTACAAGACTGTAAATTGGCTTTAACTTTGGTACCCTTAAAAGCTAAATTAACAGTAAAGAGTAATACTAAAGTAATATTGTTATCATACCGTCAAACAAATTACCAGTGAAAAGAAAGTTACATTCGATTAAAATTTCATCCAATGAAATATAATTATTACCTAAAAAACAATAATAAGATCTTGTATTTTTAAATCAAACCAGTGAATGGTTAGCTCCAAGGAAGAAAAAACTCTATTTTATAATTAGAAAACAGCAAAGTAAAATTTGCGAATCAAAGAAGGACCTCAAAGCTTGATCCCGCAGACACCTGTTTTTTTAAAAGTACTACATCTAATTAAAAAAGATGGAGGGACTACCATTATTAATTATAAAATATTATAATTAAAGTATAAAACTGTGACAATGTCTAAAAGAAAAAAGAGATTTAAAATGATATGAAATACTACTTTGAACTTTTTCTGTTTCAGATTATATGGATGGTTCTCCTTCATGTGTTTTGTTACCTACCCAAGTTTACAGAAAGTTTTAGTTGTTTTATTAAAATATTATTTAGAAAATTTATTATAAATTAGTTTTAATGATATAATAGATAATACAATTATTTTATATTACATTATTTTACCCTTCCTAAAATTATGGGTCATAAAATTTTACATTTTGATTGGCATTTTGTTACATCTTGCATCTTGTCTGTGTTGTAAAAAATGCCAATAAAAATGCAAAATTTTATACTAATTAAAGTAGAGCTACAAACAAAATCCCGCTAATTTTTAAATTAAAAAAAATATGCAGGTATCTATATTACCGACTGAGAAATAGTTGGAGAAATCCCTCCCATTTGGCGGTGATAGCAAACATGTTGCCACATTTATACAAAGAAACGGCAACTCTTAATTATCCTTCCTCCATGGTTCTGCCTTAATAGATATGACAATTTTTTATCACTAGTTAGTATTAAGTCCAGTTGCGATTTTTAAACATTACGTATCCTCGTTGGAAAGGTAATCCACATCCTAAGCCTTGTTTTGTTTTAAAACCATTTGTGTTACTATGAATTATTGTACCTGCCACGTCTGGCTCTTCTATTTGTTTCATTATAACTTAAATATTTCTTATAACATTAAGATCACGGGTGAGATGAAGTCCATGTTCACTTGAAGCATTGGAAACATATCGAGAGCCTCTCACCTCCCCAAATCCCACGTCAGGTTCAACTCCAACCGTACGAAGTCCTTCCTGGGTAGTTATTTTTTATCTGCAACACACATAATTTGTATTTTTATCTTACTCTTCCCTCAAAATTTCTACTTCCTGATATTTAAGAATAGATGATACCCTGAACTCCTAGGAAAAGGAATCCATATTTAATCTAATATTGTCTGACGCCTTTAACTATTTTTGTCTGTTATCGATTAATTATTTTTAGAATGAGTCCGAAATAACACTATCATTAGAATCTGTCAAAAGGAGACTACGGACTTATGCAAGATGGTCACCAGTTGAAGAAGGTGTTACTTTAGCGTGGGACAACCTTTCCATATATGCAACAACAAAAAGTAAAGGAAGAATAAGTCATAAAAGGATTATTAATGGAGGTATGATATGAATAATAAATAATAAGACATTGTACATTATTAATTTATTATTGTTATATATTTTCCATTTTCAGTAACCGGAGCAGTAAAAGCAGGAAGTTTGGTAGCCATAATGGGGTCGAGGTAATCTTTAAGATACAAGCATTTAAGATTTCAATTATAAATGAGTCTTTTGTAACTCAAAATCCAAAAATCTTGATTATTGGATAATGTTTTAATACTATCCTACTAATTTATTATTTATAAGCTTTACCTTCTTGTTTAGATAAATTCTACTTTACATTACAGCGGGGCCGGTAAAAGCACATTAATGTCAGCTTTAGCACATCGAACACTAGGTACGTATTTCTACATTACATAATACGTACATAAAATAGAAATTGTAAGAAAAGTAATTTCCATATATTTAATCATGATATTCTGTAACGATGTCCCAATATTTTAACCATCCCATGGGGATTTTCTTATAAAATTTTGCAATTTGGGTCTTCTCTGTCCAGATATAAGATATAAGTCTCGTTTTTGAACGTAAACTTCTAATGTACGAAAACATTAAATAAGAGCGAAAAACGTTTTTAAATTGTGTGTAGTTAAAATCTTATAAAAAATATTCTGAAAGAAGTAAAACGAGATGTGGCTAATATTTACTCTTCAGAAATATAAATTGAAAGTAGAGACACCATCACAAAATAAGGTACGACTAGAAGCTAATGTGTACCAAAATTACAATTTATAAGTTTCACCATTATTTTCAGACTTAAATATCATCTAGACCCAAATTGCAAAATTATATAACCCACCCCCTCCCCTTAAATGGTTGGTAGAACTGTTATACTAAACACTGTATATCCACGGTGATTCAGAGCGAAATGTACATACGTTTACTTTATATGTGGGACACTAAAATTAGCAATTACCCAATGTTAATGGGTCAATCACATTTTATTACCTATGATTAAATCTCAACAAACCATTTGGTGTAAACATTTCAAATATGTCAGGAAGACTCATATCGGCACAGCTCAATTAATGCCCTAGAAATAATAAATAAAACCGAGGTCGTACGTTATTGCAGGTGCACGCCAATATAGGTATAATATACCTTTTCGGCGTCCCTGTGCTCCCCCCTAAGGGGTTTCTACAGGCTCCTCAAATGAGGCTTGGGTTTCAGGCTGCCTTCCCTTCTCCGGAGTTTGCATGGCGGCCACTACAGCGTCACGAGCTTACTGTATCAGCATTTGTATGCCCTACTTCTCCTCATTCATTTAACTCATGAATTCTAGCCATACATTCCCACCGTCTAGAGCTTTACGAGTTCGGTCATTCATCCAGACCGTGGTTTGTACAGTCTCTGCTGCGCCTATGATTGGCGTTTTAATTACCTTTCATAATCAGTCAGCGACCCGGCAAAATATTTGAAGAGTCCAAAGCAAACACGATGAAGGTCATGAAAAGTTAATTTTTTGTAAATTGAATTTAGAGCTGGAATATTAGTGTAAATGAATTTTGCCATTTTGTGCAACATTTATTGGAAAATATAACTTGAAAAACGTCTTGATTTTGTTCTTGCTCTTCTTCACGCACGTCGCACAGTGAGATTAACCTTTTGCCTGTGAGATTCATCTTTTTTGCTGTGTACACGATTTTTTGTTTCTGAAATAATTCCTTAACTATGACCTTTAATATTTTGTAAATCAGTTCAGCATTTACTATAGACCCTCAGCTATTTTATCATGTATTTAACCCATTTTTAGGAAAAAGTAGCTTTCATCGTTTTTGCTGTGAGCTCTTCTCATTTAAATTTTACTCCTACCGTTTGCAGTACTTAAAAGGCTACCTGGTTGTCTGTCATAATAAAGATTCTCTTATCTTTGAAAGGGTAGTTTGGTATGATTAGGCATTATCGCTGCTACCTCAGCGTAGAAGACAGTTACCAGTATCCTGAGATTAATTAGTAATTCCCTGTGTTTTAGTGCTGTTTTTCATATTTTTTTTTTTCTAAAATTATTTCCACAGGGCGGCTAAAACAGTAAAGCGCTTTTTTAATAAAATTTTACATATTTTAACCGGTTGCAAAAACGTTCATTAAAATTTATGAGCTTGGGAATATAATCTGTCTGAATATCACGAATCTTAAATTACTTATGAAACTTCTAAATGATAATGAATGTTCTTACAAACTGGCTATTTGTTTTACTGAAACATGTATCTTTAAAATTGTATTTGTTTAATTTCATAGGGAATATGCTAATCGAAGGAACAATTCTAATAAATGGTCGACAAATAGGAAATTACATGAAATTTCTCAGCGGCTTTATGCATCAGGAGGATATATTCGTACCATATCTCACTGTCAGAGAACACATGAATATAATGGTAAGGATATTTACCAATGGTTTGTATTCTAATTAAGTTAATTAAATGATTTATTAAATATTCTACCTTAAAATGTGAGTGACAGAACCAATAATAAAATAAGGTGGAGATTTAAACAAGTACAATAGTGTGTAAAAAATAAATTTTATTAAATTCACGCTAAGCCCTTTCGGCTTTACAAAGCCATCATCATAGGCTTGTTCGAAAGATACACCACTACAACCACCACCAATTTAACAAAATAAACGTTAAGAAAAACATTATTTATCTATTTATTTATTACAGTATCCAACATGGTTTCTCCTAATTACAGAATAACGAAAGGAATATTACAGTACCCAGCAAACATTTTGTGTAGGGGAATAAAATACCCAATAACTGTTACCATGGTAATAATAGCCATTTATGTTTTATAATTAAAAGGCCGGCATATATAGGTCACTACGGCCGACAGTCGGATCGAAGTCACTTAGCCATCAAATCCAGTTAATAGGCTTTCATTTTCACTTTAATGGGAAATTGCAGGATTTTTACCATATAAATACTGACTGCTGAATAAAGATCGTGTTCCAGGCCAGAAGTATCGTTTGAATTATAAATTCTATACAAAAACAGAAGGCATTCCAATATAGAATATTGTAGATGTAGACATTTTATTCAGCTATATAATAAAAGAGAAACAATATCTTCTGCAAAAAGATTATTAATAAAATATTCTAAATCATGTAAAAGAAATTAAAATGAATACCAAATAATATCAACAATCCGAAACTGGCCGCATACTACATTTCCACTCGTTGAGTATGTAGCAAGCAATCATCGGTGTCTCCATCTATGAACGCGGGACGGAACCCTCCTGGACTGTTGGGGTTGGGTCTGCGGCAATAAAAAGCCTTTTGACTTTTACCATGCTTTTGCCCAATACAGTTTCTTATCCTTTATAAGGCCATCATCAACCAACATAATGCTGGGCCACTATCGAATGGCCAACAGTAGGCTGTTATCTTATTATAATCGCATTTATTTTCCCTTCAATTACAACAAAAAACACAGCAATATCCCGGCAATTCATTGTTTGTTGAATAGAATTAGAATCAACAATGCGTATTCTTGATAAACATATATAAACGTAAATCAGAATAAAGGGGAACTAAGAGAGGCATAGGTGAAAAAAAAAATAATGAAAGAAAGGAGGCAACCATTTTCGTCTTTAATAACTACAGAACAAATTAATTTATCAGAAAACTACTTCTAAAGCTAGCTTCCAATGGCCCGAGATTTTAAAGGACGGGCCGTGCCGAGTTGAATAAGTCTGGACCATCTCAGGTGGCACTCTTCCCACAGAGCGCCCGTGTGAGATGGTTTAGGTCTAGCCTAAAGAGTTTTAGTCATCAATCTCTCCCTCAACTAACAAAACAATAGACATATTTTAAAAAGAGGGTGTTCGGCTTAGTTATATTATTTATCATTCTATTAGTTACTTTTATCTAAAAAAGAAATATGTCTGCAACAGTGCCAGTTTTCATAGATTCTTTAATTTTGCTTCTTAACTATCTATATGTTGACATAAAATTGTCGTTTTTCTTTATTAATTCCTTCATCGTGACGTCACCAATAATACACATCTTAGAAAACCAGTCGAAGAAGCCGGTGAAAGATTGTTACTTCGCCGAAAAGGTAGCTCAATAATTAGTGCTGGACTTTATATTTTAAACAATATTTAGTATTCCATCTGTTAAAGTTTAGGTGTAACCTAGCCATACTCAACTTGCGGACCTCGCACCTTTTTTTGCCTCCCAAAACACTATACAAGGTGTTATTTAAAACTATAGGTTTCTGTTTATAAAATCTTGAGCGAAATGCACGAAAACATTCATCGGCCACTGCGATAAATATCACGCTAATTTTTAAATAAACGTTTGGATTTCCGTGGGGATACTGCAAAAACTTGATGACACTACTTTTGGCCTTTTTAGAGTTAAGTAAATAAACAAGACAGATGGAACAAAGTCTATATTCACCATAAACAGATGACTAATAAAAACTAACTCCCTATTAATACATTCACAATATATACGAACAAGATGAGTGACATTTATACCGAAACATAATCAACATTGAGTTTAATTGTTCAATTGTTACCAAAACCATATAAAAGAGAAATATAACTTATTTTGGCTAAATGTATTTAGTCCAATTTCTAATAGTGTTTCTGCTAAAACAAGAAAGACCAGAACACTTATTGTTGTTAAATGTATTTGTTGAAATACTTCAACATTATGCCCAAGCCATTTGTTTTGTTTTGCCTAGAGCCGTCTCTGGCCTTTCTCGATTGTTCCGAAATCGACAAGGTGATTACGTCACCTTTTCTTTCCGCGATACAGCTAATCTTTAAAAACTAATAGAGGGATGACTGAAAGGGTGAAAAAAATAACTCTGAAAAAATAAAGATTTACTTAAACTTTGCAAATCAGGTGCTAACCTTGATGAAGTTCACCATTAATAACACAATCTACCTGTATCCAATAATGTTAAAGACATGGTACTTGAATCTCCCACTGAAGATAGTAACACATACATTGAATATTATGACCTGTATGTAGACTGCTAAAATAAGCTAAGTGACGTTATTTTTTTTTCTTTATGTTACTAATCTATGGATTCTTAGTTTATACTTTGTGAAGACTAATTATGTTTTGAATACCTGTTTTCATTGGAGTTATTGTTTATTAAACAGTTTGAAGCTTCAACTGATTTTGTATTTAAACAGCATGTTCTCGTAACTCTAAAAAATGTGAGTTATTTTGTTTTTGCAGTAACCCGACGGGGAATATTTATATTTTGTGTTTTATTTATTAGAGGTCCCCACTAACTAATTTTAAATGAATGGCATAAAAAAGGTCATCATCCAAAAATATTGCGTCCCGTGTAATATTGCAAACATACGAATGTGACCCGAAGGAAAAAAGGTTGAGTATGGCTGGTATAAGCCATTGTTGTTGATTATAAATGAATTTATCGATAATCATCAACAACGTGTCCTGGTAAAAAACAACGAAATAGAACATTATTGTTATGTACTTAGGTTTGGCATAAATAATCACGATTTAAACTGGTATACAACTTTTATTGTCACTGGGTTTCTTTTAAACATTTAACATTTACTATTCACAAAATGGTTGCCATCAAACGGCCTCGTGTCTACACACGCTCGATTTACCTTCATAACTGCCACCCTGTGTAGAGTGCGCATCGAAGATCGGCTCTTGTCGGGTTGTTCCGTTTACTACTTTAGGCGGTATATTTAAATTACCTGAGACGCAATACATTACAATTATATTATTGTATTCAATTTTTATTGTGGTGGTATCTATCGGACGATGGATATGATGATGGCTTTGTGAAATTAAAAGTTCTCTACCTGAATTTATTCAAATTTTTTAATTGCCTTATTCTTCACCTCATTTTTAGTGTGTATACTACTAGAATCTTTTTATTTAATAAAGAAATAGTTACTTTTAAATTAAATGTTTGTTTAATTTTTCAATATACAGTTGTTGATTTTAGGCTAACTTAAAACTTGACAGAAGAACTTCGGCAAAAGACAAAAGGCAACTAATCAATAACGTTTTGGGACAACTAGGTTTAATAAAATGCATTGATAGTAGAATAGGAGGGATAGACCAAGATAAAGCATTATCTGGAGGAGAGAAAAAACGTTTAGCATTTGCCACTGAGGTATGATGATAAAAAGTATTTTTTTTTAATCTAAAACCAATATTTTGGTACAGTTACTTACAGATCCGCCCATTTTATTCTGTGACGAGCCCACCACTGGACTGGACTCGTATTCTGCTCAAAAATTGGTGACAATGATGAATCGAATGGCAGCGGCAGGAAAAACAATTTTGTGCACAATTCATCAACCATCTTCAGATATATTCGCGATGTTCAGTCAACTCATTTTGGTGGCTGACGGCAGAATTGCATTTATGGGTTCTAATTACAGCGCTCTAGAATTCTTTGAAAGGTAGATTATTTTTGTTGTATATTTTTTACGTATTTCATGCTCATTAAAAAAATATAAGAAAATTGAAATTTCAGAGCAATTTGAATTCATCAAAAAAATTAAAATGCACAGTTGTGGTTAATTACGGTTCGAGACATTATATAAAAATAAACAATAAATGAAAATAATTTTGTTGCCTAACAAATTAATTCATTTACAGGACAAAATACGTGAGATAAATGTCAATCATGATATTTTGACAAAAATAATTTAAACAAACTAACTGAACGGGGGCATGGGCCAATGAAAGTTGGCGTACGTCCGAACAAACTGCTCGCGTATTTGCATACCACAACGGCAGGCGTTACATAAATAAGTTCAAGGTATTGCGTATGGGGTATGCCATCTTTTGAAGGAGATGTTAAGCTGTCGGTCCCGAGTCAATGAATGGGCTAAATTTCTGGTAATTGATGGTAGCGTGCTCACCAGAGTCGGTATTTAAACCTAGTAATTAGAAATGGCCGGAGTTAAATAAATTAATAAAAAAATAAACAAACTAACAATTTATTTCCAAGTTTTCTCGAAAACTTGCCTTAAAAAATTCTTTTGGTTTAACAAGTTCGGTTTATTGGTTTATAAAGAAATACCACACTAAGAAACTACCCTTCCATTTTCCAATGATGGTATACTAAACCTAGAAAGCAGTAGAGATTATTTAATACTTCGAATGGAATTCTACCCATCTTTTTTAAAAGAATGGTACTTGAGAAATCGCCCCTGAACATTTTCCAAATATCTTCTGTGAATATTGTAAATAGGGTTTCAGATAACAGATGCCTAATACATATTTTAACTTGTAACTAACTAAAGAAAAGTAAAGGATCTCCAAGCTTTAAGAATTTGTAAAATAACAAGTCTTATGAATTAAAAACCATCAGCTTTTCAACGCAGAAGCAACGGCATTATGAATATGATCAGTATTAGTAACTTTTTGATCAAATAATATACCTAAATCTTTAATTTTATTTAAATTTTCGAAGAGGAGTAGATAACATCACATCCAGATGGATGGCTTAGCTGTTATCTACGAGAATTGCAGAGACACAGGATGTCTACAAGGAGAAGTTCTATCCTCACTAATGTGGAGCCTAACCGTAGACGAACTTCTATGCAGATTGACTGACCTCGGCATACCCTGTCAAGGTTATATTTGCTAATGGCAAGTTTATTAATATCCTGTGTGATATAGTCCAACGAGGACTAGAACATACCAAAAGATGGTGCCGTGAAGTGGGACTTAGTATAAACCCTACAAAAACAACACTAGTAGCCTTTTCAAGGAAAAGAAAACTTAATCTCGAAACCGTTAAATTAGGGATAGATATAGAATGGAAAAATGAAGTCAAATATCTAGGCCTAATCCTGAACAGCAAACTTCTCTAGAACATACATGAGAAGGAAGTAGTAAATAAGGCCACAAAAGCCCTAATGGTATGCAGAAACATTGCAAGTAAACGATGGGGATGTAACCAAAACATACTGCGATGGATGTATACTGCAATAGTGAGACCAATCGTCACTTACGGGGCTATAGCCTGGACTAACAGCATTAGTTTAGCTACTACGAGAGCTAATATCTCAAAAGTACAAAGACTAGCCTGTGTTTGCATTGGAGGTGAAAAAATGGAGCCAAGAATCCATCGCGCTTGCAACCGAAAGACGTGCTATTAAGTGGTATACGGACGGTTCCAAAACCATAGAAGGGACTGGAATAGGAGTATATGGGCCGAGAACCAAGCACTCCAAAAGCTTGGGAAAATACCCAAGCATCTTCCAGGCGGAAATTCACGCCATCGAGAAGTGTATCCAGTTTAACATCGAGAGAAACTATCATAGACAAGAGATTATCATCATGTCCGAGCTCAGCCATTAAAGCGCTGAGCTCTTATGTAATCAGCTCAAAAATGGTCTGGAGATGCCTAGAACAATTGAATCAGCTAGGCGAGAAAAATAGAGTTACTCTCACTTGGATCCCGGGACATAACGGGGTACAGCGTAACGAGATTGCAGATAGCCTTACAAGGAAAGGGGCTCAAACACCCTTTGTAGGACCTGAGCCGTTCTGCGGTATCAGCAGTAACATAATATTAAGAGAGATTAAAAAAGAATTGGGCAGTAGAAGAACCGATAATTGGAATAATCTCTTGGGACTGAGACAGGCCAAGATACTTTTGAGTGAATATAACCAGAAAAGATCGGAAGCCTGCATCCGCCTGAGCAAGAACAGGCTACGTATTGTAACAGGGATCGTTACCGGACATTGCCGACTAAAATGACACCTAAGTAAACTGAGAGTAGTAGAGGATAGTGAGTGCAGATTCTGTGAGCAGAAGGACGAAACCTCCATTCACATCCTAACTGAATGTGTAGCACTCCAGAATCCAAGGGCACTATATCTAGGAGGATATCAAATAGAAGAGGGAGATTTACCTAACTTGAAGCCACTTCAAAACCTACACTTCCTTGAGAAAATAGGATTGGAAGGGTCATTATAGGCATTGAGACATTTTCTTAGTGCATTTCGCGACAGAAGGGGGCACAATAGATCTTTTAGGTCGCAGTGTGTTAACACCCCATTCCCAACATAACATAACATAAAATTTTCGAAAGGGTGCTCATTAATCAGAAGGGATGAAAAAGGGTGATAACATTTTCATACCATAAATTGTCAAATTGAAAATTTAAATCGACCTGTTTCAATTTTTTTCTCAAAAGTAATGAATTTATTTTATACATAATATGGACCACATTGGTAGAATAGTAGAATACAACTACTGTGAAAGGTAACTTGTTTGTGATAAATGAAGGTATTATGTCACTTAACAAAATATTGATAATGTTGTGCTATAATAATGAAATTATCAGTTCTAATAAAAATACGTGGCATGGATATCAAAAGTGTTTTCCACTCAATTTTTTTGTTTTTATTGTTTAAATATGATACCCTTTTACATTTTTATAGCTTTCCCTGGAGTTCATTTCAACTTTAATTATCTAGAAACATCTTCATTTTTAGTATCAGTCCAAGACATTTAATATGCATTTTATCACTGTTAGATCCAAGATTTAATTATGTAATTTTTATAGTAAGATCATAAAACCAATAATACTTCAATAAAAATACGCCAGCTAGGACACAAGTTACGTTTCTATATGTTTAACGAGGAATACAGCATGTATCCTTTAATAAAGGAGAGTCAAATGTCACTTTAATTCCCTAGGAGCAAAAATCTTGGAATATTTTTTAATTATTTGATTATACTAACCGAATTTTACGTTTATACGTCAATATTTTCTAATGCATCGTCTCGGTAGCACACCATGTGGATTTTCATTTAATTTGCGTGATTGGTTATAGAATTTGATGGATGCCGTATTAGCAGTAATTTAATTCTGTTGATATGACATCCAGATTACAAATCGTCATGCTTTGCCGTTCCAATGATGGTAGATGATATTTTCCGGGTTTTCCTCACCTGTAAGTCAAATGGCGCCAGCCATCATCTTTAAGTCTCCTCGGAGAGCCACGGCAAACAATAATAATAGCCGTCCCTGCCCCCATACAAGCTTAGTCGGCTTCAGGGGTTGAATTAGGGAGAGTATTATTGTATATTATTATTATTTATATAGTATATTACATTACGAGTGTGGAAAATCACTTTTCACACAAGTGATGTACAATATTTTTCCTACGACCACAAAATAATTTCATCAAAAAATGTAAAACCAGATTATTATAATAATTAAAATGTATTTAAAAAAATAATCAACAATAATCGTATTTATTAAATTTTCATAATTTCTAAACAAATAAAAAAAATAAAAAAAAAATAAAAAAAAAATTCTGGCACAGCCAGGATTCGATCGCGGTCGTTGGACGGTCTCAAATTGCAAAGTTGATGCTCTAACCAACTGAGCTAACAGGCCTTACGGTAATTAATTGATCTAATCGCTTATGTGTTTAACCAGAATAAAAAGCAAATATATCTTAGTTATTTTAAAATTATTTTAAAAATAATTGTTAAAGATAAATATCTAGGATCTAATTTACAATAATTTAACAATCATATCGATTTTAGTATTAATATGGACATTACATAGATCAAAATAGAAATTATGTGTTTGACATTTTCTGACAGCTACTGCGGAAAGTAGCATATTCTCACTTGGGTGGAAAGTAAATTCTTATTCATACGCGTGTGATATAGGGCACTTTCCATAGGTCTATATAGTGTGATATGTGTCACTTTCCTAAGTGGTCGTAGGAAAAATTTATTTTGCTATTGTAGATGGTATAAAAAACTAGCTTATTTTGTCACAGAATAGAATGGCCTTTAATCATTTATTTATGAAACTAAATTCACCTTAGAAACAAAAGGGCTATGCTAATTGGTTTACCTACTACACACAGTCATTCAAGGTTTAAAAGTTGCTCTTTATAATTAATTTGTACCTATTCTCTAATATTTTAGAACAATAATTTAAATAGTTCTTTTATTTTAAAATTTGATAATTTGTAGAATGGGATACGTATGTCCTAGTTCATATAGCCCAGCTGACTTTTATATAAAAACGTTAGCAATGACTCCTGGATACGAGGATAATAGCAGGCAAACAATAAAACGAATTTGTGACCAATTTGCTGTTAGTGACTATGCTAAAGAAGTCGAAATCGTTGTACAATATGAGCTTCATATGGGAAAAGCAGTAGTGGTAAGTAGTTTTAAACAATTATTATCATTTAGCGTACTGATACGGCAATGATGAGTCAGGGCCGTAGCCAGAACCAATTTTTAAGTAGGGCATCCGAAATTTGAAATAGGGAAACCGTTATGGGCAAGTTGAGGGTGTTGAGATTTGTAGTTAGCAAACTAACACAATAAGAGAGAGTCCAATTGATCCTGTAACAAGGAAAGAAAATAAATATTTCTTAACTGTATTAGACGATTATACACATTTCTGTAAAATATATCTACGAGTATTACAAAGGAAAAATGAGTACAAGAATACTTAAAAGAATTTGTGAAAGAATCTGAAGCCATTGAAAAAAATCAAAGAGAAAACCTCCAACAAAAAAATGTCAGTTTTGTCCTATAAGTGACTCTGAGGTGGAAGAATGCAAAATGCGTTTAAATATTCTATTCACAATGAGCAGAGTGGATAAGAGGTTTTGGGATAGTTATAAAAAGGCAAAGAAAGAGTATAACAAGAAACGAATATATGACTCAGACAATAAAGCTAAAACAACATGGCAAATAGTGAGTAATATAAATGGCAAAAATAACCAATATACTATATAAATAGTATGCGAGGCGTCAACAGTAGCAAACAATTTTATGACTTTTCTTGAAAAGTCAATAACATATGTAATCTCTGGCCTAAGTAATAGTAATTATGTAAGTACAATATCTAGTAACTTAAAGTCTATGTAATTCCAGTAACTGCAATGGAAATTATTGTAGAGATTGGGAAGAAATCAAAAATAAGATGAGTAGTGGTATAGATGAGGTGCAAACAAAAATTATTAAAAAATGTATTAAGCAAATTGTGAATCCACTAGTATATATAATAAATAACTCTCTTCAGTTTGAGGTGTTTCCTGATCAATTAAAAATAGCCTGTTTTCAAAAAAGGTGACGTAAGGAAGGTGGAGAACTACAGACTACAAAAGGGTGGTATCAGAATTTGTTTTACGACCTGTAACTTATTAAGTAAAAAT
The DNA here is from genome assembly GCA_927349885.1 of Psylliodes chrysocephalus. Taxonomy (NCBI): domain Eukaryota; kingdom Metazoa; phylum Arthropoda; class Insecta; order Coleoptera; family Chrysomelidae; genus Psylliodes; species Psylliodes chrysocephalus. Next base: position 11,512,782 of record OV651825.1, read on the forward strand.
CAACATGGTTACCAGCATGGGAAATCTACTCAAACGGAAATTTTCTAGTTTGTTCAGCATGTTCTAGAGGATGGCAGGCTAGGTATTGGCCTATTCTTGGACTTGTCAAAAGCCTACTATTGTCTAGACCATGGGATAATGCTGGACAAGCTGAAGAAATATTGAATTAGGAGGCCTGCATTAGGGTGGCTCAAATCATATCTTAAGGATAGGGAACATGTTGTCAAAATATATAAAAAATAATGAGGAAGGTAGATCAGTAGAAATAATATCTAATATAGAAATAACCTCAGGGAAGTATAGTAGGTCCGTTGATTTTTATTATTTATGCAGAAGACACGAATATCTTAATAAATGCATCTATGTTTGAATTAACCCTAAATGCAGAGAGAGAGAGATAACTAAAGCTAAAAAATGGTTTGAAATAAATAAATTAACACTCAATGAGAGCAAAACAAATGTGGTACTTTTTAAAACCAATTACACCATATATGAAATGCCAATAAATATTGAACTAAACAACTGTATATTTAAGGTCTCAATTAGTACCAAGTTTCTGGGGCTATATATTGATAGTTTTCAGTGCTGGGAAAGCCATATTGAGTTTGTATGTACAAAATTGAGCCAGATTTGTTACAGCATCAGAGTTGTGAAGAAATATTTGGAATGGGATAGTTTAAAAATTGTATACTTTGCAAATTTTGAATCCGGAATTAGATATGGGATAATCTTCTATGGTGGGAGCAATTCAATTGAAAGGGTTTTTTTAGTGCAAAAAAGAATAATGCGGATTATGCTCAGTTTGAATATAAGAGAGTCGTGTAGAGGTAAATTTAGAGAAAATAAAATCTTAACTGTGATAGGCCTATACATCCAGAAATGCTTAATTGTTTTATTTAAAAATATAGGTTTATTTTCAAATTTTGAGCCAACGAATGCTTATATATTAAGAAATATAAACCTAGTATATCCAATACATAGGATGACAGCTACAGAACATGGAGCAGGGTACAGCTGTGAAAAGTTGTACAATAATCTGCCTGATACAATAAAAAGATTAACAAATGTTAAGAATTTAAAAGGGAAGTACCTACAGAATTCTCAATTAATTTAGAACCATATACAATTAATGAATATTACTCTATGTGATCTTTATTTTGAAAGACAATTCTTAAACAAAACAATTATTATTATTATTAATGGTGGAGAATTTTAAAGACTTTAAAATCTGGTGTAGATATAGAAGAATTATAATAGATTACACAATTGCACATTCACTTCAACTCAACTGAAAAGCAGAACGACTAAATTGTATTCTTCTTGACAAAGCCAGAGCAATTATTATGAAGTAGAAAAGTAGTTATGGGGAGAAGCCGTATGTGTAGCATCATACCTATCTAATAGAAGCCCTTCAGAAACCACAAAAGTCACTCCAATTTGAAAACTGAACAGGAAAAAACTAAATTTAGAAAATTTACAAAAATTTGGTTCCTGTGCATATGCTAAAGTATTAGGTAATATTAAGGAACTTAATGTAAGAAGTAAAAATACCAATTTATTAGTTATGTATTTAGTACATAACTAATAAATTGGTACCGACTATGGGACAAAGAAAACATAAATTAAAACATTTAGGGATGTTGTTTTTAAATGCCCTGAAAATAAAAACACTGCATCCAAAACTATACTAAATATGTTTAAAAGTGAGGAAACTAAAGAATATCAGGATAAAGAAAAAGAAAACGACGACGAGGTATCGGATAAACTGATAAAAACTTCTCATTAGGAGAAGGTAACGATACCGCAGAAGAAAACGAGATATAGACGTAGAATTAATAAACCAAAAAGATTATCTATGATTAAAAAATGATGAAATTGCACTGTTAACATATGAAGAAGTTATTACGAGTTCAGATAATGATAAGTGGATGAAAGCAATAGAAGATGAAAAAGACTCATTAGTAAGAAATTAAACTTGGGATTATGAAGACATTGAAGAGTCCAATGAAAGAAAAATTTTGACTAGAAAGTGAGTTTTTAGAATCAAGGAGGGTGGAAAGTTCAAACAAAGCTAGGCCAGTTTTAAATTATAGGCGTTATGCCATCTCGATGACTATGCCTTTACTCTTCAAAGTTAAATCGTTATTCCAAAACTGATTCTTAGACTTTAGTATAAGGATCTTAAACTTATTATTATCTCTATATTTAAACTAAAACACGGGACTAAACTGCATGTTTTTGTTTATAGCCAAACAAATTTGAACTTCGACAGGATTTGTAAGTATTTAACGTCTTATACTTTTCAAAATAATTTTAAAAACGAAATATATATTTGGATATTGTTTATTATTTTTTTTTTTTTTAGTCAACCAATTAGGTGGCCAGTCAAAATTTTCTGGTTAACACAACGATGGTTTTTGGAGCTACTGAGAAATCCTTCATTAGAAATAATGAAACTCTTTCAAAGGCTTGTAAGAAATATTATTAACCACTTTTTCCTTTTGGAAATGTAGGTATTTTTGTTTTAGTTTATCGGACTTATCGTTGGATTTTGTTATTTAGGAACTGATGCTTTAACCCAAAATGGAGTACAATCTATTGAAGGAGTTATTTTCATGTTTGTGAGTGAGAATACTTTCAATCCAATGTATAGTGTATTGGCCCATTTTCCCAGCTACTTACCACTTTTTTTGAGAGAATACAAATCAGGGTTGTATCATCCATTTACTTACTATTTGTCCAGAATACTATCTTTGGTAAGTATGTACCTATAAGAAATAAAACTTTTTAGTTATCTTTGCCTTTTCAACTATTTCAGTTACTGCTAAATAAGCTATACGTAGACTGTTCTAAATTGGTGCTGCATATAATAATATAATGTAGATTCTATTATTATAAGAGCCAGAAAATCAGTTAAATGGCGTGGGCTTACAAGCAATAAAGGCATTAAGTCAAAAAATAGATTTATGAGATAAATAATTTAAAGTTTCAATAAAGTTCTAATTGTTTCATAAATTATTTAGGGATTATCAACTGCTTCAAAGAAAATGTACATGCTTTTGGAATACAATGTACCGTTTTTATATGATATATAAAAATAAAAACCCATTCTGACAAATTTATTGACTTAGTGCCTTTTGCTTGTAAGCCCACGATGGGTAATGTTTTTATGATGTTATTGCGGTTTCAAAACTGCTTTTACAATTTTATCAAGCTCTGTAAGGAGGCGAAAAACGACATTTTTTGACACATTTAAATGAACAGGTATCTTTTGTGATTCCTTCAATAATGTTACGAATTAATTCTCATATCTTACTAGTCATAATCTGGCACGCCTCTTAGTTAAAAAAGTTATATTTTTATAAAGGGTGGTTGTTCGATAAGACGTCAGTGATTCAGGACATCTAATTTTTTATTAAACCAAGACCTTATATAAAGCACTCCTTATTTCCATTAGTCGCAATTCGTCATACGGCAAATTTTTAAACATATATGTATCTAATACAAATTTTACAAACATCACCCTTTAATCAAAAATCGAATCATAAATATTACTTTACTATGAATTTACACACATAATAAATGAATGTAATAATAACTGTATTTAAAAAAAATATTAATAATTTTAGTTAGGATTTTTTTTATATTTCAACCTCTCTTAATCTCCCTATTTTCATTCAATTGTTTTTATAAATATATACATTTTTCGTTTTTGACTGCGGGCAAAAAACATGACATGGGTCGAACATTTTAAAAAGTTATGTAACATTTGATGAAGAAGGTTTTGGTACAAAAATTTTGATCAATAAAAATTTTGGTTTCTCGAAAGTAAATCTATAATACTCTTCACAGACTACTAAGCAGGGCCGTATCCAGAGAGGAGCGCATAGGGGCAAAGCCCTACCTTAAAAATAGGCAGTCACAGACATCACAATATTTTTTTTAACTTATTTATCTATGTACATTCAAATCCGTATCTGCGCGTCCTTTTTTGCTTTGTAATATTTTACTTTTCATGAATTGTGTAACTGACAACTAGGTATTACGTAAATTAAGGTAGTCGATAGGAAACGAGAAGACAATGCCCTCTAAATCTAACAATTGTATCTGTATTTCAATATAAATAACATTGTCAAATTAACATTAACATTGTGAGTTTAACATCAATTTACATTGTGAGAATAACATTGTGAAATTTACATACATATAACTTTGTAAGAATTAAAAAAAGTGTTATTTTTTCTTGATCAATCAATCTTGCTCACATATATTAAGGTAGTATGGATATAAGAGCTGTCTTCTAAAAAAATTCTCGTTTTAATCAGGAAGTTGAACAAGCACAAATTTATTCTACAATAGAGTTAAATACATAAAAGCTAGAAGTTAAACCTTCTACAAGTTGTGAAATTCCTGACAATATAACTCAAATTGTAAAAAAAAGGGATTGGATCGTTGGTCTACCGGTCAAAAGACCGGTATGCCCTCGTTCATGCAGTGGGCCCTCGTGAATTAAATGCAAGAAACCCCGAATGGCAGATCTGATGTGTCTTACATTTGAAAGAAAAATAACGCACAAAACAGATGAAGTGTTATGAAAATTCCACAATGTGGCAAAAACGGAAGGCTTCAACTACTTATGGATACAAAATTCCTTATTTTATGAAACGAGTGAATATTTTCGATTTCAAAAATGTCACTTTATATGTCAAAATTAGGAAAATGTTTTCATTATGTTTGTTTTTTTTTTATTTTATCGATTTTTAATTTTTATAAAGGTACTTGACAACCTGTGTTAGTCCATTTATTTAAGAAATTGATAGCATTAATCAGAAAGGCACCAACCAACACAATGTTAGAACTGAGAAAAATGAGGTTAAAGTTGAACTGTATCTTTAAATCAGAGTAATTTTAAAAAGCATTTTTTTTATTTATCAATTTACGTTATTTTTTCCTACGATTTTAGAAATAAAAATCAGTGTTTTTTTGTTATTATACTTTTTTGGTATTTTTTGTGGGTTGGTTCCTTTCTGATATTTAAAAAAAAAATTAAAAAAACATTAAAGAACCATTATGCATGATTCCTTTCTCTGAAATGTGATCAATCAGGATGGAACCAATCAACACGATGTTAAATCTGAGAAATATGAGGTTTAAGTTAAATTGGTTGCTAAATCAGAATAACTTAAATACTACAGATTTTAATTTATCAAAAATGTAAAACATTTTTCTACGATTTTTAAAATAAAAATAATTACAGTATTTTTTTGTTTTTACGCTTCTTTAACCATTTTTGTAGGTTGGTTCCTTTTCGTTTTTTTGAGAAACAGTGTAAAAAATGTGAGAAAATCATTATGCAATTGGTTCCCTTCTCTGAATTAAAATAATAGGTATTATGGAGATTTATAAAAACAACCAGTCAATATGCATCATATAATATATTGGTTAAAAAAAAATAAAACAACAGAAATAAAAATAAGGCCCATTTATTATTATATTGATCGAAACTTACTTTTCTATAAACAACAATTTTTTCTAATTGTTGTGTCCCAAAAAATCTGCAGCTTTCATTTCATTAAGAATAGCACTTTTCATTACTTGGATGTAGTCGTTTGGTAAGTAAAGTCTTTGTACATGTTGTAATGCTCCTTCAATATCGCTAAAGTCCGTGTCATTGGGCAAGAAACTATGTCCAGATATGTACCAGATACTTCATTTGTATTGTTTGGAGGGTGGGATAAGCTTCAAGGCAAGTCTTTACTATTAAAACCAATTTTATATTTCTGTTGTGTCCTCCACAAGAATCACTCGACAAAACTAATGTTCAATATGTTTTATTAGACAGGAACCTAACTCTTGAGCCCCTCTACCTGCTTGGTTTTCGGTCCAAACATAGCAATAACCTTGACTTTTTTTGAACGAATGAACGCCGGCGTTGTATAGCCACAAATGTTTTTTATGAAAGATTATGCTAGTAGGTATTTAGGGAAGAGGTAGTGTTTTTTCTAGGTCGAATGTTATGCATTCGAATTTTTTATTCTTTTTTGCTTCTAGTCCATCTTCACGCATCATTTTTCTAGCTTCTTCCCACAAACCTGTATGCTTGTTGTGTTCTTCTTTTAAAGTGTGTTTTTCTTCACCTATTGCGCACTGCAGTCGTACCGCAAAAGAATCACATGTATTAACAACACTTTTCGTCAAATTTTTTCCATTACGGTCCATTTTAGAGAAATTATGTATGAGACAGAATTATAGAGATTACATAACCAACAACTCTTATTGAAACTGAAAGAATTTTCTTTTATAATCATAAATAAGATAATACCTTAAAGTAGAAAAACGACCCCTTATATAGGTAATCCTCCACAGAGCTCAGACTGTGTCTATTTATAATCGCAGGATTGATTAAAAATAAGTCAACAATTTGATATTATCATGGATACATAGGACACACAGAGAGACATCATTGCGAAAATGGTCTAAACGAATTCTAAACGTAAAGAAAAAAATCATTTTCGACCCTCTCTCCACCTATGTTTTTGAATATCCCATACCCTCGACGTATCCTATTTCAAATTGATTTTGACTACGGCCCTGTTACGGTATGAAGAAGACTATATTATTGTAACAAAATGAAAATAATATGCCTTTTAATATATCACGTTTAGATACTGTTAAACATCGGCCTCCGTGGCGCAATTGGCTAGCGCGTTCGGCTGTTAACCGAAAGGTTGGTGGTTCGAGCCCACCCGGGGGCGACTTTTTTTTATTTTTTATATTTTTCTAAAAAGTTATAAAAATCCATGGTATAAAAAAAATATAAATCTATATGGTCTACGTGGAAGGTTTATGTTAATCTGTTTTTTTTTTTAATATAGTTGTTTTTAAATGCAAACAATTATTGCAAATCCACAGATCACAATCAACAGTTAGTTGTAGATTAGTATTTGTTAGTGTTTTCTATTATTATAGGTATTCTTTTTTTACTATTTGTTTTCACTTTTTTATTACTTTTCTGTTTTTTTATAATTTTTTTTATTTTTGTTTTAATTTTAAAATGGACATAGGGTTTGTTTTTACAATTTTTGCTTATTCCCATATTTACTTAGTAGGTAGGTAAAGTATGATTATAAGGAACCAAAATGCTTATTCTGTGCAAGTATCTTGGAAATTATATGATAAATGACGTCAAATTAAGGTGAATACAGAGAAGATTGTAGAGGGTGGTGCAAAATGAACGTTATGGTTTAAATGCTTTATAACTTTTTTATTTTTGAATAAATTGTGAACATTATTTTGTCAAAATACAGCAGATGAATGGAGAATATTATTAATTTAAAAGTGAAAAATTACGTCTCGCAGGTGTTGCCCATTTTCCGCTTTACAAAGTTGTGCTCTTTCCAACAACATGTTGCATGACTCTTTGCAAAACTTCAGGGGTTATGACACAGATTTCATTGCGAATATTGTTTTTAAGTTCAAAAAAAAAGTCTGGAGCGGTCAAATCTGGCGAACGCGATGGCCAATTTAAATCGTTCCTACGCGAAATATGTTCGCCGAAGATCTCCCGTAATAGAACCATTGTATCCCTTGCAGTATGAGCCGTAGCGCTATCTTGATGAAACCACATTTAATTTTGAGGGTGATTTGCTACAGATGACTATAAAAAAATTTTTATCGGCGATATGCTCGCTGCATCAGAATAACTGAATTTCCGTTAGAAAAAAAATCAATATTTGTTCGCTGTTCCATTTCAAATTCCCTATGCCTTCTTCACAAAACTTTGAAACAAAAGAAAAAATGCAATATTAAATAAAAAAAGTTATAAAGCTTGTAAACAGTAACATTCATTTTGCACCACCCTGTAGATATGTATCGAGATAAAATGTTAAAGCCCGGTACTAGGTCAATATGTTAAATATTTGATAAGGCAATTTAATTTATCACATTGTTAAATTAATTATCTAATTAATATAAAACAAGTAAAACAATAATTAACTTTGATAATGATGTGTAAATCAATATTTGATTTAATTTTTTTAACCCACTTTAAAAATGGAGCAGGTTCTTAATTTGTCGGAATATTTTTTTATGTATGTTTAGCGATAATTCTTTACTACGTTGTCCGATTTTTATGATTCTTTTTTTGTTAGAAAGAGGGAACCTCAGGGGTGGTCCCATATAAATTTGGTCAAGATCTAATAATGGAGTTCATGAGAAATTCATCAATTTCTTCATTTTTTTATGTACTTTTTAGCGATAATTCTTTACCACATGGCCTGATTTCCATGATTCTTTTTTTGTTGGAAAGGGGGATACCTCAGGGGTCATTACAAATACAATTGGTCAGGGTCTGCGAAAATCAAAAACCTCAATTTTTAAGAACATCTCTTCGATTTTGAAGTCTGTTTTTAAAAATTACTTTTATAACTTGTTCCTGATTATATTAGAAAGAAATACCTAATTTGACGGATCGTGTCGAGGTTTAAATAAGACATGTCAATAGTAAATCTTTTTAATAGGATTTTGCTGAGTTTTGGCTTAGGTTTAGGTATTAAATTAACTGTACGAACATTAATCGTACATACAAAGCGTCTCCCAAGGAATGTTCTTTTATGGTTATTAATGTTAAAAAATATGCTTTACACCTGATATTCATATTCCATTAATTGCGTACATGAAATAGACTTACTCTGCACATCATTTGTATCCTAATAATGTTCTACTTATATGCGAATAATGTATTTTAAAAAAGATATTAAATTAATGATATTTATTTGATATACTTCGCCATTAAGCCTATATTTACAAAAGTTTTAGTTTTAATAATTCAATAATTGTTAGGTATTCATCAGTGTGGTTTTTACCCAAATTCTGTTACAATTTACAATATATAAACTTTATGAACATTTCGTGAAATTCAAGAGTTATGATTTCTTTTTTATTTAAAAGTTATCTTCAGTAAGTAAAATTAATAGAAAAAGAATATAAAACACTATTAATATATATTTTTTAATGACTATAAGATTCATTTAACATTAGGTACCTACTGTGCTAGACAAAACCGAGGATATGAAAGGCATGTACAAAGAATATGTTACGAAAGCATATCTTTTGTATCATTTTCATAGAATGTACTTAACATTAAACAAAGTGTGCGGTCAAACGGAGTTTCAAAGGATTTGAATAGCATTTCAATTTAGGTCTGTTTATTCATTGACACCAGGATTCTGCGCAGTATCTAATTTAATAATCTACTATGCGGAATCCTGATTTCTGATCGTTGTTAGAGCAGACCTATTAATGTTAACTGCTCATTTTAATTATTTAAAAAAATCAATGTGCAGAAAACATTTTGTGGATCACTCCTAATAATATCTATTTTCTGCACAAACTATATAAAGGATATGTAGGCATATTAGTTATCCATCCTGAAAAGGAGGATAACTTCTGTAGCAGGGAAATAGGAAAATTAAATGTCTTAGAAAAATGTAAAACACTTATGAAAAGGTCAATAATAAACAATAAAAAAAAATAATAAATCAAATATTACTCTACTGAGTGGATATAATTTCTTATTCATTCTATCCTTCTTTTCTGTTTTTCTTTTTAATTTAATTTTAATTTCATTTTAATTTTATAAATTAGTCAAATTCTCGGTGAAAGTGAAATTTAAATCTGTGTTATTTTAAAACAATTATTTTTATCTTAATAAGTGATTTTTTATAATTTTGAAGATTTGCTTTAGTTGATTTGTCGAAAAAATATACTGTGCAACTCAAGTGGATTGTCCGTATTGTACACTCAGACTCAACTTATGTAGAAATGTATAGTAGTAAGTAGTAACTGTATGAAATTTATACTTTTAACATTTTATGAAGGTCCAACTATTTCAGCATTTAAAGAGAGAAGTAAAATATTAACATTTTGCAAGCACATTGGGTATATTGCATTTATAACCTCTCTTCCGGTGTCTTAAGAACTACAATAATGCTCTTGGTACATAAATAATTAGCTCTTGATTGTACAAAGATACATAACTAAGTACCTAATTATATTATATTTTGTAATTTTTAATTTTATTGCTTTTCCAGCTTCCAGGTTTTATATTGGAACCTGTTGTGTTTGTTCTCTCTGCATATTGGATATCAGGATTGCGTCCAACTGGATATATTTTTGCCGTGACTTCGTTTGTTATCATTCTTACAATGAATGTATCATCTGCTTGTGGTAAATATATTTATTTGGCTATGGTATATTTATTTATAATTTTGTACGTAGATTTAATTTACATTTAATCTCTATTGCTTAATTTTATATCGTTCGAATACTGACAACTTTTGCTCAGAAGTTTAGTTGTAAAAAACAATCTGGTTTCATATCATTTGAGACTTAAATGTGTGGATGGAATATGTCTTGTCCTGCTTCAGAGGACACAAGAGAAATTACTACCACATTTAAATCGGATATCCTGAGTCAGTCTAGAACTGAGATATACACCACAATCATGAAGAAGGGCCAGATACACCTTTATTCCAAAAGTAGGGAAAAAGGATATCATACATCCTAAATCCTTCCGACCAATCAGTCATACATCATTTGTATTAGGAACAATAGATGTTGATAACTACATCAGAATAGAAATCCTGGAGATGGTGCCACTCCACTACAGCCAGCATATGCACCGAGCAGGAAGATTTACAGAAACTGCTCTGGTACAGCTGACTGATGAAATTGAGGATGCACTGACAAGACATAGAAGAAACGTTTGACAATACGCCACATGAATCTGACAAAAGGGCACTCGGATATAGAGGAGTAGATAACATCACATCCAGATGAATGTGGTGCTATCTACGAGAACTGCAGAGACTCAGATAGGGCAGGACACATCTCCATCTGTACCACCAGAAGATGTCCACAAAGAGAAGTTATATCCCCACTAATGTGGAGCCTGAACTTCTATACCTACAGATTGACAACCCAATCATATTTGCTAGAGGCAAGTTTGGAAATATCCTGTGATATAGTTCAAAGAGGACTAGAATACATCAAAAGATGGATGATGGATTTAGTATAAACCCCACCAAAAACAATACTAGTAGCCTTTTCAAGGAAAAGAAATATAAATCTTAAAACCGTCAAATTAGCCGGGATAGATATAGAATGAAAAAAAAAGTCAAATATCTAGGCTAACCCTGGACAACAAACTTTTTGTAAAACATATTCCTTGATTAGAAAGATCGCAGACAACAAACTATGATGTAGTAGGTGTGAGCAGAAATGTATCAGATAATGAAATCAAAAAGCAATATAGGAAGCTCGCAAAAGAATTTCATCCAGATAAGAATCCAGCTGCGGGTGATAAGTTCAAAGAAATTAGTTAGGCATACGAAATTCTCTCTGATCCTAAAAAAATATCTCAATACGACAGAGTTGGTATTAAAGGTATGCAAGAAAGTACTAGTGATGGATTCGGAGGTGATGACTTGTTTTCACACCTATTTGAGGGTGGTTTGTTCAGTGGCTTTGGAGGAGTTGGTGGTGGAGGAAGCTTACGAAGAAGGCAAAGAGGTAAGGATACCATGCATCCACTTAAAGTGACACCAGAAGACTTGTAAAATGGAAAAACTTTCAAGCTTTAACTTAGTAAAAATGTGATTTGTGCTACTTGTAATGGGAGAGGCAGCAGAAGTGGTAAAACTGAAAGATGCCAAAATTGTAATGGTTGTGGATTGAAGGTAACATATCAGCAGATAGCGCCTGGTATGTCCCAACAGACTCAATCTCGCTGTGCAGACTGTCAAGATGAGGGTGAAATTATTAGGGAAAAGGATAAATGCGCTACCTGCAAGGGCAAGAAAGTGTGCAATGAGACTAAAATTCTAGAAGTTCATATTGACAACGGTATGAAGCAAAATCAAAAAGTCTTGTTCAGGGGTGAAGGCGATCAACAACCTGACGTAAAGCCCGGAGACGTTGTGATTCTCCTGCAAAAAAGCCACACGAAAAATTCCAGCGTAACGGAGACGATCTACATGTCAAACATACTATCTCTCTAACAGAAGCCTTGTGTGGATTTTCGTTCATTATCCATCATTTGGATAGCAGATACATTCTTGTGAAACAATTCACTGGTGATGTTGTAAAGCCTGGTGATGTAAAATGTGTGATGAATAAGGGGATGGCCCATTTCAAATATTTTAATATTAAATTCCCTGAAAACCACTTTACTAGTGAATCTAATCTAAAAGCTCTAAAAACTTTATTACCACCTAGACCTGCGTTTACGATGCCCAAGGGAGAACATGTGGAACAGGAGGATTTACACGATTTTGACCCAGCAGAAAAAGGCTCACATTCATCCCGAGTCGAGGCCTATGTCAGTGACGATGAAGACCATATGCAGCCATGTATTCAATGTGCACATCAATAGGATAATTTCATTTTTAGTTTATTATTGCGAATCTGTATGTTGTGCTGCGCTTCTTTCTGAATAAGGATATTGTAACATGAAATTTACCCTTGTAGAAAAATGAGTTTTGATTCAGTAACAAATATTTCTTACTTAATTTAAATTGTGGCAACTTCGGATTGCAGTATAGGAGATGATGCTAATAATACCATTGTTTAATTTTTATTATACTATGCCCTTTATTTATTGCATTGTACACTTCTGTTAACTCATATTTCTGCATACAATCTTAATAATATATATCAGACTGAAGTAGTAAATAAGGCCACAAAAACTAATGAAATACAGAAACATTGCATATAGAAGATGGGGATATAAAACCCGAACACACTGCGATGGATGTATACAACAATAAAGAGACCAATCATCACTTATTTATTGGAGTAACAGAACTAGTTTAGCTACCACGAGAGCTAATATCTAGCCTGTGTTTGTATCACCAGTGCAATGAGAACCTGGATCTAAGATACGAAATGAGAAAGAAGTACAGTTTTGTGAAAAACTTCAAAACCACAAAGCTGAGCCAAGAATCCATCGTCCTTGCAACCGAAATACATTCCATAGAAGGCATTGGAATAGGAGTGTATGGGCACTCTTGAAAGTTTGAGTATATACCCAAATACCTTACAGGCGAAAGTTAACATCGAGAGAAACGATCGTCTTGTCCGATGACCAAGCAGCCATCAAAGCGCTGTGTTCTTACGTAATCAGCTGCAACATAACATATGTCATTTGAGTGTTTTTTCTCTATTCTACCATATTAGGTAATGACTTTGTCAAAATTAATTATATTTAATTTGTAGGTATTATGTTCTCAAATGCTTTTGAATCTGTACCAACTGCACTGGCGTATTTGGTACCATTCGATTATGTTCATATGATCACCTCTGGTGTTTTCATAAGACTGAGGTAAGAAATTTATATATTTTGTTTTTGTTTTGTAATTGCCATTTAAAACAAATAATTTAACTTAAAGTAAAAATCAAAAATATTTTTCCAAGTCTTACAATTGTCTTCCCTTGCAAGTGGCAAGCGATTTCGGTTTCTGTTTCTTACAAGTAATTATCATGATACTGGAAATATTATCTTTGAGTTGATTTACACCAAAGGCTAAAATACGACGACCACTCACTTCTTTTTAAATTATTATTGTCGCCTTTTTTTAATAGAGAGATATTGCAAATTTCTATAACGTCATCCACTAATAGGGACAACGTAATTAGAGGTAAATAAAATCCATGCTAAAATAAGACTTATTGCAAACATGAAGTTTTGACATTATAGTCCTTGTCCTAACACATATTTCTAACCTCATTTTAAAAATTTCAAACTACAGTTCTTTTTTTGTTGTCTATAATAGTACATAATATGGAAGAGGCATTAGAATTACCATTTTAGAAAGTTTGGATAACGATGATATTAAATGTGATATATTAAAAACTTCGAACTAATACGAATGTCGGCGCGCGCACCCGAAAGTTATAAAATCGCCACTATCCGCGCCCTTAAACATCCAAAATTAAAGACAGGCGCAATCTTTAAACTCAGTTCTAGAACGTAAACGATTTGCGCATTCTCAGGTGTCAAAATAAGAGCGGTGCTAATAGTAACTGACCTATAGTGAACTTGCAATATCTCTCTATTAAATAGTATTAGAACCTTTACATTTTAAGAGCTCTATTTATTTTCAGTACACTTCCAAAACTATTGTCTTGGGTAAAATACTTATCCTGGTTGATGTATTCAACGGAAGCATTGAATATTTTACAATGGAACGGTGTTACAAATATCAGTAAGTTTTGATTTATATTGTTAAATAAAAAATTTTTGCTTTACATATAATGTATCTATATTTTTCTACAATTTCTATAATTTTCAACGAAGTTATGATTAAATAATATTTTATTAAATTTAGTTAAAAAAATGATCTCTTAGCTGCAGTTTCAGAAATTGGTATATTTAACATATTTTTTGTACTCTAAGGTTTTAATATTAGTAATTCAAATAATAGTTCATTTAAACTTGTTTAAACTTACAATCGCAATAAACAATTTTTCGGTCTGTTTAAGTTAAGTTAAGAGATGCACGATGGCGCTTTTATGTGCTTATAGGCGCAGTCGTGTACCAAACGGCCTTATCTATATGACCAAAATTGCAAACAAGAATTTTCAAGCCACGAAACTTACAGAAAGAAGCTTAAATGGCTATTATATCGTAAATTTATTTTTAAATGTTTTTGCAAAGAACATATACGAGAGTGGATCAAAAAGTACCCGTGTTAGAAAGGAAGAGGCCAGTTTTTCAAAAAATTTATTTCTATTTTTCAACGTAATCTCCTTCTATACACTTTTCCCAACGTTTCTGCCATTTATTTAACCCCTCCAAAAAATATAATTTCTCGAACTCCGCAAAATACGCTTCAGTCTCGACGATAACCTCCTCGATAGAGCTGAATTTTTGTTTTACCGAGCCACGTTTTCATGTTGGGGAACAGAAAAAAGTCGCATGGAGCCAAGTCGGGAGAGTACGGTGGGTGCGGCAGCAATTCGTACTGCAGTTCTTGCAATTTGACCGCGAAAATTCTCGATGAATGTGCTGGTGCGTTATCGTGGTGAAACAGGACTTTTTTCTTCGCCAAATGAGGCCGTGTATCCTTCAATTTTGCATCGAATCGGTCCAATAATTCACTATAGTACTGTACTGTACTGTGATCATACTTCCTTTCTGCAAAAAGTCGATGAGGATTATTTCCTTGGAATCCCAAAAAATGGTGCCCATGTTCTTTCCGGCGCGGCCGATGGGGCCGTCTTTGCTTTCTTCGGAGCAGATTCATCACGAAAAATCCATTGCTTCGACTGTCGTTTGGTCTCTGGCGTATAATAATGTATCCAGGTTTCATTAACGGTGACGACTCGACGCAAAAACTCCTGCGAATTTCGATTAAAGTGCTCCAAACGCTGCTTCGACATTGAAAGCCGTATCCGTTTGTTGTCCACCGTAAGCAATCGCGGCACCCATCGGGCCGATACCTTTCTCATGTTTAACTTATCATGCAAAATATTAATTGCCATTCCGTAAGATACGCGTACGGCCTCTGCTACTTCTCGCACTTACGTTCGGCGATCTGTGACAACCATGTCTTGGACTTTTTTAACGATTTCCTCGGTAACAATGTCTGCCGGGCGACCTGGTCGCTTCTCATCAAAAACAGATGTACGACCATGTTTAAATTCGTTGAACCAATATCTTACGGTTGTCATAGATGGTGAAGGGCCCCCACAGACAGCATCCAACTTTGCTTTTATTTCATTGCATGTTTTTCCATCCAAAAATAAAAAGCGAATTACAGATCGATATTGTTCTTTTTCCATTTTATCGATTAATGCGAAACACGTATGGTACAAGTGGCTGCCAAATAAAAACCAACCTATGAATCAGTTTGAAATTTAGTATGGTATCGTGTGGCAGATGACGGTACACGACAGTAATGTCAACTTCCCTCAGCAACGCCACCTGCCTTCAAACACGCGTACTTATTGATCCACCCTCGTATTTAGATGGTATTTATTAAAATAAAACGAGTATAAAAGAGTTCATTATGGTGTCTCAGAAAACACATTTATTTTATTGTCTCTAATGATATTT
This sequence comes from Psylliodes chrysocephalus, assembly GCA_927349885.1. Classification (NCBI taxonomy): domain Eukaryota; kingdom Metazoa; phylum Arthropoda; class Insecta; order Coleoptera; family Chrysomelidae; genus Psylliodes; species Psylliodes chrysocephalus. The sequence goes on from OV651825.1 coordinate 11,528,899, forward strand.
AACTTAATTTTTCAGCGTGTGAAAATCAACCGCAGGGAGTACCCTGTATAAGAAATGGAACGGAGATCTTGGAAAGGTACAGCTTCTCGGAAAACAATCTACCAACTGATATTTTTGGAATGATAATTTTACTCTTCGGTTTTTATATTTTAGGATATTTCTTTCTTTGGAGAAAAGTTAGGCATTATTAAAAAATATAAGAAATAATTATTTTGTTTTATTGTTCTCCTAATCAAATTTTTGTTTCAAGTACTGATACATCTACTTGAATTAGCTACTATTGCCAAAAGAATAAAGGCAGTGTTCAATTTTTATTGTTATAAATTGGCAGTTCGTATTTCTTGGTTCGGAGATTTTTGTATATCCCCTATTATTCTGTAAGTATTTTTAAGAGTATTTTGTATTATTACATAAAATAGGAAATGTTTAAATAAATAAAAGTTTGTGGATGAAAATTAAATAACCTTATATTCAAAATATTATGTGCTCAATACACATGATGTTTTAAAAATGGAAAAGTATGTGGATAGAAAACCAAAAAGTTGCTCGAATCGAAATGACGTTTTAGGTTAATGCATGGTAGGATTCTAGGAAATATTTTATAAGCTACATAATCTGTAAGATATAGTAATGTAATTTTTTTTATACATTTTAGCTTACAGATCTTATAGATTGTCTTAGAATCGACCCTTTAATTGTGGATCTTTAAAAAATTACAACTTTTCTTACACTTTCATTTTGCTAGGACCGTTCATTTCTAAGCAATTTCCTTTATTATAAGAAATGAATTTTCGATAATTTAGGCATAATTTTCAAATAATCTAAAGTCCATAAGAATAAAAGTTATTAAAGACCGTTGTTTCTTTTTTAACAATCTAATTTTCATGTAAATATATCTCTATCAGAACAAATTTTTGGTTGTCTGGTTTCATGTTTTTCAATTTTCAAGATACCCTGTATATCGAGCTGTATATTGAGTACAAGTTTTAAAAACTTGTTTAGAGCATAAATATAATGTTGCCATGTCCGATGGGTGGCGATCACGTGTTTCAGTAGAGAACATACGTGAAAATTAAAGTGACATTCACAGTTAGGAGTTGGGAGGCATAGTTAGTTAGACTGTGCCCAGACAACACACCAAATCCCAGAGATATCCACAGAATATCTTTTGTGGATATCCAATATATCCACATGATATCCGAAATATCCAGTGGATCTAATATGGATATCCAAATGTCCGTCTATATCCCAGGATATAGAAGATATTCTATGGATATTCAGCAAAATATTTTATGGGTATCTTTAGTAGAGGTTCATAAGTAACCAATGATTATTGAATAACGTCGAAAGAAAATAGCAGAGATAGAAAATATTTTCAACACTCTGCCTTTGATTTTGTCCACTAAGGAGAAAGTTATCCTTATTAAGACTCTTCAGCAATAAATAGAAATTCTTGACTCCAGTCTCTAATGGAGTCTGATTGAAATACCAATTTCGATCGAACTCAATTACGGCGGGTTGAGCATGAGTAGATATTCAACGAGCGAAAGTGGTATCGCTATCTATACTTAGTAAGCAAAATCAAAGGTTGCTGTAGTACGTAGTTCAGAGACTAGGTGGCGTAAAAGCCAGGCGGGCTATTCTTAAAAAAGGAAATAATTCTAGTCCTAATAAGGACAAAACCGGTCCAAGAATGACTTTCTTCTTAGTGGGCAAAATCAAAAATTATATCTAGTGGATATCCAACATGGTTTGCGTTCGCGCCTAGACTTTGATATATTTAGTGGATCTCCATGGGATATTGAATACACCTTAAAAAAATTAATTTTAAATATCTGAACGGTGCTATTAGCCACAATGGCGTAATTTTTTAATAATTTGCTATATAATTACTATTATTTATGGACATTTGCATGTCTATAAATTACATCTCATTGATATAAAATAGATATCCACCATGGCGATTGGACATTCAGTGGATATTGGGATGTCCAGTAGATATCCAAAGGATTTGGTGTGCTGTCTGGGTGATCGTATTATAGCACCAATGAACCAGAGGGCTACGCTAGAACTCCACCTGAGTGAAATGAATACATTTGGAATGCCAGGATAAAGCCATGGACATTCAATTTAATAGACTGCCAAAAATACAACATATTTCGATCCTGGACTGATCGCCTTACAAAATACTTGTATAAAAAGTGTCTATTTGAGAGTAGGCCGATCAAATAAATCACAATATTGGAAGAAATGCCCAGGTTAATACAGTCTCGTGAATCTTATAACGAATCTTTCACTACTACTGATAATATCACAAACAAAAGCAATGAAATTCTGAAATACATACCTGTTGATCAATTTGAGCTATCAATTCTGAACTCCATCGGAATCTCCAAGTACTGGAATCTCCAAGATTTGAAATAGTTTTGCTAAAATCCATTTCCAAGACATTATTTGTCAAATTATCTCATAGCCATTTGTTGTTGATGTTTTATCTATAATCATATTAATAAAGAATACCAACAGTTATAAACTAAATATAGTTAGATAATTTTATACTTAAATTATTTTCACCTACGCCAATGGCAATCCAATTGGTACACTTAGTCCTTATACGCAAAGATACATATCTTTTAAAAAATATTTGAAATCTTAATCTTTTTAGATGTGTCTAAGAGAATTTTTAAAATCATTTTTCTCCATAACTACTTTTTGTGACATTGGTCTTTTTACCTCTTATATTATAATCATTATTTTAAATATTTAATTAAATTACTCATGGTATTATTGCCAGAAAATACCCACGGTTGCTAAGGACGCAGTGACATCAAGGATATGAAAAGTGAGTTGACAGAAAATATTTTACTTGGTGTCGTACATTAGTTTTTTTAAAAATCTAATATTTTATTGGTATTTAGTGGTGTTTAAATTTTTATTTTTGAACTTTGTTCTGGTGTTAGAGTTTTTATAATATCGGTAGTTTGATTTTTTGAAAGACAAGCTACAAAATATCAAGGAAAAATCATTTATTGATTTCCATAAAATTTCAAATTAATTACTTTTTATTTGAATTATAAAGAGAAATAATATTGTATAAATGGTTTATTTTAAACATTTTGGATTAGGGTACAGCCTTTAAGCTGAATTCGGATCACACTTTGTTTATATCCAGAAATATTTTGAAATTTTGGCAAGCCTCCAGCTAGCCGTAGTGTTGCTGTTGCCTGCCAAAAGTGTCAAACAATTTTTAATTTTTACAGACAAAAATGGTAAGAAGTAATAAAGGGACTCAGCTTAAACTGAAAATAAAGCCTTATGGTAAAATTTTCGAATATTATTCTGAAAATATAATTCAGTATAATTAAATTAATAGCAGTTTTTTCCATCCTACATTTAAAAGCAGTCTAGATGGTTTCTTATAAGCAGTAAACACAACAAAAAGCAAGAAAAGTCAAAGGGCTTTACTAAAAGAACCTACATTATTGAAAAAAGGGTTTTCTACAGGAAGTTTTTAGTAAAAAGTAGTAACAAATAATTTTATAGAAGAAAACAAGGACCCATTGGACTTCAGAAGGAACATACAATGTATATTTATATCAGAAATAAAAGATATAATAATTAATTTCTGAAATACATACCTGTTGGTCAATTTGAGTTATCAATTCCGAACTCCATCGGAATCTCCAAGTACTGGAATCTCCAAGACTTGAAATAGTTTTGCGAAAATCCATTTGCAAGACATTATTTGTCAAATTACCTTATAGCCAAATGTTGTTGATGTTTTACCTATAATTATAATAATCATATTAATAAAGAATACCTACAGTTATAAACTAAATACAGTTAAATAATTTTTCACCTTTTTTTCTCTCAATTTTATACATAAATTATTTTTACCTAGGTACGCTAGTGGCAATCCAATTAGTATACTTAGTCCTTATATGCAAAATAAGTAATCATGCATAGATACATATATTTTAAAAAATATATAAAATCCTAATCTTTTTAGATGTATGTGTCTAAAAGAATTTTTAAAATTATTTTTCTCATAAACTACCTTTTGTGACATTTATCTTTTTACCCCTCATATAGTAATCATTATTTTAAATTTTTAATTAAATTATCCATGGTATTATTGCCAAAAAATACCTACTCTGCTTTTTTGCTATTTTTGTTTACGCCTACCGGTACCTTAGCCACAGCCAAAACAATTTTTTGTCAATCACAGGGTCACAGTTTATTGCTAAAGAATCAGTTAGCTCACTCGGACCAGTTGAATGTTCCAAAATAACATCCACTCCAGGGATACAAATTCAGGATGCGCAGAAGACTGCTGTTTGAATATAGGCGGTTGTCATGTATTGTATTGGTTATGATTTTATTATGTATGCGCCAGGGATACAAGTCTAAGTTGCGCAGTGTATAAACTGGAACATTGAGATCAAAAGTGCCGACGCAGACGCAGAGTGACCGAAATGATTCTTTAGCTATAAACTGTGACAGGGTGTTGTTTTGCAATTTTCAAAGGCATCAATTAAATTACTCCAAAAGTGCAAAACATCAAATATTTGTATGTTAGATAGATAATAAGGTAATATAGTGCACATTCCTTTTCTATTTATATTTAAATATACAAGCTAGGTGTATATCCAAAGCTAAATCACTTCATTACCGGTAGGTATACTGCACCGAAAATTGTGCTGTATTTTTTCAGTGATTTCAACTTCCTAGATAGATAGGTAGGCTATTTAATTTTATAAATAAGTACCTATGTAAACCTATTTCTAAACGTATTTGAATTTAAGCAACGAATATTTAATTATTTCATCATAATCATTGAGTTTCCTTCCCTTGCATTTCGGTTTATATTTAAGAACCTCGGTTGCTTAGCCACATTGATTTTTATATCGATTACCTGTCATTTCCGCCATTTAGTGAAAAATCTCGATTATTGTTACTACTTTGTGCATTATGTGCGGTTTTTGTAAAATATGCATATAATTAGTGAAAAACTTTCAAAATTTACATACATAGGCACTCAAATATGTTTCTATCAAGAAATGTGAACGTTTAAAGTAGGTAAGTTGTATTTATTTTCATAGTGCTTAAGGTAGTATAGGTATCGATTCAAATTACCTAACGCCTTCCAACCTTATTTTTGAAATACCTAGGTATTTGTTAACTAATTTTATGGTAAAAATATGAGATTTCAAATAAATCGTCTTATAATAATTTAGACTCTTAAAATAAAAGCATTAAATGTTTGAATTTAAGTTGAATCGAATGCGCATGTCCAGTATGGTTTCTACGTTCAAAATTTTCTGCTAAAATGTAATTTTGTTGTTTATTTAAATAATAAATATTATAAATTATGATCAAAAGTGAAGGTACGACGTGGGTATGTCACTTTTTTAATAAAATGCCTACCTCTACCTATATTGATATTACAAAATATCAGTTTTTTAATTTTATTGCAATCTTGTACCTACTAAACCATTGAGATGGATCATTCCATCTTGATGCACTAGACAGAGGTGTTATTTTTTTTGTAATAAAATGTGTAAAAAAATATTGAAAGGATTATGTGCCAGCTAAATTTATAGATGGTACAAGAAATTAAACCTTTTTTCTAACCTACACACATATAGGTAAGTAGATATCTACCTATAACCTATATTTACTAAATCAAAAGTTGGTAGTGTTCTATTAGCTCATGCTTATATTAAATTACAAAATCAAATAATTTATCAAGTTAAAATTCTAGTAGATGCCTAGGTAAAAAGAATAAGAAAAATATTTTTCTTGTCAAAGTGGCATGGTTCTGTATAATGCACCGACAATTATGCTGTATTTTTTTAGTGATTTCAACTTCCTAGGTAGATAGGTAGCTATTTAATTTTATAAAGAAGTACCTATGTAAACCTACTTATAAACGTATTTGAATTTAAGCAACGAATATTTAATTATTTCATCATAATCATTGAGTTTCCTTCCCTTGCATTTCGGTTTATATTTAAGAACCTCGGTTGCTTAGCCACATTGATTTTTGTATCGAGTAGGCTTTGGCCAATTACCTGTCACTTCCGCCATTTAGTGAGAAAATCTCAATTATTGGAAACTATAGTTACTGCTTTGTGTATTATGTGCAGTTTTTGTAAAAAATGTACTTATAACTAGTGAAAAACTTCAAAAATTTACATACTTAGGTACTTAAGTATGTTTCTATCAAGAAATGTGAACGTTTAAAGTAGGTAAGGTGTATTTATTTTCATAGTGCTTAAAGTAGTAGATAGGTATTAATTCAAATTACCTAACGCCTTATTTTTAAAAAGATACCAAGGTATTTGTTAACTAATTTTATGGTAAAAATATGAGATTTCAAATAAATCGTATCATAATAATTTAGACTTTTAAAATAAAAGCATTAAATGTTTGAGTTTAAGTTGAATCGACTGCGCATGTCCAGTATGGTTTCTACGTTCAAAATGTTCTGCTAAAATGTAATTTTTGTTGATTATTTGAATAATAAATAGGTAGATATCATAAATTATAATCAAAAGTGAAGGTACGACATGTTTATGTTACATTTTTAATAAAATACCTACCTATATTGATATAAGAAAATAACAGCTTTTTTTATATTTCATTGCAATCTTATAGGTACACACTAAACTATTGAGATAGATCATTCTATCTCGATGCACTAAAGAAATTACGAACTGATATAAGTTACAAAATTGTTTAAACTTGATAGTTATCTCCAAAACAATTAGGCACTGACAGGTAGGGACTTATAGAGCCTTCAGCCATTCATATCAAATACTATTAAACAATTGTAAAATACTAGGTATTCGTATACTTTTATACCTAATTACCTAAGTATATGAAGACACATAATGTAGGTAGATATAGTAGTATAAATGCTTTTTTAAATTAGGTATTGTTTCGTCAAAATAAATAACCTACAACTATTTTTTGTACCAATTTCAATAATTCTTTAACATAATAGGTATACAAGTTGTGTGAATTAGGTAATCAATCTATCAATCAATAACTTTTTAACCTTAAACAGTATAGGTACATACCTATTCTGAAATTAACCAAATGCTAACTATATAAAAATAAAAAACTTACCTACCTAATCGGTATTTTTATAACTTTTGTTTATTGCAACAGCTTGTTTATTAATTAAATTTCACACTTCAATCATTTCACTGCCTTTTATTAAACGATTTTTTCAAATTACACATTGTATTTATTTACATAAGAGCTTATATTAATCCACTCCCGAAAACGTACACGGTTCATTAACCTTCACAATTTGCGGTAATCGCTTTTTGCGAGCTTTAGCTGTGTTGCCAGCTGGTTATTTGTTTATTCAGCATTGAATAAATCAGTAGAAATAAGTGGAAAATACTCTTTTTTTAAAAATAAGATCAGAGACATTTAAGTAAAGTTCAATTTAAATAAAGTTTTAGTGAAAAAATAAATTTTTTCTAAAACAAAATATAATGAAGTTTAAAATAAATATATAGGTATAAACAAATAAATGAAACGAAAAATTAACACAAAAAATAAACAACAAAAGCTTTTAGGTCAAAAACTACTTATTCAATATATACAATACACTAAAGGGCATAAGTTTCAGAATCAGAATCAGTCACCCTTGTTCGTTAATTTTATATAGGGAATGTCAATGAACGTTATCCACACTAAATAATTTTAAGAGTTTATTAAAAAAATAAAAAATAAGTCAAAAATCATATAGGGAGACTACTTTTTCTCTACATAATCGTAAATTTCACCCTCTTCTCCTCATGGCAACCCCCATGTCTTTTTCAATTGAAAGCCCTGTGCATACCTATTATTTATTTTTTCCAAAATTGTATATTTGAGTAATAAAGTGAATCGTTTGGAAGTTGCGTTTTTTGCGCTTTCATTTGTGCCCTTTCTATGCCCTTATTTCTTTCTCTTCTATTTTTTCCCATTTCGTCCCCCTTTATATGTATACGCTTACTAAAAAAAAACTATTTTATTTTATAAAAACAAAGGACCTAATTATGTATATTTATAAAAATTACATGATACTTCTGCTATCATACCTATTATTATATTTAAAGGGCCCCTGCACGAATCTCATGTGAAATGGCTTATCCTGAGATTCTTTTGAAATTCAAATATATTGTAGATATCGACCTACTGATCAAAAGTAACCTTTGCCGCAATTCCCAACCGTTTTGATATATGAACTTTGTGATATTGGACTCAAATCCATTGTCCAATTCAAGAAATAATGGTTTTGGCTATTATCAATGTTCAATAACATTCCCTTGAATATATAATATTAATTTTTACAAAACTGTCTTTTACTTGTATACAGGGTGTTACATTATCATTTGTCTGACTTAGGAAAAATCACATTTTTATTTAAAATGTATTTCCACAAAAACCGTTGGAATTTTTTTAATTTTTTCATATGTTCCATACAAAGCCATCCTCTTTCATGTTCCGTGAAAAAATTTGTTAAGGTCCTTGTAGTTTCTTGAGAAAAATATTTTGTCACATTTATGTATTCATTTTGAAAACTACTTTAGTTATATTTTCACAACTAGTTAGGTTTTCAGTTCGCTTATATAACATAATATTTTTAGTGCCAATATATAGGGTGTTCCCCATTTATTTAAAATATGGCTCAGTGGTAGTCTCTGCCTTCGGATCCAAGGGTCCCAGGTTCGAATCCCACCGTTGGCCGGGATTTTTTCATTTAATTTGATTATTTAAAATTAATTCTGTTGAGGATTCCCAACTCAACCATTCACTATTGGGTTCTAATTAACAGTGCTGTTTCTAGAGTGGCGCTGGGAAACAGTAACAAAGCCTACACAGAACACAAGGAGAAATAACCTTAGCAGTTGAAGCCGATGATACGCAAAAAAAATAATATTTGTTTAATTTTTCAGCTCATATTTTTCAATAATGCTAGATTTAAGTTGTATCTCTGTATTCTGTATTCTGTATTTTGCAGAGTATTTTTATAATTATTTATTATTGCAATAATAATACAGGGTGTATAATATTTTAGCAAAATATGTAGAACATAATATTTTCTATTTTTTAAACGTACCTATGTTTTTTGCAAATTTCAATTTTCCATGACAAAAAAGTTTGATATAATACAGAAACGTATAAATATGATGTAAAGTGTATTTGTTGCTACAGGGACTTACACGGTAAATCTTATACAGTGTCAAACTTAACATTTAATATTTAAATATGAATACGAGTGATGTGGATATATTTTAATACAGTTCTGCATTGATGTAGGTTGCACTAGAACTCATTCCCTAATAGTTATTTCAATCAGATGTTCAGTAAGCATGAATTGTTTTTCCTCGTATTAAAATTGATATATTTTAGACTGTTTCGGAGTTTTACCTCCTTCATTTTAGACTCGTCAGATTAAAATTAAATATATACTTTTAAAAGGTAACATTAATAAATAATTATAAAAATACTGTGCAGAATCTTAAATAAAGAGATATATAACTTAAATCTAGCATGAAAAAGGATGGCTTTGTGTCGAACATATGAAAAAATAAATTAATTGTCAACGGCGGGTTTTGTGGAAATACATTTTAAATAAAAAAGTGATTTTTCTTAAGTTAGACAAATTAAAATTTAACACCCAGTATACAAGTAAAAGTAGGGTTGCCACCTGTACTTTTTTAAAAAGGACAGTCCCGTTTTCAAACAAATTGGCCTTATGACTTTTTTAAGCTTAAAATGTCCTTTTTTACGGCACATGTACTTTTTAACAGCACGTGTCCTTTAAAAGGACCTGGTTTTTATAGAAATATAAACCGAGGACATGTTTTTTTAAAGCTCGCCAAAAGTAGTAACCGGATCCCTGTCGTCACCTTTGTCCTTTATTCACTTTTCAAAAAGATGGCAACCCTAAGTAAAAGACAGTTTTGTAACAATAAGTATCACATATTCTAAGGAATGTTATTGAACATTGATAATAACAAAAATCCGTTCTTTCTGGAATTTCAAAAGACCGATAAGCCATTTCTCATAAGATTTGTGCGGGGCCGTTTGGGGAAAACCCTACTGTAATTTTTCAGAATAAACACAAAAACAAAATAACTCTAATAAATTAAAATAACGAAATAAATATATACGTTTTTTTATAATAAAAAAAGTAAATTCGGTAGGACAGACATCAGTAATTCAGTAGATGTGTGAAATTAGTATATCTACTGAAAAATCAGTAAATCTGGTAACACCGCGCTCTAGCGCCAGAAAGTCTGGCGAGGTTAGACTTTGTTTATTCACCATCTCACCATCCCATACAGTTTCCCGCTTTCGGCACGTGGGCCAAATAGTGACGCCACCTGTGGTACTACGAACAAAACAGCTCTATGCTCTATGAAAGCATTGTATAAAGAACTAAATGAAAGTAAATAAACCAACAAAAAATTAGAAAATTTCATTGACTGAGGCTAATTATAGAGACATAAAAGGCTTTAGTTCAGTACACCTGTTTGGTAGGCGCTGATGTCTCAAAATTTCAAAATAACTACCAGGAAACTAAAAACTATTATAATACCTAATAATCTTTTATAAATATAGGACACATAAAAGCATAGGGCGAAAAATATCGCTATTATGAACTATGGACATAGTCATCCACTTTTGTTGGAAAAACTTATTTACTTTTTATAACCAAACAAACCATTTTTTAGGAATGGAAAGAAAAAAGTGTTTTTAAAGTTTGTAATGATGGAGAAATAATTATAAAATATCTAGTGCCTTTATTAAAATTGTTTGTCTAGCAGTTTTGACAATAAACCATCAACCGGACACTAAAATAAAGAATACTATTTTTTTTTTTGTAAAAAAACGGGACATGATTTTTTTATATAAATTTACTCGTTAAACATATTAACAAATTAATATATTTAATAACTCAATGTCGAAATCACTAGACAAAACAAAAAATTATAGGGAATAAAGGAAGAAAAAATGTATAAATTTAATTCTCATTACCCACTTTAATAGCTATTTAGGTATACGAACAGTTACATAAAATATTTTTTCAAATTTTGACTGGATTATTTATAAAATTGTGTTTTGGTAAAACATTACTGATATATATGCAACCAATATTACCTTCTTGTATTGTTAATTGTATAAAGCATAATTTTTTCTCATTCTCAACGAATTGTGTGTTTATATTATTTCAAAAAAATGGGTTATTTTGTCGTGTACGTATTGTGGTTTAATTATTTTGTGCTGATTTGGAATGGAAAATAATATCCAAAACAACATTATTAAGTTAAGGCAAATTCTATTTTTATATGTCATGATTTTAAAACCAATAGTTTTATTTTAATTTGTTTTCTTTTCGCAACTAGTAACATAATACATTTTTCGCAACTAGTTTCACAATGTTTAACATTGTGCAACTGGTTTCGTAAAGTAGATCATTTCAACAATTGCTGCGATTACAAAAAAAGGTCACTTTATATGTCAATAGAGGGCGCTAAAATTAAAAATATCGCAATAAACAATCATATTTCTGACTAAAATTACCCTTTCAATGATGTGCCGTACATGGTACATTCCTTATTTTAAATTAAGGGGTTGGAGAAGTGGAACGGAGGGGGTTGACACATGACAGATGTCTGTATTGTAAAAATGTGTTCAATTTGGAATAAGAATCAACCTGTTTTAGCATTTTCTAAAAATCCAATGATTAATGCCAAAAAAAAAAACAAAATGAAACTGTTTTGAGTAACCCACTCTGTGTATCAAAAATGGCTAGATTTATCGAATTAGTTTAAAAAACAAAATCTGCTTAAAAATCCTTTTTTTACCAGATGCGTTATGTAAGAAAGATCCTCCCATCTAACAAGAAATATTGAGCGCAGCGCCATCTACATATTGACCTATTTAAAATTAATTTATATCTAAAACTGAATCTCTCTTAGCGCTCTATGAACTGGCTTTTACAGAATTAAAATATCTCTATTACTTACCAAAATATCCGGCCTGGGAGTTTTTATTGTATACATTATTATTGAACGTTTATATCAAAGAAGGGTATATTGACTTATTAAAAAAAGATTTTGGTTAAATTTACAATCTAGTAATAATGTTATTTTGGTCCTTATTTTCCATTCTAAATCAGCACAAAATAATACAATACACGACAAAATGAACCACTTTCTTGAAACAATATGAACACTACAATAATTCTTTGGGAATAAATTGTAACACCCTACCACTACGACAACCCAATATACACATGTGTATATAAAGTTGCCTACCCTTGGACATCATCTCTAATTTCTACCAGATCGATATTGCGATCGAAAGAGACACATGACAGTATGCAGTTACCGCGTTTTCTAAGACTCAAGTCGATTCTTGCCGAAAAAGCAATCAGTACCATATTTTGTGTTTTTACCTTTTATATTCAATGATTTAACTTATTTTCTTTTCAAATGTAATTTTCTTTGTTAGTAAATTTGTTAAGTGTGTAGTAAATTAATGCCACTAAGTTTTAACGGTTTTAATACTTTCCAAAAATAAGAAGGGCTCCCCGAACCTACGAAATACATAGCACTCAACAGCACCCTTGCTATAAAATTAATATAATTTTCTATTTGTCAATAAAAGAATGAAGTTAATAATATGCAACTAACAATACAAGAAAGTAGTAATGTTGGTTGCCTAGATGCCAGTTTTTGTTATTGCTATTGTGGTATTAGGTAAAGCAGAAGTTTTTTTTGTAAGGGTCGCTCGTATTATTTTGTTTTCTACTTTATTATAAGAGTTTTTCGATGAAGTAATCCACAAACAATAATTCTAAAGTACAATTTTTCTTCTATTTTAAGTGACAGTTTGTATCTATAGTATTTATTCCAGAAACATTCTGTCTTTATCATACATGGCCGACTTTAGGAATTTTTTTGTGGATCAGTCGTTAAAGTTGTTTTTAGTAAAATATTTTCTTTTCTTTTCAGTGTCGTGCGAACCGTTATCTTGTCTACATTAACTCGGGTAAAGGTAGGAGGGAGAATGTTGTTTATTGAGTGCGTGGGTTAAATTCACAAATCATTGATATTTTAATTATGATAATTGAGTAGTCGTTTATGTCAACACGAATTATGAAGGAAACTCTTTCCTTGATTTATTCGCATTGACATCAACGATATTGTGTTGGATCATTTCCTTTTCTTTCTGACAATAAAGACGTTTAATCTCGGAATTTTATGTTCTTTGAAATTATTCACTCGCTATCAGAGTGTTTCAGTTTCTTGGAATGTAAATCCTCTCAGATTAAATGGACAAGGCTGCAGACCTTATGCCCAACGATTTCTAAGGCTTTTATTAAATAAATTACGTACTTGCTACATCAAGAAAGAAGAATGGAGGAAGAAAACATCATCGTAAATTTTTTCTAAAAATGTTTCCACAATTTCAATTCAAAATTTAGCAAAATTTGATTTAAATTTGAAACTAATACACAAAAATTATAGTAAAACTCTAAATTAATCACACAAAAATAAATTATTATTAAAAATTAATTGTCAACTTCCTGTTTCTTTCTTAATACCTAACTAATGATTAATCCAGTTTGTTTTACTTAAACTAATTTGACCAGGCTATATCTTCTAGTCCAGTTAAAGTAAATCTTGACAACAATATTTAAAATTTCACTAAAATAAACCTATTTTTGCAGTAATTGTTATATTTTTAAAACAAGCTACCTAAAAAGGCATTTTCTTAATTTTCTGTGTGTTTATTTTGTTAAAAAAAAAAAGAATAACAATAAATTTTAAAATAACAATCTAATTATTTAGGAATGATGTTTTTATGATCTAGCTAAACTGTGGAACATTTTTTTTTCAATTTTCAATAAATTATTATATGGTTATTAGCTTATGTACTGGAATTAAATTTAATAAAAGTTAGTAAGTATCTGCGGGCCGTAGTGAAATGGAAATGATGGTATAAGTGGCATGTCGGAATGAACGGACGTCGCCGGGCATAGAAGATTTCCGGATGGAAATATATCGGGAAACGCGGCGTGATTAGATGGAAAAGAAAACCCTATATTGGAGCAGAGTCAAGGATGGATATTAGTTTTCAATTTGGTAAGTTCCTTTTTTCATGTTTTATGACTGTTAAGTTATACTAAATTTTTCGGAAGTATGGTTTTTTTATTATACCTAGAATTTCAATGCAACTATCCACCCTATATAATTTTAAATGTGAGACAAAAATAGGTCAAAAATCATAATAAGAGGGTATATAAAGGTCTTTGCTCATGTATACTCGTTGCATATTTCACCCTCTCCTCCCCATGCCACATCCTATGTTTTTCATATATTATTGCACTCAATGCCCCCGCAAGGGGAAATATTTTGGCGCCCTTTGAATATATCTAGTACTTATATAAATAATATTTTGAAAATAACAACTTTAAGCTGTTACATATGTATTTTAAATTTCCTGGTTTGCTGTAATATTCTTGTAGTCGTTTAACATTTGAGCGAATTGCGAAACCACATTTTATTTTAATTTTATAATGAAACAACAGATATTTCAAAAACCAATATTTCATTCTTACAAACGAAAAACAAACCAAACAGTAAACAAATAAAACATTCAATTATCCAAAAAATTAAATAGGTTTTTTTCTGGATTTGGCTGCTGCAAATTCTTTTATAATATTGTCAAAATCAATTTTATCGAGGATCTCTTGCTCTATAGCCAAGATTGCCAAACCCGATAATCTTTCTTGTGACATGGTAGACCTCAAATAGTTTTTAATTTTGAGAAGGATCTCTCACCAGAAGCTACAGATACAGGTAAAGTAAGCAGGATTCTTAACGAAATGGTAATATTTGGTAAAGATGAAGTTATATTGTTTTCAAATATATATTGTAGAGGGGATTTGACGCTTCAGGTAATGAAAACAATCTAAGGGATTTTATCTCATTAAATAAATAATTTTCTTCTACGTCAGCCTCCTCCTTTTTTGATCAGTTAGCTTTTGATGTAAAGCACGATAGCATTTTAAAAGATCCTCGTCATTTAATTTAAAAATATCACTAAAAAACCAAAAACGTTGTCATAATCAGATATCATTTCAAATGTACTATTTAAAGAACTTAGTGTTTCATCAATTATATTTTTAAAAAGAAATTTATTTTAAACGCTGTTTTTGAATCTTGAGGTGTCTCATCTCTCTGTTCATAATCGAAGAGTTTTGGTTTATACTTTCGTCTAACAGTATTTAATGGAGGAAAACCTTGCTCTATCTCAAGAGCGGCTGCTAGTTCTTCAGCTTGAGCAAGTTTTTCCTCGAAAACATTATCATCTCTATAATTTTTAAAATTATCAACTAAATTCTTTAAATAGTTTTGCCACACTTTAATATCAGTCGTTACACTTTGCATAATTTTGCTTACAATGACAATCTGGAACAAAACACCATACCAAATTATTACACTGCAAATAAATTTAAAAGATTGGATACTAAATAGCATAGAACTTGCTTTATGCCTAGCTTCTATGTTAAAAGTATCATTTTCTGCTATTTCTAGAAGGCTATCTATCACAAATTTGAATTAAATGAAACTTTAGCGGCCTTATAGCATCAATCCTACTTGACCATCTAGTATCACTTAGGGGTTTTAGATTTAACTTCGGGACATGCTTTTTTATAATATCCCACCTTTTTGTGGATGAAGAGAAAAATACATAAAGTTCTTGTACAATATTGAAAAAGTTAACTGTTTCATTTGAAACTTTAGCAGCATCATTTACGGGTAAATTTAAGCTGTATGCAGCACATGGCACAAAAAATGCCCTGGGATTAGCATCGAGTATGCGTTTTTGTAAACCAGTATGTTTTCCGCGCATATTCGCCCCATTATCATACCCTTGACCTCTCATGTCTTTAATATCTAAATTCAAATTTTTCGAAAGTCCAACCACAAAATCAAATAGCCCTTCCCCTGTCGAGTCGGATATTGGGTTGAACGCTATGAAACTATCTTGTATTTGAGCCTTTTTAGAAATGTCATTTAGAACGACATAACGCAAAACGAGGATTATTTGCTCTGTATGACTTCTATCCGGTGTACAGTCTAAAACTATTGAATAATATTTGAAACTGCGAACCATATTCAAAATATTATTATTTACTTTAGAATACATTAATTCAATAATTTCGTTTTGTATCTAGTGCGGTAAAGTAGGTAAAGTATCGGAATTCCCAATATGTTGCTTTTTACATTATATAACATCAGGTAACCTATTTTTGGAAAATGGTTTTATTTACAAAATTAAGAGAAAATATTAAATTACTTTTTTCCAAATTGTGTTATTATAAATTGGCCAACATAAACTTACATAAAATAATATTGTACCTTACTTATAAACATTAATAACAAAATCTTTGCAGTTGGTAATATTTAGTCCTGCAGATGTAGATGCTAGAGATGTACTGATATTCTCAACAGTCGTTTCAATGGTAATATTCTGTTTTTCTGCCGGTATAGACGTAACAGATTCACCAATGTTTTCAACGACGGTTTCAATGGGAATAATCTGTTTTCCCATGATTTTACTAGCTATTATTCTCTTATTTTCTATAGATCTTTCTACATAGCCTTCAGCTACAGAAGTGGACTTCCACCCTCCTTGTATTTTTAAAGTGTGCATATCTGCACCAGCATCAGCAAGAAGGAACGCGGAGGATCTTCGGAAACAGTGCCCGGTGTATCCCTCTGGATTTGTCAATTTTAGAAAAGCAGCAACTTCTTTTGGAATGCGCCCAAAAGTGTTAACTCCTACAAGTTGTGAAGTACACTTTCCATTTTTGTAGTAAACCAAAATGAGTGGTATGTTGTGGACAAAGGCTAAAATATTTTCTGAATGTATGCAGGCAGTCAAAGCCGTCAATGTTTTCTGTGGTAACTGCAAATTCTCGTTTAATTTTAGTCTTCGTATTTGAAATTTTAATCTTAATAAACGTTTCCTCATCAACAATATCATTTACTTTCAAATTGGTGAGTTCTTCACTGCGACAGGCTCCAAAAACACCAATTATTAAGGACACCTACAAAAAGATTAAAATTTTCAAAGAATTTCAGTACTACCTACTTCTAGTGGCTTCGGAAATATCAACGTTTGGATAGACTGCTATCGTTTTGGAGACGAACATACTATGACAAATAAACTAATAAAATTTACCTTTATCATTAAATAAGCTTCATCGTTGGCTTCTTTTAAAAATGTATGTATTTCCACAGACAACACACCAAATCCCAGAGATATCCACAGAATATCTTTTGTGGATATCCAATATATCCACAAGATATCAGAAATATTCTGTGGATCTAATATGGATATCCAAATGTCCGTCTATATCCAGAATATAGAAGATATCATATGGATACCCCGCAAAATATCTAATGAGTATCTTCCAGACCAGCCATACTCAACCTGCGGCCCGCGGGCCGCATGCGGCCCTCCAAGCTGTTCGCGCGGCCCTCCAAGCTTTTTTGTGTGACCCCAAACGATTATTAGTAATTGAAATGGTTGACCTATAGTCATGTCCTTGCGACTTTTCAAAGCAATAACACAACTAAAACAACATGAGGACCTTTTTTTAGAACATTGTGGCCCGTGTAGCATAACAAACAGATTAATGTGGCCCGAAAAAAAAAAAGGTTGAGTACAGCTGTTCCAGACAATACAAGAAATCCCAGAGATATCCACAGAATATATTCTGTGGATATCCAATATGGATATCCAACCAAATTTCCGTCTATATCCCAGGATATAGAAGAATTCGGATATTCAGCAAAATATTTTATAGGTATCTTTAGTAGAGGTTCATAAGTAACCAATGATTATTGAATAAAGTCGAAAGAAAATTGCAGAGATAAAAAATATTTTCAAGACTCAAAATATTTTCAACACTCTGCTTTTGATTTTGCCCACTAAGTTATTCTTATTAGGACTCTTCAGAAATAAAGAGAAATTCTCGACTCCAGTCTCTAATGGAGTCTGATTGTGAAACAAATTTCGATCGAACTCAATTACGGCGGGTTGAGTATGAGTAGATGCGAAAGTAGTATCGCCATCTATACTTAGTAAGCAAAATAAAAAAATTACATCTAGTGGATATCCACGATGGTTTGCGTTCGCGCCTAGACTTTGATATATTTAGTGGATGTCCATGGGATATTGAATACACCTTAAAAAAATTAATTTTAAATATCTGAACGGTACTATTAGCCACAATGGCGAGCACAATGGCGTAATTTTTTAATAATTTGCTATATAATTACTATTTTTTATGGACTTTTGTATGTCTATAAATTACAGCTCATGGATATAAAATAGATATCCACCATGGACTGGACATTTAGTGGATATTGGGATGTTCAGTAGATATCCAAAGGATTCGGTATGCTGTCTGGGTCGTTTTTGGAAAAAATTCTTGATTTTTTTGGATTATACCCTTCACTTTTCCGTTTTAAGAAAGCCAACAGCTGGGTATATTTGCTAATATCCAAGTTTCTCTTCGTCGAAATAGTGGTCCTTAACATGAAATAGTCAGTCCACAATGTAGATGGTTTTTCAACTGCGGCCCTTTCGAAAAAAGCCAATAAAATCTTTTCCGAAACACCATCGACATTTTTTAATTTGCACCATTCTTCAAATCGCAGGAATTCTTTTTCATATCTATTCCTAGATTTTGCAGGAATTAAAGTTTCAATGGCTTCGTTAGCTGCCAATTCAATGTAAGACATATTTTCTTCACAAATATTCATGATAATTATTATTTTGAGTTATTATTTAGAGTTATTATTTAGCCAACAAACAATACCTAGCAACTACCTAGCAACTACACAAGGCTACTATGTTTTGTCTCGCAAAAATTATTAATGTCAATTATGACTACGCTAAAGGTGAATTCAAATATCTAACAGACGGCTAACTTCATCTTTGTCATATCAATGTACAGAAAATAGTTATTTTTTTTTGATAGTAGATAAAATTTTGTACAATATTCGTATCGTAAATTCATATTACGATACTTATATCGTAAATAACTATTGTATATAAGCGAACTGAAAACGTAACTAGTTGTGAAAAAATAACTAAAGTAGTTTTTAAAATAATAATAAATGTGACAAAATATTTTTTTTTCAAAATGACCACCCTCTATCAAGAAACTAAAGGTACCTTGATAAGTTTTCCTTCAAAACATGAAAAAGGATATCTTGTGAAATAAATAATTTGAGGAAATACATTTTAAATAAAAATGTGATGTTTCTTAAGTTAGACAAATGGAAATTTAACACCCTGTATACAAGTAAAAGACACTTTGTGACAATAAGTAATAGGTATATATACATTGATAATAGCAAACTCTTACTTTCTTGAAGAAAGCATAAATGGATTTGAGTCCAATATTAAAAAGTTCATATTCAACACCCTGTACTATCCAAACAGTAGGTCGATATCTACAACGTATCTAAATTTCATTTCACGATAAGGTATTTCCCATAAGATTTGTGCGGGGTCCTTTAAAAATAAATTAAAGAGTATCCACCTTTGACCAATCACTGTATATGTTTCCAACAAGAGTACCTACCCAGACAACACACCAAGTCCCAGAGATATCCACAGAATATATTTTGTGGATATCCAATATATCCACAGGATATCAGAAATATTCCGTGGAACTAATATGGATATCCAAATGTCCGTCTATATCCAGAATATAGAAGATATCCTATGGATATTCAGCAAAATATCTAATGAGTATCTTCCAGACAATACAAGAAATCCCAGATATATCCATAGAATATATTTTGTGGATATCCAACCAAATGTCCGTCTATATCCCCAGGATATAGAAATTCAGATAAATATTTTAGAATTATTTTTAGTAGAGGTTCATAAGTAACCAATGGATATTGAATAACGTCGAAAGAAAATAGAGGTAAAAAATATTCCCAACAATCTGCCTTTGATTTTGCCTACTAAGGAGAAAATCATCCTTATTAGGAATCTTCAGCAATAAATGGAACTTCTCGACTTCAGTCTCTAAAGAAGTCTGTTTGTGAAACAATGTCGATCAAACTCAATTACGGCGGGTTAAGCATGAGTAGATACGAAAGTGGTATCGCCATCTATACTTAGGAAGCAAAATCAAAAATTACATCTAGTAGATATCCACGATGGTTTGCGTCCGCGCTTAGACTTTGATATATTTATAGTGGATGTCCATGGGATATTGAATACACCTTAAAAAAAATTAATTTTAAATATCTCAACGGTACTATTAGCCACAATGGCGTAATTTTTTAATAATTTGCTATATAATTACAATTATTTATGGACATTTGCATGTCTATAAATTACATTTCATGGATATAAAATAGATATCCACCATGGACTGGACATTCAGTGGATATTGCGATGTTCAGTAGATATCCAAAGGATTTGGTGTGCTGTCTGGGTACATTTATCTAAAAAAACATCAAAATATTTAAAATAAGTTCAAATAATTTTTTGGACAGTAGTGTAAAATTACCGTACCGTACGCCACTGGCAAAGTTTATTTAACCGATTTTAACTGATAGGTGTATCTTATGACAACAAAAATGTTTACACAATTTAGGAAAATTAAACTGAGAAATAAAAAATTATAACCATTAATAATTTTGGAATTTTCAAATTTAACACCCTCTATTTCGGAAACGAGTAGGTACCTTCTTAATATTTTATCAAAGCATGTTTCGTTTATTTGTCTTATTTTTAATCAAAGAATCTTCAGTTGTTTTGTGTCGTATTTTTAATGAGATACCTTGTGAATATTAGTAGTAGGTAAGGTATAAATATTGAAAAAAAATGGATGAAAAAGAAATATACAAAATAGTGGGCGCCCCAAAAATAATTAAAGAGTAGATCCGCAAAAATTATTACACAAATTTTCACAAATCGTAGATCCGCCACTGCAGTTTTACGGTGCAGCTACGTCGAACTCACCACCCTATATTTAGGTAAAAAATCAATCACCCTGTACCTATAGGTAGTTGGTATCCAACGGGGGTATTTTAAAGCAACAGCAAATAATTGCTACAACATAAACACACGGAAGGTAACCTCAGAATTCTAAAATAAAAGTAAGGAAACAACGAAACTGAGAAAAACTCGCATCCTCTCTCTCCCGACTACCCTGGATCAATGGAGTAGGTAATTTAAATCCCCAGAGAATCCAATCTCAGCAGCCATAAGAAGCAGACATTCCAGCTATCCAAATAAAATTCATTTTAAAACGTCTTAAAATGTATTATGCAAAAGATCGACGAGTATTTCCCTGTTCAATAATCGATTTTACTTATTTATAACGAAAACAACGTTAAAATCGTGTAGGTTGATCTGAGTAAACAAAAGACTAGTTCAAAAACCTCATACGTCGAAATGTTTATGCGTAAATCGAACCCATCTCGTTGAGAGCTTAATTAAGCTGTCCGTGTTTAATAAGCTGCATATCGTTAATTAGATTGTTTCTAACGCAAATATTGTTAATTAATCGTAATGATTACGGTACGTGTATGGAAAGCCTTTGAAAATTAAAAAGGTAGCCGAGAATCGAGATACGCGTTGCGACTGCGTGAGCTTGCGCAGCGCACGTTGTTCGCGAAACAAGTCTAGAGATGGGTGTTACTAAATCAGAATAGTTATATTTTCATGAATTTAAGTAATCTTTTTATAAATACTTCAGTTTTGTAAAAAACGGAAAGGTTGGTAATATTTAAATATAAACTATAAAAATTAATTCAAATATGCGAAATATTTTTCTCTTTAAACATAAAAAACTTCATTTTTAAACTTATGAGGAAGCAAAAAAGGAGAAAATCAAGAATATTACCGGAGAGAACCGATGAAATATAATTTAAAATTACACAATTTCTTTAATATTCCAAAAACTTAAGAACAAAAAATGTTAAAATAAAATAAATGTTTTACTACATCTATTCTATATATTAGTCATTCAAAGAAAAATATTCTTCTCGAGATTCAGTTGCTTCATGTCTCAGATATAATTTTATTGTTATTGAAGGCAAGTACGAATTATACAGGGTCTTCAAGAATACACGTGATTAAATTGATATTATTAGTTGGCTAAAAGTAACATCAATAACACCGGCACACAAAAAAAAAGTTGTTTGTACATCTGACACGACCTACCTACCGGCATGTATTTTGACCCGCTGAATCCGAATTTCAAGTCAGTTTGGGCCGTCCACCCAACATTTATTGAATTGTAGTATTGCTATAAAAAGATGCACAATAACGTAAGAATAAAATTTTGGAGGTTTTGGCCATCGAATACCTTCTAATATCCCTTGGCCCAAGTACGTGTGAAAAGTACAGAGAGCCAGCACTAGTTCAAGCAGAAAATAAACAAAACCAGCGATTCCATCGCGATTGGGTCGTATAAATGACAACTCTGGATTTGTTTTTTTCCTGCTTGTTCTATTGCTCGCTCTCTGTAGTTTTCATATGCACTTGTGCCAAGAAATACTAGAAGGTATTCGTTGGCCGATACCGCATATGTTTCCATAATAGGTTTGTTCTGATTCTCAAAATCAAAACGGATTTGAAACTATACAGGACCGTGTTCTTGAAGGCTGTTTGTAATTGTCAAAGAATCAGTTTCACATAAAATTTAAATGAAATTGGTACGCTTGCGCAATGTGGTATTCTGTTTGTTACTTAATAACGCAGTTCCTTTAAAAAATTCCGCTTCAAATAACATTTGCATGTAGGTTTATCGTTAGCTTCGTCCGCGGAACCGATCCCGAACGTATTCTAAACGCTAAGGTAGAGCGTACACTCTTACATAAACATTTAAACAATACAAATCCAGTTATATTATGGAGTACAATTTTACCTTAGTATTTAGAATAATTTCAGGATTGTTACCATGAACAAAGCTAATAATAATCAGAATAATAATAAAAAATACAATAATTCTAAAATTCCATTAATTTACAAATTAAACAAGAAAAAGAAACATTTGTACACAAATAAATAATTTGAAGTTGTAAAGGTTTTATATGGTCTAAAAAGCACATCAAATATTGGCCACACTTTAAAGACATATGTGCAGTCAACAGTCTGACTCAATGCACACTTCGAAGCATTTTGACTGTTTACAACAATCTCGGATTATTTTGGTTACGAAACCAGAACATTGGACTGGGAGATCCAAAAAAATCCGAGAAAATCAGCTACCCGATTCTGATTGACGTGTTCGGGACGTGGCGTTTCAAGTTTACAATTTGAGCGATTCTAATTCCAACTTACGTTCCAGATGTCTCGAGTTATCTGTCAGATTCACTCGGGACCTAAGGAGGCAGTGTAACATGAGTAAATATGTAAAAGTATGGTTAAGAAATTGGGTTATTTTGAAATTTCTGTGTTAAAATTAAAAAAATGATTTTTTTAAATAAACCAGAACATTTGTCTACAATTTTCAATATGAACACGAAAATTGGCAGATTTTTAATTATTCCTGATTTTATTATTATATTTTGTAGGAGTTATGTTTTATTTTAACCACATTATAAAAAAAATTAGTAAACTTAAAGACAATATTTTTTCCTAATATTACAGAAGAAAACCAAATACAGCATACAGTAATTTATTTAGAAAATATAATTTATCATTTGTATATATATTTTTTATTTTATACTGAATGTATACAGAATAGGCTCAATTTATAATACAAACAGTTATACAATAAAAGAAAATAAGAAATGTTTAAAATTCAGAAATATAAAATGCCAGGCATTTAAAAATGAGGACAAAAATACTTCAAGACATAGATGTAATACCAATCATATAAAACATTGGCTACTGGAACACTGACAATAAAGCATTAAAATGTCTATTTAGCTACAATACCTATTATTTCTTATTTTTTTAATTCTAAAAACTCAGTAAGCTATGCGTCAGGTATATTTACTAAATTAAATTCACTTAAATCTCGTCTTTTACTCCGAACTGCTTGATTAATTTCTCTTTTATTTATTTCTTTTCAAATTTCATGGAAAACTGGCAACATATAATTACTAATAAAGTAATAATGTAATATAATTATTATACAGGCGTACTTTTATGTTATGGAGTAGAAAGTCAAACCAGAGACAACCAATTAAACCTTCAAAACAAACCATGCTGCACCATGCGTCATCGTAACAACAAATCATAATCGCGCTGCAGAACGCTTTTTATCTACTGCGCATGAGCGCATGAGTTGTGGCTTATTATTTCTTAAAACTAGAACAGACTTATTATTGATAATTTTAAAATTAAAATAAAATAAGCTATAGGTCAGTACTAATGTAACACTTCTTGCCTAATGTGGTTTATTTTTGGGCAATTTGACGTAATAACTAGTGTGGTCCAATGTGAGCTCAATCTAGGCTCAATCTGAACATTGCGTCGCTGAAATGGCAAAGGGGCGTAAGTCAAAAAATGCCCAATTCGAATTAAGACCACCACAAATCTGATAACTATGAAGTGACAAGGGAGCGTATCTCCCCTCCTTATAGTTAACATAATATGGCAAATTGAGTGCACTATTATCCATACGAAATACACTATTATCAATACGAAATGCACTTTTTTCTACGCCCATGTCAGTAAACGTTGAAAATCGCACTGTCAACATTCCTTGTAAATTACATTTGACAATAACATGCACGTAATGAGATCTACGTTCGACTTTATTTAGTCTATTTACATAAATTTAGTAAATTGAAAAACATAAAAACTTTAAGAATTGGGGAGATACATTTTGGATTAAAACAGTGATGCCCCTAAATGTCGGCAACACATTATACAATTTTTCAAGTCGCTTTTTTTTAGGAAATGAACGTCTTATCATTTATATTGTCAATTTTTGTAACATTTTCTCAACTTTACCTACGAATATATCTGTTAGCAGTGAAAGTGATAAAATTATGAGCACTCCCCCGGACATTTTAGAAAAAGCTCAAGCTGCCACACATAATTTGTTACCGCTAAAATCCAAAAAAAGATACGAAATTACCTATCGAAAATTGAATTGGATTGTTGACACAAACATATTATGTCCTTTATTTAATAGAAGAAAATAAGTGGATGTAGAAAAAGTATAGTACGTTACATGTTACTTACAACTCTACTATTATCCATACGAAATGCACTATACACTAAAAGTTTAATTGGAGTTACGCCTTTTTATCTTTCCAGCAACGACTGGTTCCTAATTTACTTAAATATACCTAATTCATTGTTACTTACGTAAATAATGTGAAATTATTATTTACCTATTATAATACAATAAATATAAAGTATACTGTTTTACTTTTGTTACTTAAATTTCCTTCAAGAACAATGAAATATTTTACAGAAATTAAAAATGGTTCCACAAAATATCATTTTTACAAATACCTAAATACCGAACGCTCCCACCTCTAGTCCGAACTGTCATGGAGTACGTTTGACAGTGTAGATGTGTTTGTGTTTCAAAAATATCGCGATTTTTCGAGTTTTCACAATAACTGCAATCCCAAATTGACAAAAATAACTGTGTATGTGATGTGTCCATGATTTAACATTCTATTTCTGTCATAACATCCCCCGGTTCGGCCTTGATCATCGAAAAACCCGGTGACCCCCTGAAATAGATTTACAACTTGTACAATAAAAAGTAAGTTACTATTTTGTTTATTTATGGTGGTGACAGTTTATTAGGTATTTAGAATAAAATGATTACTTACTAACAATTTTTTAGGCAATATCGTCAGTTTATTAATGATACTAGTTTAACAAAATATAACCTAAAATTTTTGTTTTACCATAATTCTGTAGATTAATTGGGAATATTTAAATTAGCATGTGGTTAATAGTTTAAATTTTCACACTTGAAGTGTTAATTAAAATCAATACCTTAATTAGTTTTGTAAACGTAAATACCAAAACCAAAACGAACTATAGCATTAAATATTTAATTATAAATAACTGCAAATTTGCCTTATTCCATTTTTAATTTTCATAAACATAACTTCAGAAAGTAACTAATGGGTAGGTAGGTACTTAGAGATAGGTATTTTTTTACTGCGTTTGTATTGTAAGAGATGTAGGTATGTATTTATTGTTCTGTGGTTTTCAATTTGTGAATGACAATACCTACTTATAATAGTGTAATGTTTTATTAGAATATTTCCCAAATTATTATAACCTGGTGGTAAACTACGTCACTTTTAGGTGGCGTAGGTATCTGTTAAATGTTAAATAATAAAATATGATTACATAAAAATGATGTGTCCCAGTTTTCTATATTTTTTTGCACTTACATTTTGTGTGATGTAGGTACCTTGGTAATATTTCATTTTGTATCTGTTATTGACATTACTGATCTCAAATACCTATTATCTTTTAAAAAGGTATGTGCCCAGGGTATTTTATAAGGAATGCTAAAACTATTTGAACCATAATGACCAAAATATTAATATTTTGCTAAATAACACTGGGTCAAATGTTATTTATTTCTTAGATAGATAAGAAGTACATGGTGTTAATATTTTCGTCAATATTTAACCTATTGAATTATATTTTTGGGCTAGTACCTAAATCAGAGCATGTTATCAATCTTGAGAGTAGACAAAGAGGGTGTCACCTACACTCTTCTGGATGAAGAAAACTATTTTTTTTTTATTCATGGAATTTCTAATTTATTTTTAAGTCCTTATTGTACACCCCACCCCGTAAATTTGAACAAAAATGTATACTTGTTTTAATAGCATAAATTCAACCCATTTTTGTTTTCAAGCTTAGAGCCTAGTCACTTTGTTGAAATATTGTAAAGTAAATTACTTGAGGCTGTGGCTATAGGTATATTTAAAAAAATTTAAATGCTAATTTTTCTAAATGTGTTGAATGTATGCTATTAAAACAAGTAGGCCTACTTATACGTTTTTTTTGTTGAAATTTACCAGAAAGACTTGAAATAAAAAAAAGAATAGCTTTCTTCATCCCTCTTTCTCTAATCCCAGGCTTACGATTTACTGACCCAAAAATATAACTATACCAAATTTTAATTCAATACCTACATTAAATAATAACTAAAATATTGTAAAAAAAAACTTTAACACCCTGTATCTCAGAAGTAGATAATATTTGACTCAGTGTTATTAAACAAAATATTACTACTTTGATGTCCTGAAGCTATGGTTAAAATATTTACCAATATTTATGGAACACCCTGTATCTACAATTCAAATTTACAATTAAATAAAGGGTGGTCCATTTAAAAAAACATAGGTTTGATCAATTCTGAAGTTATGGATCACTCTGTATAATCGAAAATAATGTTGAAATGTGCAGATTAATATTATCTACAACTTTTGTAAATAACATTGTTTGATATTTTCTATAATATAGGATATATCGATCTTCCACACACTATTGGGACACCCTGTATATACTTTTAATGTATCGACTAAGTATATTGCAAATACTTTGCAAATCTGTATAAACAGCATTGGAAGATTCAAATTAACGACTTTGTGAATATTCTAAAGGGTCCCTTAGGTATGTCTTGACACATCGTATTCTAATAGAATTTTTTTTTTTTAAATATTTAATTAGTACGGTTAGTTCAGCGAGCGGTTGCTTTAATGCACGTCATACGCACGTGAAATGAGTCAAAAAATGTTAGTCAAAGCAACGTCTACCTTGAAATTTTAAGATTGTGTTTTGCAAACACCAAGCATATTGCAAGTTTTTATAATGGTCTTAACTGCCATGAATTCGTGTTTTTATTAATTATTATTTTATCAACTTTGAATTGTCGTGAGAGTCGTTTTCAACCAGTCCGGTCCTGTCTCCATTATCGGCAGTTAGTCTAGTGATATGGTTGTTGAGACCGTTGCGAGATGATACTGGAAAAATCCAATGTACATGTACGTGGCGAGTCATAGAAGAAAAGCTTCTGGAACATCTAAAATCTTCGGAAACAGTGCTGGTACGCCAAATTTTTACATAAATAGCGCAACTTTGCCTAGTTAGAGCAGTTTATCCTCAAATAATAAAGTTCTGTTATGTATCGTTTGAAGTGTAATTTAAATTGTAATCGACCTACATTCTCTCGAAATTTGAATTTGTGGGACACTTCTTTATAAAAACCTGTTAATTTTCAGACAATGCTTTGATACCTATAAAATTTGATTTTACCTACATAGAATGTATGAAAATTGTCATGGACATTACCCTCCGCAAATTCCTCACATAACTAAAACCTGGTAAATAGGTGCACTTAAAAGCAACTTAAATATTCTGTTTAAAAAGTAGAAAGAACGAAAGTATATGCAGCAAGCGTTATACTTTTTTTGTCGCCTAGGATAAAAATCCATTATATCCATAATGGCATGCAATGTTTTTGTAACCGATAAGTATGACCTTGCATGTTCAAATGCAATAAGCACAAATTTCGGATTTTTGATTATACGGAAAATATTTTTCAGAAGTTTAAATAGGCATCGCTCAATTTTCACACCGTTTTAGGAGTGAATAAATAAATTTAGGAAATATACTGGATGTTTTTTCAAAATTCATAATCGAAAATAGAATGCGAATAATCATTTTAATTTTGCAAAAATATTTTTCTCCACGACTAAGGTAAACATACGGCCTTCGACACAATTAGGGCATTTTTTAATTAAAATAAATATAGACTAATACGTAAACTTCAGACATTTTTCATGTCTACTAAAAGATGTATGGGGGTTTATATGAGTAACCAAAAGCAGTTTTAGCAACAATAAATACGGTTTTCAGATAAGTGGAGAAAAAAAAAATAACTGTAAAATGACCAATGATTGACACTCAAAGTCCAATTGTTGACACCCAGTTATTGACACTTCACGAGATTGAAATTAACTAAATAAAAAATAACTGTAGATAATGACTGCTTTAAAATTATGTATTTATTAAATAGGTAGGTAGTTACTTAAGATATTAAAGTATTCAAAAATGTAAACATTATATCATTGTAAATCATTGTAATAATCAAGAGCATTCTAAAAAATAAATATTAATCAAGAGCATTCTAGAAAACAAAACTTAAAAATAAAAGAACCAAAGTATATCTGGAATAATACAAACACAAACATGTTCACTAGATATTACATAGTTATGAAGCCTCATAAACATCAACAGGTTATTCAAACTTATATTTGATCCTGTCTCCAGAGGTAAGTACATCTGGAGATGGTAGTTTTCTCAATACGCTAGTTCAGTGAAGATGTAATTATGGTTCCACTGACAATTAAAGTGACAGTAGATTTTTTGAGTGCGTTTTGTTCGTTTTGTTTACTTAAATTATATCGTTTTTTCACTTTTATAAATATAATCCTAAAGTAAGTAGATAATATGCATCAAATATATAATCGTTTAGTTACCAATAACATACCTTCAAACTATTTTTTATGACCTGTACCTAAACAATATTTAGAAATAAACTAAAAACAGTAAAAACGTATTTGTCAAATTTATTGATGTTTTTGTTAAAAGTTTGGTTAGAATTAAATGTCAGTGGAACCAAAATGACATCACACCGAACTAGCGTATAAAGCTCTTTTATTAACTGTAGAAATGTCATTTTCATGGCTGTTACCAGGACTGTAAGATTTTTCTTCTCATCCCCGCCAACTAAGTATATATTTTTGTCATCTTTACATGCAAGGACCTTTGAGGTTTAAATAAAATGCTCTTTCGTCAGCATTGAAAACTCTTTTGGGGTCATTGGCCACTTCTAAAAGATCTTTGGCAAGTAGATATTCTTTTATTTCATGAAAACAATTTCCAATCTGTTGTTCTGTCACACATTTCCTTGCTGGAGTCAAATTTTGTGCTACCCTTGGGGAAATATCTGAGTGCCCACGAAGAAACAATTTTAACCATCTGTCTCCAGGTCGGTTGTTCTTAAATGGAGTAGTTCTGCCTTCTAGCAATTTTTTTTTATAGATTTATAGATTAAAGTCGTTCTTGGTATGACAGTGTTTTGCAACTACAGCTACAGCTTGAAGCGCCTGAACCATTGCTTCTGCAGTATAATTTTTCTTTGGGGCCTTTATCTTAAAAATAAAAATCTATAACTGGAACAGCCTGTGTCCAGTGATTGATACTTTTTGTCAAACACTGGAACAAAATCAAGGTTTGGCAACAGTACCAGGTTACGTAGAATACTAAGCTTGAATTTAGAACTACAATATGTAGTAGACCTGTTATT
This sequence comes from Psylliodes chrysocephalus, assembly GCA_927349885.1. Taxonomy (NCBI): domain Eukaryota; kingdom Metazoa; phylum Arthropoda; class Insecta; order Coleoptera; family Chrysomelidae; genus Psylliodes; species Psylliodes chrysocephalus. Next base: position 11,559,290 of record OV651825.1, read on the forward strand.
GACACAAATGTCAATTACTGGAAAATGTTATTTAACCAGAGCCAGTGATTGACAAATCAGCTGAAAGCGTTGAAATGATTCAAAATTATGTTTTAAGAGATTTACACGAATCTCTAATGTATACCTTAAAGAGTAGTACAAAAATCATGCTTATATATTAAAAACTAAGGGCACAATAAAAAAGAATTATACCACTTACATTTTGTGCTTCTAGTTATAACACAACACTTATTAACATTGTTGTCTCAAAAACCACCATGTTATTTAAGGGTGAGAGCGCAGCTTCGCAGCCGTGTTTAGGCAGCATTGTCAAATGCATTTGGTAACATATTTACGCGGTAATTTAAAAAAAGATGTAGGTTCCTTAAAAATTAGACAATAAATAATGTTGTCGATTACTGGCATAGTGTCGAAGACTGGTCGGTTTACCTTATGTAATAATAAGTTGATTCTTAATACATTTTTAGTTCAAGTACAAAATAATAATAACATCATATTTATGCCCAATAGAAATTCGCTAATATATCATTATCAAAGGTGTGCTATGACTTCCGTGAATTGATATAAACGTTAAAAAATTTGATATAAACTGATCGTTTTTTAGATATTAGAATTATTATGAATTTTTTTAAACAAAATAATGGATTCTGAAAATGTTCAAAGTGATAATAACATTAGAGGTGCTCCACCCCAGTTATTAGAGATGGCACAACAAAGAATTTCTAAACTTTTACCCGAAAAATCAGCAAAAATACCAACAGCGTACAAAATATTTATGAAGTGGCTGATAACCAAGCAAACTCCTTTTCAGAAAATATTCTACTGGCTTATTTTACAGAATTGTCGGAGAAATACAAGCCTTCAACATTATGGAAAGAATATTCAATGTTAAAAAACACTCTTATTATAAACAATTATATTAATATTAGTAATTATTCTAAATTAAATGCATTTCTCAAGCGCAAATCGACAGGATTCATTGGAAAAAACCTAATACATTTACTTCAAAACAGATAAATAAATTTATAGAAAAAGCTCCAAATAATATTTATTTATTAACTAAGGTAAGAAATTTCATGCAGAAATATTTTTATATAATTTATAGTAGGTATCTACCTACAGTCATAAGAACTAAAACCATTTAGGTAGGTAGTACGGGATTCCTTAAAAGTCCCGGTAGTTTTACAGAATTCCTAAAATCGGAATTCTTGAGAACACAATTTCTCTACACAATTTATCCCATGTAAACGACCCAATAAACACACATCTTCTTAGAAACTAATAGTCGAGAGCTGCATGTGAATCTGATTTAAAATAAGGCAGATATAGCGATTTAAAAATTGCAATGTTCTCGGATAAAACTCCCAAAGGACGCCAAAAGCTGTCGTGTTTTCGCATGGGCGTTAGGAAGCGAACAAGAACGCCCACACATAAGACGATATCGAATGCATTGACAATCAGGAAAGATTTAGTATTGAAAGTAGAGGAGGATTTTATGATCAATTTAGGTGAAATTTAAATCCAAAAATATACGAAAAATTAACTTAAATATCTCCTTTTCGATTTGTTACGTTTACTTTGCCTCAATGATCCCGAGTTTCGAAAAAAAAAAACATGAATCTATAGGTAAATTGAGTGTAATAGCCCAAGAGCCCACTGCAAATTTTTATTTACCGTCATCTGATAACCAAATGAAATATACCCCAAAAGCATGTAAAAACATTGAACTTTACCAAATGGCACCTGTGCCAATCCCAATCCTGAGCAAAGTGGCTTAAAAAAATTATTTTATTTTAAAAAAATCACATAAAGCATGACAGCGCTAATTTTGTTTGCCCTTAAAGTTTTCCAGAAAATAACATTCAAATATATCTTGATATATATCGTTAAAGAAAAACATTTTTTCCTCTTAACATCGCACAAAAACATCTATCCACGATTAGTAGGTAAAAATCATTAAAAATATGAATCAATTTTTGCAGATTTAAAAATTTATTTGTATGCCTATTGTTGTGATTCATTTTTACAGATTGCCTTAGAAACGACAAAAACACTACTATGATTATGGTTTAAAAGAATTGTCTAACAAGAGTTTATAAATATTATTGACTATCTCTGCAAATGGTTTATACAATACCACCCTTCTTCCTTTCATACATAAACATGGTTTAAAAGGTAGGTAAAAATATTAATAATTCAGGTTTAAAAGCGAGATTCGCAATGAATTAGGATTGTAATTTTCAGGGAAAACATAATTGTTGCTGACATGTTTTATTTGATTTTTTGAATATAAAATAATTTTTTTTTAAACTTTGCTCAGGATAGGTATTGGCACAGGTGCAATTTGGTAAAGTAAAATGTTATTACATGCCTTTGGAGCATATTTCATTTCGTTATCAGATGACGGTCGAAATTTGCAGTGGGCTCTCATTCTATAAGTTTTTCAATAAATGTTGGCATCCTGTTTACTGTGTAGAATGACGTGCTTTTTACATTAAAAGATTCAGAAAGATGTGGGGTCATGGTATTCGAACTGTCCAACTTTTTTCTTGTCAAAGGGGCACTTTAAATTAGCTAAATCTGCTCATGTTAAATTCTCACAAGACTCAAAAATAGAAATATAAACAAACTCATCACAGACTCATTTCAGTTTTAAACTGACATATGTGTAGTTTTTAACACTTGTTTTTTTAGGGAATAAAATGACTGAATATTTTAAATGCGCCGGGTACCGCCTAGATGCAATGAAGGGGTTTGGATTTGTAACCAATTTTGCATGATACAGAAACACCATCAGGGGGTCGATTCTCGACTTTTATTCCCATGGGAAAATAAAATTTTCCCATGGGAATTCAGTTTTCGTATTCTCGGCATAAGCGGTGGAATATTTTCCAATGAGAAGTATGGGAAAATATTCCCCTGCTTGCGAGCATTGGAAATTGTGTTTTCCAATGGGAATTGTACTAGAGTTTGCGCATTAAAGTCGAAAATTTGACGAAAGACCACGCGAAAGACTAAGACATAACCAAAGATTATTGGATATCTTGGATTTTTGGTGAAATTGTAGTTAAAACATGTTTTTTGTGTATTTATAAATTGATATTATTTTATTTATGTGGGTATATTATTTTTACCTCTCTTTCACTAAGAAACTGATTTTCTTAAATTAGTTAGAAATTGTGGGAGCTGCTAAGGGACTGGCAAATAGATAACACAAATTGAGAAATTTGTAGTAAATTTAATAAGACCTTTTCGAAAATATTATTATTTCCGTTAACGAAAGAATTTCTTATATATATAGTTTCTCGAAACTTTCGTTGCTCTTCTATACAAAGGCTACTTTTTCTTCTTTCAATATGTGAAAAGAAAAACTAAAAATAACTCGATAAGTTTTAATTATACATAATCGAATATTTTCACTTGTCCTCGGTCAAGCTAGCGATTGCTCGGCACGGCATCTGCTCCAGCGCAGAGGCTCGGCAGGTAATCGGTTACCCAAAAACCACAACAAATACAAATAATACCAACAGTAAATTTTAAAATATCTTTAATGTTATTGGTTATTTCGAAATATTCGTGAACTTAATATCAGACATACGTGAAACTATTATTTCCATGGGAATGTCTATTCCGACAAGTTCGAGAATTGCATAACCTATTACCATGGGAATATAAGTAGTGGAATCTTTTCCCATGGGAAAATTTTCCAATGAACTCGAGAATCGAGCCCCTGGTGGTTATCAAAATATACCCATTTGAAGAGAAAATCAATTTATTGAATTATCGGCTTCAAAAAATTTAAAATAAATCACTTGCGCGTCAAAATAATTTGTACGTTTGAGTTTGCAACCCAAATTGTAGTTTTTTTACGAAAACGTATTAATTATGTAATATTAAATAAAATACTCATAACTCAATATAAGAAATAATTTCTGAACGAAATGAACCACTTAATAAAAAAAAAACTAACAAATCGATTAAATTTAATATGCATGATTTAATAAATAAGCATGTTATGGTTTTTTGCACGCAAGTTGAAATTCTATATTCTCATTATGATTGTTATTCAATAAAAACATTTAATTCTATACAAGGTGTAATAAAAAGATACGAGGTAGGTCATAAAATTACTAGATATTCTGAAGTCAAAAATAATCTACCTATATACAAAATGTATATCCTTTTAAAGTTGAAAATTGATTCTTTTCCAATAATTCAGAAATTTAAACCATATACTCTGTTGGAAATATATCCAGCATATTTCATTTTAAAGATCAGTCTAGCCCAGACCTGAGTTCCCAACCAAATAATAACCCTTCAAGCGGCACATTTCTGCTAAACCGATTTCGAATAATGAGCACTTGCGAAGCAATATGGCCGCTCGCAATGTGGCCCGCTTTGAGCTATCTATATAACTATATATGTCATTTACCCTGTCAAAGCCAATAGGCTGCAATTTTGACAGGGCGTTAAAAATTAATGATTCTTTTATAGTATTCTACCTTTGTTCCTATCTGAATAGCTATTCCTATTACTTTGGTTTGTTTTTCATTCTTGAAATTCTTTTTACTGCAGTCTCAGCTCTTGTAATCTTTACTTATCCTGCAAAATGGTTCAGGTCCAATAAAAGGTGACATTTTTAGCAAGACCATTGGCGAACATCTCCATCTTTCGTGCCTTATGTTCCATGCACCCACATCAAAATAATTTTTGTTATGTCCATAATTATTTGTTTGCAATGATTTATAAAAAATGGTGGTTATTACTATTGTTTGATGATTATATTTTAATATCGAAGGACCCTTTTCAGATTTTGAAATCTTCAATTAAAATTCAACATATTTTGATCTATTTTATTACATAGTAAAAACTCCATGGTTAATAATGGATTTGTGGGGTGGGGTTGAACGGCTGATTGGGGGTTATTGCAATTACTCCAAAATTCGAATTTGAGATATCAGATATTTACGTTTTGGGGTCCTAGGTACCCAAAAAACGTTTATAAAAAATGTCCGGATGTACGTATTTGTGAGACATTTTTTGTTAGCACGATACAGCCCAAACTATCCGGATGATTTCGATAAAATTTTAAAAATATTGTATCCTCTGTTGCCTCTGAAGATCTGATTAAGTTTTGGAGATTTTGGAGCAACTGGTGGGTATTTTATAAGAATTTTTTTTATACTCTTTGGTACATTTCTACTATTTATAATAAGAGAAGAACATTCTTTGGATAAAGTTTTCCGTGATATGTTTATCTAAAATTTTGTTACATTCATGATGTCCCTAAAATGGACCGTATTGGAGAAATTTATTGAAAAGTACAAAATTAATTTTTGTTTTGACCCGCATCTAACTTTAGAGACACACCAGATATAAATACAAACTATTGTTTTAAAATTTTCATTGCCGCCGTTTTCGAGGGGGTATTGATGGGGAGGTTGCTGCCGCTTCAAGATGCTGCATTTTTGATTTTAGATATAAATTAAATAATTAACAACTTAAAATGTAATTTTAACATACCTTTTAAGCAATTCCACATTTATTTTTATTTCTATAATCTGCTCTGTTCTTTTAATTAGGGTATTATACGCGTATCTGAGATACTGCTTATACATTTAATTGTATTAATCTAGAACTATTGTTAAATTCAATTGATCCAAGCAAATGTACACTTTTTCTCTCTCCTAGTTTGCAGTCCTTCTATTGAGTTTCCGAAATCATTAGTCTCTTCAAGAGTAAATTATAGAACGCTATTTGGCTTCTAGATTATCGTCGGTAAGCTAATATTAAAGGGTAATTTTGATCGGTGCCGTAACAATGTACAATCTAAATATAGCACAAGATAAATTTGCACTATCGATTTATCATTACCTTAGTGATGCCGAATCCAATTTGCCACCTTCAATACCTACTCATCCTAGCATTGTGTATCACCATTATATTTTTAATGAAACAGGATTTTCGGTCAATTATATGTATATTGTCTTAGTGTTTTATCGAATTTGATCGAATATGCTGTTCTCAAAACGATGTCAGAATTTATATGCCGTTTAGTTTTTTTTTAATCATAGCTATGAAAATTTGACACATTTCATTATTTATAATATTAGTTAATATCATTTTAATATTAATATTTTTTCAAGGTTGTAGCGCTGGTTTTATCACTACTAAAATAAAAATGTTCAAATAATTAAAATTTATTTAGTCGTCGAAAATAATGATATAATAATTAAGGTTGTCTGTCTGGCGTTCGTAGTTGTTGATTCCTCTATCTTGTTTTTTGTTTTTTTATCCCTTTCCCAAACGTAATCAAGGTTCAGCGGGAAAATAGGATGATGTACAACGGTTATTGACCATAAATGCATTAAAACATGACGTCAGTTCCTGCCATTGCCAATTGACTAACCTCAAAAATGTCGACCTAACAGTCTCAAACACATACTTTGATTACTATACGGTGAAAGAAAGAGGTGTGACACGCCCAACATAGGGCGCGGCCCTTTTGATGCCTCTACCACAGTTTATAGCTAAAGAATCAGTTCACTCACTCTGCGTCGGCACTTTTGATCTCAATGTTCCAGTTTTTACACTGCGCAACTCGCATAATACAATATATGACAACCGCCTATATTCAAACAGCAGTCTTCTGGGCATCCTGAATTTGTATCCCTGGAGTGGATGTTATTTTGGAATATTCAACTGGTCCGAGTGAGCTAACTGATTCTTTAGCAATAAACTGCGCCTTTACTACTAGGTTAGGCAACACATATATTTCCTAAATGTTAAACTGGTAGTCTATACATCCTGGTATTTAGACAATGAAAAGAGAACAACAAAGCACTAAAAATTAACATACAATCACCAATTAATTAAAAATAATCGTGTAAATCACGTCTAAAACACAAAATGATATATACATCCTCAAAACTTGTTCTCTGACACTGACAGCAGCAAACAAAATATTAAAAATATTGCGCCAAGATGTAGGCAACACGTAATAAGGCATCAAAATGGCGGAGTTTTCTATCTCCTTTTAAAAGGCCACATACTTTGATTTTCACTTTATACGGAGAATGGTCGCACTGCGCAGCTTTCTGAGTGCCTTTTAAAAGGAGAGGAAAACTCCGCCATTTTGATGCCTTATTACGTGTTGCCTACATCTTGGCGCAATATTTTTAATAGGTGTGTTTTAATCATCCGCTTCTGCTTCGGAATTGTCGGTTTTCTTGTTTTAATCTGACAGGTTAAAATGACTAAACCGACAATTCCGGAAGCAGAAGTGGATGATTAAAACGCACCTGATATTCTGCTTGCTGCTGTCAGTGTCAGTGAATATTATTTTTGGAGTCACAGTTTATTGCTAAAGAATCAGTGAGCTCACTCGGACCAGTTGAAAGTTCCAAAATAACATCCACTCCAGGGATACAAATTCAGGATACACAGAAGACTGCTGTTTTATTATAGGCGGTTGTCATATATTGTATTATCCGAGTTGCACAGTGTATAAACTGAAACATTGAGATCGAAAGTACCGACGCAGAGTGAGCGATCTGATTTTTTAGCTGTAAACTGTGTCACAGGGTTCAAAATGGCCGCTCCCTATGTTGGGCGTGTCGGACCTCTCTCTTGCCTCGTATAGTAATCAAAGTATGTGGTCGGACCTCTCTCTTGCACCGTATAGTAATCAAAGTATGTGGGTCTCAAATAAAAATGACATAAAAGTCAAACTAAAGGTAAGTTTATGTGGTGATCACAATGTCGCCACAAAGATTATCTGCTGTGAAATGTCATTTTTATCATTTGAAGGCAGAGTTGTCTTTATAATCAGCACATTATAAACCAAAATCATCTCAATGATAATTTAAATGTGACGCTAACCTTTTTAAATGTTAAATGATTTTGTTCAATTTTCGTTATAAAGTATGGATATAATATGAAAACTATTTTGAATGTTGTAAAAGATCAAGGGTAAAGTACTAAAAAAATAGACTGCCTCCCTAAAAATATTAAATATTACTAATATTAAATTAAAAATTAAAATTAAAATGTTAATAATAAATAAATTAAATTTATTAATATATAGGTCTGTCCTTTTGTTATAAAAATTAAGAAACTTATCCAAACATTTTCAGAAAGAGCCTATAACGTGCATTTCATTTGTATTAGGGCTTATATTGGGTTACAACACTATCAATATGTAGATTTTTTTACAAAAGATTCTAATACGTTATAAAATTTATCTGTTTCTGGTGTAAATGCAGTATTAAAAAAAAAAAACCAGTTCAATAAAATGGCGCTAAAGTACAGATATCGACAATCAGGATGAAATTTGGTCATACTTGGTATCCTAATCGTTTATACAAAATTACAGTCTCTGAAATGAAACGGGTGACCTAGACTATGTTGTTATCTTCTTTAATTGTACTAAAAACAAAAAAAATTCTGACAAGCTAAATAATGACTTGATTAAATGCAAAGTACGATCCCCTTGTAATGTTCAAGGTTTATTGTTCTTAAATTACAAAATATTTATCCCTTTAACCTGACCTTACTGTATGTCTTTTTTAAAAGCCTTGATCGGCCCCTAGGCGAGAAGCGATTGTTCCCGTTTAATACTCTTATAATTTGAAATTAAATATTAATGAATATGGAAAATATGAAGATATTGTCACGACTAATAATAGATTAATTAGGCTTGCCAAGCGTCCTCTATTCCAGACGTCAGTACTCTTTTATCTAACATATATAACCTACCAAACTCTAAATATAAAAATAGCAATAGGTATATGTGTATTTTTCTATTTATATATTTTTTTGTATATTTTTAAATAAAAAGTTTTGTAGAAAATCGCTTGTTTAATTTAAAAAATTTATTTTTATATTATTGTAAATTGTTGCGCCCTTGTAAAAATTTTGCTTCCTCCCCATTGTGACAATTCTGAATCTGTCACTGGGTCCTCTATTTTAAATGTTGAAAGTTGACAACCCTAGATTTAATTCGAATTTATCAGTCTTACTAATTCTTCCGTGTTGATGATAACGCTTGTAACAGTAATCGTATCGTGTAGTTCTAGTTTCAATAGTAGTAGTAGAGTAGTGGTAATAGTAGAAGTAGTAATATTAGTAATTATTTTATAAAGTAGTTAATTTGTAAATACAAAATTTTTTTGGTGTACAATAATTATTATTTCAATTTTGAATCATAAATTTAATAGTAAAAGAAAATACATTTATTTTATTTATATTGCTTTTTTTTTTTCATTTTTAGTTTTCTTTTGGCGTCTTCCCAATTGTTGGAGTTTGGCAGTTATTATTATAGTGAATTAATTTATATTCTCTATATAATGTAGAGTCCATAAAATGTGTATTTTGATAAATCTATTTCAAGTAGCAGGTTTGTGTTTAACAAAAGTGAGTAACTTCTGTATAATAATTCCTAAGGCAAGAGGAAATGGAATAGAAAAAGGAATATCTGATTAACAGTGCTGAATAAGTGAGAAAGAATAAAAAAGAAAAAAAAATACATTTATATACTAGGAAACTTTTAGTTTTATTTATAAATATATTTACTTTTTTGTTTGTTTTATTTTTAGTCAACCAGTCCCCCAATCTCTTCTTAATAAAATATTTCACTATCCACGGTGTCCAAAACTTGCGTGTACATGAAGCAATCACAGATTTATGGGCTCAAAATAAGTTGATTTAACCACACAAAAGTACTAGATTTTGCTTCGAGTGTACTTGAGTACGAGATTCTTAAATAATGTACTAGATCTCGTACAATTGTACTAGACTGGCAACACTGTTAGGAACATTAGGAGCAACGTCCGTAATATATTCACATCGAAACAGTGTGCAGTAAACGGCGCGCAATTGCCACAGATCGAGTTCCGACGGGTACTGGAGCGTACTACAAAATCTTTAGAATTTCTTGCGCTTAAAAATTCGTAAACTGCGTCCAGGAATGTTGCAAAGTGATGTTTTCATTTTGTACGATAAAGCGCGCCGCATATCAGTTCACCGATCATCGAATTTTTCGAATAGTTCGCCTGGGAACAGCTCCACCACCCGCCTTATGGTCCTGATCTGAGCCCACCTGACTTCCGCGCGGTTGACAAGCGTGCATTGATAAGGGCTGGGATTACTTTGAAGACCTCGGGCCTGTTTCATAAAAATGAAGAGTTGAGGAGTGAAAAGCGGCATAATTTTAAATTTCATTTTACAGAAGGTTTGAAGAGTCGAGGAGTGAAGGGTTGAAGAGTGACGAGGTGAAGAATTAAATAGTTTATACATTTTTTAATTTAATTCCATAAATACTCTTCGCTCCTTAATTCGTCAAGATCTACTGACGAGTTTACGAAGAACTTCATTTCTATTTCAAATACGTTCTAGCGCACATCTTATATAATACAAAATCTACTATTTAGCAGTGATTCTTCTTCCGATGAAGAAAATGTACAAAGGCAAAGAAAGTTATATAGGAAGAGACTAAGGTAAGGCATTTAGCAGAATATACCTACAAATTTGTGTATTATAAATGATACGGTTTTAAAAGCTATGGGTAGTTAGAAAATAGACCTTTTGATGCAAATACCAGATTCAGGATGTTTGAAGAAAAATTTAATTCTCTGCAAATTATTCTGAATAACGACCTGGAGCAAAGTACTAGAGGAGGAGGATTAGCAGTTAAACAAAGTATGGAGGTGTCTCTTGATTGGCTGGGAACAGGCGTACAATACCATGCTGTCGGAGACATGTATGGTGTATCCGCTGCCACAGTGCATCGATGTATACATAAATTCGTAAAGGCTGTACTAAAACGCATATATCAATCTCACGTCAAATTTTCAGAGAACACGCATCTGGTTGCCCAGAATTTTCACCGCATAGCAAATATGCAACAGTTAATTTCAATGGTTTATGTATTATTTAAAAGGTAGATTTTTAAAATATTATTTCCTATGAATTTTATGATCTGCTGGAATGTTTTATTAGGTGTGTGGTGCAGTGGATGGAACATTGATAAAAATAGATACTCCTACAGAAAATGAAGGTGACTTTGTAGATAGACACGAGAATCATTCTATTAATTGTATGGCTGTATGTGGGATTGCTTTGCAGTTCTATGCTTTTTGACATTATTATTTGAAAGTATAAAGAATTTACCAAAAACTCTAAAAAGTATTTTAATGTTTTAAATGGAACAGACGTATGAATAAATAATCATGTTATTACTCTAGTTAATGACTTACATTGAACTAGAGAATTTAAGGTAGAGCGTGACATTTTTAAAAATACAACTATCACGTAAATTTTGGTATATATAGAGAAAGAAAAAACTCTCTAGTGCGGACTAAGGTTCAAAACTTTCGCCGAGGGCGAGAGCCCTCGTTTTTTGGGACTCTTAAGTCCCAAAACAAAGTAAATGTGTAGAGTAAAGTTTTGTGCAGCGATTTGTAAATTATGGGTAAATATCTTTTAACTTATTTTTTAAAGTGTTTTGTTTGATAATAATTAATTGATTTACATATAAATGCCAATTTTACATTTTCATCCCTATTATCATATTTATCTCATACATATTTTTATATTATTATGTACTTAAAATTTTCTAGTTCAAACTGTATAATTCAAATAAGTGTTCATTTAGTGTCATAAATATTTATTTAAAGTTTGGATATATTACCGAATAGTGCTTTATTCCCTAATTATAATTTGAGTAATTTAATTTTTAGAATACTAGTCACTCATCTACTTATTTTAAATATACATTTGTTAATTTTTTAATACTTATTATTAATCTCTCCTCCCCCTTTCAAAATCAGGCAAATATTCCGAGAATTTGAGAAGCCTCTGTGTTTCTATTCCCTTAGAACTAAAAGAGTCCAAAACTAGTTGCCAGAACCGCTCGACTATGCTATTATGGGATAATTTTTGTTCTTTTAATTTTTTTAATTAGTTTTATTTGCCACTGGTGAATGGATGTTCCTTCTGGACTCCAGGGCCCTTTGGCTGGTGACAGTGCTGCCCTAATCCCCTAATAGTATATTAACAACAGTAGCTAAGGACCTATCAGTAGTTACAAATGTTCCTTAGGCTAGTTGGTTGTTACAATGCTATTGATGCACATTGGCCAGGATCCACGCATGATAGCCGCGTTCTCAGAAACTCTAATTTATTCAATGACTTTGAGAGTGGAAGAATTCCTTTACCAGAAGGAATTCTTCTTGGAATAGTGCATATTCTCTGTAATCAGACCGACCAGGACAGACGCTGAAAATATAGCACAACAAGTCACAAGTCAATAGATAGAATGCGCTTTTGGGAGTTTAAAAGAAAAATTTCCATGTCTTTACCACTTGCATGTTAATCCAATTTTGGCAGGAATATTCAAATGTTGCGTTGCGCTATGCAACTTCATTAGACTGGGCGAAGAAGATATTGAAAGAGACCTGTTTCTAGAAAATTAAGTACTAGACGAAAACCTCCCTAAGCCCGACAATAATGTGTTTCAGAACGATGTAGCTGGAAGACAAATGGCTGAAAACAGATTTCAGGAAATTATACAATATTTTATGTAAATAACAAGTTTTAATTTATTGTCCTGAGGCAATACAATTTTGGTAGGGTTAAATAAATGAACAGAGTCATGTTTTATGTTTCGACGCCCCTTGTAGGGGCTTATTTCAGTTAACCATCCTCATTAAGATCCTCCAAGCTTCAAATTATCCTCAAATCGGATAATTATCCTCTCCACGGCAACACTGGTTTATACGCAGTTACTTTGACCGTTAAAATTGTATGGTCAAACTACTCAGGCATATTTGGGGAATCTGCGGCCCGTTTAACGATATTTCAGAGAGAGATAAGCAAGGTTAATAAAGACAAAAAACGACAAGGCGATATTTCATTTTTATGCGGTACCTACTCGTCAAATCTTCATGAATAGTGAGGAGTAGACGAAAATTTATTTTGAAAAAACGACATTTACTTTTTACTTCTCAGCTCTTCACTCGTCGCTCTTTAATTCTTCATTTTTATGAAACAGTCCCCTGTACTAACTTATATCTTCTTTAATAAATATTTTTCGAGTTAAAACCAACTGTGCATTACTTTTGGGACAACCTCGTATATTTAATTTACTAGCGAGCAATTAAACCTCGCTTTTAATTTTCGTCCTTAGAATTTTTAGCCCACCTCATAAGAAAACAAAAAAAAATGCTTGTTTTTAAACCATTTTCTAATATTTCCTTCATTCACGTTTCGTCCTTTCAATGGACAAGCAAATCGCACGTCGCGCCTCGTTAATTTTTTTTTTTGAAAGAAAATCTAAGCCAATAACTTTTAAAATCAAAGAGTTCCCGCTTTTGTGCGGACACGTAGGCCCGTCGAAAACAGACAGTAAAAAAAAGATGTATTACGCTGTTAATCCCACTTCATGTTTCTGGACTGAAAGACAAAAAGTGTTCGTTTGTTTTTATCTGTCGACCATTAACAATGGAAAAATATGTATGGACTTTAGCTCTCGTGCACAGTGTTATTTATACTCTGCTATCGGCTTTGGCTTGCAAATTTTTCTGTTAATTGTCGATAGGCTACAGTGAATAACGAGTATAAAACGAGGAAAAAAATTGATAGGATGCGGTGTTGGCCGCTGATTTTTTGAAGATCTCATAAATTGCCGTGACGTATCGTTTAATCCGTTTAAATTTTATTGCTTAATTCCTACGAACAGATTTTTTTAGTTTACTTTCTGTAAGAGCAACTTTAAATGTATGGAATTTAGGTAGTAGCATCAGACTGTTCGATTCCACAATAGAGCATGTCGTTACTCAAAATGCAAAAGCTGCATTTTTCAGGAGGGCGAAAATAATGTCTTTAATGTACATTACAGTCGTAAATAAAGACAAAAAAAAACTCGTTTAGGATTGGATTATATCTGCAGAAAAACAGCAGATTTATTTTCAACACTCCAGTTTTCTTGCTTTTTAAAAATCCTCAGCAAGAAATAAACATTTACATAGCCAGAGAAGTAGTTGTTTTCTGGAGGAAAGCGGTTGCTCAACTGTTTTCTGTAAGTTTGTTCTTTACTTATTATTTTTGTTGTAATCATCAATGGTGCTCATTTTAAGGATAAAACAAGTTGAAAGTTTAGATAAACTTAAAATATACTTAAACATAATCTAAATGTTCTTAGATCGTTAAACACTTAATTTGGCATTAAAACTATCAAAATTTAATGCATATGATAACGCCTAAAAATGTTTATAAAATGCAAATGTATGACTTTTCTATATTAATCCCAGCCGAGATTATTGTAGTACTTACTCAACGGCTCTAAAACACTAAGAACATGTCAAATATCCAACTATTTGCATTTACCTATTTGCCTATAACTTTTATTGGATCAACTGACGACATAAGATATTCTGTTATCAAGGTGGAAATCACAAAAACTGTCAGATGTATAGAAATAATGAAAGATAAATATGGAATTTTTGAAATTTAACCTTTTGCACTTTGAGTGACGAATAAAGATTTTATGAATGGCGTAATAGTAATTTAATTTCTGTTGATGAAGGTCAGGTGTTTCATATAAAAGCAAAAAAGGCTTTGTTTAGCTTACAAATTCCAATCTTTTTAATTCTCTATTTATAAAATTAAACTATTAATTTTTTACTAGTTTGTCAAACCTTCCCTTAAAAGAAACCAGCATTAGAATGGACATTGTATAAAATTTTATGGATACTGATAACATCGCTGATAACTGATAACATTGCTATGGTAGCATCCTCTAATAATATGCTAGGAACTACATCTTGTTTACAATGTGTATTCAAAAAATGTATCGCTTTTATTGATTCACATTAGGTCTCTTCCAACAACGATCAGAAACAAATCACTGCAGCATATAATTTGGAATTTGGCGGTCCCAATAATATACTGCGCAGAATCCTGGTGTCAGAGACTGGTTTCTGATCGTTCTTGGAATATACCTATTGAATAACAAGTTTGACTTTGTCATTTGATATTTTAAGCTCTAAGAATTGTCCTGTCATTCTTGAAACTTTTTATAAATCAAATAACGTAAGAGATAGTTTTCTGCAATTCTTACATTTTATCTGTGTTGGCACATGGAAGTATCCTTTACCCGTGGTCTTTGATCTACAATTTATTAGCCATTGCGTGCTCCAATAAGTGCGGTTCACAAAGGGACCACAAGAATTATTCATACGATTTTCCAGGAAGTAGAATATGTAACAGGAGAAGAAATCTCGTAAAAATCATCATTGCATAGCAAGTCATGTTTAAGAGATTAAATTTCGAATGAAGTATAAAGGGGGGGGTGCTACAAAAAGATTAAGGATGGTTTTTAGATTAGGAAAAATTATCAATCTAATAGTAACAAATGATACACAGTAACCACAGATCCATGCTGAGGAAATGCGTGTTTGCCAAGTTACAGATGATTACGGTTTTTGTTTAATTTCATTTAGCAACCATAGGCACACTTGTAATGGTAATGACTAAACAAAAACCCAAATCCCGTATTGAGGAAATGCATAGTTGCCAAGTTGCAGATGATTTTATTTTCAATTTACTTCAGCTGAAATCAGTTATTAAGAAACTGTTGCAATGGGAACGCTTGTCATGGCAACGACGGAACAGAAACCCAAATCCCGTAGTGAGGAAATGCGTAGTTGCCAAGTTATTGAGAATTTAATTAAACTTTAGTTTAGCGGAAATCGGTTATGGGGAAACTGTTGCCATAGGAACGCTTGTCATGGTAACGACCAAACAAAAATACGCGCCTGATCAACGCTTCGGTTGCGCTACATTTGTTAAAATATTAGGTTACTAATATTTATTGGTTACTCTTAATATTTTTTGGTATTCTTAATATTTTTTGGTATTCTTAATATTTTTTGGTATTCTTAATATTTTTTTACTTTTAATATTTTTGTTAATAGGCCCCCGATCGACCTTTCTATATATTCGAGTTTTTATATTTATTTTAGGTTAATATTTCCAAGTTCGGTAAAAGAAAATATAATCGAGGATGCAATGCAGAAGGTCACTGGGTTTTGGGACTGATTAATTAATTTCTCAGTGCTAAAATCACTTGAGATTGATTGTACCTATGTCCTAATAATAAAAGCTACATATTGGAATGCATGAGAAAGTTAGATTAAATAACATATAACTTGGCAACAATGCATTTTGTGTTTTGAGTTTTTGTTTAGTTTTTACCATGTCCCTATTGCAACAATTTCTCCGTAACTGATTTCAGCTAAATTAAAATCTAATTATCTGTAACTTAGCAACTACGCATTTCTTCACCAAGGGATTTGGGTTTTTGTTTAGTTGTTCCTATGCCAACAGTTTCTCCGTTGATAATTTTAGCTAAACTAAAGTGATATTAAATCATCTCTAACTTGGCAACTCGTTACCATGATCAGTATTACCATGGCAACAGTTTCGCCGTAACTAATGTCAGCTAAACTAAAGTGAAATTAAATCGTCTATAACTTGACAACTACGCATTTAATAATCACGAGATTTAGATTTTTGTTTATCCATTACCATGAGAAGTATCCCTATGGAAACAGTTTCTTCCTGATTTTAGCTAAATTAAATTATTTATAACCTTCCAACTACGCATTTCCTTACCACGGGATTTAGGTTTTTGTTTACTAGTTATCATGATAAGATTGATAAGTATTCCTATGGCAACAGTTTCTCCGTAACTTGACAACTAGGCAACGGTTGCCCAACGGTTGCCATGGCAACAATTTCTATGTAACTGCGTTTAGCTAAACCAAAGTTGACCCATATAAACTTAATTTATGTTATAGAAAATATTTAAAAATACAATTTTATTCATTCAACATAATCTCATTTAAGACTTATATGCACATTTAGCACATCGTTTATTGAAAGTTCTAAACATTCTTTGTTTTGGTTTGCAAATCTAAGTTTTGGCTTCCCTTCGCCACAAAAAGAATACAAACAAAATTTCAAAAATATATGCTATACCAAATCAATTAAAATTAAAATCTATAGCTGCAATCAAAAAATCATTCAAAGTTTTAAACGGATAACTTAATTACATAATTTTTTATCATTTTAAAATAATCCCCTTAAAAATCATATTTTTGTCATCATTTGTCATATTATTTGTTGACAACATTCTTTAATTTTGTTTGATGCTTTTTTGATAATGCTCTTTGATGATCTTTGATAATATTCTTTGACAATGTCCATTGACAATGTTTTTTTCATAATGTTTTTTGACAATGTTTTTTTGACAATTTTTTTTTGACAATGTTTTTTGATAATGTTTTTGACAATGTTCTTGACAATGTTCTTGACAATGTTCTTTGATGTTATTGATAATGATCTTTGATAAATTTCTGATAAATTAATTTGATGCTTTTTGATAGTTTTTGGATAATTAGTTCTTTAATATTTTGTTAACATTGTTCTTCTGTAACAAGTTTTTAATGGTGGCATATGAAGGACACTGATTACCTAATGTTTCTATCTGTCTTTATCCGACAATCCTTTCAAAAATAAATATATAATAATTGAAGAATACTCTAATTTTTCAAAATCTAGCTTTTCTTCACACTCACAGTTCTATCACCGGTTAACTAGAACTTCTCGTACATTAATATTTTTAGTTCTCAATAGTTCACACAAAAGATGAAACGACTTGTTTTATTTTGAAATATAATTTTATTATAGAATTATTCATATCTAAAACCTTCATATAATCAAAGATATCAAAATATGTTAGATTTATAAATAATTTCTTTTTGTTGATTTTTTCCGATTTGGAACCATGAAAAATTTAAAAAATTTTTTGATGAACTGTTACAACTTAAATTAATTTAGGTTCTAAGTACTTTTAATTTTACAAATTACTTAAATTTTTTGTATTAACTGTAATTGCTTGTCGTCGTTTCTACCTCGTAGACCGTACAAAAAGCTGACTGATTTTTCTGTGCTTACGTAGCTGTCTACTTTTGTCTGAGTACTCTGATGTTTTAGTTTCCATGTCTGCGTCGAATTTTTTGTAATATAGGCTTTCTTTTCGGTATTTATAGATTTTGTTCTGTAGCCCATAAGGGTTGCCTGAAAATCACAATAATTAATTGTACAGTTATTTTACTGATAATAACTGGCAAGATACTATCGTAGGCTGTAAAAACGCGTTTTATAAAATGGTTTATTTTAATATATAAGTATCGTGGTTTTAAATTAGTAGACAATTTGTGTAATTTTGTCACAATTACTATCATTCTAAATGAGACACCTTGGAAATCAAAGTCGAGCTAGAGTATTATGAAAATTAAGAGTTATATTTCATTGGCATTCTTATTGAATTCAATTTTCTACTTGGTTTTGTTTGGAAAAAAACTTGCATTTTTGAACTGAAATGGAAAACTACTAGAAAGAAATTAGACTAAAACAGCTCTGTAGGGCGAATTACTGTCTCCACTCTTGTAGAACATTGTAGTGGACTTAGTGGACTTAGATGAAGGAAAACCCGGAAACCCCCACCCACCATCATCGAAACGGTAACGCATGGCGATTTTTTTAATCTGGATGTCATATCAACAGAAATTAAATTTTTCCTAATAAGGCATCCATCAAATCCTATAAAGAACCTTGCAAATGAATTTACATGGTATTCTGTAGGATTTGAAGCCGGGTGTCTCTCACCACAAAATTTAGACACCTAAGCCACCGATCCGATAAGAAGTTAATAGGTATTCTACTTAATAATGCGAATTTGTTATATACCATTTGAATAGCTCTCTGTTTGTACCACCAAGTGCTGTGTGAATATTCTGGATCAATATACGATTCCTGAAAATGCACATCAACTTGACAATCAGCATCTGCACGAGTTAAGTCTACTATTTTTTCTTCAACAAGTCTAAAACAAAAAAAAACAATGTTGCTGATATATTGTTCTTAGGCTAGTTCAATTTTAAATATTTCTACACACGAAGCTGTATCAAAACAAATATACATTCAGAATAGATACAAAAATAATTAAAATAGAGATAATAGAAAACAAATTTATGAAAAAATATCAGAATGAAGGTGATGAGTTTTGTATTGTACTATCAATCACAAAAAATAAGCATAACCTGGAAGTTTCTATTACAAATAAACTTACCTCTTTATATTCTTCACTTCTATCAAATTGTTCCTCATATTAAGATAAAGTATTAATTCAGGATGTTTACGTATAGTGTGTATGACACTTTTCGTGAAACTACAAGAAAGATATGTTAATTAGAACGAAATATAATATTACTAGAAATCAAATCTCACTAGTTTGGTTCCTTAAGGAAAGCGTTTAAGGCAAGGTCAGACGAAAAGATGTATTCATTGTTTTTGTATCTAACAATACCATAATCAGGATTTCCCTCAATTAAGAATCCGTCTGCAAGTACCAACAAGATGCAGCAATGGCCTTTGTACTGAAATAACAGAAGAAAGAAAGGTCAATTTTGAAATAGTCGCGTTAGTTTGAAATATTGTCAATTTCAAACTTAATATTGGCGTTCCAATTATATAACAATTTTAAATCAAATAAGGCAAGGAGTGTTCGAACCCAATACGTTTAATCTAATTCATCCGTTGGTAACGAATATTTTGATTCTCGTTAGGATTTTATGTTTGCATATTTAAATTTATTATTTCAAAGGGACTTTTCGAATGCGCCTCGTAGAATAATACATTTGCACCAGCGATTGTCGCGCACTATTTATGTGTTGTCTTTTCAAGGAGGTGGATTGGTCTGTAAATAACTGGGATTTGTAGTTTTTAAGGTCTCGACTTTTCCCTCTCTTGCATTTTTGTCCATAATCTGTTTTTTTGTCATAGTATTTTCGTTGAAAGATAGTTTATAGTAAGTTTCATTCTTTTGTTAATTATTCTTAAGAACCATTAGTAAATTTTTGTATTTTGTTATTTTTAAACTGTTAATAGTCATCATTGTTTTTTAAAAGTGTTTAAAATAAACTACCATTTTTTGAATATATATGTTTTACTTTCCTGATAATTATCTGAATTTTTATTACATTGAGCCTAGTCATAATAAATGTGTCCTTCCAGCAAGACAATTGACAAAATTTAACACATTGGGTGTTGTGTTGGTTACAAAAATTGGCGCCCAACGTGGGGCCACTTGGTCAAAATCTATAATGAATGAAAGAAGTACTGATCACGAATTACGTCCAGTCAGTATCCTAAGATAGCTACTAAAATTAAATGTTAATAAAATTGACCTATGCTTATTCATAACATCTCCCAAGGGGCGCTGGAGAATCCATTATAAATCGGAGTAAATCTAGAGCGTTTCGTTACAGATAATGTCTCCCTGGAAAAGTCGAAAATATTCGTGCAAGATTTAACATGATTAAGAAATTGGCAAGGACCAGCAGACACTCTAATCTTACGAATGTCATAAATACGATTTTGCATGACCACTTGTATTAAAAATTATTTTTTCCCTGGTTTTCTTTTCACAACTGGTGACATAATAAATTTTTCGAAACCAGTTTCATATTGATCAACATTATGCAACTGATTGTATTGTAAGTTTTTAAGAGGTCATTCCGTATGGTAGAATTTGATAAATAAACTAAAAAAAAAAAACGACAATATTATATTCATATAATCTACTACAGGCAATCTTAGTTATCAAGTAGTTAAAAAAATGGGTGAGCTTAATCTTTATATCCAATAAAACTCAAAAAAATGAAATTTATAAAGTTTACTAAAAGAATTACATATCTGACAAAATAAAAGTGAATACAAAGGAATGCTCGGAAATGTATGTAGTGCTTACAAGTCACTGCAATAACATTATTTTGTGAAGTAATGAATATTTTCCAATATTTAAAAATAATCTATAGTAGAATTGTAAATGTACCTACTTGAAATGGTCCATGATCATCTTCCTTCGTTATTAACGAGCATTCCGAATTGCTTACTTCCAATGGTTCAGAGTAATCTGTCGTTACATCAATAAAAGCTTTATCATTGCATTGGTTAATAAACTCATCGGGAAAGTAAACGGTTCCGAAAATTCCTCCTATAGTATTCGACAAATTCGCCAAATAGTCCAGTAAGACTACTTTATCTTTTACTTGATCATAATAATTACATAACTCCTCGAAGTAGGGCTAAATTAAACATAATCATATATTATAAACCAGAAACAATCATAAAATATTAAACATTTCCATGGTGTAATCTAGTTAATCAATGCAAAGACGTTACAAAAAATGGGGAAGAATTTTTTATGGTTTATATGACTTGGTGAAATAATTTTGAAAATACAGAAGTTCGAATGATAAAACATCGAAACTGAAAAAGTTTAAAATTTAAGCAACCCGCGATGGTTCCAGGCCGAACAGGTTAGGTAAATAAGACGTTTTTTTAATTATATAAAATGATAAAAATTAAAAAGTCGGTAGAAAACACCAGTATAAAAAACTCTCAGTAGGCGTATTTTTTTTAATTTTTATGTTCTAATCTGAACTTGCGTTTGTGCCTCTTCGAAAAACATTAAACAAAGATCCTAGAGTATTTCTCATCTGAGATTTATAGTAGTTACAACCGCCACAAATTACAGTACTATAAAAATGTTTTTCTACTCGCTTGAGATTTACGACACTCGCCTGCGGCTCGTGTCCTAACTTACCCCAAGCTCGTGTATTAATAGCTGTCATTACTGCAATGTTATACCGTTATACCTCTGTTTATGGTTGTTAAGAAAGTCATAACGGGCTAGCCAGGTAAAAATTTTAACAACAGTTGACTGAACTGTCAGTTGTAACTGAACTGTCATTATTTTATGTCACATTCGGAAAATTGTAATGATGGTGTTAAATAATAAAATTTTATTTGATTTTAGGTTGTAAAACGAGATAAATTGCAGTACATCATAAAACATTGTACAATACACGCCCGTTACATGATCTCTACGTGCTCGCATGGTCATATAACGTGCTCGCATGTAAAGATCTAGGTAACGGGCTTATAACGTAAACTACTATAACTTAGCAGCCTCTAACTCATTGACAGCAAAATCGCAGCTATTGGCTCTTCCACCTTAGACTGAAAATGTTTAAGCTTATAAAACAAACTATTGCTGAACATAAGGCCACTGTATAGTTTACTAATCTGTTCCTGATTTTGTACAAAATCCAGCGAAACTTACGAAAATCCTATTAGCAGAAATAACAATCTCCGGATGTACAATCTTTCGAATTTTCGTTAATTGTGTTTTGTATCTTCCATATAATTCAAGCGAAGCTTTTACGAGTTTGTGGATTTCTTCACCAATGATCCTATAGATAGATAAAATACATTTTGTTATGATGGTTTATACTGAAAATTTAATGTAATTATGAATGTTGCGAGTGAAATAACTGGTAACTTTAACAGTTGATTGGCTGTCATTTTCTGAGCCACATAAAACCCGATTGACACCAACTAATCTAAAGTACTTTTAATCTCACTATTTGTATTTGATGCAGACCTTATAATATATTTGTCATCTCTCACATGACCGCGACCTGTAATCAAGTATATTTAAATGCTTAAATAAATTTTACTCTCTTCCTGGAACGCAACTAACAACAAAATTCTACGTTAGGTTCCGAATGAGCAACATAGTTATATTAAGTTAGACTTGTACTAACGAGGGTGGATCCCTATGCTTGATTAACGTTTTTGACAGTTAGTTAACTGACTTTTGCAGATCATATCTACAAAATATCAACTTTGTATCTCAAAGCGTTGTGCTGTGGCTAATTCATGTGTGCCGTGTTGTTCATAAAAATGGATCCTGTAGAACAAAAAGCCCTAATAAAATACCTTCAGAAAAAAGGTATGACGCCAACTCAAATTCATGAAGAGATTGTGGCAAATATTTGATAGTCTGCAGTATCTTATGACATAGTCAAACGCTGATGTCTAGATTTTAAATGCGGAAGAATATCCTGTGAAAACCAGCATGCTGGTGGTCCTCCCATAACGGTAACAGAAGACAACAACATTGAAAAGGTACACGATATTGTACTGAAAGACGACGAGTACGCATCATGGACGTTGTGGAATATACTGGCTTATCATATCATGTGGTGCACCACATACTGAATAAAGAAATAGATAAGAAAAAGATGAGAGCAAGATAGGTGCCCCGAATGTTAACCATTGATCAAAAAAAAAATCAGGTGTTGACTTGTGAGCGACTTTTGGAAAGGTACCAAGCAAACAAAGAGAACTTTCTTAGTCGGTATGTTACCATGGGCGAGTCATGGGTGCACCACTATGATTCCGAGACCAAAGCGCAAAGTAAAGAGTGGAAACATCGCAAATTCAAAGTCTGCTGGAAAGGTTTTGCTGTCTGTGTTCTGGGATGTTCAAGGAATCATCCTGACTGACTATTTGCAAAAGAGATAAAGGATTACAGACGCCCTTAAAGGAAAACGCCGAGGAAAGTTAAGCAACGGTGTGCCTTTATATCAGGATAATGCTCTCGGCCATACATCTTGTTTTTCCATGGCTGCTATACACCAAGCAGGCATTGAATTAGTGGAGCATCCACCATATTCGCCAGATCTCGCCTCCCAGTGATTACAGGCTGTTACCCAAATTAAAAGAAAACTTACGTGAAAAAAAAATTCCAGTAATGAACTGACAGGTTGAGAGGTAGTTTGCAGAGGTCGGACAAACATTTGAGTCTGTTGAAATGTTAGAGCACCGATGGACCAAGTGCATTAGTGTAGAGGGAGACTATCGAAAAATAAAAAAAATACAATGCCACCTTAGTTTTACTGTAAGGGGGTCAGGGGTGCAGCATAAGGATCCCCCCTCGTATATCATTTAGACTTGCACTTATGTTAAGTAAATTCAGATATACCTTTTTGACCATATTTTTGCCTAATTTAAATTTAATAGTGGCGTTTGAGTTCGAATAATATAGTAATGTAGTAATTGTTAAAAATACAAAAATATTTTTATTAGTGTATAAATTTAGTCTTCTTCTTAAAATAAGTGAAGGGTACATGGTCGTTCGCAGGAAAAAAGTCAGGGGGGAATCAAAAAAAGTTTCAGTTTGTTAATAATAGTGAATTAACCAAATGCTTAGATAAAAGAGACCAGAGATATAACATACACCGGTTTTAAACATGCGCAAATGTTGTCAATTTCTAAAGAAGGGTTAACGGAGTGGGGGAACTGGGCGGCGACCCGAACTCTGTGACAGGGACCGGACTTTGTTTATTAGCATCTTAATGAACTATTAGGTTTATTTAAAAGGTGTTTAATCGAATTTTGTATTATGAAATAAAATTAACGTGATTTTTTAATATCAAACAGATGCCACGACATTTTATGTAAAGAGAAGACCTTTTATAGAATATTTCGTTAGCGTTTATTTACTACGGACTTTTCTGCAAGAGATTACAGTAAAATGTTGAAATAGAATATATTGTTAATAGAGCAAAAAATGTTACTCATTGTCTACGAGTATTATAAAAATAGCATGTGCGCAGGCTAATACTGCAAATCTACCCTTATGAGTTGAACATTATATTTTTTCTACGGCTATTACATATTATTAAAAATTAGTCAAAATGAGAAAATGCTGTTTTGTATTGTAACCTCAAAAAAAAGTATATTAAGGCTTCTTTCTTTAAGAATATTAATTATTATGAAGGATGAGTCACATAAAACTCTAGAAATGCATATGTCTGAAACCAGATAACATTTTAAAATTTAAATCTATTAAAAGTCATTTGGTCGCTAGGGATGAGTGATTATCGAAATAAATTATCGATCATTGAAAATAATCGATTATTTTCGATCAATCGATTATTTTCAAACAATATATTTTTGTCATTTCCTTTAAAATCGACTACTTGATTATCTTTGAAAAATCAAAAATAATCGATTAATTAAAAAGCCAATTAACCGATAAATCAGTTTTTACAAAATATAATATAAATAGAATTATCGTTTATTTTAAATAATCGATTATTTTCAAATAAACCATTTTTTTTCGTCCATGGAAACAGATTATTCGATAATCTTTGAAAAATCGAAAATAATCGATTAATCAAAAATAATCGATTAATTAAAAAGTCGATTAACTGATAAATCGATTTAAAAAAAAACAGAATGATCGATTATTTTAAATAATTGATTATTTTCGATCAATCGATTATTATCAATAATCTATTTTTATTGTATTTCCTTTAAAATCGTTAATTCGATTATCTTTGAAATACCGAAAATAATCGATAATTCCAAAATAATCGCCTAATCGAAAATAATCAATTAATTAAGAAGCCGATTCTATAATAAATCGATTATTACCAATAATCTATTTTATTGTATTTCAAAAATAATCGATTAATTAAAAAGTCGATTAACTGTCAAATCGATTTTCAAAAAAACAGAATGATCGATTATTTTAAATAATCGATTATTTTCGATCAATCGATTATTATCAATAATCTATTTTTATTGTATTTCCTTTAAAATCGATAATTCGATTATCTTTGAAATACCAAAAATAATCAATAATTCCAAAATAATCGCCTAATCGAAAATAACCAATTAATTAAGAAGCCGATTTTATGATAAATCGATTTTCCAAAAAATAAAACGAATATCTATTATTTTCTAATAATCCTTTTTTCATATTTCCTTTGAAATTGATTATTCGATTATCGAAAATAATTGATTATTAAAAAGCTGATTATCCAATAAATCGATAATTTTAAAAAAATAACAAAAATATCGATTATGTAAAATAACCGATTATATTCAATCGATTATTTTCATATAATATCTTTGAAAAATCGAAAATAATCAAATAATTAAAAAATCGATTAATACATTATCTTAAAAAAAAACGAAAATAATTTATTAAAAACAGCGGATAAATCGATTTTCATTAAAAAATATCAGAATTATCGATAAATCGATTATTTTTGTAACTCCTATCGGTCGCTTGCTTTTATCTCCAAAATTTAGAGATATCGCATTCGATTGTATAATAAATAAATATTGCTAAATTTTGGATTTTTTTTAGTAAACGAAAATTATGTTCGAGTTGTTTAGGGGTTTGTAATGTAACATTTTATTAACGTGACTAAGGGTCGATTCCACCGTTGTGTTAAACGAAGTTTAAAATGACATTTTTACATTAACACTGTCATTTTAATCTCCGTTTAACACAACGGTGGAATCGGACCTAACTCCTGTAAATTTAGTATTTTTTTTTTGCTTATACTAGATTACTTTGTTTTAAGACTGAAAATTCAATGTCACTTTCGATTTGACCGCAAATAAGATGAACCTTGAAATTTTAAGTAGGTCATCCTGTATTTCATCTAATATTCTTATAAAAATACCTTATAAAAATAAAATTTAGCTAGCAACTATGATTCTTTACCTCTTATATATCTACCAAAAAGGGCTAAAAACTACCTTTAGAAAACATTCTCATAAAACTACTTTTTAAATACAAAATTTCGTTAGCAATAATGCCTATTTACTATTTATTTAAATTAAATGTTCAAAATTTTACCCTTTTGTAAATTTATGTAATATGAAATCTGATCTCTGATGCTTAATATTTATTGAAACCCCTTAATGCGGATCTGAAGTATTCAGCCCAGAGAATCATGGCGCTTTATGTCAAAACGTTAATAAATATTTACCGCTGAAAACGAATATATTCATAACAGTAGTACTTGTATTATAAGTACATACAATTTTTCAAGATACATCGTGACATTTTGAACTTGAAATTGAATAACTAGAACACTTTAAATTGCTAAAATACCAACAAATAAATCAAAAAACAGCTGTCAATGATGATTAAACTCAGGTGGAGGTGATCGCTGAATGGAAATCGGAGCAATTCGGGTGGCGTCGTGCAACAATGAATTTCAATTGGTGGGTTACTTTGGCTTAAAATAGACAACATGCGCAGTGTGCAATGTTACATCTTCGGTCTCTTTAATCTAAGACCAAATGAAACCCGCTCCTCCCTCCGCGCTTATCAATAATATGCGCCTGTTTTCTCGCTAATAATACATAATTAATCTAAAAATGCTATTTTTTATGCGACAAAATGATAGCATGATGGCAGCCTTACTCTAATGATTCATAATATTGCTTATATGTCACTAATATTCTTATAGCATACTGCAACTGTTCATTTGATGACATCTGAGGAATTCTTGTTTCAACGTGTACTTCACCATCTTTTTGTTTCAGTTTGTAACAGTGGCTTATGGCTTGCGTTAAAATTAGTATCCTACTGTTTAAAGAATGTTTCATTTTATCAAATTCTTTTAGTAACATGTGAGATGCTGAAACTAATATTTCTGGTTCTGAAACAAATATGAAGAGTACTAATATTATAATCAAAGTTGAGCCTTAAGTGTAAAGTTTTGAGCTTTCTTGTTCTTTCGTGTGATGGTATTTTCTCCCGAATACATGATTTTCCAATGGATATTATGGAATAACAATAATAAATCTTACTTACATTATTTTTTTTTGTCGTTAAAGATAACTACAGGAAGAAGAACGAAATACCTTTTGGTGATGTTATCACCAAATTGACGAAGCTGGCAACTCCAGCTTCTAAGAAGGCGGCATAGTATTTACATTATCACATATGTGATTAATATTGGGGCGGTGCATAATTATCAGGCGTTTTATAAAAAACTTTATTTATATGAAAGCAAAATTTTATTTATATTAAAAAAAATATAAAAATTCTTTAATAGTATCGTTAAATCATTATTCCGGAGCATAGTCACCATCAAATTCAATAACTGATTCCCATTTGCTTGGAAGACGGTCGATTCCACGGGCAAAAAAGTCACGGTTCTTGGAGGCAATCCATGCTTTGATATCGGCCACCAAGCTATCCAAATCTTCGAAAACTTTCTGTACCAGCCAATTTTTCAGCGATCGATTGACATGGTAGTCCGTTGGCGCTTCTGTGGGAGAATATGGCGGATGCGGAAGCAGTTCTCTTATTGGCGATGCATTCGACAACACGGCGCGTAACATGTGGACGCGCTTTATCGTGAAGGAAGACAATATGGTTTTTTTTTGCGGTCTTTTCATCTCGATTGCAGCGTGAAGGCTGTCAAGTTGTGCCATATAGACATAACTGTTGACGTTGAATTGCCGCTTGCCGTTTTTGTCTGGAAACCGCCATTCGTGACGCTCATCGTCATCATTCCACCAATAACAAATCCCATTTGAAATGATTTTCCAATGGGTAATTCCGCTTTAGTCCCACCAAACACACCACATTGCCTTTTTACAGTGTACGTTTTTCGGTACTCGTTTTGGTGCAACACCTGGCGAAACGCAGTCCTTCTTTCTTTTAACATTTTTAAAGAGAAGCCACGACTCATCTCCAGTGACAAGATTCTTTAAAAACGGAGCTTGTTCGTTACGTTGCGTTGCAGTAATGACGAACGATGGCTGAGTGGTCCACATTGAAGTCTTCTGCCAGCATTCGAGTTGTCAAACTTTCGTCCATTTCTACGGCTTCCAACAGTGCCTGGTTATCGAAATCTGAGGGTCGACCTCTTCCTGGCTTATCTTCCAAGCTAGTGTCGCTTAAAACGAGCAAATCATTCCCTGCATACACTTTCATTTATTGTTCCTTCACCAAAAAGTTCGTTGAGATTACGAAATGACTGCGCTTCTTTCCATCCTTTTTCGAAGTGGTAAAGTATAATATGACGAATATGAGTATGATTGAATACCTGCCCCGAACAAGGTTATAACCATCAAAAAGCAAATTTTACAGGAAACGTTTTCTTTTGTGTATTAATAGTAACTATCGAAATATAAAGACCTACATCATTTATTAAATCCTATTGACATATATGAATCCGCTATTTGGACAAAAATAATTAATTTGATTCATAACAGTGGTGAGATTAAGATGAATGTACGCGTTCAGCAGAACAAGGCTGTAATATCACAGAACAAGGTTGTAACAGGCTGGTTACAACTTTGTTCAAGTGTAATGAACGTGGGCGTATGCAAGTGTGTGGTGCAAGCGTGTATGTGTATCATAAAACGTAAGTAAACATCAACATTTAAAAGTTTTATATTAACTTCAGTGTATTACATTCAAGCATAAAACAACATATTACATTTAAACGTCACTTATCAAATTATTGTAAAATTCCCTGTATTCTAATGGAATGAATTTACACATGTCTAACAAATTTTCTTTTTTGATAGGAAGAACAGAGTTGTATAGGTTTGGGAGTCTCTGGAGCTCTACTCTCACTGGAGGAAGGCATCTATTTCGAACACCCCTCATTTTTTTTGACATAGAATAAGTTGCCCATGGTTGCAAAATATTGTGACTCACTCTTGCACGTATGGTTGTAGGGTCATCTCTTGTAATTTAAAGCCACACGACCTCGGTTATTTTAAATGCTGAATCCTTTTTCAGTGACGATTCAATTAGGGAAAGATCCTTGAAGTCATTATTTTCCATACTGCACACAAGGAAAGGCTTCGAAATTCGTGCATTAGCTATAACTTCTATCCACTGCCGAGGATGATACATAGTAGCCGTTTTTTTTCTTTCTCTCTATCAATGCAAAGTCACGGTCGCAAGGCAAAAAGCTGTGGCCACTTGTTAAAAATTTTTGTTCAACAGATGAGAAGTACTTCATAGTAACAAGATACTGATAAAGAGATATCATTCTCCAGTTATTATTTTGCCCGACACATCTGTCGGACCAAACAATAAGTTTTCTGTCTGTTCCAATATTTTCCATAGGTTTAAAATGTGTCGAAACATATTTAAGTAAACATGATGCTATTTTAGCGGATCCTCTTTTAGCTACGCTTTCATGCCAAAAACACATAAAAACGTCATTTGTGCCCATATTGTGAACGGCTTGATTTGATAAAAGACGGAAGAGTGCTTCAAAGTCGGACAGAAAAGAACCTGCTGTAGATCAGTACACAATACTATTGTATTTTTATTTTCTTTTGCTAATTTAATATCATCACTCAGTGCGGAATATGCCTTTTCTGCCCGCCTGTGGTGGATTTCACTTTCGTGAGAGATATTATTTTTTTCTTCTTCCGATCGTACCTCAACGAGTTTAGCATAGAATTTGTCACAATACTGGCAAGTATCAGACCTTGGTGTACCGAATCTTAAATTGAAATCAGACCTGAATATATCTCTGTATAGCTTTTCGCTACATTTAGCGTCTGGATGTTTGCCCTTAAACAAAATAAACATCTGCTTCAACGTTAAATCGGGACAAAGGCACATTTTTTCCGTTCGACCTCTTGCATAGTGACTTTCTTGTTTAGGGAAAGTCTCGATATGTGCTTTAATTAAATCCTTAATAGGGTTTGGTATAGCATTGGGCCTGTTTGAATGTCTGCCTCTTTTATCTTCCGGTGGCTCGTTAAACTTTAATTTTTCTTGCAGCTTCTGCAGACGCCTTGGTGTTATTTTTAAAACGTAACATAATTTTTTTTGACATACCTGTACCTTTGGTATATCTTGATTTTCAACGGGTAGATAATATTTTACGCTACAATGTCTTCTGGAAATATCTTCATCCACTTACCTTCGTTTAATATTAACAATATCCATGCATTGTTGCGCAAGCATTCTTGACTGATTGTCATAGTTTATATTATAAAAATCTATAAATGCTTTTTGTTTATTCGCCAAACTAATATTTTGACATTCATATTTACAGCGACAAACACGAACCTGAAACAAAAAACAATATTCTAATCGCTCATTAAAAACACTGTTACAGCAGAAACGGTGGTTACAACGTTCTTTTACTCACATTATCAACAGCGATTTTCCCAGGCACGGCAACGTTTCTTTTACTTATATATGGCTGTCCACTGTCCCTCAAGCTTTTTCTTTTAACGTCTTTCCATTCGGCAATGTTTATTTTTCGCTTTCGGCTTTTATTCAGCTGCTTTTCTGCCGCAGAAGTAACACGCCATTTTGCAAGAAACTAAACAAACACACAGCGCAAAACTCTTGTTGTTACAACGTTGTTCTGGCCGAGGCAATGTTCGCAAGCTAAAATGACCCTTAATAATAAACATTTTAAGGCCGATTGCAGAAAGGATGGCAATATAATGTTGCTTACAACATTGTTCCATGTTTATCACCGTTTCTGAAATATTGTTGGTTACAACCTTGTTCGGGGCAGGTATTCAATTATCGACACGCATTTTTATAACCACGAAATTAAATAATATTTTGACAAAGCAAAAGTAAACAATACAGCAGTTGTTTCTAAAAAAACGGCCTGATTATTATGCACCAGCCCAATATATTTGGTGAAGTTTATATAATAAATATTAAACATTTACAGATTTACCATTGGAAAATCTTAATATTAATAGAAATGAAATCACAATTATTTAATATTCCTGCAAACCCTAAGATTGAATTACCGTCAGATACTCCGACAGAGCCCATGTTGCAGTCCATATTGTATAGTCTAATTCCTGTACAAACTTTCACTATTTCATTAAAATCTTTTAAACGTACCGCATAAGGCATCAGATAAAAATTATTTAATTCATCGTTATTTAATACGGTTTTTAGAACTTGGGTACTTGCTTGGAATACCTAAAAAACATAATATATTATAAAATTGATCAATACAAGAAGTAATTTACACCAGACGCAGAAAAGAAAACGAAGCAGTTGATTTAATGTCTAATAATATACAGGGTTGTAAGATCAAACTTTTGGTCCTGTTTTGCTTGCGTTAGAGTGAATAGTAAATGGCCTTTGGATATGCATGAGAGGAAGGTTGTGACAAAGAGTAATTCAGGCTATGAGTGCAATATCGGACTAATCCCAAAATTATTAAACTTCTGTAAATGGGTTCAAAAAATTGTTAAAAATCATTTAATTTTCAATCATCACATTTTAGAACCACAGGAGTGTGTTAAGAGTCATTAAAGTTATTAAATTATAAATCGATATTTAATTACAAAATTTTTTTAATGCAAGAGATTAAACTGAAAAAACAACATGAAATATGTAAGATTTGCTAATCCTCTTCCTGGCGAAATGGTCCCATACTTCCTCCGGTTGCCTGTGGTGAAGATTTAAGACGTCTTATTAATGGTCTTGTGAAGCTTTAAATAAGCCATAAATAAGACGTCTCATAAATGGCGTATAATGGTCTTGTGAAGCTTTAAATAAGCCATAAATAAGACGTCTTTAAGACGACTTATTAATAGCTTATAATGGTCTTGTGAAGCCATAAATTATACGTCTTTAAGATGTTTTATTAATGGCTTATTATTATAATGGTCTGGTTAAACTTAAATAAGCCATAAAATAATTTAAAAATGGGTATCATCGTGCATCTTGGTTATTAAAATTAGTAGAATAACCTTGCAGATTATAAAGAATGCAAAAAATAGAATTAAAAATATTTATTGATAAAATATCTATTAATCACAGGTCACTAAGAGTTATTTTCTTTGTAGCGCATTCGATCACTCCTCTTTAGCCATAACTGGATTGATTTTTTTCTTTCTTTTTGATTTAAAGTTGCCTTTGTATAGTCGCTCCAAAAGAAATTTAGGTAAGAGCATTATAGTCACAGGAAGTTATACTTTGTAAAAGTTAGTAAAAACCGAAAGAACAATAATGAAACAAAACAAAAAATTAATTTCTTACAATTTTAAATCAATTTTTATAACAAATCATTTAAGACAAGATGAGCTATTATACTAAATCGCCTATTTTGACAATTTTACTTTAACTTCACTTAAAATGGCTATCTAACATGTGGCTTTTGATATCAATTCTTATTTAGAAGAAACAGGATATTAATGTTCTATGTATATAAACAAATATTCATTTATTACCTGTAGAAAGTATTCCAGGAACGTGATACATCGGTAACAAACTCCTCCACTATTCTTCCTTCTCTGGTTTTAGTCCCATATTATTTAAGTAAAAAGAGACCAAACACAAATGCACAAAGTAGCCCAAACACACTTTTGGCGGCTATAATCGCGTACGCAATAGAATAATCAATAATTCACAATAAGCTTGGGCTTGAATGTAATGTTAAGTCAAACTTCACTTCAGTTGATTCGTCTTTTAAATTTGAATTACTTAAGTTTCCGTTTGTAAGACATCTTAAAGACGTCTTTGAGCTTTCAGATTAATATATGGATTTGGAAAGACGTCTTAAAAACGTCTTTGAGCTCTCACATTAATACGTCTGAATGCTATCTGGATGTCGTGAATGTTGAAGCAGTACGTCCACAAGTGCCTTTTGTAATAACATATTCCTGTAGTCACTACAGGTGTAGGTAGAGTCCAGAGGGTTTATAGCATATGCGCATTTTGTCAACAAGTTACTGCGCATCGAAACTGGCGTACGTTCGTTTTACAATAACACAATTATATTTAAAATATAAAGTAAACCGAATAATTACAAAATATTTCAATAAAAATGTGTTCGTAGCATGCCAAAAGTAATAGTTTCACATTTATATTACATATCCATCGTAAAATTGAAAAAATATGAATTTATTCAATGATTGGTACAATGTAAATCTGGCTTTGGATAACAAAACCCAAATCTCGTTAACGCTCGAGTCGACTCGATAGCCGAAACGCCCGAAACCCGAATGATACATTCAAAATACAACAAACAATATGGATGTCGATGTAAACAATTATAAGTGAATTTTACTTTTACGAGTATTTAATACAGTTTTAGGCATACATTTAGGAATAATTTACTGTAAGTAAATTTATTTTGATACTTTAACATGTCTGTGTCTTATAAATGCATATATTTGATTGTAATACTAAATTGTTCTTGCCCATTTACACTGTTTTAGAACAATATTCATTTTGATAATTATTCTAGATACGAGAATTTAATTATATGTATTAAGCTGGATTTATAAACTACGTTCAGTTCGCGCTCAGTTCGAGTTGGCAAGACAACCACAAATTCCACAAAAATAAAATTATATATTGTTATTTTTGTTTTAATTATATTTGTAGATGGTGTTGGTTATAAAATAATTATGAATCCGTTATAATTTCTTATCCAAAACATACCGTGTCATTCTGCTCTGTTTATGTTGAACTCGAACTGAGCGTGAACTGAACGCGAACTGAACGTAGTTTATAAATCCACCTTTAACCAAGCTTTTTAATAGTTATTCAGAAAATATATATTACGTTTATTGTTGTAACCAATGAAGATTCTACAAATAATATTTAGTTAATACAATTTTGTATTATTTTACACTTCTAAAATTATTTAATATAAGAATTTTACATTTTTATTAGCCTTTTTAAACACGCATGACATGCATGTTAAAAAAATGCTAGTGAAAATGTAAAATTCTTATATTTTGTCGAAGTAAATTCAAAAGCCCGCCAATTTTCAAAACAAAAAAGGGCATTACAGCTTTCTATATTACCGACTGAGTATTAGTTGCACAAAACTATCCCATATGTCGCTGATGGCAAACATGTTGCCAATTTTCTGTGCGGAATCTGCAACTCTTAATTATCCTTTCTCCATGGTAGAGTCTTCATCAAATCGAAGTAAATAACTACAGCTGCACTACTTCTTTTTGCAAATTTTGTGTCATTTCTTAGGCCATATCTAGCACTCTTATCCTTTCGCTGGTGTAATTCTTTTTCAATTTCGAGTTGCCTTCTTTTGTCTTCATCGACTGCTTTTATTTGAATATCGAACAGATCACACTTCTTACATGAATCAGTAATTGGAGGATGAAAATGCAAGTTAAATTCTTTATTAAAGGTTTCTTGAAAAATAAAATAGGATAGAGGATCTTGTATCTCTTCTTTGTATAATTCATACATTTTACCAATGCTCAAATTTGGAGAAATATACTTTCTATGGTTACTTTTTTCTCGGCCATAATGTGATTTATAAGAGGGAAACTTTTCAATGAACTGCTTAAGTTCATTTTTCTTTGCATAACTTGTTTTGTTGTGGTGGTTGTTTTCCGCGTTTGTCACTCGGTGGTGTTGTTCCTACTGACTTATGTTTCAGTAACCTATCCAATCTACCAACAGAAACTTGAAAAGTTGCTTGAAAAAATGGTTTACAAACCTTATGCTCTACTCCATTCTCATCAGGCAAAAATAAAGCCTAGTTTTCTTTCTCTTAGATTCTGGATTCTTAGTGTAGCTACGTAGCTTATTTACAACTTTAATTAAAGCATATAAATAAGCTGTTTGCAAGTTGAAACTTTCTAGGGCATAAAAAATTTTCTGCAGTTCTATTTGCCGTTCTTCGGAAATTAAGGCTGAGCACTGACCTTTACAGTTGCACAAGAATGGTTCGAAATTTTTTGAAGGAACAGTTTTACCCGATTTGGTATTGTATTCTTCTCCAGCACACTTCTTCCTTTTGTTTACATTTCTTTTCCATTTTTCAGGCCTGCGAACTCGCTTTTTGGGCTTAGAACTTTAGGAAGTTGTCGGATCATCTTCCTCATTATCCACTTTTGTTTCTGACAAATCTTCATCAGATGGTAAGTACTCTGAACCGGAATCCTCAAACGGCTGAGGTTTCTGGAAAGTAACAAAATCAAAGATAAGATAAAAAGAACTAGATCCTGGTATAAAGAACAAAAGTGGATCAACCAACTTGAATAAAATATTGTGGAATGCTTTTTTTATTTAAATAATAATTTTGGTATTAATTATTTAGTAAAACTACTAGATAAGGCTGATTGCAAAAAATAGTTGTTACTTCGAGGAAAAATAAAACATTTTAAAATATGTTAATAAATAAAAAATATTCTCACTTAACCTATAACTCAAACTAACATAGTACTTACCTCCAATTTCGATATCCATAATATCACTAGATTTTATTCTAAATAATAAAAACGCACTAGCTACTCGTACTATATACCACAACCACAAACAATATCCTCTACACAGAACATAAAAACCTTTTGTAAACATCTAAGTTTTAGCAGCACACAGTGATAGTGGACTAACTGCGCTTAGTCCACTTTGCTTCTCAGAATTCTCCTTAAATATATAATTCCAAAACTAGTTTGGGGCTGCCATCTAGAAACAAGAAGAAAAAGGTCGGTTAGTCCAGTTTAAATTTGATGAATATCTAGATGGAGATTATGGTTCTGCAATTTTTAATTTTTGTGGTTTAGTCCGATATAGCCTCAATTGTAAATTAAAAAATAAACTGTACGTCGGCTAAAACTGTTTTTCTGATTGGTAGCCTTTTTGATTGAGGAGGAAATCAGTACCGTATTTAAAACTCTAATTAAACACATGATTACGACTTCACATGTTTAAATTAATTAAGTACCTAACTGAATCATGATTAAACATTACTAAATACTTTACTGTCATGTTACCATTTGATTTATAAATCAGTCTTTAGTACCCAATTTTTAAAATAGTTCAAATGTTCCGTGAAATACCGTTGATTCAGTTGACAAAAATGTTAAGAAAACAGATATATCTGAATTATATTTATTAGTAATTATTGTATTCTTCAAACAAAAAAAGAACTGTACTTTTCGACATGCATAAATATTTTCAAGGCTTACTTTAGAAACATGTTTGTGGATCACTCTATATTTGTTAATTAATTTAAACAAAAAATTTTTCTCGACGAATTGTAAAATAAACTCAATTTAGACTTTCTAATTACCCTCTTATACTTTGATTAAGTCCTACCTGTTCATTACGAGGATCTCCCATACCAGACATTAATATAAAGTATGCTGTAATTCTTTTAAACAATATTTTTAAATCACTTTTATCATCTGGTTCTAAAATCGACAGTTCTAAGGGCCTCAATTTGATCTTCAATTTTATTAATCTATTTCCCTGGATGTCGAATTTTTCCAAATAATTTAATCTATCTTGTAAATTATATTGTATCTTCAGAGTGGTCATAGATGGATCATCCTTATTATTAAACTTTACCATTATAAAGTTAATAAGATTTTCCACATCAGTCCTTACTAAATTTTCGATACTTACATTCCATGTTGGATCGTATAATAACAATTGTATCTGAAGAGAAAATGATCTATTATAATTATTTATACTATTTATTTATATAAAAGAATATTTTTATACATATTAACAACCTACTTACATAAAACTGGCAAAACTTTTCATCGAAATGCGGCATAGTTTCTAATAGCTGCAGTTCTTTTACTATATTATGTATTATCTTGTCAGTTTGTTCGATTTCTTCCATCTTGCCTTAATATCTTTTCTTAATATATTTCGAAATTTTAATACTACCTAATTCATTAAATCCTGATCGCTTCTAAACGTGAATTTTTCAATAAAAAAAGCACCCTTTAATCATTGCCCCTTTATGTAAAAACTGTTTTTACTTGTACATAAATGACTTTACATCGCTGAATTGACGTTATAAACAAGAAATAACTGTCAAGCGTAATACATGAACTTAGGACATAGAGTGGGTTTATCATTGCACAATCTGTCAGAAAAGAAGTAACTTCCCAGTATGCATTGAGCATCTGTCATAGGAGAAGTAATTTTACAAAGTATTCCACATACTTTGATTACTATACGGTGCAAGAGGGACGTCCGATACGTCCAAGATAGGGCGAGGCCATTTTGTTGCAAACACTACTAGGTTAGGCAACACATATTTATCCAAAACGTTAAACTGGTAGCCTACATCTTGGAATTTTGAGATTTTAAATGAAGGCAACAAATGTAGAAAACAAAATGTTTATTTATTTTAAATAATATACAAGAAACCTCTTTGAAGTAAAGTTATAATCACGAGTGCATCTTGAAATAGAGGTGAGGGGTTTAAAATTATTTTTAAAGTTGTGCATATGATTTTAACTTAATATTATGATGTTTTTCGCCAGTCCCATACCCATGATCAAACATTTATTTTATTTTTGTCATGATTGGGGATGGGGTTAATTTGTCCTATGTTTAATCCGCACCATTTTTAATGGAATAAAAATCTTTTGAGGCTAAACAATCTAATATTATATTTTGCATTTTTTCAGCTGTAAATATGGTGCAAAAATATAAAATAAAAACGAAGAAATGTGAAATTAAAGAAGCTCCAAAAGATATTACCAGAGAAATATACTCTTGCAGCCAAGCTGCAGCAATTTAAAATATTAAAATGAGCGATACTTTTAATTATACGATTGAAAAAAAATCAAAACCGGTTTTTATAAACACCCAAGAACTTTTAGTTGAATATCTACAATTCACTATGGTGAAAACTATGCTCAAGTGATATCTTTAGGATACAAGTAATGCCAAAATAATGGACTTTAAATAAAAGGACAGGCAGATCCTCTATAATATTTATATTTATATCAATGATATGGTCTAGCTATGCTTTCCTTAGTCAGTCGACTCAATATTGTTAAAAGGATGTCGAGATATGGTGGCTCTAAAAAACGTTTTTGTTACATTTATGATTCTTGTGTATGTCTAACGTACAAAATCAATGTACCTGGATCAGTGGTACTTTTGCTTTTCAGAAATTTCCATTTATCTGAAATTGTTACACGGTTTACTGTACCAAATAAAAAAAATTAAATATTACAGTTAATTTTCTAACTGTTGCAGATAAATTATTTAACAAAGGGGGCTATTTTCTCAGTGTGGCTGTGTAGATGAGCCACAGGTAGTAAACCTGAAATAAATAAAAACAATTATTATAATATAAATGTTCGGAGTAGTAAAAAATATTACTTACATGTTTATTTATATTATTTAGTGTGATTTTAATACTGCTCCCATCTATTTGTATTTGCTTTCTACCAAGAATTGTTTCATGACTGATCACATATCTTTTTACATAAGAGCAATAAGCATTTTCCTGGGGGTGCTGGGGATGAGGGGGTTGACAACACAATGATGATGTATTTGGTAAAAGTGTTCCCCCTTGAAATTAAAATCGACAGGTCTGAGCGATTTTCAATTTTGTTCACGAGTTCGGAGATTAGGGGGGTGACAAGTTTTAGCTGGGACACCTTGTATAATATAACTAATATATTTATTAATATGTTATTACCTTTAGTATTACGTTTTTTTTTTTTTTGAAAAAATAAATGCACAATTGCAAAAATATGTAGATAAACCAACAGGAACTAAAGAAAAATCACAGTAACCATGTTACACAAATAAATTACTGCTTTTACAAGCTTTTGCGGCGTTGCTATTTCCACTTTTTTTTTAGCCAGTGTCTTGGTAAGATTAAATTTAAAATATTATTTACAAAATGGCTACGATTTTAACCAGCAGACAGTTTAGACATTTGTTTGGGATATATACGTCCCGATAGTTTCCAAAGCGTTAAGATAAATAAACGCTACATTGGTATCAGAAGTGGGATACTGTAAATAATTGATGGATACAAATGGCTCGCATTCCAATAATACGGTAGTAAGCAGGTAAAATACAATAAGCAGGCCATGTACGTTTCCTGTTTTACGCTACTGTGTGTGCTCATTTTCAAAACAAAAAAAAAGGTCTGACACGTATACCCACGGGTATACAAACATTTATATAATGGTCAACGGTTTGCAAATTAAAAAGCTCTCCGTTTAAGTTTGTAATGGCATTCTTTTGTTCATACTTTTCTGTTTTATTTTACATTATTGCGTTTCCCGTTTTTTTGTGAATTGACCAAGTAAAAAGTGCAAATAATAACTGTAATTTTTTTTCTTTTGTTTTGGTGGCATATTCCAAAATAAAGTTAAACGATTTTTTTTCATGAGCTTTATACTGCAGAATCAAAAAATGCGACAATATACCGGGTAAGTGCATTTAAAAAAAAAACAAAGTTACCAATATTATCGGTGAAACGGTAAATCTGGCAACAAGGCAAATATGCGCGTTCTTAAACCACTAGATACTAAATTTTGAATATTTTCGATTTAGAGAAATTATATAATTTTTCACCTATGACTTTGTGTTTCGATGTATGTTGTTGTTATTGTATATTTTATAGTTTTTTATTTTTTATGCTCAGTACAGGGTGGTTCAAAAGTTGAGTCTTTATTTTTAATATATCATTATTTGGATACACAGGGCGTTTCAAAAAATATCGCATCGCTCGTTGGCTGATTCCTTACAAAAAAATAAGACAAATACTTCCTATCAATATGGGTCTGCAAATACATTTATAGGGGGATATAATTTTATTTTTTTTTTTAATATTACTCAAATGGCTTTAACAATTTAAATTGTATACAGTATACAGTTTAAATTCTATTAAATTCTATTAAATTCTATTAAATTCTATTAAATTCTATTAAATTCTATTAAATTCTATTAAATTCTATTAAATTCTATTAAATTCTATTAAATTCTATTAAATTCTATTAAATTCTATTAAATTCTATTAAATTCTATTAAATTCTATTAAATTCTATTAAATTCTATTAAATTCTATTAAATTCTATTAAATTCTATTAAATTCTATTAAATTCTATTAAATTCTATTAAATTCTATTAAATTCTATTAAATTCTATTAAATTCTATTAAATTCTATTAAATTCTATTAAATTCTATTAAATTCTATTAAATTCTATTAAATTCTATTAAATTCTATTAAATTCTATTAAATTATATTAAATTCTATTAAATTCTATTAAATTCTATTAAATTCTATTAAATTCTATTAAATTCTATTAAATTCTATTAAATTCTATTAAATTCTATTAAATTCTATTAAATTCTATTAAATTCTATTAAATTCTATTAAATTCTATTAAATTCTATTAAATTCTATTAAATTCTATTAAATTCTATTAAATTCTATTAAATTTTATTAAATTCTATTAAATTCTATTAAATTCTATTAAATTCTATTAAATTCTATTAAATTCTATTAAATTCTATTAAATTCTATTAAATTCTATTAAATTCTATTAAATTCCATTAAATTCTATTAAATTCTATTAAATTCTATTAAATTCTATTAAATTCTATTAAATTCTATTAAATTCTATTAAATTCTATTAAATTCTATTAAATTCTATTAAATTCTATTAAATTCTATTAAATTCTATTAAATTCTATTAAATTCTATTAAATTCTATTAAATTCTATTAAATTCTATTAAATTCTATTAAATTCTATTAAATTCTATTAAATTCTATTAAATTCTATTAAATTCTATTAAATTCTATTAAATTCTATTAAATTCTATTAAATTCTATTAAATTCTATTAAATTCTATTAAATTCTATTAAATTCTATTAAATTCTATTAAATTCTATTAAATTCTATTAAATTCTATTAAATTCTATTAAATTCTATTAAATTCTATTAAATTCTATTAAATTCTATTAAATTCTATTAAATTCTATTAAATTCTATTAAATTCTATTAAATTCTATTAAATTCTATTAAATTCTATTAAATTCTATTAAATTCTATTAAATTCTGTTAAATTCTAATAAATTCTATTAAATTCTATTAAATTCTATTAAATTCTATTAAATTCTATTAAATTCTATTAAATTCTATTAAATTCTATTAAATTCTATTAAATTCTATTAAATTCTATTAAATTCTATTAAATTCTATTAAATTCTATTAAATTCTATTAAATTCTATTAAATTCTATTAAATTCTATTAAATTCTATTAAATTCTATTAAATTCTATTAAATTCTATTAAATTCTATTAAATTCTATTAAATTCTATTAAATTCTATTAAATTCTATTAAATTCTATTAAATTCTATTAAATTCTATTAAATTCTATTAAATTCTATTAAATTCTATTAAATTCTATTAAATTCTATTAAATTCTATTAAATTCTATTAAATTCTATTAAATTCTATTAAATTCTATTAAATTCTATTAAATTCTATTAAATTCTATTAAATTCTATTAAATTCTATTAAATTCTATTAAATTCTATTAAATTCTATTAAATTCTATTAAATTCTATTAAATTCTATTAAATTCTATTAAATTCTATTAAATTCTATTAAATTCTATTAAATTCTATTAAATTCTATTAAATTCTATTAAATTCTATTAAATTCTATTAAATTCTATTAAATTCTATTAAATTCTATTAAATTCTATTAAATTCTATTAAATTCTATTAAATGAAGTAGTAGTTAGTAAATTAAAAAAAAAGAAGAAGACTTTAACCATGATGTTTTCTTGCTAATCTACTTTACCTTAAAAGTTTAGCTCAATAAAACCCTCAAAAATGACAAAGAGAGCCAATATTTCCAGTTTTCAATGTGTACATATTTTCATTAAATCAACCATTCTGTTTATCATTCAAAACGTCGAACATAAATTTGAAAATGCTACATAACATATAAAAAATATTTTGAAACCGTCAACGTTGTTTATAAAGGGTTAGATCGATGAAACCTAATGGATTATTTATAAGGATCCAGGGAAATTGCCTTACTAAAATATTCACTAATCGTTGTAATAGCTCCAAAACTTGAATAATACTGTCAAGCAAACTTAATAGTGTAGGTGTGATGCGGCGTCTTCTAATATTAAGTCGTCTAAAAGTTTGTTTCTGAAAATGTGCCCCTACTATAGAAGGGACATGAATGTTTCGACCTATTTAAGTAGCTTATATAATAAATATAAATACAACATAAATAAATCCTAGATATTAGGTTTTAGAACAGAATAACATTATACACAACAAAGCAATAAAAACTTGGTATTTCGTGTAGCCACGTAAAACCTCTAAAGGCTCCCTCTTTTAATGGAGCATGCCGCACCGTCTAAATTAACCTTAAAGTTTTGATTTCTGTTTACTATACACTAAGTATTTTATCGTATTTTAATGGCTTCTTAAATAATATATAAAGTGGCCTAAATAAACATTTACTTTGCGCGTAATGAATCCTTTCTTTTTTTTATTCGAAGCCACACAAAAAAATATAAAAATAATTAGAAAATTTGGTTCATTTTACTTTACTTAATCTTATTGCCCTTTTACCTTTAGGTGTCAAGCCTTCG
Source organism: Psylliodes chrysocephalus (assembly GCA_927349885.1). Taxonomy (NCBI): domain Eukaryota; kingdom Metazoa; phylum Arthropoda; class Insecta; order Coleoptera; family Chrysomelidae; genus Psylliodes; species Psylliodes chrysocephalus. The sequence goes on from OV651825.1 coordinate 11,602,423, forward strand.
GCGGTTAGCCTCCGGCGGCCCCTGCGCGAAGGCTATACTTTACCTTTACCATATTGCCCCCCTCCCCCCCAGTAATGAATCCTGGGTACGCCACTGGTCTGATCCGCTAAGGTGCGTTCGAAAACGCACCAGGTTGACAGGGCTCGTCCAAAGAGTGCACAAGTTGCGTGTATTGCTGGGCTTTTTTATGACTATTGAATTTTTTTTTAATTATGTGATTATAATTTGAAAAAAAATCACAAAAAATAATAATTAAAACAGCTATTTTTCAGTAGAATTCACATTGATATCAGTAGATCAATAGCCAAGTCAGAAGATCCACTGAAAAATCAGTAGACCTGACAACGCTGGCCACGATCTGAAAAGGTAGCGGTGAACAAGTACAAGTAATGTCCAACTCCTTTCAAATCAAAACTTAATGATGCATTGTTTGATTTCGTACGCTGTAATGTAACTTATGATCAAATATTCTCAGTCTAACTTTTAATTTGTACTCTTATAATATACCAACTGATAACACATAACTAAAACATTGTTTCTGAACAACAAACTTTTTACCTTATCAGTAGTACCTTTTTATGAAAATGGCTGATGAAGTCGATTCTTTTCTTGTACTGTAATTAGTCCCGAGTGCCGGAAATAGCCAAAGAAATTTTTTAATTAAAACGGATATTTTCGTATTATCAATCTTAATCATTTCTGTATTAATTTCATCCGTGTTCGTCACCGAGACATACAATGATAAAAGCACCATAATTAATTATGTAGATGAAGAGACGATTATAGTCGCACGTGAAATTTGAACCCTTTAGTCATATACAGGCTGACGCCGCCTGCTATGAATAATTTTCCTTCCTTTTGTAAGTTACTCCCTTAGCTCCACCCGTTTTCTTTAGTGTGCGCACAGTCCCCGCACGGAGATTAAGTACTAATTTACGCTCTCATTTTGTCACTGAAAATTTGGTAATTATTAAATTATTATAATCGCTTTTAGAAATAGAGGACGTCCCTCCATTAGATAGTGTAACGAGCCAAGCAAGCAAGCTAGCTCCATTTTGTAGCTTTAAAACTACAGCAAATGTTTTGTTTAATCATCTCGAGAATATTTCGGCTGTTGTTATTGTATATCCCATCTTAAACATAGGCGGGTCAGGAAATTAAGAAAAGAGTCAGTGACTACCAAGAATTACAAGTTAAATATAAAATTAAAAGTTAATTACAAATATACAACATAATATTAATAATAAAAATATAAAACCTGTACGTTCAAACAGTCGCAACAACTTTATAGTCATTGTAAAATTTATTATAATATGCTTTTGTCACAAAAATATTCCTAAGCAGTGTCTCGTTTAAAAAACCACTTTCACTACCTATATGGGCGACAATTAGTCGTTGTCTTTTTCCAGTTGGTCCTCGTAATCCTGTTGATAGACCTTCTACAAATGCTTGTCGATAACTTGTTACCATAGTGTCTTGGCAGGTCTTATATATTGTGTGACCAGCATTCACCCATGTTTCATCCAGATAATATATTGTCTTGTTTGTCGAACGATGTTCCCTTATAGAGCGAAGATATTTTCATCGCCATGAAACTATCTCTTCTCTTTTTATTGAAACGTTTACTATTTTTCTTAATGTCTCTCGGCTCATTTGTGGAACAAGATCATTTTCCAATAATTTACTTCTAACGGATTCCAAGGTTGGCGATTTCTTTTCAAAAAAAGACCATATTTTTCTGGTGCTCGTCCAATTTAATTTTTTTCCGACCACGACAATATACTTTTGGAGCTTGCACAGTTCTAGTCACCTTCTTTTCACGTACAATCCGTTCAATTGTCGCCACGGATACTCTCGTTAAAAATGAACAAGGCTTGCATTGTCGGAAGTGTATTTATTAAACCTTTATATACGCTATAGACCATCTGTTTATAGAAAATTTAAAATTCTGGTTAAAAAATAAAAAACAGTTGCTTTTATATATTTTTTCCATACAATTCTATGGTGCTGTTTGTATTTTTATTTTTTCAAATAATTTAGGAATAAATCATTGTTTTTATTGTATTTTTTTTTGTTTTTTTTGTTTTTTTCATTTTTTGCCTTTTATATGCAGAAAACCAAGCTTTGACTTGGTCAATTGCTGTGGTGTGTTTGGGTTAAGCCTTCAATAATAGCTAATAAAAAAACGCTTGTATAGAAATTAAAACATTTATTCAAAAAATTGAAAATCACTTTGGCGCTTAGTGTGTTAAAAAAAGTGTCTTGAATAGAAAAACTTAATATCTCGAAATATTTTGCTTATTTAAGACATACAAAGGTATAATTTCACCAAATTTCATCAAAATTAAATTATTTTTGATTAAATGAAAAATAAAAACTTAAAAAAATTGGCAAATTAGATGATTAAAATACAGATATTTACCAATAATATCATTGAGCTATTAAAAATAAAAAAGTCACTATACAGGGCGATCCATTAGTGTGAAAAAGTCCAATATCTTCGCCATTATTAGAGATATAAAAAAATATTTTCACAGAACGGTAGACAGCTTTTAACTACATATTTTAAAATTATTTTTGAATATACAGGGTGTTTAATAACTTCTCTCAGGAACCTACTTATGTTCTTTTTAATGCATCACCCTGTATTTTATTTTATATTTGAATTACCCTCGCTTTTCCCATTTTAAAAATATAAATTATTTTTTTATACAGGGTATTTTGCAGGATATAATCAGTTTTGTATGAAAATCGTATTGAATTCAATGACCTATTCGTGCGAAATAAACATTTGACAAACAATTTTTTTTCTACCACAATTTTTCGATCATGGTCAAATTTTATCCGGAGACACTACTTTTTTCAATTCGCATCAAATCTGTACAGGGTGAGTCAAAACATCATTTTCTCAATTTTTTTAAATGGTTCATCCTGTATTTTATATCATCGTTCAAAAGTATCCTAATTATACTTTAATTTGACTTAAGCATTCCCTATACCAAAAGTTAATAGTTTTTAGAGATTTTTAAATTTTAGTGGTAAAAACGATAATTCAGAAAATAATTGATAGAACATACATTTTGTTTGATAATTAGTAATTATTACAATTTAACCAGCTGTAATTTATTATCGATTTTTACATTAAGAAAGAAAAAATATCAATAGCTAGCACAAATTCATACTTTATTATTTAAATGTAATTTTTGCAAATTATATTTAATTAGAACAGTTGTTCAAAGTGGCCTCCCATAATATTTTTGCAGGCCAGAAGACGGTTTTCTAAGTTCCGACTCACATTTCTAAGCATTTCCACAGTAACACTTTGAAATGCCTCTCTTACTCGTATTTTCATTTCATCTACTGTAGTTGGAGGTATTTTATACACTAACACTAGAGCCTTAACGTAGCCCCAGAAAAAAAGTCAATTTTAGTTAAATCTATCCATCTTCCTGAAAATTGATCTGCAAGTTCGCCATTTACAAGAGCGTTATTGTGAGCTAGAGCACCATCATGTAAATATCACATTAAAAGAAATTCAACGATGCAAACCGCTTCTTCCTAATTTAAACGGTGGTTAAGTTATATAAGAAAAACCCTTATTTTTCTGTTAAAATTCGATCTGAAAATCCAATCATATGGCCCTACAGACAACTCGGCGTTAATTTGTTAAAAACCATTTGTATAGCTCTTAAACGAGTATTAATTAATTATCTTATTAATATTATTTTATTGATAATCTTCTCTTAGGGTAATATTAAGCATAAGCTGCCGTGCCGTAAAAGCTTATAATAAGTAAATTATAATCTGGCAAAATTATATTCAACTTTAACAAGAATGATGTTACCGAATCCTATGCAAAAATAAACAACTCCGCAAAACTGATAAACATGTGTTCTATATCAAATATGATCAGCCTTAACTCGTGTGGCTTTGATCTACAGTCACAAAGTGTTACAACTAATATCCTAACTCGAAAGTAAACTGTGGAAGTTCGAGAAGTTCGCGACTCTCGGTGAATTTGCTAGGTTGCAAGTACAACCAAACTATGCTACCGTACACAGGTATGTTACAAAGTGGAAGTTTGATATCAGACAAAATTAAAATTGCCTACGCACTTTGTTTACCTCCGGAGTTACGGAGTTGTATATGGAGCAACAGATATTTAAAATTTAATTATGTTTTAGAATTGAATTCTAAATTATTTTGAGAGTGGTTGCTGTATAAATATGTTGTTTGTTTCATATCCCTTCGGAGTAAACACGATTAAACTTTAGAGTATTAGATTCTAAATTATATTATAAACTTCAGTATTGAGTAGAAATGGTCAACGTAATATTAGTAATTTACTATATTTTTATGTTGGATGACCTGGACACAATGGTTTAAATATTATGTCTATACAGGAATTATTGTAATTTGGCAAGTTAGAATACATTCCCATTAGCATTTATTTTAATTGTCCATTGTTTTATCCAATCATTAATTTTGTAATTGCATCTTTATAATCTTCTATTATCAGGATGGCACTAAAATGCGCATTGAATAACATACAGGTCTTTACTAAAAAATTAGATGTTTGGATATTGGTAGTCAGTTTTGAGGGGTAAATTTGAATTAGAAAAATTCTGATACCATCGTGTGGGAGTATCAAATGAAACCTCTTTGAAGCACGATTTTAAAAATGTATAAAACTTTTGTTTGCGTAACCTTTTCTTTGACTTTTTTGTATTTATCTGTCTCTCAACTTATGTATTTCCAAGAGTAACGCTTAGAAAAATCTGAAAAAATCGCGAACGTTGGAAATAAGAGATTGAACGAAAATTATCAAGATTGCAGTACTGATACTTTACATGTAGCAACTCTAAGCTATTTTAAAACTATACGATACAGAACACTATTGCACGAGAATGATTTATACTTGGGCAATTTCGTTCCACCATGGGCCGTGCGACCATTTGACTTAGCTAACTATTGACGACATGAAATCAGTGATGGCGAATGAATGAGCGAATTGGTGAATTGGAAAGTAGTGGGACATTGTGCCGCCACGCTATAAAAGTATTAGGGTGATAGCATGGGGTCCGTTAAAACATTTAACAATAGTACATATTTAATTTTAACAATTTGTATATGGGCACAAGACCCTCAGTCCAACTCTGGCACGTTTGGATTCTCGAGGTCATTACGCAGTATGTCAAAAACTATTGGGCAGATGTGTCAAGCAAACGTCGCTTCATAACCCGCCAATTTTACGCCAACGAGCTTCAGAATAGATCTATATCAGCGGCGTCAGGCCGCCATATTACATTTATTTATCAAAATAATTTTCTGAAAACGCCGAAATGTTGGCAAAAATGTGATTAATTTTCTACAGTAGTGCCGTACTAGTATATAAATGTTGTATATATATAACAGTTCGAATGATTTCAATTAAATGTTGTTAATAGTAGCCGGCTTTTTATTTCTACAACGGAGAAAAAACCAACATCTTTAATGAAAGTAGTCCACTATTACAGTCTTGAGAATAAATACATTCAACAGGGTCCAAAGGGTGTAAAAAAAATATAAAAATATTGTTCTTTTATAATTTAAAGCAAATAAATTTAATGCGACCAAATTTACCTATGCAAATATTTCTTTTTGATGTAATTTCGTCTGTTCCATTCAAACCAAATATTATTATGTAGGTACCCTAGACTCCATCCAGCAGTTTGTGAACTTGAATGTATTGAATAACATGTTCCCAGATCTAATAATTATATGTAAACTATTGAAATAAATATATATTTACCACTCCTAAAGAACCATTATAAATTACGGAGTAATATCTTTTGCTCCATGCCCCCATCAACTACAACGGCAATCAATGGAATACTGTCTTCATCGACTTCTCCCGAACTAATTGAACCTCTTATTAGCTGCCGCCTCCAAAGCCATCTAGATTGTTTCTTCTATGATATCAGCAACATTTTCGTAATGTTGCTGATAAGTAGGGTTACTCATACATGGTACATTCAAAACAGAGAGAATTTAATATACTGTAGAGTAGCCAGTTCCTGTTGAGACTGTGGCCAACGCTAAATCACTATTAATATTGTAATGATAGTTTTATTTATTTAGAGTTTATTTATTTGAAACACACTATTTATAATTTAGTTATTACGTACTAATTAATTTATATAATACTTAGACACTAACTACAATTTAACTTTTCAGTCCAATACTTTATACTAAACTAACTGTCCGCCGATAAGTCGGGCTATTTTACTAAGCCAATTTTGTACTCGTAGTTTCTAGACGACGATGGAATGTTCCAGAATTCTATTTCTATGATTCAACGTCACGTACCGCTTGTTCTGGTATATTCGAGACGCGGTCCGACTGTCTCCACACGTCAGCGGTGCTTTGATCATGAGTCGAATGGCAAGCTGAAGGTGGCTTGTTTTTGACAGGGTTGGCTCCGCGTCACATTGCCCCCTCCTTAAAAAATAGTTCCGCCTGGAACTAAAACTGAATGATTTTATCTGCAACTGATCCTCTTTTACAATTTCCAGTTGCGTGGAAGTAACAAGAGACTATTCTCGCTGTAACTTAGTCATTGGGCGAATAGCTGCAGACCAGTATTTGGACTCCGGTATCTGAAAGATTACTTCCACCACGCTCCTAATGATCCTCCAATCCAGCTGATTTCCTTCTATCTTCGGCATGGCTAGTTTCTGTACATTGGACTCAGTACATGCTCCCTCAGACTGATTAATGCTTTCCATACATCCGGATAGGTGCATCGATCTCAGAAGGTGTTCTTTGTTACCAAATGGAAAAGATAACGCGATCCATCTTGAAGTTGCAATGCTTCTCCAGGGACTGGTAACCGATCTTGAAGTTCTGGCAATCGACCAAACTTCTTCCGGAATACAGATGCCAGCGTCGTAGATGTTGGCGGATGTGCTATGGATCAGCGAGTAATCTTTAGGAAACCGTGAGCAGGTCTTGTTGTTGCTCGGTTGTAACACCATGTCTTGCTTTACCGGTACCTCCATATGCATCTATAAATTCTTCAAAAACAAGGTCAGGTGTTTTTTGGAGCTGGTTTACTTCTCCTTTCTCTTCATGGTCACCCTCAAATGGCACAGACCGATTTTGGTGCACTACCTTTGGTTTACCATTCGGGATCTTACTTATACAAAAAATGACATCATTGATTTATTTCTTGATGAAATACGTACCTACCCAAGACCTTTGAAGCTTCGGAGAATAACCCTTTTTTTTGGGTTATCGAGCCAGACTCATCAGTAAATAATACCTGTTGTCATTCAGCCTCTAACCAGTAACGATGCTCTCTGGCAAAATTTAGCCTTGCTCTGCGATGAACTCTAGTTAGAGCTGGACCTCGAGCAGCTATTCTAGGCCTCAAATTATGTTCCCTTAAACACTGACAAATAGTTTCTGTACAAACTTCTAAACCATTAGCATCCCGAAGCTGGGTTTGAAGGGTCCGTGCTGTTACAAAACGTTTTCTTAATGCTGACAGTCTTAAAAATCGATCCTGAAATGGTTGTGTGGGTTACGTCAAATCGTTCACCAACTCTTCAGTAACTCCAACCCTCTTCAAACAATATTAAAGCATTCTTCGCGAGTAAGATTTCGTGGCATATTGTTTAATATTTTTTTTTTGCAAAAAATGGCTTATGAACTAATACTGACAAACGCATCTGTATTTGACAATTACTGGTTTTTCCATAGCATGCTACTTACTTTAGTGCTTATAATGCTAATGAGAATGGATAAAGTCATTTTAAGTTATAAAATTGAGTTTCTCGTGTAATAGGAAACATAATGGAGTAAATAAAAAAAAAGAAATTGTTAAGAGAAGATAAGGCTAAATTGTGATATCAATGCGATCTTGGTAATGTAACTCTGTTACAACTTTTATGAAAAAAATCACGCTATAATTGCTACACCCTGTATTAATAAAAAAGAGGATTTTATGCAAACACAGTTAGCACACCGACGTTGTGGAACAGAAAACCTGTCATTTAAAAAAAAAGTGGTTTTGACAAATATGTACTTTAAACTTTTTGTTATTTTTTGGTGGTGCGTTATATTATAATATTATAGTATTTAGTATTTATAATGATATTATAATGTATTTTATACGCAACATTATAAATACCAAATTATGATCCTAACAATTAAAAAGTTTTTATTTTACTTTATTTTACCATGTTCTGTAACCTTAGACAGAACCTTCCCTAGGCGCCACCTCTCGCAGAACATGAAAATTCCTATCTTAGTAGGGTTCTGGTACGTTTGACTTAATTTCAGAATACCTGTATTATATGAGCATATAAATAAATAGTAAATCATAAAAAATATCTATCTAATTAATCCATACCTGTCGAACTAGAACATGAGAATAAATAAACAAAACTTGTAGGAATCAAAGATAATTTTTACGTAAAAGTAAGATGCATTTAGCATTTAAATTTCCCCCCGCTTTATTCATGTCACTCCCCAGGTACGTAAACAACAAAATATAATTTCTTGAGAAAACGTTGAATTCTGTTCTAGGCGTTATAAAATTAATATTGTGGTTTTTAACAGATAGATCAAGATATAAAAATGAGTATTTTTATCTGTACTTACTTTTATATCTGATACGAAACAGTTTTTTAGTGCCAAACATTATGTAGTACTAATAGCTCGACTGATATTCTGGTATTAGTTTACGCGATGACAGTAATATTAATAGGAAAATATATCGCAAACTAAAAAAAAAATATACCAATACGCGAAACTAAGTAAACGCCCTGTTAACATCAAAAAAAAATTCAAAATATATTTTTTACTAGAAAAAGGCAGATTTTGCAACACAGCTAGCACTTTTATTACAAAAACGCTTTCGTAGAAGTGACTAATATATTTGAATACAGCAGAACACTTTCTAAAAAAGAAAAATAATCACTGGGTACATACTTTTCACGCCTGCCTGATACTCTAATATTTTAAAATATATCTTACTGCACTTAAATTTGTATAATTCGATATTTGGAAATTATTTTTAAAAGAAATAAGAACAATTTTCTAGCAACGACTCGGGTGATATTTTTCTAGCCAAATATGTAACGAGCAAAAAGTCAGTTCGTCCGCTTTTCACGACCAACAACTTTCCCAACAACATCAATCACAAGTTTTTCTATAAAATTCCCACATTGTCGTGCGTGTAGTTGGTTTCCTCTACGCACAGGACCTTCCGAAGGGATTACGGGTGCAGATAAACCGCGGTTAAGTCGACACGAGTGTCAGGATCAACGTAGATGATGCCAGGACACGGGCTACACGCCATCAAGTCCCGATAATAAGGAGGGATTGATTGAAGTAAGCTAAGCCTCCGAAGATTACGTTAACGGATCTACTTAGTCACTGGGCCCATAACGCGGTGGCGGACGAAATTAACATAATAGGCTTCGAACGATTTTAATTTTAACTTTTTAATTAGATTTTGTGCAACAGGTGTTGGTTTCATTTTAATTTCGTTAAATAAAACAAACGATAATATAATAAAAACATTGTAGATCTCTTCTAGAATTTTTTTGACATCTTATAGGGACTGCCAAACAATCTTAAATTAAGTACTTATCAACTAACGGCGATCCATCGATTTCCATTAGAATGTTCTGAACTGTAGATATACTCTCGCACACCATGCTATGCTTTTATACATACACAATACACTACATCAGATGGATTGGTCTTCTTCAATCGTGGGACATGGCCCTGATTGCCCAGCAGTTGGAGAACTTCTGCGTTGATATACAGATAAAGTATGGCTTCATGATTACCAAGATAGATCTGTCCCTTTAGTAAAATTGACATGGATGAATTGCTAGTAACTATAGAAGTTTTCAAACTGATCTTCCTTTGTCCTGATCGATTGCAAGGAGAGCAGTATCATCAGCAAACCTGGCTGCAGTCATATCTTCCAGACTTCGCAAGTCACTAGTTAGTATAAAATGATCCCAAGAAGACTTCCTTGAGGCATTCCTGCTTAATTTTAAAAAGCCTGTTTGAGATATATGATGTTATAATCTCTTGAACCATACCTTCCTGCTACACCTTGTCATAAGTTTGGGCAGTGTGTAAAAATATTGCAGGACAGACTTGTTTTTCTTCAGGAACATGCTTTATGACTTCCGTGAGTCTTTGCATTTGTACAGTAGTAAAATATTTCTGACGTAACCCAAAATGGAAATCAGGGACCAATTTTTTATCTTCTATCATAGGTCTTATTTTTTAGCAATAATTTTTCGAATATTTTTGACGCAATTGATAATAGAGAAATAAGACTTTATGTCGTTCGGTAACTTTCCATCAAGAAAGAACATGTTTAAATATGTAAGCTGCATTAAAGTAGTATGTCAACTTCAAAGTTTCATCAGTAATTAAGTCGAAATCTGGTTAAGGTTAGTTTTAATACCTTCCTCTATTTTTTTCGGTATTACAAGGGTTATGTTTTCGGATCTTTGATCGTCTATTATAGCAAACTATTTTCTTCCTGCATCTGATTCGATGCAAAAATATCTGACAAATATTCGTCAAAATCTGCTTTATGTTTATTGTCCTTGGCCCAAACTGCGCCAAACTCTTCATCTGGTAAGAGTTTCTTTAGGTATGAGTTTGTTGAATATTCCTTGGGATTCTGGATTTCTCGTCTCAGTATTTGAGTTTTACAGTTTAAGATAGCTTTATGAGATGGATCTCTAAACTGTTGTCATCTTAATGTTCTTCTTTTTTCTCTAATACGTTCTCCGATCTCAATTGGGCAATGCGTGATTTCAATGGTATTATTGGAATTTGCTGTTTAAATTATTTAGATAAATTTTTTATTACCCTCAGTAAGTTATTCAGTTGTTTCCTAATTGATATTCAGATTAATCGTGTTTTGAGTTAGTTATTGGTCTAAATCAAAATATTCTTCTACTTTAATAAAGTTAGGAAATTTGTTCTTGATATAAAAAGAATGGTAATAATCTACTTTAAATCATCAAGGAAACAGTAATTTCTAAATAAAACATTTTTTTAAGTGAACAAAAACATTCAGATTATGTACTTGATCACTGTGTGTAGATTGCATTCACTAAAATACTTAAAGATTATATTTTTTAGTGATAGTAAATCCCTATAAGTACTAGTTTTTGATTTACCTAAATTTTTAAAAAAAATTGTGTATCAATTTTTCAAAGATTTAAAAAGTATTAATAAAAATATACAAGTTATAAAAGCAATTTTAAAAAACCGACTTCAAAATCGTGCAGATGCAATTACCAGATATTGACCAAATTTATATGGGATCATCCCTGAGCTACCCTCTTTGTAACAAAAAAATAATCATAGAAATCGGACAAGGTGATAAAGAATTATAGCTGAGTATACATAAAAAATAAAGAGCTTGAGGATTTTCTCATGGACTCAATTATTAAATCTTGACCAAATTTATATGGGACCACCCCTGAAGCCCCCCTTTCTAACAAGAAAATAATCATTGAAATCGGACAACGTGTTAAAGAATTATCGCTGAACATACATAAAAAAATATTCCGACGAATTTTTTTGAAATCGGTTAAAAAGTCAGATTCTATAGAAGTCAAAGCAACATTTTCTGATGCAATTATTTACTACTACATCAGTCCTGGATTTATCAATAGGTCGTGTAGGCCGCGGCATAGGGGCGGCAGCATCCTAGGGTAGGGGCGGCAGATTTCAGAGGACGCTCATTCGATTTCAGAGGATAAAAGTCAAACAAGATCACTGGTTTTCTCATGGTTTTTTATACTAATACTTTAAATCCCTATAGAAACTTATTCCTATCGAAAATTATCAATCCTAGGTACCTACTGTTATTGTACCTATTTTATCTATATTACGACGATTTGGTTCAAGAATGTGCGCATTTTCAGTCACATTTCCTGCAGAGTGCAGTGAAGCCTGGATCAAACTCACTACTCAGTCTCTCAACGTTTTTGAGGAATCTGTCTCTGTCTAATGTTTACCCTTACTTGGACATGGCTCTCCGCATCGCACTTTCCACTCCGGCTACAAATTGTTCTTTGGAAAGGAATTTTTCATATTTAAAACGCGTGAAAAATTATCAAAGGTTTTCATTGTCTCACGAAAAAATAAATTCTTTAGCTCTTCTCTACGTAGAAGCAGAGATAATGAACACCATAAACTATGATGGTATTATAGATGATTTTGCTATTAAAAAGTCCAGTAAAAAATTGTAATTCTTGTTTCTTTTTTACACTCTTTCTTAATGACTAATTCATTCGATTATTTAACTTTAGTGCCTTCCTTACTGCAAATGGAAAATTATTATTTTAGAAAGGTACATAGGGCGGTGGAAATAAAGTAGCTTACACTCATAAAAAATATAAATCCGGCTCTGTATTACACGGTGGGTTAATGGTAACTTATCGATCTGAAGACTGCTCCTAACCCATTCTAGATCGTAAGTAACTAATATTTATTTTAGTTTCGAAAATGATCTCTTAGCAATAGTTACAGAAATTGTTGTAATTAAGAGAATGCCTAACACAATGCTTACATAACTTCTGTTCCGTTTTCATCTTTTTAGTTTAGATTTAGATTAGTTAAAGAGTTACTAACATAAATTACATTTAATTGGTCATGCTCACAATACTGACAAAATTCATCAGTATTGCATAAAAATTTAAAAACCTCAAAAAAATCTTCATTTACGGATGAACTAGTGATGCATGCCAAAAAATATTTGACCTGAAATTTATATGCTTAATTTTCTATTGAGTAATCTTCACTTTCGTCACAGATTACCCCAGATGCGAAACCCTATAAATTATCAAAGGATTTTGAAATGAGAAATCGATGACCTAGTAACTTTAAATGGCTATAGCACAGGCATCGTTCTTAAAATAAGTAGTTGGGTCACTTTGATTGGGGCCTTTGATCGTCTTTGAACATTATTTTGCCGACGAATTCCCGGGATATAAGTGTTGGTAGTTTATCTTATGAACCGTATGAACAGTGACCTAACTACGTTGCCTGTTGGGTTTTTAGACGACGTAGAGGAACTCGTTTTTCGGCTTCTGCCTTCTTGGTTAGTGAATCAGCAAGACGGTTAGCAATGCTTCGCGATATTCTAGTACTAATCCTGAGTAAATTCGTGATCTATCCAGGGGGGAGTAGTGTTTGTCTGCTATCTGTATAGATGAGCATGTTCCTTCCAGTGATATTATTTCTGATGATTTCTTTTACTGCTATGAAAATCCCTGTTAGCTCGGTTTGAACTACTCTAGCACTACTACGCACAGCCCACTTTATGTTTAGGTTTAAGGATCTGGAGTATATTCCACATCCTGAGCCTTGTTTTGTTTAAGAACCTTCGGTGTAGATATGAAATCGTACCTGCCACTTCCGGCTCTTCTGTTTGTTCTGTTATTACTTTATATGGCTTATGGAAGATATATATCTGTGAGATGGAGAGTCTATGTTTGCTTGAAGCTTTGGTAGCGTATCGAGCACCTCCTGCCAAAAATGACGTTTTGCCTCACCAAAACCTAGATCAGGTTCTATTCCAACCGTGCGGAGGTATGTCATTGTCCTTGATATAAATATTATTGACTAAGAATGGCGTCCATGGTTCTGTTCGGTGTGGTTTTCATGTCTCCTGTTATGTTGAGACACGCTGTTGTTTGAATTTGTTCTAGTTTGCGGATACCTGTTAATTTTTGGGTTTTTGGTACCCAGACAACTGCATCGTATGTTAGCATAGGTTATGATGGCCGTGTAAGTCCGTGCGACGACTTGGGAGGGGAAGACCCCAGGTGCGCCCCACGATTCTACGGCATTTTTCATAAGCAATATATGTATTTTACTCTGTTTTCTAGGCGAGAGTTCCATGTTAACGTGCTGTCAAAGGTGATACCTAGGTACTTCACTTCTGTTTCAAAGTTTAGTTCTGTATTTAGGAGTCTGGAGATTTTAATTTCATTTTCATCCGACTCCTTGTGAAGAGGAACCATTTCGTCTTCTTGGTATTAATAGACAGTACCACTGTGCTATAGTTTTGAGAGCTACTTGCATTCTTTCGCAGAGTATGATCTCAGAATTTCCTGTTTACAGAATGACCAGGTCATCTGCATTCGCTATTGTGTAGTGACTGTGGTTATTGAGGTGGCTGATGAGGGTTTAGAGGACTATGTGCCTGTACCATAGTATAGGTGAACATCCCTCCCAACCAATCTTCTTATATTCACATCATTTACACTTATGTTTACTGCTCGCTTATGCCCAAGTGATACTTGAATTCATGAATTTATTACCGGTACATTGATTTGAGTGGATTTTCATATTACTATACCAGTAGTTTTCGATATTGAAAATTCAAACCCTGTTTCGTAGGATTATTGTTCAAGTCGCTCTAATAACCTTGCAAAATGGATATCATTTAAAGTACATTTTTTACCTTTGATATAAACTCCCGAAGCAATGCCTACAGCAGTACCAGGCGCAGCCTCTTAGAAACTTAGAAAACCAGAGGTGTTTTAGTGGGTATACTGAGCGGATCTGGACGTTCCCAGGAGTCTCCACACTATCCTCTCAAAAAAAAAAAAAAACAACCTTTGATATAAAGTACGAGGTCTTCAGCATATAAACGGGCTTTCATTGATTTAGTTAGATTTTCTATCTATAACGTATTGCAGTTAAAAAGAGACTAGAACTAATTATTGATCCTTAAGGTGTTCCATTTTCTTCTATACTATTTACAGATAATTAATTGTGCATTCTTTCTGAAAAAGATTTGTTGTTTTAGAAATTGTTTTAAATAATTTGAAGAAATTTTCACGAATGTTCTACGAATTTAGTTTTTCACGAATTTTGAATTTCCAACAGGTGTTTTAAGCTTGTTTTACATCAAACAAAATGATAATACATATTTGTTTCGTTGCAGAATATTTTTTAATTTCACTTTCGAAAATCAAAGATATTATCAATTCCAAAACAATTTTTTCTGAACCTGTTTCGTTCCAAAATTAATAAATTATAAATTATACGAGACTTTATAATAATAATATTTGATTGCTCATAGAACAAGTTAAACTGATAGATCGGAGAATTGTTTAGGACAAAGATTCCAGTAATAAAAATAAGTTACTTCCATTCCTTGGCCGAAAAGTCTAAAGTTACTGTCAAAATCTAAACTCTCTTTGGCCGGAGTCGAATCAAGAATACCTAGTATAATTTATGACCTACCTTTTTGTTACACTCTATATTGTATCTTATTCATTTTTACTTCGGCGTAGTAATACCACATTAATAACATAAGCTAGACAGTGGCATACCCAGATATGGATCTTGGGGGGGGGGGGGATAACAAAATTGAACATGGAATAAATTTTTATTGTAAATTTGAATATTCTATTTTATACAAAATCTAGTCGCCTACTCCAGGAGCTGATACTATAGGTTTGTTCCAACAACGATCAGAAATCAGTCATTGCCATCTTGCCATCAGAATTCTGCGCAATAGATCATTAGGACCCCAAATTATAAACTGCGCAGAATCCTGGTACCAATGTGTGGTTTTGGATCGTTGTTGGAACAAACCTCATATTACATAACTTATCGATGAATTATATCATCGACGATGATACAAGTAGAACACTCGGTTTTTAAAGTGCCCCGAAAACTTCTCACAACAATTTTAAGGCAAATTAAATTTTGATTTATTAACCCTTTCACCCCTGAACATCTGTATGCCTTATTTGATTATTTTAAACACATACATCAAGTAGGAGCACATATCAGATCGTTTTAATATAATTATGACGTTTTGAAAATTAGTATCCTTGTAAGTATCCTGGGATAATATGTGTTTTTTAACGGGATTATTTGTCCCAGTAGTAATACAAATACAATCATTGTGATGAATAATAACGAGTTTTATTACGACTGGGATCTATTGTCCCACTTATGAAAACGGTTAGGACATATCATCCCAACAAACAATTCATTCCTTTTGGACAGAGAAAAAACTAACAGCCGTATGCATAGTCGATCGCCAGCGACTCGCCAGAGATTCATTTCGGCGTATCGCCAGCGATTCGCTGGCGATCCTTGGCGAAAGCCCAAAAAGGTGGCGACTCGCCGGAGATTGTCACCGGAATGTCATTTCACGCAAGTTTTCATTTTATTTTATAGGGATTATCACCGGTATCTCTCGCATTTTATTCATGATTCATATCTTAAAACTCAAAATATAATTAACGAATATCAATCTCCGGCGAGTCGCCAGCTTTTTGGGCTTTCGCCGGCGGATCGCCAGCGAATCGCTGGCGATACGCCGAAATGAATCTCTGGCGATACGCCGAAATGAATCTCTGGCGAGTCGCTGGCGATCGACTATGCATACGGCTGTCTAACTTCTCTTATCTGTTTTTGTTATAGTTCATTGTTCCTCAACAAGTCACTAGCAATAATTTTTAAACCCTAAAACTTGCAAACAAACAAAAAACAAGAGTTGACACACGTGTTTTGTTTTAGGTTAAACTAACTAAAGTTGTAAACAAACCGGCTTGCATTTTATGTTGCCTATATTCGCAGCACTTAAGAACACTAAAATACAATAATTCCGTGTAATTTAGGGGTACATTTCCCTCTCGTTATTTCCTAACGTATTGTCCCGTTAGGGACGAAAGGGTTAAGTTACTTCTAACACCTGTATCATGTATTTGATTAAGTAATTATTATAAAGCGATTTAGGGGTCTTTCACTCTTATTTTTTCTTATGATCACTTATTACTTTGATGATGTGTTTGAGTTCCTGTGGGTGGATATTCCTATTATCCCCACCCCCCGTGGGTACGCCACTGAAGGTAGGTATTGATAAATCTTTGTTACATTGCCCCTTTGCGATTGTGATACATTTGTATTTCCATTTAGCACACAGACTATATACAGATCGTGTCTCAAATTGACACCGCTAAAGCTCCACCATGTATAATAATTATCTCTGGCTTCTGATCATCAATTCACGCGTAACGACCGTGCTAAATCATTTAGCGTTAACTGACCGATATTGTATACGCACTTAGCCATGCAGAAGATTATTATGCAACTCTGCCTTTGATGAATAGACGGTGTGGCAGACATCGTGTCTGTGATTAGCTTCATTGCTTAAAATTAAACTCGGGGTTTCGGCAAAGATTACCGTCTCGGTGTCAATAAGCATAGAGTAGATATCTGAGGAGACTTAACGTTTCCTGTAGGAAAATTAATTAAATGTAGGCGATTAATAATTATACGAGGCTAGTTCGAAAGGTTTGGTAAAATATAAATTCATTTACATTTTTTTCTAAGGGGAAAAGGTAGTGAAAGAGTGGAAGCAGGTCTATAACACCACGCCGCTAGCCGTGCTGCTAGCTGCACGGCGATAGTTAATCAATATAGGTAGAACGTATAAAGATAAACATACCTGAATAATGGACCTAGCTACGCACCTCGCCGCATACCTTTCTATAAATTGAGAAACAAAATAATTACAAAATAACTAGCTTTACGATTGGTTGTCTCAAAGTCGACATATTAAAATTGAAATACTGACAGTGGTCAACGGCGACGTGAACAGAACAGTTATTTTTTAGAGATAAGGATGTTGCGGTACCATTAAAGTATCGAAAAGAGTATCGGAACCAAAGTATTGATACCGGTATCGAAAGGGCATCGGAACCAAAGTATCGATACTGATATCGGGAAGAGTATAGAACCAAAAAAAAGGTCATAGGGTGTGGCGACATATCATAAAGTGATCCTACCATACACTTTTTGTATGTATTGTAATGTCAAAACTAGCAAAATATTAAAACGAAAGTAGTATCGATATGGGTAAAGTTTCGGGTACTAAATTATCCGGTACCGAAAAAAAAGTATCGATACCAGTATCATATCAGTAGTATCGCAACATCCCTATTCAGAGAGGCGAGTGTGATCCAGCACTATTGAAATCCTATTTATCAGAAAGTTATTTAAGATTATAACAGGAAGAAGCTTGTTCTGACTTAAGCGAAATAAAAGCAGAAGCACATGAAGGTGGTGTACTAGGTGTACTAGATCTGTATATCAGAGATATTGCTAATCTTGAGCACAATACTATCTTAACATTTGTTGATGGTACTGCAATTCTGGCTATTGAAAAGGATCAGGAAGAAACTAACTAAAAATTATAAAAATCTATGGATCAGATTAACACTCAAATTTTTTGTCTATTCATTAAAATACCGGGTTATAACACTTTTTGTTAAACTTCGTTGGAAAGCCCAGATTAAAAATAAACTATATCAATGCGCACTACTATGACTTAGAGAAATGGTGGTATTCTGTAATAGGTTTGTTATAGTATTTTTAATATAAATCCCTTTATACGTCATCACTAACGTTAGTCTTTTGTCAAAGTACTACCAACTAATTCAAATGTCCCTAACTAAGCTAATAATCCGAAAATACGAAAATGAACGTAGTCATATTACTAAAAACCGAATTACATGAGTGTGATTAGTTTGATAGTTTTAGAATTTCTTCTATTAATTAGCTTATACACATCTTATTCTTGATAATATAAAATTGTATTACATGTTTATTACACAAAAAAAAAACATAGTTTACCTTAAATAAATTTTGACATTCTGTACGACCATGAAACTTGTATTTATTGCGAAGAAATTGGTACACCTTGTTACGGCAATGCCAATAATATTTTAAAAAAATTCTTTGATTTAGGATAGGTTTTATGTTATGTTTACAAGTTGATTTCATGAATTCTAATTAGAAAAAGCTGATTATTTCTTTTATTTCTACATACAAAATGCCAAAAAACCAAATAGTCGTTGTAAGTAGCTTCGTTAATATAGTAAGAATAATGAATGATTAAAATCGATACTTAAAAAGCATTCATACAAAGGATTATTAATACAATAACACTGGATACGAGTGGAATTCGAAATGGTATTTATAACATGTATGAAACAAGTAAGTATAAAGACAAATCTATTTATTCAATCATAGTTTATTTATATTACCTATAAAAGTATACCTATCTACAGTAATATAAATACAATATTTGCAGGTCAACGTATAACTTTGGAATCTTTGAGAGAAAAGTTGATTGAGAAACAAATATTTAATGGCTATATTGTATCATTGTGAACTGTATTAAAATAATTAAGGAAAAAAAGATTACCAAGACGTGGGCTGTAAAGAGTTCAATTTTAAAGAAATTATAGAAATACAAAAGAAGCAGTTTGTTTTCATTGATAAAATATGTATTTTTCGGAATGAAACACTAAACAGCTCCTGGCAAAATAATAAAAAAGGGTATTAGACCTACAAAAATCGATGGCAAGAGGTAAATACCAAATTTAAAGTAAATAAAGGTATCAGTAATCGTGTAAATCGAGTAAAAAAACTTATTAGATATGTGCCAAAATTGCTATATTCTAAACTGTAATATTGAAATGACACATCATATTGGAGATTTAATGGTAGATACGCTATTCTAGCAATCATACGAAGATAATTAAATTGGAAAAATTTTGATTGGAGTGGTCAATAAAAATCTTCATGTTTTTCACATTCTCAAGATGTACAGTGAACACCAAAAATGCCTTTTTTTTTTCAAATAAACTTTAATACAATATCAAAAAATTAAAAATGAAATTACAAGATTTGCTATACCATTAAATCTTTGATATAATGTGTTGTTTCGATATTACAATTTAGAATATAGCGATATTGACACATGTTATACGAAATAGCAACTAGAAATATATGGTAGATAATTAAGCAGAACAATATAGTACGGTTTCTTTCCTGCCATTGTGTTTTTAACCCCATTGAACTTATTGGGGACCTTTCCAAGCAATATTATAGTAAACATATTGGCGGAGAGGGAGTTTTTGATAGGCTGGAATTTATTTTTAGTATAATTAACCCTAACAGCGATATCGATGACTGAGATTCAAATACTTGCGATCTGGATTAGGAGAAATAAAAGAATTTTACTTACTTTGAACAATTATTATTATTTTGATATTTTAGTGCACGCCGTAATGGGTTCCCAACCTTTCTTTTATACTCGGCTCTTAGGCGTAGATGCTTGAATATGAAAAGAAAATTTTTGTGGAGCAAATAGACATATTGAACTTTTCTTTTTAATGTGGATTCTTTTCTCTTTCACTACGATTTTTGCAGGTCAGTGCTTACTTCTATTTTTCTAGTTGTACCTTTCTTGCGCGTTCAATTTTTGTCGCTGTGCTGGCAAATGACATTTTTAAGTTATTGTAGGTTCTTTCTACTATCCACTTCGTGGACGTTAATTCCAAAAATGTTTTAAACCACTTCTTGCAACTATTGTCTAACGTCTCATCCCCAGCTCGAACGAAGTACTTTCTAATACTCGCTTCTGATTTAGAATGCTTCTAGAAATGAACTCCGGTGATTGAACGAATATTTTAAAGATTCTGATGTTACAGACCTTATTAAAACATTCGCGGCCGAAAATCAGATCAAATGGAAATTTATTCCTTCTCTTAGTCCTCACTGCGAAGGAATTTAGGAAGATGCGATTAATAGCACCAAAAACCATTTAAAAAGAAATATTGGTACTGCTCATCTCTTTTTTGAGGAACTCAGTTCAGTACTTGGTCAAATTGAGTCGATTTTAAACTCTCGCTCCTTATGCACCATGTCCAATGATTCAGAATGTTTAAATTTTGAGGGACATTATCTGAATTAATATTGAGTGGACTGCAATTATTAAGGCTTCGCTGGTAGGTCCTGAAATGATGTGTAAACGAAAACAATGCACTTTACTTTATTTAACTTTACTCAACATTTTTAACACAATTATATATACTATTTACTGAGGGGTGAAAGATATGGAGAAGCCATAAGATGCCCAGGAGGCAGAGCTTAATAAGGAACATAATGTAATGCAATAAAAATGCATGATATTATGGCTGCTACTGCTGAACAGTTAACATTGAAGTAATCACAAAGTAACTAATAAAATAATAGTGTTCTCTTCAACATAACTCCTATCAGTTGTCCTATCAGTTGTCTCAGAAAATAGATTAAACTTATTTCAAAGATGTGTCCGTATTCAGCAATCATTTTGGAACCAACGCGACAGCCAGTTGAATATTTGAACAATCTGCAAAATAGACACAAAAGACTACACTCGTTTTAAAATATTAATATTAATGACCTAGTCCTTGTGAAGGAAGACAATGCCCCCCTCTTAACTGGCCAAGACCGAGAGTAGTGTACATTTTCCAAGGATCTGTAATTTATATCATTTTCTTAATACAATTGTAATAAATAGAGTAAATTAAAATTAATAACTTCCTGCATGGTTACTATAAAGAATAGTTTGTTGTTATAGTTGTTAATTTATGTAAGATTCAAGTCTATGTTAATATTGTACACACATAAAAGTTTCTTATTGACACAGCTAGTCTTAAACCCAAAAATTCCAGATGTGACTTGTTTCAGAATAGCATTATTATCTTCATTCACCTTCTTTCCTTAGTTTATGCAGTTTTTCAATATTAATCTTATTAATCAAATTTTAATAATTATAAAGCTTCACTCGAGGTATTTGTAAATAAAAAAAAATCACAATTTCGCCAAATTAATTTGAACTACAAAAAGGAAACATAGAAGGTAGCTTTAGCCCAATATATTTAATATAGTAATGGACAGAATAATAAAATAGGAGAGAAAAAAAATGGGTGTTTTATAGAATTCTCTACTCTATTAAAAAAATGGTTAAAAACTTTTTAGAATATTAAATTTCCTATATTTTTTTTTCTTAAGGTAATATTTACAGAGATGTAACGCGCCAAATTTTATGGATCATTTTCTTTTCGAAATATCTCGTTAACGATAAATCTTAACGTAAAAATAGAAAGAAACTTACAAAGCATGCGATACTCTACAATTTTCCCGTTATTACCATTTTTTTTCGTAGCACCAATATTTTACCGTTTTAAGTGCTTAAAAACATAACGTCCGAAAATGTTTTTTTGCAAATATGTATAGTTGACTTATTTGCAGCAAATAAATCTTTTCCAACTAAGACATTTTCTACAAATAAAATCCGAAACGGAAGAAGGAAACATCGTGGAACAACATCAAAAGACTAAATACTTGATGATATAATACGCTTGAAGTGTAGGTGTAAGAGCAAAGAAAAGTCACGAATCAGAGGTGACAGATAATTATAAAGTAAGCCGTTGTTGTTGAAACGCACATTATTCACTCGGAAAATAGGTGTTCATGCACATACACAATGGCAAGGACAGGACCGGTTTTTATAATTGAAGCGTAATTTACTTGGGAGAAAGGTTGACGCATTATACTACTGCCCTGTTAAGAATATTATTATTAGTGTGCTATTAATTAAGTGCCGATACTTAAGGGTGTGAATCCTCGAGCGAGTTTGTTACAGGATAAAAGAAATTATAGGATTTTTAGGATTAATAGGATATATTTAGGACTCATTTAACATAAACTGCATTTCTAAAATCTAAAATAAATGCTACTTACAATAAATCTAGTGAATTATTTCATATTTTATTATTTGTTTACTTCCATTAAAATTTCCTTACTATTTCAAACTTGAGAATCCATGTAGATTTCAAATTGGGAATCCATGTAGAATTTATCTAGAAGGAAAGAGGACATAAGTATCTTAATAATAAACAATTTTTACTATTTGTTACATTCCAAAACAACTTAAAATCATTTCGAAAGGTAACCAAATTATTGAATTAATAGAGAGTTATTGCAAGTTCACTTAAGGTCAGTCACTATTAGTGCTGCTCTTATTTTGACATCTGAGCATGCGCAGATCACTAACTTTAATAAAGATTGTGCATGTCCTTAATAGAGAGATATTGCAAATTTCTATAAAGCCAGCCACTAATAGTGACATCATAATTAGAGTCAAATAAATTTTATAATAGTACCTAATATTAAAGAGGCATTAGAAATTATAATTTTAGAAGGTTTAAATGACGAGCGCATCCGAAAGCTATAAAGTCGCCACTACCTGCTGCCCTTAAACATCCACAATTAAGGACAGGCACAATCCTTAATAAAGTAAATTTTAGAACATAAACATCTGCGCATGCTTAGATGTCAAAATAAGAGCGGCACTAATAGTGACTGAACCTAAGTGAACTTGCAATAACTCTCTTATTAAGGACAGGCACAATTTTATTAAAGTTAGTGATCTACGCATGCTCAGATGTCAAAATAAGAGCGGCACTAATAGTGACTGACCTTAAGTGAACTTGCAATAACTCTCTAGTTTTGTTTATATTTTCATAATATCTACATGTCATAAGTCACAAAAGTCGATTTTAATGAATGACAATTAGAATGAATGATTAGTAATATGAATTAAGTAATCATTCATTCATCTACCAGTTCTAAGAAATGTACCAGAACTAGACAACACTTAATTAAAATGTTTTGTCTTTGTTTACCAACTAGATTAGACATAAGTTAGTCTCTTTTCAAGATTGGAACTTATATACTAACAAACTATTTAATAATTTGGAGGGTCTTATCAAAAGGGAATATGCCATTTTGTTCTTCTTGTGAGAGCTTTCGTCAAGAACAAGCGTCTCAACATTTTTATGGATTTTTCCAAAAGTTCTTCGATTCAAGAGATCCGAATTGTTCTATTGAATAGAAATTCGACAACCAAGGGTTGGATTTAATCTCACGTGTTGAAAAACTTCCAGAAACTATTGATCAGGAGACCCTGAGCAAATTTATTAATCTTAGAGGCCACACCCCATCAAAGTCCTTCTTTTCTTTTTTTATATTTTTATGTTTCCTCTTATTTCTCCAAACATCCATAATTATTGTACATAACTTCCGACGTTATATTCCTCTGTAAACGTCGCCTTCGAAGACATCTTCATCCAGACCATCCATGGGGAATCATTGACTGGTCTCATACGTCCCTAGTCTCATCCCCTTGCGATCGATCCAGACACTAGCCACGGAGACTCATCGACTGGTCTCATACCGGAGGTATACCTAGTCTCATCCCCTAACTTGCTATACAAGGTAACCTTCTATGCTTTATTAATCGGGATTCCGGACTGTTTTATTGGACATTCAAACAACCTGAAACCGCGTGATATATTTTAAGAAATATTAGGCTACTCGAATTTGTACATATATATTTAGTTGTAAATTTTTATCAAGCTAATTAGTTCATAGTATAAACTTACCATATCTTAGCATACATTGAACTTGTCCGATTATTTCAAGCATTAAGCATTGAATGCTTTGTAAAATATTTGATTACGAATAACGTTGTTCGCCGAAAATATGCATGTTTAAGGACCATCTAAAATTAGTGAATCTAATATTATAACATATAGGGGTACTAATAATCTAGAATTACCTCCTGTTGTAATATTCCATATTAAGATTATTCAGCTTTTAAAACAATTAATAATTTGTAAAATATTTGTGACATTTAACTTGAACATCTTGTAACATAACCTCACTATCTTCCACATGCCAAGACCAAGATAAAATAAAAAAGAAGATAATCAGACTGTCCCGGTCCAAGTAATCAACATAAATAAAGCCACGTAAGGTAATCGATTAGTTTTTATTGTAATCATCCCCTTAAGTACCCAACCCCTGAGAAATAATCAACATCGCTTTATTTTAGGTCAGATACACTTAAAATATTGTTTTCATCATGTTTTAATTCAAAACCCTCTACATGTGTATCAAGTTTAAGAAGAAAAGTTAATATGAACGATAGTACAGGCAGTGTTATTGCTAGTGATTTTGAAATTGTACAACTTTTAATGTGAAAATTGTAAACTTTTACGTTTGATTGTACAACCACTAATTAATCTTCTTTTTCACTGCCAGCCTACGACCTATCACTTTCCCATACAGAAAATTCTCTTTTTTTTTTTTTCAAATTGTTTTCGATGTAAAGCGTTGTACTGATTGATCGCGCATGGGGCCAAATTTAAACTTTATTTTTTTTATTAACTTTAATACAAACGATATAACGAATCGTAGACTTTTTGAGCTATATTTTAGAGTGATTTTAGAGTAATTTTAGAGTGATTTTAGAGCGATTGTACAACATTTTGTACAATTGTACAATCAGGACCAACACTGGCTACAGGGTGTTACACTTTTAAGAAAAAAACAACTTTTTAATTAAAATTACTCGAGATATGTTTATGAAATTTTGTACACACATTTTAATCATTAAGGACCATTTTTTGAAATGCTTTTTCTACCAAAATAATTTTTGAAATCCTCTTTTATTTTAGCGCAAATTTGGTCCATATACTTACGCACCGTTTTCGCGTAAAAAAAAAATAAAAACAAAAAAAATGTTTTTTCTTAAGTTCATTGAAACTGCTTTTGATGTTTTGTTGAAATTTGGTAGGCAGCCACCTTGCGCGGAAAGTTAATTTTCTACTTTCCCAGTGACGTCCACGTAGGCATGATATTGAATATGAGGATGAAAAAAAAAAAAAAAACGGTACGCCTATGATTTTTTAAATTCTATTTAAAAAATCGCGATTTATTTAGTAACACAATAAATTTAAAATCTTATATCTAAAGCTGTCTAAAGTGAAATGACAAGAGATTACAAACAAAATAAAGAACTCAAATTATTTATAGTAATTGTTGGAAGTGTCCTCCACCCACACGTATGCAAATAATCTTGGGGTGTTTCTTATGGTTTCGCAGCATACTATTATACGATTTCTTCGGTTTTAATAGGCGCTGCGTACACTAAGCTTGTCAGAAGCCCCCAGAAAAGTATTCTAATCGATTAAGGTTGGGATATCTAGACGGCTATGACTGCGTTCCTCATATTTAAGTATCGGCACTAAATTAATAAACACCCTTTATAGTCTAAGAACCAGTGGTATTTTGTAAAAGTCCATATTTTTACTCTCTTTTACCTGCCGTACATGAGATGGGACAAAACAATGGCAGACAACTATGGCGGTTCTAAGGTCATGGTAGATACTTTAAGAAGTCCCCCAAAAAATAGCAATTTACGATATTTCGACATAGCCCTACTTTATATATTTAACTCGGCTGACATTTTCCACGGTTTTCTCATCCCACCAGACCACCGAATGTTACCTCTAGAGCTAGCATAACATACTATCGTACTCTTTCCAACATTTATTTAATCTGTATGCAATTTAATAACTAGTGTACTGTGATATGAGCCATTTCTGACAAATCTGGTCATGTCCTGATCTTTTGGGTCCTCTGATTTGCTTGGGCCTTTTTACGACCCCACTTGTCCTTGAAACCAAGAATATTTGATGAAGGGCATAAAACCCCTTTACCCAACTACAGATAGCCGGTATAAATCATTCGGGAATGTTCTAGAACCCTTTATAGAAGAATATTTGAGTAAAATGGTGAGAGCGCTACAATAGCAAATGGAAAGTAAAATAATTTGGTGGATGTTTCGTGACTCCTTCGCCAATTAATATATAAATATGCAGTTAATCGAAGTCGAGTCATGGCAGTGAGAAAATTGATAAAATAAATGTTTTTTAAACATCGATACATCGTGCGCATCCCTAAAATAAATGTGTTAAATCATTTAAAAATTAATTAGTACGTAGTGAAAATAAATTAACTAAACTGTTTTAAATAAACTATTTTTAAATTAAACAATCGTTATAATACATACAGGATGGATCACTAGGTTATTAATTAAAATTAAAAAAATTAATATATCCTAGTGTTATTGGATGTTTTGGCAACTCAAGTATATGTACTGTGAAGTTACAGTTACTTTTAATATCAACCATCACAGGTCGGCGATGTTTTTTTCGGTGTAAGGGTGCCTTCCGTCTTATAGGGTGGGTTTTACATAAAAAACTGAACATAAAACATGCCGGTTTGAAAAATCTTTCATGAATATATCATTTCCAGTGTTAAATTTGCAAATATTTCACGTGAAGGTTGATTTTGGTCATTTTACTTGGAGGTTCAATAATGGTTGTTTAGAAAAATTTGTTTGGACATATGTTGTTTTTGAAAGAAAATTTTCAATTCTTTTAATATATGGTATACAAACTTATCAGTTACTTTTACTTTCGCTGATACCCTTACCATAGAGAAGTATCGCTCTAAAGCTCTTAACTCTGTCGCTTCCCCAAACTCCGAAATTTTAGCTACCACCCTCTAGTAAAAACCACTTCCTTGCTACTTACTAGATTCGTAGTTTCACATGTTCAATTAATTTAATTATATTTTCGTTTATCACACGTTTATTTAGCTATGTTCAACATTTTTAATTATAAAGTTTCCGTGTTTTTGTATCACATTTTATGGAGCTCCATATCTACAGCAGCTGATCTTTACATTAAGTTGGATTTTTTGTTTATATAAAATTTTTGTAAGCATACAAATCTTTTGTAAACTTACCAAACTATAGCCTAAATACTATATTACAGGTCTGATGATGACTATTAAACTGAAATTAGTTGCTATCTAACTGAAAAAAATTTACATGTGGTATTGATTTTGACTTGTTGAAGAGATCAAGTCGTAATTTTACAATTTACACATTATTAATTTTGAATTTCTGTATAATTTTGAGAATGTTTTTATTAAAGTAATAAAGAGCTTTAACGTAAATTTTCGTATTTTTTTACTAAATGTTTAGAAAATCGTCCAATATATATTTTAAATAAAAAAAAACAATAACAAGATTAGTTGTATATTAAGAACCACATTTAGTTGATATTTCAAATATTTAGTTGTAGATAACACTGTTGCCGACTCTGTGTTTAGATAGGTATTCATGTACAACATACACGGCAGGACGGACATAGAGGAAGAGTGTACATACAAGAGCTTTCAGAGGCGTGAAACACGCCTGACGCTAACTGGAACTTTAATGCAACAGTTAAACACACATTTCATGTTTTAATTATGCTTTTAGGAGGCGCCCAGTCATCCTCTTTTAATGGGGTCACCAGTTACATTTTGGGGACGTTACACTAAGATAAGATTTTTTCACCGACGCAACTTCAACTTATGTTTAATTTAAGTAAAAGCATAATGTTGTGGAAAGTGCCATAATTATAACCATTAAACCCAATAGAAACTACGGAATAGCATTTAAGAATAATATAAGTTTGTGTATGTAAGAAAATTCCATTTTCCATAGATTTTTATAATTGTAAGGAATTATCTGATATTTTTAATTTTATTGAGTTGTTATTTACAAGAGAAAAATATATAATTTAAGTCTTTAATTGATAAATCATTACAAGGGCAATATAGAGACGAATATAGTCCTCTTTGATGGAAGTAAAAGAAAAACTACCCATGGTAACAGTGACAGCATTTGTTCAAAACCACCACAGGACCCAAATATATATTTGGGATAGCCACAAGCATGTCTACTTCACTATGATCACTTTAATAGAAGAATTCTTCAAGTTCACTATCTGTTAAATTTTAATCACAAAATGTTTTTTTTTGACAATTTATAATTTTTATTTTCTATAGTAATTTCTTGATTGGTGAATATACTATTTTATTATCGTACGACAAAACAATTATTGAAATATACTCAACGGATCTAAAATTTGGCTTCAGCTTCAGCGACAGGACCTGGCTTTATTTGAACAATATTTTTACCAGGAATTTTTTTCCTACTTTTATGTATTTTTTTCCTTCTAAAGTTTTAAACTTAGGTATCAAAATATGTTCTTGGGTTTCCTGAGGAGTTTCTTTCAGTAAAGTGTTTTATTTTACCTGGTTTACATTACTTACTACTTCCTGAAAATGTAGTGAAGACGCCACTGGTTCGCCAGAATTATAATATACTTGTCTTGCTTCTTTTTAGACATTAGGAGTTTCTTTAAATCACTAAAAATATTAATAGGTAGGTAAAATGTTCTATTTTTTTAACATTGTAAAACTACTGCTTTCTAAGAGTGTGATTTAGATGCAACTGGATCTTCAGAAACAGTAGGTGCCAATAACGTGTGGTTCTAAATAAGACATATTCTAAGGGACACAGCTAAAATAATTCAACCTATTTTATTGCTACTGAACCCAAAAAATTTTGAATCATGTTATATCAAATTTATCTAAATTAGGTATAATTTCACTAAATTAGATGTAATAATTTTCAATAAATTCCAAAACCTAGTAATGTTAAGCTCGAAGTGGCAGCAGGGCTTACACAGGCATGGCTCCGTTATTTATTATAAGCCTACATCGATTACACCCTTGGCATACACATTTATTCATTGATAAAATAAAGTTGTATCTGCCTAAAATCATTTATCCCCTCTCTTACTTCTTACCTTTCGTCTCCTCGCCGCGGACCTACAAATGGAGCGTATTGATTGTCGAATAAAACTTGGCATCTTGACTATTACATTTTATCAATGAATGGTTATATTTCTGTTATTTCTGGTGCAATTATTATCCCCTTTTTAACTAATGTAGGTTTACTAAACCTCTTCTTATAGGAAATAATCTCTGTCACATAGACCATCGTCAGATTCACTATCTGTAAGATTTTTTCGATTTCAACATTATCTTTCACTTTACTATCATCACTTTAATAGAAAAATTGTTCAAGTTCACTATCTGTTGGTTCTTTTATACTATAAAATTACGAAACATTACTATCGGTACGTCAAACTTAATACTATCAACATGTAAATTTGACGTTGAAGATATTTAGATTATGATACCACTTGCAAAATTGTATTGATCTATGCAGAACGTCTGTAATATAATATAGTAAAGAGAACACTGCTAGCGGGTAAGAGTGGGAATTTAAATAAGTGGAAACAAATACTTAATGGTTGTTATGGACTATTTTTCAAAGTGGCCCGAAATAGTGCCTATTCCTAATCAGGAAGCGACGACAGTAGCGGAAGCATTTATGACAAACGTTATTGCGAGACACGGAGTCCCCCTGGAATTACATTCTAACCAAGGACGAAATTTTGAATCCGAAATTATGGCAAGAATTGATGAAACTGTTAGGCATCAGGAAAACACGCACTACACCTCTCCACCCACAGTCCGACGGAATCGTAGAAAGACATAACAGAACGATATGCCAGTATCTTTTAATGTTCGTTTCTGATAATCAAAAGGACTGGGACACTAATTCCTCTATTTCTGCTAGCCTACCGAAGTTCTGAACATGAAACGACCAGTTATACCCCATCCATGATGATTACCGGAAGGCAGCCTCCTGGTGAAGAAGAGATGCGTACTCCTCCCACGTACGTACAGAACTTAAAAGAAAGATTAGAGAAGGTATACGAATTCGCTCGTCAACGTTTGAAAGTTAATAGCGATAAAGCAAAAGCTAGAATCGACATGTATGCCACAGGGACACATTTTGAGAGAGGCGATCCAGAATGGCTGTACAATCCGAAGCGACGAAAAGGACTTTGTCAGAAGCTGCAACGAAACTGGGAAGGCCCCTACACCGTCCTCAAGAAAATCAACGACCTGATCTACCGCATTCAGTTGTCAACGAGAACTAAACCCAAGGTAGTTCACATTGAAAAGTTAGCCCCATACCGTGGTTCAGATCCTCCCCGTTGGCTCCAACCAGATCCCAGTAATTAAGTTATTCGAGGCGAATAATTAGAGAAATGGGAGCAATGTTACACAGCACCCTGCAGTAGCCTGCGGCTGGTATAGAAAACGAAAGAATAGAAAAAGAAGTGGAGAATGTTACTTATCGCCCTACAGTGTGCTGCGGTCGTAATAAGAAAAAGTACAAGTAAAAGAAGATATAATAGTCCAGAAATGTTTGGAAATGTCATTCCACGTCAAGGAAAAGTCTAGACAGTTCAAGAAGGTTCGAGAAAGTGAAAGCATGCTATATATGGAGTGATCTTGACGTCAGTGGGGCAGTTTTATGATAGACGTTACATGTTAATGTTATCAGTTGAATAGTTTCTACGCCTATGAAATAATTAAAATGCAGATTAAATTAAATTTACTCAAATAAACCATTTTACATTAATTCATATTAACTTTTAATAACATGGATAATAAAATGATTATTTATCAATTAACGGATTATGTTGGTGAATAT
The DNA here is from genome assembly GCA_927349885.1 of Psylliodes chrysocephalus. Classification (NCBI taxonomy): domain Eukaryota; kingdom Metazoa; phylum Arthropoda; class Insecta; order Coleoptera; family Chrysomelidae; genus Psylliodes; species Psylliodes chrysocephalus. The sequence goes on from OV651825.1 coordinate 11,633,645, forward strand.
TTATTGTGAAATTCTGGCAGTTCTGAATAGTAAGTGATGCGGTGGCCACATCCATTTTTTGATTTTCATTGACCTTGGTTATAGTCTCGGTGGTGGTAATAGTGGATTTGCTTTGTATTGAGTGAAGTATTTTTTGGGCAGTTGTCATTTTATTATTTAAGGAGTCGTTGATGTATCCCTCCGCCACCGTTGCGGACTTCCACCCCCCATGTCTTTTTAATGCAGTCATGTTGGCTCCTGCATCTACTAGTATTGTGGCAGACGATCTCCTGAAACTGTGTCCTGTATACATTTCGGGGTTGGGCAGATTTAAATAATTGGCAATTTGTTTTCCCATTGCCGAGAATTTGTTAATTTCTATATTTTGGACAGAGCATTTCCCATTTTGATAATTCAAAAAGAGAGACGGCGAGGCAACTGTGGGGGGACGCAAATCAATATATTTTTTAACCATTTCACAAAATTTTCCTGTTACGGTGAACTTTCTAACGACTTTTGTTTTTGTGTTGGGCACAGTAATTAGCATGGATGTATTAAAAACTTCAATATGCTCAATATTCATATTTCCTAATTCGTGATAACGACAGGCACCCATTACACCAAGAATTAATGCTACCTGAAACAAAAATCAATGGCAAAATTAGTAAAATGGATTAACAACTTCAATGTTTAAAATTATGGGACTGTCTATTCGTCCGGGCGCTCGGACAAATAATAGATTGAGCTATATATCCGGGCGTAAAAAATAATTGAAATATCTACTTTCAACCGTTTTTATTTTATTATTTTTCTTTAGTAAAATCAGACAGAACTTTAAATTTCAAAACTAACCGGTGGATCAATATACTCCAACATAAATTTACCATTGGTAGAATTTTTAATCTTTTTTTTTTTTTAAACGAAACCAACTTTTTTGGGTGGAACTTGAACTAACCTGTGGAACAATATTCTCGAACAAAAAATATAAATACTTACAGGATTAAGAACAACGAATGATGACTCAATGCCCGGATATTTAGCGCAATCTACTATTCATATCCGAGCGCTCGGACAAATAGACAGTCTCTAAAATTGTTATAATTATGTTTATTTATTAATTCCTACCTTTGTTGCAAGATATTTTTTATCATCTGAATTTTCAATGAACATATTTATTTCATCTGGAGTAAATGTTTTGGACTTTTTCGCCTTATAGCCATCAGATTTGCGTTTAAGAAAAGTTTTTAACTTTCCGTAAGTTGCTATATTTATGTTTTGTCGTACCTCTAGTGTCGTTCGCAACATCGAATATTGAGTCCAGAGGGACGAAGATTTGTATTTTTCTGCTAGCTCTCCAAAGTAGGCTAGTAACACGTTTTCGGAAAACGAGGTAGTTTTTTTGCGGTCTCGCCAATCTATAAAAGCTTTATACGCTTTTTCGTAAAGATTTCGCGATTTTTTAGGTTGCAAGTCTACCGATGTTATTTTCGCTGCTTCTACGATATCCGGTGGGGTATAATTTTCTTCGTCGCTGTTAATATCGTCCATTTCATCCATTTGTGTTTTGATTAGACAATTTATAGGTTTTTGAGACAAACTTTTACACTTTTTCAGCTTTCGAAGTGTCAAGCGCTGGTCAAGCGTGACAAAATTACAAATGACAACTGAGAAGCAGTGTTGTACAGGAATAATTCTGTGGTGCCTTTTCCGTTGTCATGGGCAACTAATAAAACTGTTGGCTTATGAAAATTCGTGGCCTGTGATTGGTCAAATACCGATGGCTTATGATTCATAAGCCAACAGATAAAAATAATGACTACTATTATTTAAAGAAAAAGCGTTAATAATTGACATATTATTCCATAGGCGTAGAGAAAAGTTGATTTTAAATAAATTGTGATACCAAAAACCTGCTTAACAATATTAACGTTAATAATAATCATAAATCGAGTATAAATCGTTCCATTACATTGTAAGGGGTCAACCTAATCCTTGATCATAATACTAATGCAAATACTAATAATAAGGGATGATAAATATGTTAATAGTAAACACCTTGAAAATTTGTAAATCCTTCTTTATTTTTAGTTTGATTTTTATGATATTTTTCAGGAAATTTAGGGTGTAAAAACCTTGAATTTTTTGTAAACCTTCGAAAAGTATTTACTTTGAAAATGTGTAAAAGGAATTTCTAAAAAAAAAAAAACATTTACGCGCCATTCTGTATTAAATCTATGAAAATTTGTTGCTTTTTGTTTTAATAAATACCTATCTAGTAGTTTTTAAATTGGATGATTTCCCACTCTTTTTCCTTAAACATCTCTGTAGAGTGCTGCCTTATTGTTGCACATATTTAAAGCTCTCTATATTCTCGAGAAACATAATTTTATATTAGAAAAGCCTTAATACATTTTTGCTTCCGCGAGAGGTCCGATTTGCTTATTTTTATAATAAAACAAATTGATTTATAATTTTTACCTTACAGTAATTGGCTTGGTGATAACTGTCTTCCTTTTTAATTTTCCTTTAATTTTTTTCGTTTATTATTTTTTCCGCGAACTAAGTACTATTATTATCAGTATATTTCAAACAAAATTCAAATTTTACAAATAATTATCTTTCTATATAACAGCGGGGAAGTGTCAATTTAATTTTAAATCGAAGATAATAATTTTACGATGGAATTACGACATTAAACTTTATAATTTCTTAGAGACTTGTTTTCTCAGTTTAAAAACCACCCGGATCTACTCACCGAAGAATAGTTTTATCTCATATTCCCGTTGTTTGTTCTGCTCGTTTTCTCGCAAACTTCGGTCTTTGTAAATAGTTTATTTTACTGGCTAAGTTTTGTTTTATGATATTCTGCTTTCTTAATGTTTACGTACACTAATTTTTCTATTCCCGGCTTAATACTAACGAACAGGAAGTTTCTGGAAGAATTTTTTGCCTCCTCTTTGTTTACTAATTTGTTCTCTTTGGATTCCCTGCCAGGGACGACTCTTATGTACCCGTCAGAATAACAATTATCTTCGCTGGTCGAAGTTTGGAGTTTCAATTAACTCCTAAAATGTCTTCCAATAATTCTTCTTGTCTATTTTACTATAGTTCATCAGAAATTGAGTAATCATACGGAAGAAAAAATAAGAAAGTAGTACAGAAAGTAGCCCATAATTAATTGTATCTGCTACAAACACGTGGCATTTAGTGGTATACAGATGATTTCAAAACCACAGAAAGTACTGGTGTACTGGTGTATGGGCCTAGAACCAAATTTTGGTAAATATCCAAGCATATCAAGGTGGAAATTATCGCGCAGAAGAGATTATCGTTGTCCTATAGCCATCTTGCGTATTAAGCTTAAAAATTGTCTAGATGGAGGTTCCTAAATAAATTGGATGAGCTATGCGAGAAAAGTACAGTTACAGTTACTTGGAACCCGTACACAGCGGGATGAAGAGTAATGAGACTGCAGATAGTCTTGCAAGGAAAGGGGCTTAAACAGTAAAATACTATTTGAGGTATCTGAACCAATCTGCGGTATTAGCAGTAGTAAATATACTAAGAGAGATAAAAAATAATTGGTAGTAAAAGAACTCACAATTGGAACGATGTATTGGGGCTAAGACAGGTTAAGTTACTTTTCTGGGACTATAACCAAGAAAGATCGAAAGCCTTTATCTGTTTGAGCAAGAACTAGCTACGTATAGTAACGGGAATCGTTACTGATCCTTTTGTAAGATAGTGAATGCAGAATCTGCGATAATGGGCGGAATGCAATTTTGTTCCACGGTCTACATTCCAAAACGGAGGCAAGCGTAATATTTTTTAGGTTGCAGTGTATCTAATACCCTATACCAACATAAAATACTATAGTTTTAGCCTTTCTTCAACTGTTGTTCAATAACTTAGTATCTTATCTCCTCACTGATTTCGATTTTATCTTGTCTAGATTCGCTATATTTAATAACATGATTTTGTATATTATAAGCCATGAATCAAACTTGAGAATTTTTTTTGGATGGATAGATAGAACATCTAAACATAAGTAATTGTTTTAAGAACGCAACAATTCTGAAAAGAAGTGTTGACTTGTAATCTCTGCTTCTTAAATGACTCTTTTATTTTTAGTTTAAGTTACCTGATGAACTCTGAAAAGTTTGCATGAATACAGCAGACTCTTGAATGATGTATGGGACATTTTTGATATAAAAATTTTAAATTTGTTACAAAATTCTTTATTGAAAGTGTTTATTTGTTGTTGTAGATATTGCACTGGTTATAGTTTTCATCTAATTAAACTCTAGCTATCCATCTGTCTTACAGAATATTGTTACATTAAGAAATTTACTTTTCGTGGGAAGAGCTATGTCTACGAGACACTTTGCTCGTGCCCCTGGATTGGCACCGTAAAGCTAGATATTTTTTATAAAGTTTTTGATTCTGTTCAAGCGCTCGCTTGCACAGCGGCGTATTCAAATTTACGGTTAAAAATTGTATCGATGGCGTAGAGTCAAGAATAGCAAATAGAAGACTAATAAAACAGCTTGTACGTCACAATTAATAAAGCAACCACAATATATAAATCATGTTTAGATCACATATTCATTAAAACAAAATTTAGTACAGAAAATATATTACCTTTTATAATTACAAACGATGTAATGGATCATTACACAACTATATTACAGATTGTGTTTTCAGATAAACAAGAAAAAAACGAACATAAAAACTAAACCATACAAATTATAAAAAACTCTCTAACTATATAAACTCTGTCTCGTGGGATGCTGTATATTCTCAAGCTGATCCAGAATCTGCAACAAAGACTTTTATTAAAATTATTAGGGACGCTTTAAAACAAAGTACAATAACTAAGAAAATTAAACGAAAAAATACTAAATTATCCCCTTAGCTAACAAACGGTATTTTACAGTCTTTTAATACTAAAAACAGAATGTTTAAAGAAACTTTAAATAATCCCGGCAATGAAATTCTAAAAATCAGTATAAAAGATACCGTAATAGTTTAATAAATCTCATTTCAAAAACAAAGTTTGAATTCTGTAAAAAACAAATTAAAACTAATTCTGGTGATTCTAAAAAAATGTGGGAAATTGTAAACAAATTAACAGGTAAGAACAAGAAAAATGAAAAAATAGTAAAATAATTGATATTGAAGGAAATCACCTAACAAATCCAAAAGACATATGTAATGAATTTAATCAACAATTGATCAAAATGGGAAAGAATCTAGCCGAAAAAATTACAAAAACTTACTACCAGATCAAAAGCAACCACCAGTGAATTCTATGATGTTGTCTCCTACTGAAAAAAACGAAATCAATAAAGTTATCGCTGAGTTAAAAAATAAAAAAGCAGTAGGAACCGACGAAATACAAGCAGAAATCCTAAAACAAATTTCAAAAGAAATTGCGGGCCCACTCAAACACATTATAAATATATGCCTTGAAAAAGGTGTATTTCCTGATACTTTAAAAGAAACAATTGTAACACCGATCTACAAAAAAGGCGATAAAACTTTAGTTAATAACTACCGACCAGTATCTTTGACAACTGATATATCTAAGATCATTGAAAAGATAATAAAAATTAGACTCACTTCATATATGTCTAAGTACAAAATATTGTCCCTAAAACAGTATGGTTTTAGAGAAAATACTTCAACAGAACATGCCATTCTAGCGTTAGTAGAAAAAATATACAAAGCTCTAGATAAAGGTAGACAATGTATGTGTATATTTATGGATCTTACAAAAGCTTTTGATACTGTAAGTCATGAGCTACTCTTACAGTCTCTTAAAGATATGGGAATAAGAAGAAACAGCCAAAAAATGTGTAAAAGCTACCTCACAAATAGAAGGCAGATTGTTAGAGTTTCTAATAAAACGAGTAACTCTGAAATACTAGAGTATGGTGTTCCTCAGGGCACTGTTTTTGGGCCTATACTTTTTAATTAATATATAAACGGACTTTTTTCAATACAGAGCTGCGGTGAAATAATTGGATTTGCTGATGACACAGTAATATTTTATGAGGGACAAGACTGGAATACTCTAAAAACAGTTGCTGGAAATGATTTCGCTTCTATTAAACAATTCTTAGACTCAAAATTACTGACGCTAAATCTAGAAAAAACAAAACACTTACCCATCAGTTGCAATACAGGTGGATTACCAGAATTTCAAAGTTTAAAGATCACTAGCAATAGAAAAGTGTATAATATTTTATCTGAAAAAGAATATAAATATCTTGGCGTGTATATTGATAAACATTTAAAATGGGATTGTCCCCCTAATAAATTATTTATCCCATTAGGGCGACAAGCATCCTGAGTTTGAGACATAATTAGGTATCGATGGCCTAGAAGCAATAACACCTAAGTACATCTATCAAAATCTGTGGTAATGAAGAAAAACCGTCATTCATTAATCAACTATATCAAAAAGTTACATACAACATTATAAATGGCATTTTTACTGTCTTTACCGTTGAATCCTTTTTTCTTTTTTTTTTTATAGCACATACATGTTATTGCTTTTTTTCTTCAGACTTTTTATTTACGAGGTATTGCTTCTAGGCCATCAATATATGACTCGGTTTATCCAAACTTTTTTTAAATTTTTCAATAGCCGCATATACAGCAATGTTTGTTTAAACATTCTTGCCTACCTTCATTTTATAAGCACCAAAAACAGACTTGAGTGAGATTCCTTCGACGATGGTTTGTTGAAAAACCAATTTTACAATTTTGGTTCACCTTGTATATTATTTTAAACTTTCTATTATATTATCCTGGTTCTTGTTTGGGAGTAGTTTCAGTTTTAATTGCAGAGCTATCATTAAATTATATTATTATACCTGTCTGAAAAAGTAGAAGAATTTGTTGGGACAGAAAGAAAAATAATTAAAAATATCAGAATATTAATATCAAAGAATATTTTAAGAAACACAGAAATTACATTATACGAGATAAATATTATAATATTTACAGCTAACCTAAGAAAGTGAAACATTCTATTAAAAAGAGGATGAATAAAATTGGAAACAGAACAGACTAGATTCCTGGCTTATGTCTTTAAGTTCTGTTAGCAGTTTATACAGTTCGAGTCAAAAGTTAGGAATAAATTCGATATTGAAAGGCCAATTTTGTTTTTAAATTTCTCACTTCTAGATACAATATTTGCATATACACGGTGGTACGTGTAAGGGGATTGATTAATATTACTACTCGTAATTAATACAAATGGACTTTTCCGTCTTTATAATTATTTATGTCAAAAATTTTTCTTATGTAAGGTAATATTACCATGCTGGCAATTGGATGAGTGTCAGAATACGTGATAAAAAATGGAAGTTAATGTTAAAATAAAAAAAATCTAGTGACATTAACCCAATTACACGCATCATTCTGTATATCCGAATATTATGTCAAAAGTACACAATTTATAAATGAAAATGAAGTATTTTTGAAGTTATTTCCAAAAATAAATATTGTCTCTTTCACCAAATTTCTTTCTTACTGTTTTAATCTGTAAACTTTTCTGAAGATAAAATACCTGTTGTTAACAATTATTAAATTTTTTAAATTTACTTCCTTAAATACACAAAAAACTGGGTCAAAGTATGTTAATTAAAATTAACCGGTAATCGCATATTACATTTTAAGGTCAAATAACAGGAAGATATAGGGTTTCTGTTATTTGAAAAATATTAAACTGTTTGTAATCGTCCCCCTTGTTTTATTAAATTTTGACTGCACCACAAGATAAAAAAAATTCTGAAACATATGTAGTGTTTGTGCTTAAACGATAGAAAATAAGAACATGGCCGAATAAACCAAGGAAATTTTTATTTATATAAAATACATTAAAATGGTTTTTAAAGGAATATTTTTGTTTCATACTAGCGTCTGAAAATTTGAACATCCAGAGCCAGTCCTGTGTACATCCAAGCCAGAGTTAACTCGGATGCTTGTTTATTTTTTTATACTTCCGACTGGAAGGCTACTGGGATCCGTTTATAGGGCGCCGATTTCTCGACGGCAAAGAATCATTTTCTATTCATGAAGTTAGATACTCAATGATGAAAAACGAACAATATAATTTGATCAATTAGAAAAACTTACTGGAATAGAAATACAGAGAGAATTGTAATTTCTAATATCCCTTCCAATATTATGTACTATTATAGACAACAAAAAAATGAACTGTAATTTAAAAATGTTAAAATGAGGTTAAAATATGTGTGAAGACAAGGAATCTAATGTAAAAACTTCAGATTTGCAATAAATCTTATTTTAGCATGGACTTTGTCTGCCTTTGATTACGTTGTGACTATTCGTGGATAACGTTATAAAAATTTGCCATATCTATTATAAAATTTTGTAGGGAAACCATTGTAACATTTAATTATTTTAATTTATTTTTACTAAACACGCCAAATTATTTTATTACTAATTTATTTGTACTCAAAATTCCACTGATTTATATTATAATTTATTGTGACAATTTATCTTTACACATAAATTTTCTCACTATTAACAACTGCCAAATAATCTAGTGCTGCGTTTGAACATCCACATCTGATGCATTTTTTACATCTCGAGCGTTTGTTTATCCACATCGGAAACATCTACTAATTCGAGATGTAGCTGTCCAGATTACATTTTTCACATCTCCATTTGAAATGAGATGTGAATGAGATGTTCGTTCCATGCCAGAAAGTAGATGTTCTGTAGAGCCAAGAGTATCGATTTATCTTTTGTTTATGCTAGAGTAAGTATAAAAGTGATTAGTGTCTCATTTTATCACGTGACCAATAAAGTCTAGAGCGTTTGTTTATTACATCTACATTTAGATCTAATCCTCTATCACGTGATAAAAACATCTCGGATGCATCCGATGTGGATATTAAAACGCAGCATATATATAAATGTACAGATTCCCGGAGCTTCCACCAATTTATTCGACTCTACCGTCGCCAAAAATGGCAATTTCGTATCATTCATCGCATATTCTAGTGTGTTCCAGAGTGTTGAGGGGCTTTAGTCATAGTTATCCCATTAACTATAGTCGTACTATTAGCTAGGGTCTTGGAGGTTAACTCATTTCAGTGCATATTCTTGTACTGGCAAAACGTGTTAAAGTTAGCATTCCTAAGTGTGTAGTCTCACAACTAGTTTTTCGGTTTCTATAGTATTTTTTGAAATCATTGATTGATGTAATAGTTTTTTTGATTGATTATATTTTAATTTACTGTCACCATTAAAGATTCATTATGAAAAGTTATTATAAGTATATTTGTACAAGGATTTCTCCAGATCACCGATTTCAAAAAAAAGTGATGACCTTAAGAGTCCTAAATGACATTCTGTTGTGGTATCATCCAAATAAGTTGTTGTTTTCATGAGAGAAGCGGTTGCTCGACGTTTTTGTGACATTGTCTTTGATTTTTTTCTCATTTACCTTTACTTTGACTTATGTATATTTTTAACCGACTTCAAAAAAGGAGGAGGTTCTCAATTCGTCGCAATATTTTTTTTTATGTATGTTCAGCGATAATTCTTTAACACGGCGTCCGATTTCAATGATTTTTTTGTTAGAAAGGGGATACTTCAGGGGTGGTCACATATAAATTTGGTTAAGATGTAATGATGACATCTGCACGTTTTTGAAGTCGGTTTTTTTAAATTTTAAATTTCTAATACCTGTGTAGTTATCAATAGGCTTTCTACTTTGTTTTTTCTACTTGCTCTTGTTTCACTGCTATTATATATGTTTTGTTCTCAATGGTAATTTGAATTAGACTCTTCTTATAACATTATATATTATCATTATACATATTCGTACATTATATTCAAACTTGGACAAAAATTAATCATTTAACTGATCGAATCACAGGATCATATAAAAAGGCAAAGATTTTAAATTATCAGTAATATCATTTTTTCAGCCAATCTAATAATCTCTAATAATAAAATGTTAATTAATATCCTATTCAGCTCTGAGCAAATAAATGCTCGGAGATATTCATTGAAATGTATAAAACCCTATGGTCAAGCCATATTTACAAAAAAAAACAAAAACTGAACCGCGCACAGCCTAAACAGCTTTGTTTGTCATTCTGTTTTAAAGATATTTTGCAACTCTCGCCAAAACGAAATTACCCCAAATTACACATTAATAGGCGCTCAGGTATTCCGATACGGAACAAAAGCTAAAACGGTCGGTCACATGATCTATCTGCTGTATTTCGGTTATTTGTCCGTTAAACCAAATGAAATATTCGCAATGACTTATTGATATAGCAAATATATCGTCGTCTATTTTGAAAACATGCGTAACAATAGGCACTGACAACCGCCATTATTTGCAGAGTTATCTATGTGTCGTTTCATAATTTATAATATGCAAAATGCATATTGTTCGAAACTTGGACGCTGATAAACAGGGACGTGTACGCGCATGCATTCGCTCACTCTGGAAAGCGGTTTTACCGCTCGCTCGGTCGCATTGATTTAAACAAATGCATCAGTTCTGTACTTTAAGAATAAACGTGCCAAATTTGAATTTCAAAGTTTACTTTGTTGCCGACACAGTACATTCAAGCCGTTTATGTGAAAATGAAATGATGAAAGCGTATTCGAGTATTATTTACAATATTTTAATTACAATTGCAAAGTTGTTAGGAACGATTTCACAACTCATTTATAAATTTAAAGGATGGTTAAACCACATACGAGTATCGATTAAAGTATCCTTTAAATATTAACTCTTACAAAAGATCAGGCTTATGGAGAAATAAATGGACTACGTTAAAATTTCCTAAAAGAACCCACACACCGCTTATGGAAAAGTGGCGACCTGTTAAATGTCATAACTTTTTGATATATTGCAGTTCTCGACCTCTTAAGCAATAGTGGCCGTGGGACCATTCAAATCCTATGACTGGTTTTTAAGATACAGGGTGTTAAACTTATTTGATAACGATTATTTCAGGAGAAAGCTAATCGATATTTGTTTGCCGAATCTTATTGTAAAAACTTTTGGCATTCTACGAATATAAAAATGGGTCGAAAATTATTTTTCTTTATAGGGTGAGCCACACTTAAGTAAGGACATGTTTTTGATAATTTTATTATTCTAGAATGTGAAAATATCTTCTTAAAAATAAATTATTGCTATATTTATCATATCTAATGATAATACAAAAAATATTAGGTGCCATTTATATAGGGTGATTCGTAAATATCGACATAGGCCAGTATATTTGTTTATAAGTATTAATCTAAAACGGAGTATTTTTACGGAACTTTTGTGTATTTACCATATGTTTAATTATCCAATTCATTGACTACAGAGTGATTTAATAAATATATTAATAGTTAATTTATCGAATGTGTCAAAAAAATAATTTTTTAATAACCCAACGTTAACTTTAGTTTTTAGACTTTTATATTTCTTTATCTATCTTACATTTTGTTTCCTGTTTTTCCTCTTTTCCTTTTCTTTATCTTCTTTTGATTTAAATTTGCCTTCTTTCATTTTCTTTGTTTCTTCACTTTATATTTATATTACCAACTTCTCCAATTTTCTACCTTCTCTATTTCGTTGTTCATATTTTGTTTTATGTTTTTCTTTATAATTTCTTCTCTATTTTTTAACCTTTCTTGTTTTCTTTATCATTTCTCCTATTTTCATCCATTTTTTTTGTCCATTCCACCCATTTTCTTCATCATCAAAGAAAACATATCCCTTATTTCATCTTCGTTCTTTACTTTATTTTCTTCAATATCATTTTCTTTGATAACTGTTTTTCTAGATTATGTATTTTCACTTCTTCCACATCATCTTGTTCTATTTTTCTAATTTCTTCATCCTATTTACCTTTTCCATGGATTCTTTTTCCCCCTCCTAAATCCATTTGATTTTCTTTCTGTCTATCTCTTTTATAATTTATATTTAAAACTTGCACTCACTACTTTTATCTACTACCAAACTTTATCAAAATCAACAATTAAATAGAAAAAACTATAAAAAGTTTTACCCAAATTTAAATTCCAAATTTTCCTATTAACTTCCTAAATTCTTACCCAAAAATTTAAAAACTGTCTCACGTTGAGCACCACTTGATGTGGAAACACCCAGTATCCGAAAATTAAAATTTTGCTTTTTAAAAGGGGTGGTTGGACTCGAAAAATTTAAAATACAAAATTAAAACCAAATTAAGATAAAAAAAATCGAGTAATAAAAAATATGCTTCTCTTCTTTCTTCTACCCCTAATGTTCTACATTTTACTGTTATTGTAACTCCTATCTCCTGCTTTCCTGCTCTCCTACTCTACCTCCTCTAACTCCTGCCTTGTCTCCTGCGTCTCGTTTCCTATCTGCTATCTTATCTGACCTCTTATTTGCAAAATTTTCCTTCTAATTATATTTCCACCTTTATATTTTATTTCAAATAAAACTTTTTACCTTTTCTATTTTTTCATCAAATTTATTTAACTATTTAATTTCCAATATCTATTTTTATGTTCCATTCTCATAATCAATCCTATTAACATTTTCATTTTGTTTTACCTAAAATAATCTTAATCTGACAATTTTTAAAAACACTTGACAATCTATCATCTTTTAATGGCAAAACTCCTGACAATAATAAAAAAATGGACTTCCTGATTATTTACATAAATTTTGATTTTTAGTAACTTCACCAACCCAGTATACATAATAAATTTTGATAACGTCACATTTTATTTTACACGTTGGGCAGCCTAAGAATTTCGGTATTTTCGCTATTAAAAACTAAGCCAACTACTGTTAAAAAATGTACTTACATTGAGTTAAAATCAGATCACTTTTTATCTCAAGAATTTCAGTGGATTTATCAGAAAAAATTATAGAAAAGTCATCGGCATTGGCTACAATATAAGAATTGTTTTCCATAATTGATTCAATATGGTTAACAAATAGGAGAAATAGCATTGGACCTAAAATTTATCTCCGTGGCACATCCATCTGAATTGACAAGCGATCTGAATTAGAAATTTTGCATTGATCTTCACTGGTGGATTTTATGAATACAAACTGAGACCTGCATTTTAGAAATAAAGCTATCCAAGAATAAGGCTTGCCCCTTAATCGTTTAAAAAAAACGTGTTTCTTAACAAATTACTTTGATTCCAGTTATTTAAACCCCAAAATACAGTGCTCTCTCTCTCTCCCAAGGAAAATTTCCACTTTTTATTAGCGTCAACTTAGACCATTAAACGCATCTACAGGTGCAAGCGACAAAATGCTATCTCAAAATTCTACAAATACATTAAAAGCCGTGTACAAGCAAGGAGAAAGAGGCTGAATGCCTTTTCATTAACTTCACGAAGACAGAAAATAACTAAATTGTTTTATATAATTTTTTTTTGTGTTTTTTATCGACTTTAATTACACATTTTCATATATTTTTATTTTTAAATTTATAAAATATTTTTCTGTAAAATTTTAATTCAATAATTTTTTTATTGGCAAATTTTACCTATAAATTTTACATTTGAATTAAACAAAAAAAGGTTTTTTTCTTTTTAAGCATAACATTTTTAAAATTTTGTACTAAATATTTTTATTGCCAGTTTTTTCATGTGTGTTTGACATATTTTTTCTCTTACATTTTTTTATTCAAAAAATAATTCAACATAGTTTTATTTTATTTTAGTGATAATTTTTTAACTTTACGCTACTTTCAATATTTTTTAAATGCATATTTTAATTAAATAATAAAATTTCAAATAAATTTTTAAAGTTTTTTAAACTTCTGTGAAATAATTTAATTTGTGTGTATATTCATTCTAAGTCAAAGTGACAGATAATCGGAAATAATTGTTAAAATAAATGTGGATTCTACAGGAGGAACATTCAGTCTGGTGAAGTATGTATTCTAGAATGGGGGTCGTATCTGAATATGATATTAGAATTAAAAAGATAAAGAAAACAAATAATATTTCGGTATGTGCAAGCTTAAGAGGCAATAACCCCATTTATTTTTACATAGACTTTTTAAAGGGCCAAATACTTTTACATATGTTACCGGTAAAGGGGTCAAATATTTTTACTTAAACAGACTTAAGGAGGTCCTTTCGCCACACCTCTCGCTTCAAATGTTAAAAAAAAAGGTATTAGATTATGACTAAAATTAATTTTTTTTCTAATAGTTGAAGTCCTTATTTATCTAATACTGAACTTTTAACTATACATTACCTTGCAAATTTTTGAGAATTTTTTTTTAAAAATGTGAGTATTTGTACAGTGCCTCACGAGAAAGTAAGTCCTCAACAACAATTCTCGAATTTTACTATTATTTATTGATTAGATGGAGTAGAAAAAAACTAAAAATAAGGTTTTTGAAATATTTAGATTTTGTTTTATACAATAAAATATATATAGTAAACCGTGGAACTTATTGAGAAATTAATATTAAAAAATCACAAAAAATTTTCAAGTAACCTAGTTGAAAAATTTTTGTGATTTTTTAATAATAATTTCTCAATAAATTCCACGGTAACCTATATATTTTATTGTAAAAAACAAAACCTAAATATTTCAAAAACCTTATTTTTAGTTTTTTTCTACTCCATCTAATCAATAAATAATAGTAAAATTAATTATAATTCGAAAATTGTTGTTGAAGTCTTACTTTCTCATAAGACACTGTACAAACACACACATTTTTAAAAAAAAATTTTCTCAAAAATTTGCACGGTAAGGTATAGTTAAAAGTTCACTATTAGATAAATAAGGACATCTACTATTAGAAAAAAATTAATTTTAGTCATAATCTAATATTTTTTATTTAACATTGGTGGCGAAAGGACCTCCTTAAGAGGCAAATAATACAAATATTTTTAAATTGGCAAGCTTAGATGGTAAAAGGTTCAAATATTTTTATATAGATAGGCTTAAAGGGCAAATGACTCATATATTTTGACTTGTAGGTAAGCCATAAATTGACCAAATATTTTTATTTTACATGGACAGGCTTAAGAGGTAAATGACTTAAATATTTTTACATTGGCAGACTTAAGGGGAAAGGAACTAAATATTTTTACATGGCAGACTTAAGGAGCAATGGGACAAAGAGTTATTACATGGGTTAATATACGTGTACATACTTAAGGAGTAAAAGGCAAAAATATTTTTAAATAAATTGTTTAAATAATTTGCAAAACATTTCCTTCAAAATTAAATTATTTCTTGTTACTTTTATGCTATCGGGTTTGCCCGTGAGGTCTTCCGTCTCTACCATATCTCGAATTTTAAAAATATTTTTTAGATAGAACATATAGGTTTCTATATATTCTACTTTTTCTGGTATTAGTTCCATACAAATTTATTCCTTTTGGGTTTTCAATGATTTTAAAATTAAATCACCAAAATAAAAATTGACCATATCTCTCAAAAAATGATAATTTGATATGACTTTTTACTTTATTGGTAAACTTAAAATAAACATAAAAAAAATTAGCCAATTTAATACGCGAAATTTTGATATATATGTAGTGAAAATGTTTGATTTTCTTTTGTTATTGTGGCAGAGCAAACCATAAAAAGCACATTTAGCTTTTGTCTATTTCAAAAAATATTCATATAGTTGTCAGTTATATTTTACATATAAAATTTATCTTGTTGGTTTCATGCAACAAGACATCTGCATGAGACACCTTTGGTTGCTTTTTATTTTACACGCGCTTTATAAAATGCTTTTATGAAAGTAATTTGGTAAAGTTTTCGTTTTAAAGAAAAATATTAAAAGTTGAGTTTTTTATTGGACAAGTTAAATTGAATTTTTAAGGTTTATTCGTATACTTAAACGTAGATAAATTTAGAAGGCGTATCGTAGTAAATCGCACCACAAATAAGGTCATTGAGGAAAATACACCTAGAAATAAAATATACTAGGTAAAAAATTTCATAAATTCTGGACTTAAAATTACTGGAACTGACTAATCAAAGAGAAATACGATGTTTAATATAGAGTATTTAAATAGAACACAAAAATAACATAATGTTTATCTCATACGGCCTCCCCTACTGTGTTTTTCAACATAATATATACAGGGTGGCGCATCCTATACGTGTCGGTCTCTGTAGGGTAAACGACTTAAAATTTGAATTTTTTTTCATCTTAATAGGGATATACATTAACACTACAAATAAAAAATTATTTGGATTAAACAGGGTGACCCAAAAAAGAAAAAAAATTCAAATTTTAAGTCGTCTTCCCTACAGAGACTGACGCGTATAGGATGCTCCACCCTGTATACATTTCAGAAAATTAAAGCCGTGTTTTCCATATAAATGTACCCGGTCCTTTCATCCGGTCACATTTTAAGACGATACTACACTGAAGATCATGGGAAAACAATAAAATGAAGCCAACAAAAGAAAAGTCATTTGCAAAAGGACAAAAGTACATGTGATTTTAAGTTTTTGTGTCCATCTTTGTGGCTCTTGCGGCATTCCTGATATTAACTAATCATGTTTTTAAAGTGCCCTAGTCAGTCTATTTCGGCTCCATTTATGCCTCTGTATATGCTTATCTTTGATCAAGTATGTTGCAAATAGTTCAACATATGTTTTGAACTATTTGTATTAAAAATACTACGAATGAGTTTTCAATAACATGATACTTTTATAACTTATTTCACAAATTACTTGCAAACTTATAGATAAACAGAAAGATAGATATATTTATTTTTAATTCGAAAACAATTTCTAAGATTAATTTTCGTTTTGCGACTACAACATATCTCCAAATAGGTATGTACGTAGGAAGCAGGAAGAAAGTACGATTTTTACAAAGAACCAGCTTTTTGATTTTCGAACTAATGTATACGTTTTCCAGAAGCTTTTACAAATATTAAACGCTCTCATTCAGAAATTTAACATTATAGAAACTTGTTCGATAAACGGAAACTTTCTTTGTGCACAATCTTTATTTTTAATATGCATTATGGAAGTATATTTCAAAGTAATGGAGCCTTTTATATACAAACTCACATATAATAACTTTTAATAAAATTAGTTTTAAATGTTTATTATGATTTTACGAAAGGTAACTGAATAATATGATAATTTACTGTGTTACTATCGATTATATACATAAACCAAAGCATTAATGAAAATAAAGAGGAGACCGTTCTCCTAAAGTCCGTATTGGAAAGTTATATTTATTTCACTATACAGGGTGGCTCACTCTCAACGGGACGGAGCTTTATGGGAAAACGACCAAAGATATAAAAAATTCGTTTGGGAGGAATACGTAGGTTACAGACGGCTACAATTTAAAATTTGTTAGATGTATACAGGATGTCCCACATAAGAGAAAATATACAAAGTTATATTATTTTTAATGGAACACCCTGTTTTTTATTTTAGAATTAAAAACTACATCAAAAATAATGTCAGTTAACTAAAGGTTCCCTATTACTATTATTATTAGTTTTCGATTTATTTGAATTTTTAAGGAAAAAAAGTCTCCCAGAAATTAATTGTTTACTCTTGTTTGAATAATTTTTAATAAACCAATTTTTTTTTCTTATGTGGTACATCCTGTATACATCTAACAAATTTTAAATTGTAGCCGTCTGTAACCTACGTATTTCTCACAAACGAATTTTTTAAATCTTTGGTCGTTTTCCCATAAAGCTCCGTCCCGTTGAGAGTGAGCATTTGTATGAGTTGTTAAAATTTTGGCATTTTTTTTTCTAACCATAACATTATACCTATATGTTTTTATGTATGAGTGATAATTTTAAAAATTTCAATGGACTATATCTCACAAACGAAAGATGATATCAAAAATACTTAAAACTATTTCTAGGATAGGAAGAAGGAACTAAAATGACATAAAGAAGAACTCACCCCCATCAACCACCTAGGCTCCACCTTCCCCAAGTAAAAAAGTTTAAATAGCAAACCCCTATAAAAAATGCTATCCAACGGTATAAATAATAATAATAATAATAATTACCAAATTAATATCTAAAAATTTTAAAAACAAACATATCCTACTTGCAATACAATGGTAAAAAGCTCTAAATGCCCAATAAAACCTTATTTTCAATGATAAGTATCCGTAGGTACTTTTTGTTGTTAAATAAAAACTTAAATAATTGTCACACTGTATGTATTAAATAATACCTACACATATAATGAACTCATAATCAGACTAGGATAACGGGAGATTTTAACTAATACAAAAGTTAAAACAGGTTCTAATCGATTTTAATAATAGTTCTTATTTTGAAAATTAGGTAAATAAATGAATATAAAGTATATTATTTGCTCATAAAATTTAACTTTTAACTTATCAGAGATACCAAACCAATATCAGGCGAAACATTATAAGTTTAAATGTTGAATGCCCTTGCCGTCAGCCTAACTCTTCCCCAGCACTCCTAGTACTCAGGAGTGGCGTCACTGCAGCTTTTAATAGTCTAAGAACCGGGATTAAAAAAATATACCCTCATCTGTAAAATTAATGAAATATTTTTTTAGGCTTATTTCAATGTGATGAATTTATAAAAGCAACCTCTGCCACCGCAGGTCTGCTACGATTAATAATAATTGATTAATTAACAATCAATTAATTTATAATTTTTATCTTCACGTAGTAATTACCTGAACGAAGTAAAAAGTTTTAATATTTTATATTATAAACCTTGTTGTACTAGGCACCCATCTCTATGACTGCTATATTAAATGGCGTCGAATTTTGAACACGATAATATTTGGCTATCGTAAGAAAAGATGATGCAGTCAGAGATAAATAATAAAAATACACTGATATTGACATACATTGACACTACCTGCTAATATGTTAGCGTTATATATAATGTCTGTTTATAAATATTTGTATATAAATGTTTCTATCGTTCTTTTTTGTATATTATTGTCGTGCGTGCAATTTTCAACCAGTCCGGTTCTGCTTTAATAAGTCCCTCTCTGTCTTATTTTGGGCCTCTTACGGTTTCCAATTATCCGATAACAAAGAATATTCAATGAAACCATTCACCTCCAAAACCCATTCCTTGATATGCCTATGGACATTGCTAGTCGAAGTACCAGATTGCTCTGGAATGAAGAGAAGCTCCTAGAGATATCGCTTTTTGCGAATAGACCGGTCTACTAAATAAATTGTAAAAAATAATTAGATTTTTCCAAAGTTAAAAAATGCAATATTTTTCATTTGTTAAAATTTATGATTTTTGAAATAATTTAGTTTTTATTCAATTTATATTGTCTTATATTTACCAAAGGTTTAATAGTGGCCGTGTAAAGCTATAAAATTACCAAATAAAAAATCGCCCGTTTGTCGGGCCTTAATGGCCGCTGTTAGGACATACAATGTTCAAAATTTTGAAAAAATTAAACTACTTTTCCCACCTTTGTACATATACAGAAGAAATTGACTAGAAAAAGAAAATACAATACACGTTAATAAATGAAAATTATGGACGCCTGCAAAATATTTTATTCCCAGCTCCTAGGACTAATACTTTTCACATGTTTGCTTCATATAACAATATATATCCTATTTGGTATTGTTAAAAATTAAATCACTAATTCATTTTTTGTTTGTTTTAGGTATAAACCCTAATGACCTTGTTGGTAAGTGTGTTTTTTAATTTTTTTACAAGATATATACCATATATACATATAAGGTATATTTGACCGACAACGCTATACCATAGAGATGAATTCTGATAAAGTAACATGAATCTTTAAACATACTGTTTAAATATTATATTGAACCTATTTATTATAAATTACTTTGATTTTAGATGCAAGTTTAAATAAAGAGTTGTTTTACCACAACGTTTAACTATTGCATAATAATAAACGTTTAATTGTTGTTTAAAAATATACGTGTAATTAATACGTAATAAAAGATTATTTATCTGGTACAGTTGTGATGGGCCAAGATGTCTCGAAAATTGAAGTCTCCTGTTCAAACTAGGTTGTCCAATGAGGATAGGTACTCAATTTTTTTCGATAAGATCTATATTATCGTCTAACAAAAAGATAGATGCATGCGAGATTTAAGATAAATGTATTAAAGTTTAAAGTAATATTAATATAATGATCTAGGGGTCTATTAATGTAGACCATGAGTCAGGCACTTTCTATCTCCTACAAAATGCCGATGGAGATAAAAAGGACGCTGGCTCAGAACAATTCAATATAAATTTTGAACACTGGATACATACTTAATTTGTGGTATTATTACAGGATTTAGTTTTACATTTAACGACATAAGATTTGTTTTTTGTGGGTAGTTAGAATATAAAATGTCGGCTTTTAACGTACGACCAAGGATGCTTGTGGCATGTGTTAGTGATGTAAGACAAATAATGCATAATATTTTTGAGCACGCGTTCTATTTATAAGCTCTAATGCTCTAATTTTGAATTCTATTGATTAGACTTCACTTTGGTGTGACTAACGGACCTTTTAAAATGAATCGTTTAAAAAAATTTCACTTGCAATGCGTGTGAGTTAAAAACATTATGCCAAAAGGGAGATAAAAGATAGTACTATATCTATATCTGTTTTTAGTAGGTACTGTAAACGCAGTTTCAACTGGTTAATTATTTTAACGACTATTTACTTAACTGCGCCGGTTTTTTTTGTTTAAATACGAAGGGATATGTACTTAAACAAATGCTTAATACCCTATAGTTTTTTTATTACCTTGCTAAGAAAATATGACATATTATATGCATACTACTCCATTATTATGCCTAACACCAATTCGTGAAAGATCAGATAGTTTTAAATTAAATAAAAAGCTTTTTTAAGTCGAAAGATGTTTGACCGAGGAAGCAGAGTCCCAATTTTTCATGAAACAATGGATTTGGGTTGAAAAATGGCGTTTTCATATTACGTAGGGGTTTACAAAATCCTTGCCTCATCGGAATCGAGTGAAGTGGCAGAAAAAGTGGGCCATCGTAACCGTAACCGTTAGAATTTTGCTGTCTAGGCAGCAGCGGCGGCGCTACAATAAATATCCTTTTGAAATTAATTTGTATATATGGACTTTTTTCACAAATAATGCCAAACTGAATCGATTATTAATTATTATTAGAGCATTTTTATTTAAAATGTTTAATTTTGACATTAAGAAGTTAAAATGGGTTTAAATATTGTTTTGTAGAACTTTGATTTCTTCTCTTTGTATATTTCTTTTTTGTTTTCAATAATTTTATAGAATTAGTCTTCTTATACTATATAGAGTAGCTGTACATGTTTTAGATACCCTTGTCTTCAATTTTCTTTATTCCTTTTTATTTCTTCTGTTTTTTCTTATTGGTTATTTCGTCTTGTAACCATGTTTTCTTTGGACATCCTCATCTTCTTTTTCCAGCTTTTCCTCTATCCAATACCATTTTTATAATAAATTCTCTCGAACAATTTGCGCTCTCTCTTTGTACTCCAACTCTTTGTGGTGCTTTTGGTTTCTTGAATATGTCTTTTACCGCTTTGTTTGTAAGCCTTCACCAGATACTTTCTGCTATTCTGACACCATATTTCCAGTATATTTTCTTCTTTTTTGCCACTATCCATGTATATAGAACTACTGGTCCAACAAGTGTTCATTATGCTCTAATAAATAAAGCAACATAACCTTAAAAATACTTTTATTCTTAAAATATTAATAAATGCTTTCCTTTGAAAACAAGACGTTTTTCGGCAACAATCGTTGAATTGACCCACATACTTCCAATTTATTAAAGTCGCAGTTCCTACTTAAACATATTTTTTAAATAGTCTTTATGGGGCTTTTTAGAGTTTATTTGATTTGGAACAGTGTTGCTCAAATGTGTTTTCGTTATGTACCAGATTCCATAAATGTAGCAGATTCTTCGAATTCAATTTGCAGTGACGGTCTAATTATTGAAAAATGGATCTTTATAAAGAACGAACACAAACAGGAAGACAACAATATATATTTTACACGTCCACACTGCTATACACCGGGGAAGAAAAAATACTAGATTTTGCTTCGAGTGTACTATAGTACTAGATTCTTCGAGAACTGGCAACACTGGTTTGGCAAGGTTCGTATGTCCGCCCTATTTTGTGACGTCACGCCTATTTATGTGTGATGGACAAAATAACGTAGTTTTAAGCAGGAACATTATTTGATATACGGATTTGTTGACGTGTTGACCTCTCTTTTTAGCTACAGGCTTTCGCGGAAAACTCTCGCTGTCCTCGCGCTCACTAAGAATAGTACACCACAGAGACGCAATTAGGAAGAGCGCAGTGGCTTGATAAAAAATAGAGATTAAAACATGAAAATATTAAAAATATTAAAATTGAATTTATATTTGTTGGTTAGGTATATGTAATTTTAAAATAATATATTTTTTTTTAATTTAACTGGGTTTTCACTGCAATAATGAACCAATATATTTAATCTCAATAACTAAAAAATATACTGACAATTAGTTTGACAGAATTGTACCTTATTTAAAATTTTAAAAATAATAGCAGACGGTTGATCAAAATATGAATTGTGATTGGTGGATTTCATTTTTTTGCAGTGTTCTCACTAACTAGAATGGATATGAAATATATTCGTTGAGTTGAAGGTAATAACATACTTTTTTATTTTGTAATCTGTGCGCCAACACGATTACTCTACAACAAAAGTGTCAATTTAGTTGCGGTTTTGATTTTTTTTTTGATTACTTCTAACTGAGAACCCTATTGATTTTTAGAAATGTCAAATAAACTAGTTAAAATTTTTTGTCTTTTAGAATATTTTATTTCTCTAATTTATTATAAATAATACTGATAGTATTAAGGTATAAATGTGAATTTTACGCAAATAACATATAGGATTGGAAAGCACCGATGACTTTTGCACGGCTTTTAACAAATTCCAGAATGGAATTTTATATCATGAATAAAAAGGTAAATGGTCCAAATATCTTTACATGGGCAGGCTTAAGGAATAAATATCACAGTTATATTTATACAGATGAGCTTAAGAGATAAAGGGCCAAATATTTTTATTCGGGTAAGCTTAAGAAGTATCGAGTCTAAATATTTCTACACGGACAAGCTTAAGGGGTAAATTGCCTAAACATTTTTACACAGACAGGCGAAAGTGGAAAAGGAACAAAATATTGTGATATATGAGGCTTAAGGGATAAAGATATCAAATATTTTTACACGTACAAGCTTAAGACATAAGTCAAATATTTTTACATGGACAGGGTTTCATGCCCGTTGGGGCCTCATTTTTGTTTAGACGGGGACCACCAGGTTAGCGTCTCTCGAATTTCAACTTTTGTATAAGGTAAACTAGAATCAGAAGAGTATTTATCGATAAGAGAGAAATTATCGGCCATTTTTCATATTTTTAAACATTAGTATAGCTTTACCACTTTTTTAAACGCTTTATTAGTTAACTGTAAAAAATGCAAATTTAGTTATGAATTAAGGAACGGGTTCACTTGTAAATATAATTTTTTACTGTGAAACAACCTGCCCTTTTTGAAATATTAATAATTTTCAAATCCCCACTGAATTCTTATTTCCGTTATCTTCTCTCTGACCACCACTGGCTGGCTGAGCCCTAAGGGACGCGGTCGGCAGGTCGGACAAAGTGCTTCAACATTTAACAAGGACCTTCGAGGACATAAAGAATGCCGCGCATCCTTCACCAGCGTTTCCTCGATGTTCTTATAAAAGTGTCTCTTGAGGACAATAGATGGACGTGCAGCAAGTCTGATGGTTGGCATTAAACGATTTTTTACTCCCATCACGGAAGGGTATAAGCTGTGGTCTAGGTGAGAAGAAAATAATGTTAAAAGTAAATTTTTTTAGTGTAGTGCTAATGTGAATGTGTTTCATTTAATTAATTTACTAATAATTGTAAACAATCGTTTCAAAGAAGTGCATTTCTGACAAAATAATGAAACATGAGGTAACTAATTAGATATATTAGGTCCAGTAGTTGGACAAGATAAGTTTACTTACAATTTTGTATATGGTTTTTGCGCTTTTTATAGTTTTATGTGCATCTTTTCAGACATTACGTCTCAATTAGGATTGTTGCTGATAACAGAAACTCTTTCCTTGAACTGTTCTTTAACTCCAAAAGCGTTCTCTACGTCTATGTTTCAAAATGGTACTAATTTGACACGTGACCACATATATCTAATTACTTTCACTAAATTAAATTGTCATTATAGGGATTTTCCCGTATAATAATCAGAAATTAATTGAAATCTGTAATAACTGTTAATTTAATTGAAAACCAATTGCTTTACTCAGTGCTATTTAATTATCGAAAATACGAAATAATCCATCATTTTAATGACAATTCAAATTTAAATTCTAATTTAGCCGTTAATTACAGGATGAGATGTGTCGAAAATCGTACGGTTAGTCTGATAAACTATTTATGACAGTCGTACAGGATGGGCCTGAATTTACTTTGGAATTGCAAAGTTGAATAATTTGTTTTGTCTTTTTATAGTCTAGATTAGCGATTCTCAACCTTTTTTTGTTGCGACACACTTTTAATGATTTCAAAATTTGGCAGCACACAAAGAAAAAGATAAGTTTAAAAATTAGTTACTTACCTCTCACACTCCATAAAATAGTTTATGATAATAATTTTAAATGTGCTAAATAAAATAATATGTACTTCAAAAATAACAATACGTTTTTATTAAGGGTTTAAAAACAAGTTAATAATAAGTAGAGGGCGAAATATATGCATCAAAATATTACCAAAATATGCGCATATATATATATGCATCGTTTTTACCAAAAATATGCAGCTATTTTGTCCAAATGCCTAAATATGCAAATGCATATTTGTTAAAAATACTTAAAAAAAAAACAAAAGTAGGGGGTGGGTAGCTCAGTGGTTAGAGCGTTGGCCTGTGGCCTCAGGGGTCCCGGGTTCAAATCCCAGCTGGGCCAGGATTTTTTCACTTCCCTTATTTCATTGAACCCTCCATTCTTTCCTAAAGTTGTATTTAATTTTTGTCTAATCTTAGGGGCTATTTCACCAGGAACATTGTTACATTTATCGGAAACTGTTACAATAAAATTTGTTGAATCGCTTACACTTAAATTTTTCTTTTCCAATATAACATCATATATACCTTTTTACATAGTTAGATAGAGAAAAAAAAGCCCAATACTTTTAATACATTTAATGACCCAGCATTTTCTAATAGGTCCACTTTTAAGGTATAAATCAAATTTATACATTTCTGCAAAACCTAATGCCCAACAATGATTTTTACATATTTTAAATATTCGAACGATATTAGATAATAATGTATAATTACTTATAAATGTAATAATCCATTGAGCGTGTATATTTGCATATCAAGTAAGCTTTGAAAAACACAAACAAAAGACCTTATACTCAATGCCGTCCCAAATGTTCAAACTGCCTTCCATCATTTTGAACACATAATGCCAACCTTTCGCAGGTTGACAAAACAGCTCTTTCCACTTCCGCTCTAGATATGCTATGAATAACGTCTGTGATTCGTTGAATCATATTTTCCCTTGTACAAAAAACAAGATCTTTCAATCTTCCCCAAAGGTAGAAATCGAGACAGGTTAAATCCGGTGACCTGCAACAAAAACGAGGGGACAATTTTGCCTAATTAGAATTGAAAATAGTATTAATACGATCGTTAAAAACTTTACCATTGGTCTTTTACTATAGACATAAACAATAGGTACCTCGAAGGCCACTGAACTAGGCTACCTCATTCAATCCACCTATCAGGAAATGCGCGATCAAGAAATCTACGGACGTTTGCTGCAAAATGGGCTGGACAGCCAACATGTTGGAAAAACATTGTTCTTGTGGTTTCCAACGGCACATTTTCTAAAAGAAATGGTAAGTGATTATCCAAAAAATTTAAATATATTTGCCCTCTAAGCAGCTCATCCCAAAAAAAGGACCTATGATTTCAGTGCCTAAAATGTCGCACCAAACGTTCACGCTCCACCTTCCTTGGTGCTGCACCTCCTGCATCCAACGGGGATTACTGGCTGACCAATAATGCATATTGTGCATATTGATTCCACCGTCACTATGAAAGGTTGCTTCGTCCGTCCACAAAATTCGGGTTAAAAGGTTTCTGTCTTCCGCTATCATCTTTATCGACCAATGACAGTAGTCTAACCTCCTGTCGTAGTCTGCGACGGTCAAAGCTTGCTAAGACAAAGATTGCTTAGCACTATTAGGATATCATAATAATAATATATCTAATAATTACCTGTGTTCTTTCAATATTCGAAATACTGCAGTCTGAGGAATACCTAAATCTCTCGAAATTACTCGAACGCTTAGCTGGGGATTGAACTCTACGTACGCTAAAACATTGATGACTTTTTCCTCAGTTCTTCTTGTACCCTGTCTGCGGTATAAGGGGCGAAGGACACTTCCCGTGGTTCGAAACCGATTTGCTAAACAAGTAAACATTCTGATGCCGTACCGGCGTCTTTGAGGATATCTCAACGCGTACAGCCTTGCAGCTATAGTAGCATTTTGCAGGCACTCAAAATAAATAGCGATAATATCAACCGCCTATTCAAGCAACAAAGGCATTTAAAAAAAACACAGCGAATACTACAAAATAATGTTCTGACGTGAACATTGTTGATTTTTTGACATTGCAAGATTTTTTTTGTGTTTTCAAACTTACTTGATATGCAAATATACCTACACGCTCAATGGATTATTATACTTATAAGTAATTATGCATTCTATCTAATATCGTTCGATTATTTAAAATATGTAAAAATCATGGTTTTGGATTAGGTTTTGCAGAAATTTATAAATTTGATTTATACCTTAAAAAATGGACCTAGTAGAAAATGCTGGGTCATTAAATCTGTTACGTTTCTACGTTTTATTTATATTTTTGCTAAAATCTGCGGTTTGAAAAGATATATCCAAACGCGCTTTTCGCCAAAGTATTGGGTTTTTTTCTTTATCTAACTATGTAAAAAAGGTATATATCGTTTATTTAAATTTTTCTAAAAATTTCGTAAAATTTGTCAATTTTTAACTTAACGCCCTCTAGCGGCGTTCATAAAACCTAAGAAGCCACAGTTTATAAAGCTAAAAATGAGGCTGAAAAAGGTCTTCTAAACGAAACCAAATTCACTAAATTCGGTAAAGCCAAACCGGAGTTATGAGCATTTTTCCAAATTAAAGTTTAACCTTCCCCCACCACTCTATTTCACAACTGACAAAAATTACACCTAAAGTTTTTTTGTTCAGAAAACATTGAAGATTAAAATAGTACTATTTAAAATAGTACTATTTATCAATATACTTTACTTGGTATTTTTTTGAGAAAATTACATTTTTATGTTTTGACGTCACAATTACGCCCCCAGCAATTTCTCTTGGCCGTTTTTATTAAAAATATTTTTCCCCAAAGCTATACTATTATTAGTTTCTTAATGGAACACCCGGTATAAATGCCAATACATGACTTCCACGAATCTTTAATTCCTTCTAAATATGAACTAATTACATTAAAAATATGTTTGCCAGTTGTAAAATCAGATAACTCCCGCCAACATAAAAATTGATTAATTATATCATTTTCATTACTAAATCTAACGAATGCAATTATTTGAGCATTTCCTGTAATATCTGTTGTTTCGTCGATTTGTAGAGCAAAATTTGAATTTACAAGAGTTTTTGTAGTATGTTGCTTAATATTTTGCGACATGTCTTTAATTCTGCGATGGATTGTATCATTCGAAAGAGGTATTTTACAAATATCAATATCTACTGATCCACCAATCATTATAGAAGCCTTTTCAGACACACCGATTTGTTTTTCAAAAACTTTTACTTGCTTGAATTTTAAAGATGAATACTTCAAATTTCAAAAAATCATCATTGTATTTCCGATGAAAAACGTATTGTTTTGAGCAAGAAGTATTTTTACTTGTACCGGGCGTGGGCTTGCTAACGTTATCATTATCACTATTATCATCGTTAAGCTTTCTTTTGTTTAATCATTTATCTATTTCACGTGAAAATCACGTATATGTGCTAGCTGGGATAATGCCAAGAGATTAAAAAAATTAATCCCATTAACAACATATAATCCTCCTTGTTATTTATTGATTAAATTTAATTTGGTCAATGTTAAAATGCAACAATTTTGTCAGAAGCATAAGGTTTACTTTTATTTTTTATAAATAATATAACTTTTTTCATTCAACATTGAATCTACGAAGTGCGTATATATTATTTTATATGCCATAACCTTATTTATATTATAGAAACTTATTTTGCAAAGTACGCCTATTAAATGTGACGTTATATCTCCACTTTTACTGCACTTCTCTTACTATACTGTAAAATGTGTAATAACTACTAATCTTCTATTCAATTTGAATTTACAGTTGTCGGTTTTGACTTTGGTCATTCACATGGAATATAAAGTGTAGAACGTGGAACCTCTATGTGCTTTGTGGGTTGCATGACTTTTTTTATTTTTTTTTTGTACTTTAAAAATTCTTCTTTCGTATTGTCCCGTGTTCGTCATCCTGTCCTAATTTGGTTACAGCATCTTGCCTTAATTTCCTCTTCAATATTTTAGTGTAAACATCATTAATACGATCACAAATAAATGACTTTATAATAAGCACAGTGTTAGTTCTTGTCTTCCTTGTGGATAGATAAAATGGTAATATTTAAAATTTAAATCAATTTGGTACCTTATTCTCATACGAATTTGAGGTAATTCTCGAACATAAAGTTTCCGTATAGGTGATGGTAGAAAACGTGCGCTCCAATTTTCCAGATTGAAAGTAACAAGCCGGTTCTAGAAAATGAAATTGCGTCTCCCCACCTATATATCGCCGTCGTCGACGTCTCCGGGAAGCGGTTTATCTGACGCGCCGTTGATAGTTTAAACACATAATAACAGATGTCCGTGTCTATCATCAGGAAAAGCACACAATGCCTAAATGTATCCATTAAGCTAATAACATTTTTATAAGCCGATCGATCGATCGGATTTGGCCTAGATTTAGCGGGCGCTTCGAAGATTTGAAAGGCGGCCTATCGGATAGGATCGAATCGGATCTCTGGTGACGTTTGAGAGACAGAAGCTACTTGATGTCGTTACGGTGCCGGTCCGTGGTGAGATCAGAGGATAAAAAGGAAAAGGTAAATGTTTTTTGAGATGCAAGAAATTTGTTATTTGAAAGTATTCGTTAAATTCTTGAAAAG
This sequence comes from Psylliodes chrysocephalus, assembly GCA_927349885.1. Classification (NCBI taxonomy): domain Eukaryota; kingdom Metazoa; phylum Arthropoda; class Insecta; order Coleoptera; family Chrysomelidae; genus Psylliodes; species Psylliodes chrysocephalus. The sequence goes on from OV651825.1 coordinate 11,662,954, forward strand.
CTCGCAAATAAATCTTTTTAGACATTTACCTAAAGCGTAAGGAATTTTTTGTGGTGTCTGACGCTTAATAGTCAAATAAGCATTCTAATAGAAAAATAATACCATCAAATATCTTAGAAATTTTCTTTCTAAAATTATTAGGATATTATAACTGCTAAAGCGAACAAAATTTTGAATGCAAATACAGAATACCTTCATGTTTAAAGGTGGAGTGTAAAAATGACAACTATTTTAACAGGTAGTTTATTTTATTTAGTACTGAAATGTTCTAGATTGAGATATCTAGTTAAATCTTTTATTTCACTGTATATTACGACAATTTAGATTTTAATCGTCCAAAGAACTTGCAATTCACCGTTCCCATTATTCGACAATTACTCATGCGCAAAAAAAACGCTGGACTTTTAAATCTAGTAGTTTTCAAAACACTTTTTGCTATCTTTTAGCCTCGTAGTACAACTGTTAGTTTGGCTACAATGATTACCTGTCATTATTCCCTTAAAAAAGTATCATTGATTCTATATAGTAGAGAGCCAGTAAAACTTTTATGGTACACATTTGCACAAGGCTGCATTATAAATATATCGTTAATTATTAGCCTGTAGAGCAGTGATAATCAAAGTTTGCTCCGCGGACCCCTGGGGCTCCGCAAAGCCTTTGTGGGGGCTCCGCGAAGAAAATAATGGTAATAATAAAACAGAAGCAGTACTATCGCCACAAAAGGGAGGGACCTGGCTTGAGGACCCTAACTAGCGGAATAAAACTTGGAAGTAAAAACGCTTAGTTTTTGGAAAAAAAAAACTGGTGTAGAACCAAACCAGACTTAGTGTAATTCTTTAATAAGGTAATCGAGTACACGAAATCATTTTTGATGACATTTTTTAGTGGTCGAAAACTTTTTTATTTCGAGAAAACTTAAAAAAAAATCGATTTTTTATAAAACATGTTTTTTAACGTCTTCACCGCTATATCTCGGAAAATAGTCGTGCTATCGAGGTATTTTTTTTACATATTGAAATAGACAATAATAATTTGTTAAAAAAAATTAACATTGTTATTTTCAGTAGCATAATTTTAAGCAAACGAGAAAAAAGTTTATTTCTAAAAAATTGTACATATATGCTGCGAACAAATTGAAGGCAATAGTCGAAAAAAGTTTTTAGAATAAAAACTTTTTATGTATCGGTAATAGTATCGAGTCAGCGATTTTTCTTAAACGGGCCAAAATCATATTCTTGCACGCTCGGCTCCGGCCGGCGAGCGCGACCGGTGAACGGTCCCGGTCGGTCGGGACGTTCTGAGGTTCTGATAATAGGAGTCGGGCTTATTTCAATTTTCAATAACTCTAAAACAGGTAGGGATATAAAGCAGATGCAAAGGTAAAAATATAATAAGAGATCCAAAAGATAGGTATATAAATACATATAAATATCAATCTATGTTATAAACTAACCCCATATACTTACCCAATTAGTAGTATATTAAACATTTTTAATTGAATTAAACTAAAAGTGTAAGAATAAAGTAAGGGTTATCGTTGACATATTTAGTATTTAGATGCTACATTAATAGCACTCTAATTCGTCATCTTCTGGATCTACGTCGATATCTTTAATAGTGTTGTTGCAGGAACGACATTTACACTGGTTACAACATTTTAGGCCTTTTTTAACACAATTGCATTTTCGATTGTCACAGATAACTTTCAAAATCTTCATTTCTTTCAGCACTTAGCATTCTCCAAAGTAAATCGATTGTCTCAAAAAAAAAATACCAATATTTAAATGTTTTTGATGAACCGCAACCTAAGTTTACAAATTCTGCTACAACTTTGTTGTGATCTTCAAGAAGGTAAGAAAGATCTTCTAAGTTACCTGCTTCGTCAATTTTTGATTTTATTACTCTGTCCATTTCTTTTTTCAGCTCGTCAGTAAAAAAATTTTGTGCTTTATTTTCTTCGTACCATTTATTTAGTGACTTGTAAAATAATCGAGACATTGAATCGACTGCTAATGTTAGGCTTCGAATAGCGCGATAGTACTGCTTTCTATCGAGCATTAGACGACAAGAATTTTCTGGGTAAATATTTGTTTCGACAAGAATCGAAGTAAGTCCACCATCAACAAAAATATAACCTATACTTGCAATAAATGCCATTGTTAGGTGCATCCCACCAAGTTGCAAAGTCACTTTGCCAGACAATTCTGAAGGTTTGTTCCACAGTATTTCGCGCGCCTTGGAGTAAATAAGTCTGCGGTTATTACAATATGATCCTGATTCAGTTTTTTTGCTAACTGTACTAACCTTGCCATTGCTGTAAAAATTGTGTCAAATTCTGTTGCGGAGGGAGCATTCAAAAAGGAAAGGTATGTAATTGATGAAACTGGAATACAGAAAAGAATACTCATTCTGGAGTAATTTCAACAATCGCCAAAATAAATTAATCTTTTTCGAGCAATTTGAATTTTCTCGAGATATTGTTGGTAATGTTATGTGAGCCATTTCATTATTCAGTCATGCTCTAACCCTCCAAGTCCCTCTGTCTTATTTGGCCTTTAAGGCTCAACTTGTCCGATTATTATACATAATTAACCCCCTAAAGACCAAACCTAAGTGACGACTATGGGGGAGGTACTTTCGCGAACATATAACGTGATAGTGTTTCTAATTTTTGGCGAGAACGTTCTGGATCCTTCACCATAATTTTAAATTGGTATATAAATATTGGTGGAGAATAACGCTGTATTAGTTATTATATGGACAGTGAAGATAAACAGTAATTAGTAGATAGACAGTGGTGAATATAAATAGTGAACGATTCAAAGACATTCGAAATATCTATAAATTAAAATAGTAGTGTTATAAAATAAATAATTGTTTAAATAAATTATTAATAAATAAACTGTTGTTTAAAATAAACAAACATCACAGTATATAATTTTCTAAAGCCGAGGAAACTTACTGTTCAGATATATCTGAGTGTAGAATTTAGTTTGTCAAATTCTGTATGAGTCTCTAGATCTTCTTAAAATTTGATAAAATATGTTTTACAACATTGAATAAAAAGAAATTGTAATATTTGGATTATAACAATATACAATTGAAATTCTGATCACTTCAAATTACAAGTACATCGACAATCTCAAAAGGGACACCATAAATTTCTTAAACGTATTGCTTATAAATTAAATCGTACCTAGGGTTAAGCCGATAGAGAATTATTAGCACTCCTTAACATGTCCATAAAACCCAGACACCAAAAACGTGCATCTCAACACTTTATATAATATTCTTCACAATAATGTCCATGCTGCTGAATTACCCCACTAAATCAATCTTCATGTTCTTCCCAGATACACATTCGTTTTTAGTTTGATCGAGAGTTTCTATGAACTTCTATACAGATTTAATAATTAATTCATTGTGTCAAATGTAAGAAAATACATAGTCTTGCTACACACTCAATAGACGAAAAATTACGATTTTAGTAAATTTTTTATCTTTAATTAAAATAGTCAATTCTCTCTACCAAAACTAAGGGAGTATACATTGCCGTATTAAAACCACATTGAACCATCTGCATTACATGTTTTAGACTTTATAATAAATATTTTTGGTAAAAAAGTATGATAAACATCTGCGAAAAAACAATTATTTCAGTTATTCCATTAAAATTATTATTATTATAAATTTTTAAAACAGAAAATAATCACGCCAAAAAATTATTCCTACAAATAGAAGTGTATTCATATCTTTTACAATTAGATAATTACTATCAAACTGCACATAAATGGGTTTGAGTTTGAAAAGTGGTCAGTCTGAATTTAAGATTTTTACACGGTGTAAAGTGGGTGGGTTTGGGGGTTCTGCGTGATTGGAGGCGGTGATTTGTGGGATTCGGTGACATAAGAGGCAGTGTGAAGTAAACAGCACTGAATAGCACAAAAGATGAATTTAGTAAGTAACACCGTTGCACAATATTGCTAAATGAACAATAATACTAAAATTTCAAATAAATAAATAAAAAAATTAAGGAAAATAATAATTTTACTTTTAAAATGACAATTAACGTTCGCTCGTTAACCTGCGTTCCAAAGGAGAGAGCAATTCTATTATTCTATGATGGAAATAAGGGAATACAAGTCACATCAGTGTCGATTTTATAAAGGCAGCTAAGGAAAATGATATTCACATAATAAATCTACCAACTCATACCATTCACAGGTTAAAACCTTTAGATGTTGCAGTAAATAAATCTATGAAGGATAGAATTATTGATCAAGAGTTGGTAAAATATCAGAGAAACAATCCAAGGAAACTTATTCCCCAACATCTATTCTTTGACATCCTAAATAAATATATATAAGCGGTTGCAACATCTTTAGTGACAAATGGATTTAAAAAAATGTAGAATATTTGATCAGGCGCATTTAGAAATGGCAAAAACACGAGTCAATCCTTCAAACTTTGATAAAAATCTGTTTTTACCTGAAGATATGAAACCGATCAGCATAGACTGCAATTATAAAATGAACTTGAGGCAAGAAATGAGAACAGCGATCAAATACAGGAAACTGCAAGTGCTAAAAATCAGGTGAAAAATACAGAAGATATTCATGGTGAAGAGGAAAATATAGAAATGAAAACATCGGGCACGGTGGTGTAGCGGTCTATCGCGCTTATATTCATTTATAGGCAAGTTTATGAGTCTGAGACTGCTGGGTTTCGAATCCCAGACCAGACCATGTGGATTTTTAATTAAATTGCATGGTTCGGTTTAGGATTTGATGTGTGGCGTATTAATAGAAATTCAATTTCTGTTGATATGACATGCAGATTAAAAAAATTCGCCATACATTACCGTCTCGATGATGGTGGGTGAGGTTTTCCGGGTTTTCCTCACCTGTAAGTTAAATGGCACCATCAATCATCTTTAAGTCGCCCCGGAGCGCCACGGCAAATAATAATAATAGCCGTCCCTTCCCCCGGACAAGCTCAGCTTTTGGGGTTAAAATTCACTCGTAAGGGGGTGAATTAGGGAGAGTATTATTATTATTATTATTATTATTATTATTATTATTATTATTATTATTATTACTTAAGTTACATGGACTGCAAATGGTAAAACCTCAGGTAATACTTCTTTTGAGAAGATTTTGTTACGTTACGTCAATACAGGGAATGCAGGGAATACGTCCCAAAAAAACATAAACACCGTAATCAAAAGAAGAATATGTAAAGCAGCCGAAATTATAACTAATTATAACTAAAGGCTACCTACAAAAAGTCGAAGCAGAAAATGCATTAAAACAGAAAAAAGAAGCGTAAAAACAAAGGAAGCAAAACAAAGTCCAAAAAGAGCACATTACAGAAGATGAAAATTATGATAATGGCAGCAGCTCAAGCTACGAATGATTTGCATATAAAAAAGTTCCAAGAAGAAAAAAAAAAAAAAAAAAAAAAAAAAAACGACAAAATTCATATAGTAGTGACTGAAGTGAATTTGATTATTCTAATTTATACGAATCTGAATCTTGAGCAATAGAAGAGGATTATGTAAGTATATTGTACAACGTACTGTATTTGTTAAAGAAAGATATGCAAATCCAGTAAAAGTTTCCCTAATGAAAAACTATGAAAAACTTGGTAATTCTTGGAGATGACCCAAAGTGGAAGATTCGATATGGTACGATGATGCAGAAGTAGTAAAAATTATACCATTACCAAAAGTGGTGAACCATAGGGGCATATTTGACGTACCATTGATAAATAAACATAGGCATAAAGTTGTTAAGTTAGTTAAGAAATAAATGCCATCATAATCTACAGAACTATCTTACTCTCACAAAAACAAGACTAGGTTAACCAAATTTGGACGCAAAATTTGAAGAATCATAAAGTATGACCCAAGTTACCTTCAACAAAGTTTCTTATTTTACAAAGAGGAATTTAAGCTAGGTGTTTCACTTGTCCCAAGTTTCGGGGTAAGTGGGATCTCCGCTAAAGTTTAAAAAAAATATATACTTCAAAAAGTATTAAGGTTGGAAGAAATTCAATCATCACAAATGGAAGCCATATAAATATGCTAATTAATATCCAAAATTTTATAAGTTATCTTAATTATTGTAAAGCTTTAAAGGGCCCCTTTTTACATTGATTTTGGGTACTGACAGAATTTGTACAAATTTCAGAATGTTATTTTTCTTATCTTTAACGGAAACTTTCTTATGGACCTCAAGTCTGCAGCTCTACAGGGTGAGCTTTTAAAAGAAGTCAAAAGTACGGAGTGCAGAATTAATTTTTTTACATATATTTTTACCACTCTTAAGCAATTTATGTTTTTTCCATGAAATTTATGGCACATCTTACAGTTTCATATAGTTTGTTAATGCTTGCTTGCACTTTGTAAAATAAATTATACAGAGAGTTCAAAAAATGAAGAATATCAGTTACTAAAATAAGGTACATTTTTCATGTATTACTATAGCTAAAATAAGACCAACTGATCCATTTTTTGTTTTATATAACATTGGATAATTTTTATAAGTAATATAGGGTGTGACAGAACTACATAAACAACTAATAATTGCAAAAAAAAACAAATTTAGCGAAAAAACTTGGTATATCTTCCTGAAATTGAAGCGAAATTATTTTTTGCATGTATTATATATAACGAACCAAATTTCATTCTACTTGAATAAATGATTCAGAAGACATATTCTAATTAAAAAGCAATTTCCGATTTTTATCTACTGTACAGATGTCGGTCTACTACCTTTTTTTATTTTTGTAGATTTAGTACGTTAAGGTTAGATAAAATAAAACTATATACAAAATCTTATACAGTTTTCGCGGTAGTAATTTATTTAAAAACTTCCTAGTAAAAATACTAAAGATATTTAATTCTGGCCAATTCTTGTTGATTAGCTATTGCACACCCCTGTATATCAAGGAGGGTCGAAAACAATGAATTTGTTTTTCAGTGTGAACAATTTAAACCTACATTATTATGGTGTCGAATAAATTTACGAATAATTTAAAGCACATGTTATTTATACGGTATAATGACATTCAAGAGGATCCCATAACTGGGTATTACTATACATGTAAGACTGATGCAAGAAGTATAGGCACGTGTGCTCATATTTCTAGTGTTTCGTAGTACCTAAGATACGCATGATACAAAAATAATATGAAGTACCCTTCAAGTGTTTTATTAACAACTATTTTAGATGCTGCTGAAAGGTTTATATTTAATGTATGTAATAGTTTCTATTACTGATTTATAATTCTATGTAAAAAAATATTATTATTTGCACTATGAATTATAATATAATTCTGTCACACCCTGTATTATTAATAAATATTATCTAGCATTTAATATAACAAATAAGCGATCAGAAATAATGTTCTAATTATGATAATATATGAACTATATGTTTTATTTTACAAAATGCCATGAGGCATTAACAAAATATATACAAGTGTTAGAGGTGCTATAAGTTTCATGGAAAAAACATGAATTACTTAAGAGTAGCAGAGATATTATATGAAAATATTAATCTTGTATTTCATACTTTTGACTCCTTCTAACAGCTCACCATGTAGAGCTACAACTTGAGGTCTATAAGAAAGTTACCAGTAATGACCTGAAAAATAACACACTAAAATTTAAACAAATTCTGCCAGTACCCAAAATCGGAAGAGATCTGACAACATAAAAAGAGCCTACCGTCAGGATGATTTAGCGGCAAATTTAATGTAAACAAGGAGTATGTATTCTATCCGACATCTTTGTGAATGATTTTAATATTGCAATTTTTAGCAAATGCACTTATTTAGTCCAGTTTCTTGAATTTTTGTCTTGAGCGTAACCACTGCCGTAACATTTGAATATAAATAGGCTGTTTTACGGTTGGAGAGGGCAGTATATAGATAGATATTGTTGTATTAAGATAAATTATCAAAGCAAATTAGTATATAAAATACAAATAAATTAAATTATAACATACCTTAGTGTCAATAAATTAAATAAAAAAACTCTTTAAATAAACACCACATTATAATAAAATTGTACAAATCACCGCCGACTAAAAACAATAAATTTAAACAGAAAAAAATTCTCAATATTCTGAAGATCTTTTTGGAACACTCATTATTTAAGATGACTTTATCCATTGGAATTTGACTTGATTTTCTTCGTTTTATTACAATATGCAATTTATGATGCCACCTAGATAACTCAGTATACACGCCTATGAAAAGGACTTTGTTTACGTAAAACTAAAAAAAATTATGTACTGTAAATCGAGAATGATGTATTATTTTCCCTGCCTCACGTGAAAGTATAAAATCTTAAAAAAAAAGTCATCCATCACCGTAAAGCAGAGTTACTGAAAATACGACAAGTATACGGCCAAGTTTGGACTGAATTATGAATGTTCACTAAAAACAAAAATACTTTTTAAACTTTCCAACTTGGGCTATAGGAAAGAATTATTTCCATTTGGGGTTTGTTTTTCTGGTAAATATTTTATGCATTTCTACATTTAACAAATAAAAACGAGTAAGTTAGATGCTTAAAATTGCATTAATCCTGGAAAGTTGACGAGTTCGTACTCTGGAATTCTTTCTCTCGGGGGAATTCTGAAACTTATATTTTCCTGTTTGCCCCTTTTCAAAGATGTTGATTTTGGCGCTTGTTTACTCTTTTGAGTTTATTATTTATATACCGGTAACATTTTAGAATGTTCTAATAATGTGTATAAGCCTTTAATCCAGCAGATACTCTTTCATCTAAAATTACGAAGATTAATTTTAATATGAATGGTCCGGAAATTCGCTTACTATATTTTGAAATTTGATATGCATAACAAAAAAAATGCTAAGTGCTCAGTGCGAAGAAATGGTATTTTTTAATGTGAATTTTTTTAAATAGTTAAAAACAGTATTATGAACAACCGGAGTTCCTGTGTTGTAAATTGTAAAAATACTAGCAGTAGTAAAATGGAAATTAAATTAAAGACATAAAGTGATAGCTGTAGTAAGAAAAAGTACCTTTATTTTTGTAACAACAGTAATAATGAAAATAGGAGACATCAGAAAATTGAAAGGTTTTAAATAAATTATTAATTATTTTTTTTATGATCTTCTTCAATGTTCCTTACATATTCAGCAAGCACTACGTTTCTGCTTTTAGTTATCGTTAAATTTACCTATAAATAAAACCTTAACGATAGTAACATCAATTTAATAATAATTGTAAAATAGAGTTGAGCGATATTTCAAGATATTTCTTCTTTCGATTACGGTGTTTATGTTTTTTGGGAGGCATTCCCTGCATTTTCTGTGTTTTCCTCCTGATTTTCAGCACTTGCAGCTTTATATATCTGAACTCTGTTCTCATTTCCTACCTCAAGTTCATTTTCTAATTGCCTTCTATGCTGATCGGTGTCATATCTTCAGGTAAAAACAGATTTTTATCAAAGTTTGAAGGATTGACTCGTGTTTTTGCTATTTCTAAATGCGCCTGATCAAATATTCCACATTTTTTAAATCTATTCGTCAGTACAGATGTTGGAATTGCTTCTAAGCATTTATTTAGGATGTCAACGAATAGATGTTGGGGAATAAGTTTAGTTGGATTGTTTCTCTGATATTTTACCAACTCTTGATCGATCCTATCCTTCATAGATTTATTTACTGAAACATTTAAAGGTTTCAACCTGTGAATGGTATGAGGTGGTAGATTTTTTATGTGGATATCATTTTCCTTTGCTGCCTTTATCAAATCGACACTGATGTGACTTGTATGCCCATCATAGAATAATAGAATCGTTTTCTCCTCTGGAACGAAGGTTAAAAAGCATTTGGTAAACCATTTTAAAAATAAGTGAGCCTTTATCCAACCTTTCTTTGTGGCACTGTAAGCGGTTTTGTCTGTTTCGTGCTGACTAACCTAGGATTCTAGATTCTAGAATATTTTGATTTTTAAAAATGCACTGTTTTGTACCTGATGCAGAAATACGTAATGAAACTGATGTATCTTTTTTTCCTCAACTGGCAGTATTGTTCTGGTACCTCTGGCTTCCACTATTTTTGTCTTACTTCGGTCACAGCTAAATGAAGTTTTATCACAATCAAAAATCTGCTGTGGTTTGTACTCCAATTTCGAGTCTTTTATTCTATTGGCCAGAAGATCATAGAACCCATAGACTGTGATTGAATTAATCTGCTTTATTCGCGCGGCTTCTACAGTATGTGGATTTTTATTTGAAAAATTAGGTTGTTTTGAAAACGTTCCACTCCTGGTCGGCCGTCTTTGAAACGGGTTCTTAAGTTATTATCGTGTACAAACGTTGGCACTACATCTAATCTAATCTATAACTGTTATCGCCTCAACCAGCTTTATTTTCCTCTCTCCCAGTTAAAATTTGCCACCACCACCTTTGATACCAGTTTTCCCCGCAAGACATTCATGTCCGCCTGAACCATCCAAATAGTGTTTTAAGGTAGTTCTGGGAATTCCATAAAACTTTGCTGTCCCTCTTTGAGTCCTGTGCCCATTATTTACATCTAGGACAGCAACTCAAGGCTTCTTCTCGTGTAGCATATGCCTGCTCCTTTCTCTGTCTTTCAAATCTAGAAATACAAAAAATATTGGTAATTACGGAAATTATGGCCTCGAGGTAACTGGGACATAGTGGTTCCAGTTGCCCTTGTTCAAGGGTGCCAGTTGCCCCATTGAGAAGAAAAATCTATGTAACTCGGACCGCCGTCACCAAACTTAAATGCAATGTTTGTGATATTTTTTAGTCGAAACATATTATTAAATATACTTTTTATTTATTGTCTTTAAATTTTAAAAATTACCACTAAAGACGTGCATTATCGGAACAGTAGCGACACTCCGTGTCCCATCGCTTTCGACATATAGTTTTCTACAATCGATTTCTACTGTAGAATTCTGTAAACGCTTTGCCGGTACTCCGTGTGACAGTCGATTCATGGTCAAAACATCGGACATTCTCGGAGGTTTACTAACCGATCTAAAAATGTTTGCATGAATTATAGAGAGATTAGTTACTTTTTGCCAAGTATGTCAATTTCTGACAGATAAGGTGCCGCTTTGGTTTTGATTTTGAGTTTGTGTTATCTAGTTTTTGCTTTGATTTGTAATAATGGTCCCTTTGTTTGTGGCCAATATATTAGCTGCTGAAAAGGAGGAACGACTATAACATCTTCGTTTGGAAAATATAGATAGGCTAGTAATGAGAGAGACAAGCGATCCATTCTCTATAGAAAATGTAAGATTTGTAGAGTTATTTCGATTAAATAAAGATATGTCCCAGTATAAAATGGAATTACGTCGAGAGCTAAAGGGGAAAAACGGCCATTATAAACACCTTCTCAGGGGAATGGATTCGGTTTCCTAGAACTTTATAGGAAAAACAACAAATTTAGTTATGTTTTATAGAAGCAAGAAATTTTCCAGGGATAATTGGAGCAGTAGATTGTACCCATGTTGAAATCCTGCGACCAAATGAAGAGAAAAATAAGTGAATCGGTTTTTTTCGAAAAGGGCACATCTACTTAAATTTAATTCATTTGTGACCTTTTCCAAACTTATTTACAATAATAGTGACTGACCTTAAGTGAACTTGCAATAACTCTCTAATAACGTTTTCCGTAACTGATATTTTCTTCTTATTTTTATAGATTTGACAGATGTAAAGGAAGTGACTAATGGTACGTATGGCAGATATTGTAACAATTAAATTTGTACCCAGAACTAGGATAAATAATAAATAGTCCACACATAAATACTGGCGGTCCCAATTACCCAACATTACCTTATACTTTAAGGATGTTAATAAATCCGCAAAATGTTGCCTTTTGTAACAGTCCCCTAAAAAGTATATTTAATTGAAATATAATAAAAAAAAATCAAGAAAATACTTTATCTTAGAACATTACAAAGACTAAAGGAAAGTCCGTTTCAATGTCTCTCACCATTACATTAATTAATTATTTAGCCCGGAGAGATAACAACGTTTGAAGGCGACACGGACTAAGCAACCGGGTCAAATAATGCACAACTATTAATCAGTAAAGACAATTACGTCTAGTTATCGCGACATTCAGTGAATTGTAATGGCTTCTCCAATAAACATCATGGAGCGTTTCCATAGTGGGCTGTCAGCTGTCTGTGTGTATTCTCTCTCGGACATAATTAAAGACATCACCACCTACACACTGAAAACGAGAGATGGCTAATTATTGCATGGATACTGAAAATGTAATTGGAACCCGAATTTCGTCAACCATGGTTAATAGTTGTTTCTAAAAGCTACACTAAATTTTCTTCAGAAATATTCATTGTACTTATAATATTGTTTGGTATGTGGTATGCAGTGATCCATAAAAAAGTGAAAAAACTCACTTATGTCTACTACTTTTTTTAAATGATAGTTTGGATTTAATCCAGAGTCGTCTGTAATAATCACGGACGTGATTCCTTTTTCTGTATTTGTCAGTCGTAAATCAGTTAATATAATACTTGTTTAAGTGATAAAATAAAACTAAAAAATAAGTTAGTTTTGAGCAGTAAAATTAACAATCATTTTGAAAATTGGAAATTATCATAGATTTGCAGTACATTTTAGTATCACTGATACAAAATAAAAGTTGTTAGATTTGTACATAGTAGACAGTTCAATCTAAATAGCTTAAAATAGTTTTTAATAAAAGTTATTAGATATTATGTTTATAGTTCAATGTAAACATTTTTAAACAGTTTTATCTTAGTATTGTTAAACTCTTTGAAAAAGAGTTTTTTTTTTTCTAAAAATCTTTCTAATTTTAATTCATCAGCTGTTTTGTCTGGAATTTTGCCTAAATATTTGTTTAATTTAACGAATAATATTAACAAATTATTGGGATCTAGGCATTTCAGAAAAATAAACAAAACATTTGTTACTATACGTATCAATGGTTGAAAAATGCTTTAAATCCTCGTTAAAAGTCCAATTTTGTCGTCTCAGTAGCGATATATGGCTAAATTACACCAAAATTCAAAATTTAGCTTAAAGGACTAAAATCGTTTGAGAATTGATAATTAATTAAGTTAATCAATTAAATATTACTTCTAATTCATGGGTGGGACTTCTTACTCGGCCATTCACTGTTGGGTTTTTATTTACAGTGCTGTTCCTAAAATGGAGCTAATAACCTTAATATCTGACGTCGATGACACCAAAATAAAAAAAATATATACTGGAGTCTGACTTGCAGAAATATTATTTGGATAAGAAAGAAAAATTGGAATTTAAGGCTTACCAATAAATAATCATTTGACACTAAACAAAAATTAATTATCACTTATGATTAATTAATTTTTCCAGGAAATTATTTATCGATTCGGCACTAACTGACCACAAAAACACTTGTTTTTAATTCGATGCGATGGTTATACAATCCTTATTAATATATGGCATCATTGGTTGGGGAGGTGTGTATGATAGCACATTGAAAGATGTTCATGTAATACAAAAATGGACTTAAAGAATAATTTACAAAAAAATATTTTATACCCTAGTAACGCACTTTACGATGATTCTAATATATATGAAATTCTGTTATTTTTGAAAAAATCTAAAATTACGTTAAAACCTCATGAGCATCCCTACAATACACGTCGACCTGAAGCTATTTTATTTCCGATATCAGAAAAAAGTATCGGCCAAAGATGTAGTGATTACTTGGCTCCTAGAATCTTTATTTTGGTACCTCAAGAAATAAAGGACATTCCGTTGGACAGTCGTTACAAAAATAGAATAAAAATCAAGAACGTAAATTAGCAAGTGATGTTATAAATCAGTCAAATCAGTCTTAAAAAATGTATTTGCCTATTTTTTTTTCTATTTCTACTATACACGATAATAATTCTATATTTCCATTTATATTTTTATTATTATTTGTATACTAATTTATAGATCTATTTTATATTTTATATTTTTTTAAAATTTGTCTAATAGTTTTTTTTCTAAATGTTTAAATCTTTTTTAATGTTTAAATTCATTTTTGTTCTCTCTTTGGTTTTATAGGGACATATACACAGACCCGTTTAATGTTTCATGTACGTATCTCTAACTATGAGTTATGTATATGTTCTTTTTTTCATGTACAAGCAGTTTTAAACTGCTTCTGTGATTAGCCTCTATTGTTTATTCTCTTTTTTTAATTGTATTTATATTGATGTATTTTAATAAACATTATTATTATTGTCATGAAATTCCTAAAGCCTACCCTGTGTACGCGCGCCCTTCAGATGGCAACCGACTCGTGCTCGAGGCGCCGGAACGTTCGGGAATGCCTGACGCTGACGCACTAGAAACGGCTAGAACGAGCGGAGATTGCCGTTTAGTCATAGAAAGGGAATGTTCGAGAGCCTCTGGTGTCTTCTATTAGCAGAGTTGGACTAATATAAATAGCCGACGTATCAACGCACAGTTTAGTTTTAGTTGAGGGCATTGTAATAAAAAGTTAAAGTGTAATACATAAATTAAAATTGTTAGTTAGTGTCTAAGTATTATATAAATTATATAGTACGTCTGAAATAAATTGTAAATAGTGTGTTTTAAATAAATAAACTATAAATAAATTAGACTATCCTTACATTATTATATCCTAGCGTTACATTTATGTAACAGTACAATGCCTAACCTAAAAAAATTTCTATTTGAAAAAATATCAAGGCTAGTGTACACAAGAAATATGTGTTCATATACAGGGTGTTAAAAAAAAAGTGTCACAAAATGAAATGGTGAATAGTATGACCCAAAATAAGCAGAAAAGTCTTAATAAATATATGACCGCAAATTAACGGTTTCGGAGATACGGACCATTTTGTGTTTATAACAATTTTTTATTATTATAAAAAAACAATGATATTTATAAACAATCAATAACAACATAGAGTTAAATGAGATGTTCAAATACTGACGTAGCGCTTCCCTCGCATTGCCATTTGCACGACCGTACATAAAATGCATGTCAGCTAATTCAATATTAGTGTAAACAGGCATAACATAAATTTATAAATTTATTCACCCACAACAAAATAATAACTGCAAATAGTATCTATGAAAAAACATCGGTAGACTCCGATAAGAAAAGCAAGTTTTTGAGAATGAAAAAAGATAATCAAAAAATGATACAAAACACAAAACACTCCGTATCTCTAAAACCATTCATTTGCGGACATATGTTTATTGAGACTTTTCTGCATATTTTGGCCCATACTACCCCCCGTTTTATTTTGTGACACTTTTTTTTAACACCCTGTATAATAATACTATTTTTATACAAAATATGACATGACATATTTACATACTTTTTATCAACGAATTTCATAATTTCTAGACTATTTTCTGTTTTTTTTTTGTATTTTAACATAGTTTTAGCACATTGAATAACGCCTTCTGACAGGACCTGGACGTGTTCTTAATCGAAAATTTATGCTACGTGCGACAGAAGATTCGTTTAGATGGCACTCCTTTACTGTTACATAATTATAACTCTAGGAGCTAATAGGTTAAGGGACAATTTAGTTCAATAAAAGTAATAATTATGAATTTGTATCGTAAAATTGTAAATTGAAACCCGAAAAGTCAGAGAAATATCTGAAATAAGTGGCTGAATATATTAAAATTCGGAAACAAATCTCAAAAATCCCCTTACGAATTATTAAGACCATCGCCGAACTCCAAAGGTAAAAACAAACAATTGGAGATTTGAAAAAAGCCTGTCGCAACTGCGGAATGATCCATGTTTTTTAGATATATATCCTTTCTTCTAGAAAGAAGGAGGATATTATTTTCTTTCAGGATCTTTAAGGAAGGAGAATATTATTTTGTCTCAGGACCTTTTTTTAGGAGTCACTAGGAGAAAGGAAGTTATGATTTTGCTTGAGAACCTTTTTTTTAGAAATGTGTTTAGGTCTCCGTCAAATATTTCGCTTTTCAAAAAAAGATTCCGTCGCCAAAAAAGTTTAAGAATCACTGTTCTAGACCATCCACGACTTTGTCGAAATTCCTAGACAGAAATTTGATGTGCTAGTTCTGGCCAAACACCATTCAAACTCTCACAAATCTTCTAAAAAAAAAAAGCAAAACAAAGCAGTGGTTTAAGCAGTATAATACTTAAAAATCGCTAACTCTTATTGACTATGACTATTTTGACAGATAAAATAATCAACTTAAACTTTATTGAACATTATCGTCTTTAAAAATGTTGAAGTCTATTTTTCTAAAAAGTTTTGTTGTTCAAAATTTTGGGATTTAAATTAGTATACTTTAATGTTTATTTTAAACAACCGTTTATTTGTAAATAATTTATTTAAACACTTATTTATTTTATAACACTACTATTCTAATTTATACACATTTCGAAGTCTCTAAATTGTTCACTATTTATCTTCACAGCTGTTTGTATACTAATGACTGCTATGTTGTTCCTCCGCCAATATTTATATACAAATTTAAAGTTCTGGTGGATTTCAGAATGCTGCTCCGCCAAAATAGAAACATCTCATATCTGGAATATACTAGAATCACGTTGACTCAGGAATGTACGCGAAAGCACCTCTGCCATAGTCGACACATATGTTTGATCTTAAGGGTTTAATTATGTATGATAATTGTACGCCTATGGCACGTAAAGAATAGTCGACTGAAACATGAGCTCCTGAAATTTACAAATATTAGTGGTTATTTGGGTTTTAAAAATTCAAAAGCCGGTATCCGAGTAAAGTATTATTGTTCCGCTAAACAGTGCAGTGAAAATTTCTGGTAAAAAATGGTGATAACCAGAGAAATTCGAGAAGAGATACTATCGTCTGTTAATTTAGCGGTAAGCAATACTATAAAAAGTGATTCTCTTATCGCCGAAATGGTAAACAAAGTCACTGAAGCCATTTTAAAAACGATTGAGGATAAGCTAATAAATATAGAATCCACAGTGGCGGAGGTAGAAAGGAAATACAACACTCTCAGTGAAAAATTTGAAATCAACATTAAACAAAATAATGAGGACAAAAGTAAACTGGAAGAAAAACTAGAACAGATGGATCAGGCCAATAGATCATGTAACTTAAGAATTTTTAATCTTAAAGAAAATGCTAAAGAAGATACAAGAACGGAAATAAAAAAGATTATTAACGATAAAATGTCAATAAATATAACTGATCAGGATATTCAACTTTGCTATCGAATTGGAAAAATACAAAAAAATAAACCAAGAGGAATTTTCTTAAAGTTAAATAACTTAGATATGAAACAAAATATATATGGGCAAAAGAAACATCTCAAAGGAACATCCATTGTAATAAGAGAAGATTTAACTAGCCAGAGAGTTCTGCTGATGAGTAAAGCAATAGAAAAACTGGGACTTGAAAATGTATAGACCGAATACGGTAAAATATATGTCAATAAAAATAAAAAATTGCAATTATAAGAACTAAAAAAGACTTTGAAAACATTTTTGGTTGAAGCGATAAATTAACTTATTTATAATTTCTATGAATTAAATTTGATCTTCTATTATTTAAATTTGCTTTTTTATTATTTTCATTTAATTTTTAAACGAATCAAAACTATGTAACATTGTAGTGTCGGAAGCATAATAATTTAATTTTAATTTTTTCCATATCAGGCTTGATTTGCTAATATTAATATTTTAAATGATAATGAGTAAATTGACAACTTGTAGAAAAAAAAAATAATATTCTAAATCTTTATATAACCGTTAAATAGCCACTTTATTTAAATTATTTTTCTTCCATTTCCTATATTTCAGGAAGCTTAAGTAATAAGGTATTACCTATTTTTTTTTTATTTGTGCCTACTATGCTAGATTTGCTCAATAATATAGACGGTGATGAGCCAATCGTTACCAGAGTTGTTGAAAATTTTCAACAATATTTTCAGCAGAAGAAGAATGTTAACAAGAACGGTTTATGTATTGTTCATTTTAATATTAGAGGCTTAAAAAAACATATGGATGAACTATTAGTATATTTACAGATGGCGGAAGAACTTATAGATATTATCATACTATCTGAAACAAGAAATATTGATGCGGTAAGTAATTTCATAATTCCCAATTATAAAGCATATTACAATGAATCACTTATCAATAAATGTGATGGGGTCATAATTTATATAAGAGATAAAATATCAGCTGAGGTAAAAATAACACCAGTGAATAAAACTCACTTCTTACGTGTAACTTTTTTAACAAACTATATAAGGCGTTATAATAAAATTGGCATAACTGCCTATTATAGGTCTCCAGCTACTTCTCCACAAGATTATCTGGACGACCTGGAAACGTATTTAGAAAACCTTCAGAAACAGAATTTAGAAATTTATCTCGGTGACATCAATATTGACTTACTTAAAAAAGAATCAAATGAAACTAACAATTATTTAAATATTCTAAGCTCTAAAGGCTTTGTGTCCTATATAAATAAACCTACAAGGGTAACAAGAGAATCGAAATCGGCAATAGACCATATTTTTATAATGCAAGAGAATTGTCTAAAAAACAAAATAACTTTAGATCCTTTAATATTCAAAACAGATATAACCGACCACTTTACCCCATGTATATTCATCAATTATGAGAATCCTTTTAAAAATAAACCCCAAACTTCAGAAAAAAAAGAAAAAATTAATTTTCAAAATTTAAATAATTTGATTAGTAATGAAAAGTGGGAGGAAGTAATCGCAGAAAGGGACCCTCAAATATCGTACGATATTTTTATTAATAAACTGAAACTCTATGTATCAAATTGCACATCTATTTTAATATCTAAAGATAAAACTTCACTAAAACTAAAACCATGGATAACTCATGATATTATTAACTATATCTGCAAAAGAGATAAAATGAAAAAAAATCTATTAAAACATTATACTGAAGAAATGAACAGACAATATAAGACTTTCAGAAATAAAACAAATAATCTAATCAAAAAAACAAAAAATGATTATTACAGAAATAAAATAAATGAAGCTGGAAAAAACAGCAAGAAAGTGTGGGAGATTATAAATAATATAACAGGTAAGGAATACAGCAAAACCATTGAATACTGTAATATAACTAATGATGAAGGAAAAATAATTACAAACAATAAAGAAACAGCAGATGAATTCAATAATTTCTTTGCAACCTTGGGTAGAAAAATGGCAAATAAAATACAAAAAAAAAATCTACCACAGAATTTTTTAAATAATACTCACCTAATCCATTCGATATATCTTAAACCCGTAACTAATAACGAATTAATTACATACATTTCAAATCTAAAGAACAATTGTTCACCAGGTCCAGATAATCTATCTACAAAAATAATAAAAACTATTCATGTATATATTTGTCAGCCTCTATCTCACATAATAAATCAATGTTTGGCTATTGGAAAAATACCAAAACAATGGAAAGAATCAAATATAACTCCAATCTTTAAAGCGGGGAACCCTACGAATTTAAATAACTATAGACCAATATCTATTATTAATAATTTTGCGAAGATTTTTGAGCAATCGCTAAAAACTAGACTTCTTTCATTTTTTAATAAACACAATATTATAACAAATAGGCAATTTGGCTTTATCAAAAATTCAAATACGGAAAATGCTATAATTGACCTCCTAAAAACAACAATGAAGAACTTGGATGATTCATCAAAATGCTTAGCAGTTTTTTTGGATCTTGCCAAGGCTTTTGATACCGTGGAACACTCAATATTAATTAATAAATTAAGGGAATATGGCATTAGAGGAATAGCCCTTCAATTATTAGAAAACTACTTGTCGGACAGAACCCAAAGAGTAAAAATTGGAAACTCATTTAGTACTGACAAGAAAGTAGAAACAGGTGTTCCTCAAGGAACAGTGTTAGGGCCGATTTTATTCGTAATATATATGAATAGTATCACGCAAATTTCAAACTTCAAAGGACAACTAGTGTGCTATGCCGATGACACAGCTATAATATTTTCTGGGGAAAATTGGGAAAATGTAACACAAACTGCAGAAAGAGAACTAAATAGGTTACATATATGGCTCAACCATAATTTATTAACTCTAAATATTAAAAAAAGTAAATATATTACTTTTTCACCAACAATAGTAGATCAGCCAAATAATATAAATATAAAATTACACTGCCCAACATGTCCTCAACATAATAACACATGCGATTGTGAAAATTTGGAGAAAACTACATCAATTAAATATCTCGGAGTGATCGTAGATCAGCACCTAAAATGGACGGAACATATTACATATGTAGCAAAAAGAATAACAGTATTAATGCATAAATTTTATCAACTTAGAGAAATTCTTTCAAAAAAAAAATCTAGTTATATTATATACATCATTAGCAGAGTCTATAATAAAATACTGCATAACTATTTGGGGTGGAGCATATAAAACAACACTAAACACATTACAAGTAGCACAAAACCTCCTAATAAAGATAATTTTTCAAAAAAACAAAATGTTCTCAACTACACTACTATATAAAGAAACAGAACTTTTTAATACACAAAATCACTACATCTACCAATGCTTACTACGAATATTTAATGAACAATATAAAACACCCCAATATTATACAAAAACTAGATCCGCAACACACTTGAATATAAGAACTGAAGCCTTTAAAAAATCAATTACCCAAAATTCATACTTTTACCATGGTCCAAAATTATATAATCTCTTACCCGCTAACCTAAAACAAATAAAAAAATTTAAAATCTATAAAATAGACGTTAAAAATTTCTTAATAAATCACCCCGATAAACTAAATATAATATAAAAAAAAAATACTTCAGTAAATTAACAATTAAACAATATATAAACCGTTCTTGATTTAATTTTCCATCTCCTACATTACATTCCACATTACTTTCTTTCTTCATATTTAATTATTTTTCTTTAGTATTAATTAGAACTGTTTCAGTTATCTCTGTTATTATTTTAATATTTAAATCTAGTTCATGATATTAAAACAAGTATAATATTTTGTAAAGCACTAAACGGGACTGGCATCGCAAAACAAGCATTAAGTTGCTTAGGCTGGTGTCCGCCCTTGTTTGGTGTTAAACTAATACAATTGTTATTATTTTATTTGTATACCTATATTAATATCAATAAATTTATTATAAAATTTATTATAATCGGACAAGTTTAGCCTCAAAGGCCAAATAAGACAGAGAGGGACTTGGAAGATTAGAGCATGACTGAATACTGAAATAACTCGCATTACAATACTTTACTGAGAACAGTTCTAACTGCAAATGTTTTTAATTGAGAATTTAGTCCTCACTGACTTAAATAGAATTGTAAAACAAATCCCCTAAGTAAGATTTCTATTAAACAAATAAACTTTTTATTGGTATAATAATTTAAAAAATCAAATTATAAAAACAATGTTTTAGATAATATACTTGAATATATATTTTTGGAATGGGCATTAAGATTACTCTAGGTAAAAAATTAAAGGATAACGACGGAAAAATAGAGTTTAATATTATTGAAAGCAGATTAATTTAGAATATACAGTTGGAATATAAGGGAACCTATAATGTAAAATAACATAATTATTCTAAATAAATTAAACTTATTTAAAATTGTTTTTAATTTTTTATATTTTAAAACAAGTGTTATTTTCCAAGGATTCATTAAACGCATTGATTGTAAAGGTTGTAAAAAAATGTGACTTTATATTTTAAATTTTGTCGGCCTGCTATTGTTTAAATCACTTTACATACTAGTGTCCTACTTTACCGACATTTTAGTAGTTTAGCACTACTGTCCACGTTAAGCAAACTATTTTACGAAAAAAACGGCTACTTTATTTTATTGTATGATTATTTTAGGTATATACTGAGCTGTCTTTGATGATGGTTCGGGGAACATTTTAACGGAAAATTCGTTTTTTAGAGAAATATTTTTGACAGTATTAAATATTTTCTCAATAACGAAATAACTCTTCGCTTACTGAACTGCACGCGGCCGCTTTATAATTTATATCTGGGACATATCTTATATACTTGTAACTATAGTGAAGGAACGATTATTTTCTGAATGCGGCCGGCGGCAAGACGATAAATCTCGTCTCGAATTTTACATGAAATTTCAAAAATATGAAATATTATAAATTTCCCAGGGAGCAAGCGCTAATGTGTTCAAGCTGGATGGCTGACTGGGCTTACGGCCTGGCATTGGTACAACATAACGTACTTTTGTTTCTTTTCCTTTAATTCCTGTCGAGGACCCGTTTCTCCACTTGATTAATTTTTGCAATTTATTGCATAACAGAAAACGGAATCGTAATTTATTTTGCTTTCCTTTGTATTTTTTGTTCTTAGTTGCTTTTTTTTTTCTACGAGCTTTGAGATGAAGTCCGCCTTCCAATATCCGTCTCGGAATTTTATTTATACTCATCTTTTTCGTGCATGCAGTTGAATCGGAATTATTCGACCCAAAGAATTGTGGAAAGCTCGAGTGGATCTTGAGAAATGAAACTTATGATATATTTCTTACTGAAAACCCGTTTAATTACTTATTATTTTGCGACATTACCTTCACTGATGTGCTTTGAATGATTATTTTATATGGTAGTTTTGTACATAAAGAGAATATCAAATTGAAATACTGCATTCTCACTACCCATTTTAATTTTTTTATATTGATAGAAGGTGACTTATATGATAATTAACAAAATGCCACACATTTATGAATCAAGAATTTGCGGATGACCTTCAAGATCACCTGTTGATTACCATATCTAGGATACTTGAAATCTGTATTAATTCGAAATAAATAGTGAGGAAGAATTCCTTCAGATAATTAAAGAAGCAAGTGCAGACATAATAAATCAAATCTATAAGACAGATTTTAAAAATAGAAAGAAAGTGTATTCATCAAAATGTTGGTAATGTTCTATCGTAAGTAAATTCCTTTGAAAATCATCAAATAAATTGAGTTTTCAAAATACGAACTAAAAACACAATTTTTGAACCCCCAAAGAGGAAACAACTTTTCTTTATTGAAATTAACATGTGTCGGCATCAGAGGCCATTAAAACAGGTACAATTATTTAAATATAATAATTACCAAATACATACACTACTTATACACACAACAAAATAACTTTTGTATTTTGAGATCCAAACAAAAATTTACAAAAGAATTAACTAATTCACAAAACTATAGGTAATAGAGCGCCTGGGGGTTTATCTGATTTTTTAATTATTTAAACAAAACAAATGAAAAAATAATATTTGAGTAAGAAGTGTTCTATTAGAATGACATTTATTATTCTCTTAAAACATCCAGAATTTGCGTGGCCGTTAACAATAATAATACTGATCTAGCCACAATTGTGTCACTATCGGACAAGCACAATCTTAAAATTAATCCAAAAAATCGAATGTCGTCTTATTTTACAATGATC
This sequence comes from Psylliodes chrysocephalus, assembly GCA_927349885.1. Lineage (NCBI taxonomy): Eukaryota > Metazoa > Arthropoda > Insecta > Coleoptera > Chrysomelidae > Psylliodes > Psylliodes chrysocephalus. Next base: position 11,686,483 of record OV651825.1, read on the forward strand.
TTTAAAGGTCAACTGCCTTGCCTAATCTATAATTTGAACTTAATAATCAAACTTCAAGTTCAAGAATTCTGTAAGAATTTGGGTTTATCCATAGACTCTAAACTTATTACTGATAAAATGAAAAAGGCTTATTATTATTATTTATTTACAACCATATATGTAATGTCATTACTAACGTTATTAAAGGTTGGGAAGTGTCACATTACACACCTCTACTTCCCGCCCTCACTTCCCGCCCTCACTTTCCGCCCTCACTTCCTGCCCTCACTTCCCGCCCTCATTTTATCTATTCTAGATGAATATTTTTTATATTTATCCTCGGTAGGAAGTTTCATTCCTGTCTCGAGATCATAGCTAACCTCGACGCATTGCGTCTCGGTGATCTAATTAATCTCACGACAGGAATTAAACTCTTCCCACCTCGGTGTGTAATATACTATTAAAATTAATTTATCCTCACAAATCGGAATTGGATATTAAAACTAAAAAACATTATTAACAGAGTCTTCAGTTCTCTCCCACTTTAACCACTGGTCAATGGCCCCTTTCTGCGCAAAGTTGATGTACAAATAGTACAAAACAGTTGCCTTAGATTAACATTTGGTATTAGACGTAGAAACAGAATATCCCACAAGCTCAAACAAGTAAAATGGTTAAGTATGTTCAATTGATGGAAACTTCATAGTCTTATTTTGATCTTATTTGAGCTCTATAGGTCCTATTGATAACAGTTTCATCAGCACCCCAATGATAGTGGGCCAATACTTATAATAAATTCTCTTTATGCAATCGCTCTTAATTTCTTCAGGACTGCCAGGACAATTTACTGTCAAATTTTGCAACTGTTCACCTTTCATAGTTATAGGAAGACTTTTATAAAATATATTAATATTTTGACCTTTTCGTCGTTTGCTAAATTTGATGACTTTAAATTTACTAGGTGAGAAGGAAAGACCAATATTTGGAGCCCAGAACGCTCAGCGATCTATTGCAGTTTGCAATAATCTGCAAGTTGTAACAGTAATTTTTCCGTGACAGAACATGACAGGATCATCAGCATTCATAATAGACTTTACTGGAGGATGGATACTCAAATTAATATCGCTAATTGCCAAAATAAATAAAATTGGGCACATATCCTTGCGAAACACCAATACTTTGAGGGTGACTTAAAACCCATTTTCTGACATTGAAATTATTGGGTTTAGCTAGTTATTGTACACAGCGTCAGTTGTTGATTTGCTTATATTTTCATGTAAAAACAAAAATGCAGTTTAATTTTAAATGGGTATTATTACTATTATTTAAAATTCAAATTAATTACTGTCACTGTATTGTCAAAACTATCAATTTTCAGCGAAAACAATATTGATGGATGCTAAATAATTTAGTGAAAAAATATTGAATTTAAAAATTTGGTGGATGCCCTGCTAGTTATGTAACAACTATTTAAATTTTGGTGGATGCTCTTAAAATGCATTTCTTTTATAATAATTTTTATCAATTTGTCTGGTATATTTAAAATGGAAAAACCTTACAATGGCAATTCAATATAAACAAGTAAATAAAAAACATATTGGATGATTAAAGTTAAAGAAAAAATTTATAATAAAAATAAGAACAATCAGTATGAATTTTTGGAAATATAGATTAAAAAATTTTTCACGATTTTCATTATATACGCTCTATTTTTTTTAATATTCAATATTAATGAAACATCGTGTATTAGGCTAGACATCCTAATGTTTCTGAATTTTCAACTTGAACACCCTGTATTTCGGAAACCAGGAATCGTCTTATTTTTATTCAGAGAGAATTGTTCTGCGTCTTATTCTTAATGGGACACCCTGTATATTATAAACAATTTTACTTTTCAAAATTGTTAAGAATCCTGTAGAAACTAAGTTTCAATGTGCTGTAAAACTTAACTGCTTTTAATAAAGGAACACTTAATTCAAATTGAACATTAAGTAAACTACTTAAAACTACTAAAAATGTTTACTATTACAAAGTGTACAAATATTTTGAAGATTGACATACAATGTCTCAGGAATATTGGTGCATGAAATAAATTGTGTAAAAATGACGAATTAATACTTAAAAAATGGTGAAAGAATTTTATTTTTTTATTCATAAAATATTAAGAAGTCATATGAAGGAAGCCAGAAAGAATGGTAATATATATACAGAGTGATTCGTAACTATTGGGACATAGGAGAAGGATAAGTTATTTTCTACCAAAATATGTTGAAAGGGACAAATACCTTAATACCTTGATAAAATATTGCTGTGGAATAAGATACGGGCGTTTAAATAATAATAATAATACTAATAATAATAATAATAATAATAATAATAGGCTATAATTTCACAGCAAAAATCACTCACTGACAAGAAATTACGTATGTACCAGACACAATTATCTGACACTGCAAAGCACACTTTTCATAAATAAAATATTTTTTTAACTCCCCATCTGAGACTTGTGAGCTGTCCAATTGCGTTGTTCTCAAAAGTGAGTGAAATTATAGTGCATAAACAAGAGTACCAAAATTACGTAGAAATTATGCTTACATCATATTTTTTAATCAAAAATACTAAAAAGTTCCTTCAAAAAAAAGCTGCCAATTAATTTCATCGTCAGGAATCATTCACGTGGCGCTCCCTGTAACAAAATGTGAAATAATACATAATACAAAGATATAACTCTGTGTCATTTTTGATAACAATTGATAAATATACAGTGACATTATCCCAAAAAAAAATCAATTTTAACGCCCTGTATCTTATTCCACAGCAATATTCGCCATATTTTGGTTTAAATAACATATGTCTCAATAGAAGATTTAGGTTATGGAAAGACTTACAACAGCACGTCTAACAAAAAACAAATGTAAAGAAGAAAAGCTGGAAGAACATTAAGCGAAAGATCACCAGATAAGGAGACAGAACAGTATGAAATGATAAACAACATGACGAAACAGGAAATAAGAGGGACATTCCAAAAAACTAGCAGACAACAATATAGGGAAAGAAAAGAAAAACAAAGAACTGGAAATTAAGGAATTGACTTGGCAAAGAACTAGACAAGAAACAGGAACAATGATTCATAAAAATAAAGCAGAGAATGCTGAACGAAAAAAGATATAGAAAATAAAAAGAAAAATAGAAGAAAATGCAGAAGTGAATTGAGAATAAGTACTTGGAATTTTGGAATAATTTTAGAACCTGGAAAAATTCAAGAAATACGAAAACAACTCAATAAATATGGCATAGATGTTGCAACAATTTAGGAAATAAGATGAGAAGGCAATGGAATAATTAAGAAAAAAGGATTTACGTTACATAATTCTAGACACGAAAAACAGAGACGCCCCTACTACAAAAAAACCAAACCAGAGGAAAAAGAGGCTTCCTACAATAAAATAGAAGAAGAAATAGAAAAAAAAATGTCTAAGGAAGATGTAATAATGGTGCTTGGAGATTTTAATTCAAAAATAGACAAAGAAGATTATATAGAGCAAGTAGCAGGAAAATAACCAAAAACATAAATGGGATGTAAGTCAACTAAACAACGAAAAAGTAAGAGATAAATATGCAGATATAAGCAATAAACGTGAAGAAGCAATGCAAGCAATAAACATGAAGAAGCAGAAATAAAAGTTATTAGAGGAAGCATGGAAAATTAGCAGCAAACGAAAATATTGGGATTGCACAAAAAAAGAAAGAAAAGAATGAAACAATGAAAAATGTAGTGAAGACATCAAATAGGTACAAGCAAGAATCAAGTAGCTGAGCACAAATAAAATAAAAGATAAAATTGCCTATGAAGAATTGTAAAAATAAATCAAAAAACTAATAAGAAAAAGTAAACGAGAGTGGATAGACAATAACATTTCTAAATCTTCTGGTAACTTTAGGACGTCGACCAAAAATTACTTTCTAATGCTATATAGGAGATTCTGAATTAATACAATAATATCGGTGAAATTCGTGTTTCAACGCTTTCAAATAAACTATATCAGTTTTCAAATTTCGTCCTGTTTTTGATTTTTGTTTCCTATAGCTGAAAAAAAAAATAATACATTTTCAGCATTTAAGAGTTGAAGCTTTGATATAGATTTAAGACTTCAAATAATTTTTTTCGTCAGAATGTCCGAAACATTGATCTCCCCTCATGATATCTTACACCCCCTAGGTAGGCGTGCCCCTCTAGTTGGGAAGCTGTGATCTAGATAAAGAACCTCTTCCGCTATTTAAAAGTTACCAACACTCCTCTGTTTTATTTGATGAGTTTAAAATATAGTTCTCATAAGCAAATCTTTTAAAGTCTCTTAGTATAATACTTTTTAAAATTTGTATATATCTTTTTATCCAGAAGCATCACATTACTATGTTGTACTCTTTTTTTTTATTTCATTAATAAACCCCGATTTTAATTTCGTTTCTCGTTACAGAAGCTCGACCGACTTTTTTTAAGTCAGACACCTATGGCCTCATTAATTTAATGAAGTCTGACTCATTTTTCACAGCGTTTGTCATTTGCACAGCGACTAAAAAATAGCAGGTATTCCGGCGAATATTTATTTCAAATTCCCAAACTTTAAACTACTTGGCATTAAATTAAACGGCGATAATAAATTAGGAAAGTATTCTGCTTTTAATATGGCACACGAAATGCTAAATCCAACATTATAAGTTTACCGCAGAAGCGGGAATTTTTTACTTTGCGGTTTTACGTCCGTGTTGTAAAAATTTTGTGTTTGCCAATGTCAACTCTAGTGTACTTTACAAGATACAGGACGGACTATTTTTTTTATATAGTTGCATATTTTTCACAAGATCGTGACTTAAGAGTATCCTAAATTTTTTCGCAGGAAAACATTTCGGAAAATATTAATATTAACAAGGTAATGGAAGAAAAAAATAAAGAAGAAAATAAATCAAAGAAAGAAACACAAACTACAAGCAACGAAACACCGGACAGAAAAGGAGACAAAAACAAAGAAGGTCTACTTAAACCAAGAACAACAAGACTAGGAGGCAAGAAATAAGTTTAAAAAGAAAATTAAAATTCTATTGGTACGGTGGGCTTTTTATTCTTTTTTCGTTTTCATTTTATTATGAAATTTACGTAATTTTTTATAGTTAAAAAAAATTTGCTAATAGGCTTTAATGTTGATTATAATCTTATAAATAAACTTTTCATTTAAAACTGTTCAAACATATGATTTAGAAAATGTAGCGGAACTTAATAAAGTTATAAATGTCAATAATGGAAAACCTAACTTTAAAATTCTTAATCTAAATATATGCAACATTGGTAAAAATCTTGATGAATTTAAAATTTTTCTGCCAGGAATAGACTGTATAATTTTAACAGAGACAAGAGAGATAGTTGATCTAAGTACACATAATTTACCATAATTTTTAACAATAGTCGTTTTAATCAAAACTTATAAACATACAGAAATATTTAACAATACAAAAATAAACATCACAAAAATAGAAATAACTTGTTATTATTGTTATTATTGTTATTATTGTTATTATTGTTATTATTGTTATTATTGTTATTATTGTTATTATTGTTATTATTGTTATTATTGTTATTATTGTTATTATTGTTATTATTGTTATTATTGTTATTATTGTTATTATTGTTATTATTGTTATTATTGTTATTATTGTTATTATTGTTATTATTGTTATTATTGTTATTATTGTTATTATTGTTATTATTGTTATTATTGTTATTATTGTTATTATTGTTATTATTGTTATTATTGTTATTATTGTTATTATTGTTATTATTGTTATTATTGTTATTATTGTTATTATTGTTATTATTGTTATTATTGTTATTATTGTTATTATTGTTATTATTGTTATTATTGTTATTATTGTTATTATTGTTATTATTGTTATTATTGTTATTATTGTTATTATTGTTATTATTGTTATTATTGTTATTATTGTTATTATTGTTATTATTGTTATTATTGTTATTATTGTTATTATTGTTATTATTGTTATTATTGTTATTATTGTTATTATTGTTATGTTTTTTTGTGTGTCATCGGCTTTAACTGCTAAGGTTATTTCGCCTCGTGTTCTGTGTAGGCTTTGTTACTGTTTCCCAGCGCCACTTTAGGAACAGCACTGTTAATTAGAACCCAACAGTGAATGGCCGAGTGGGGAATCCTACCAAGGCATCAAAATTAATTGTAAATAATTAAATTAAATGAAAAAATCCCGGCCAACGGTGGGATTCGAACCTGAGACCTTCATTGTTATTATTGGGTAGGTACTACAAATTATTTATTCATGTTAGTTCATAAGTTTTATATTCATTTATGTTTGTTCACAATTTGTGAAATATTTTTTGTTGTTTTGCCAAAAAAGAGTATTTATATTCTTATCGGCTTTTAGCTTTATTTAACTTAGCTTTATTCACTAGGGTTTAAATACGGCTTATTTATTATTCATTTATTATTATAAGGATGATGATCTTCTCCAAATAGACCCAAGATGAAGCTAAATACACTATATTGATCCTGCTTGATTTTAGTAGGGCATTAATAATAACCTATATTCTATGCTTAATTATATTGGCATGTCAAATAACGCTATAGTACTTATTTTGCCGTAAACCTATAGTTCAAATTGATGGTATTTAGTCCTGAAATTCTTCGCTGTGAAGTTCTGCAAGGATCTATTTTGGGCCCATGAAATCTAATTGAAACTCTTTGATATTGAAATATTCATCTGTATACTCTACCACATTTTTTTCTTACATGATTCAAATTAAGGCTCTGCCTTTGGTCTGAATACTGTTACTGTTTCAAATCAAGGAACTTTTAGTTACAGTAAATCTCATCACGAATAGCGATATTAGTCATTCACGCTATTACTAAAAATAATTGTTACAAATCAAGTAAACTTCATAAATAATACCCATTTTTTCCTCTTGAAGGTGCTATACTCAAACGACTTCAGCAAAACTTTCAAGGAGCCAACTTAAAAACTATTTGAACTTAAACTACATTTTGAATATTATTCTTTATTAAATCTAAAAATAATTTAGAAAAAAAATCCATTACGAATAACGAGCTACCTTGTACGACTGCATTTCCAAAGTAAATGGTGACATAAATAGAAACTCCGTTACGGTTTTTCTGTTGTTTATCGTTTATGTCCCTCGGTTTGGAAAATATTTATAAAATGTTAGTATGTTAATAAAATTGTAGAAATATAATTTAAGCATATCTTCGCGGGAATATCCGAAGGAATCGAGGAAAGGACGGAAATAAAATATCTATAAAAGAACCAACGTTGCTGCTGTCGTTTTCAATAATGGGTCATTTAGAATTTACCCTAAAAAGTATAGGCAGAATACTGACATTTTATACAGCCTCTTTCGTCACCAGTAAATAAAATGGTGATCTTGAGTATATATATAAAAAAAGTACCTATATAAATTTTAATCATACTAATAATTTTATATTGCGAAAAATTTTTGTAGGTATATGAGAAGACGATTAAAATATAAATTCGAGAGATGGTAAAATCGTAGCGTGAAAAAAACAAGAAATGATTTAACTTGGAACGAAAGTCTGAAAGCCGATAGTAGTATTAAGACGTTGAATTTTTTGGTTTGTGAAGCATTGGCATTACTTAAGTTAAACCATGTAATGATTTTCACCAGCCTTACAAACTTGTTCGATTAATTTTTCCAATAATAAAAGCCTGCTCATGTAAAATATTTGAGCTCCTTACTTCGCCTATTTAAGAATATTTGGTCTCTTTTAAATATGTCCATGTTTGAAATTGTTATTTCTATTACTTTGTAACTTTTATTATTTCTTAATATGCCAACACGAAATAAAGCCAACAAAAGCGAGGATGAACTGCACTCGACTATTAGAAATTTCGTTAATAAACTTATAACGTCAGATGAGTTTACCCTTCAACTGTCTAATGCTATTATGGAAATAATTACAAAAAAATATGACAGCGAAATAGAACTGCTGAAAACAGAAAATAACAGTTTGAAATCTAGGATACAAATTATTGAAGATAAAATGAAAAATTTGGAAGATAACAAAAATTGTGTGATCAGCTTAGCAGGTCTAAAAATGTCATATTCTATGGTGTACGAGAAACAATTAACAAAACAAACAGTGATATTGACATTATTTTAGAAATAATTAATTCCAAATTAAACGTTGCACTTGACAAATCTTATATAAATTGTTGCTTTCGTATGAAAACGGCCGATAAAAATAATATTAAACCAATTCTCGTCCAGTTTTGCTCAGTTCATACCAAAAAGGTGATTTTTTATAATAAAAAGCTCTTAAAAGGAACCAATATCATCATTAGGGAAGATTTAACTCCTGATAAATTACAAATATTTAAAGCTATGATAGAAAAGGTCAACAAGAATGGTAAAATCTGGACAAATAATGGTGAAATTTTTTTCAAATCGAATGGAAGCGACGTTTGTTAAGAATATTAAGGAATGGCATGATGTTAATGCGAATGGTATCACCGGATATATGTGCTTTATAACCAGTTGACTATAATTAGGTATATATATATATATATATATATATATATATATATATAAAGAATTATGATTTTATTTTATTTTATTTGGTTAAATATCAGTGCCTAGAATATAATTAATTTCTGTGGATTAAATGTGGCATTATATGTGCAGTTTGCTGCTCCCACAACTACTTGACTGTTTCGAATTTCAATTGTTTCTTTTTGCAAAACTGATAGGATAGATAAAATCTCTGTTAAGTATTAGTTTTTCATTTCTCTTGAAACTTAAATACTTTTTGTGTGGTTACTTTGAATCGTTTTTAAATAAATAAGAATTGTCCTTATTTACTTGTATATTAATACTTATGGCTTATTTTAGTATAGGATTTTTGAATGCAAGATCTTTATTACCATCTCTTCACGATGTAAAAAGTTTATTGGATCTTTATTCATTTGAGGGTTTTATACTTTGTGAAACGTGGCTTTTCACTACTGTCACTAATGATATTTTACAAATAGATGGTTATAAAATGTATCGAGGAGATAGATGTGCAAGAGGTAGAAGATTGTGTATTTATGTAAAAAATAAATTTAATTGTGATGTAATAGTAAAAAATGAAGGCAATAATTGGGAATAATTATGGATAAAAGTAACTATAAAAAAAGGCAAATAGCTATAGGAGTTATTTACAAACCTCATGAACAAAATGAAAATGATTTCTTGGATGAATTTGAAGATATTCTGGGAACTATTTTTCCAACTGTTGATGAATTAGTATGTTTAGGGGATTTTAATTTAAATTTTCTTAATAAAAATACTTTGATAATCTCCATAACAACCATCTAGTATTTGTTTCCCCTCTCTGTCAAGAAAAGTAATCCGAAGATATCTATGGAGAGTCGTTCCATTTGATCTCAGCTTCTTGTTTTAGGTTCTTTTCTTCCATTGCATAAATCACTTTCTTAAATTTTCTATATCATGTCGGCAATTGACCCAATAAAATCTTTCCCAAACTCGTGCCAGTGACCTTTTAGTACCAACAGCTCCTCAACAGCTACTATGAAGTTCCTTTAACACACTTCTGACATGTGATTTCGGCATAAACCATCGTGAAGACACAGTCCAATAACCTTTTAATAGTTTCACTATATTTGGCTATCTCTTGCCATATAAGCCTATCTCCATTTTTGAGCCATTCTCAGAAAACCTTAAAATATGTATTAAAAAAAGAATATAGAAGTTTATTTTTGCAGACCACATCAAGTCATTGTCTTTCTTTTAAATCTTTCTCAGGCGTTCAAGGGTGATTCCGTCTTCGTCGTCCTCTGGCTCGATAGTGGTCGCCTGAAGACTAACTTTAACCGGCTTCTCTCGTTCTTCGAGACTTTTAAAACACCGGCGAATAGATTTCAAAGATAAATTTTGTAATTAATACCACAAGATGGTTTTCATGAATCTCATTTTAGAGATAATTTTGTATTACTACCACATGTTGTTAGTCAATCTCTTTATTTCTTATTTTCATCTACATTTATAATATCACAGAATAAACAATATACAATAACAATTACTATTTAATTATTTAAATTTACATTAGAAAAATATTATTATTCCAATTTCAATCTCTCTAGTTCAGTGTTTTGAAAATAATTTTAAAATATTGAACTTGAACTGAAATTAGAACGTGTTTATTATTAATTGCATATAAAATTAAACATTTTGTTTCAATAAATAATTAAGTTAATATACAGGATGTTAATTTAATATGTGAATATAAAGAAAAATGTTATTATGGAGACAGCCTTTTTAATGCACCATCTTTAAGTTATATTGTTACATTCTTTCTATTCATCTAGCGAGCTTGTCCTTCAGGTTTTTTTAAATAATCAGCTACTGCAAGCCTTATGGTCACTTATATTGATAAAACTTCTATTAAAATGGTAATTATGAAAGTGTTAAAGGGCTTTGACAATCGCTAAAAGTTATTTCCTAGTGACGCAATAATTTTTCTTACCCATGGACCCCAAAGTCTTACTAAAATTCGCAATTCTTTTTCTTTAATGTGGTTATGGGTTTAATCCGAGGACTATCCACCCAGGAAAAATTATTTTTTCAAATTTTGTTCAAGTGGAAAAGCTGCACCCTCGTGCGTCGAACTTCTGTCCTCACTCTTCCACTACACTTGATAATTACTTTAAATATTCTTCAGAATTCTTGGCACTGAATAATTTATTTAATTTAATATACTTTTTAAAGTCGGATGATCACTTTTATACTTGATATTTTGTGATTTGTAGGACTTGAGGACTCCCGACTCAGAGATCGCCATTTCAATGTTGCCACGACGATCTCCGAATCGGAAGTCCAAAATTTGCAATTATTTTTTCTTCGGTTGTCATTATCCTTCTTCTTTTATTCGTACGTTTACCATAACATCTGCAGGCTACTGCAGAGTGCAGGATAACAATATGTATAGGTAAAAATATGTTTATATTGATACATTGGTTCCAAACTTGTTATAAAAAACTTTTCTTCAGAAATTAGTTCATTATTCTCTTGGATTTCTTCAAATTTTCTTTCTTATGATCCTACCTGACATGATCAGTCTCCATCACTATGTTATACCACATAGAAGTTACATAGGTTGTAGACCACCTTCCTCCCAATTTACCTTTGAGGAAAAGTGAGATACAAAAATTCCACCTACGTCATTTATTAAATATTCCATCCCGAATACTTATAGCTTCAGTATCCCTTAAATTCAATACGGAAATCTGATCAAGTTAATTGTTTTGTGTTGGGCGAGCACTTTAATTGGAAGCCTCATAAACCAGAACTATAACGGTCAGTTCAATGTTCGTAAATAATGACAACAAATCACTAATTAAAACATTAAAACGGCAACGATGTGACGCGTTACTGATTTCCCAGTCGACCATCAGAAAAAGATTTAGCCCTTGAGCAGCAATGAAATAGCTTGATGACATATATTAACAGTGGCGTACATACTTTAAGTAAACTTTAAAAAATTAAATATTAATCTTATTTTTTAATCAGTATTTTTTAATGCAGTCACTTTGAGTATCTAGGCATAATAATTACGAATTATAAAGGAATATACATGGATATTATTGGATATAGGTTATAAAAGAAAAGCTGAAAACATTTAAAGCAGATGAGATAGTGATACGGTTTTCAAATTTATTTAATTTATTTATTTTCACAGAAGAAACCTCTTATAATATAGTTGTAAGCATTGTTATTAGTGGGGGGAACCATTATAACAAAAATGTATATCGGTTTTGGAAATCCCAATGATTTTCGGTAATTGCGGATGATTTTGAATTGATTGCGGGAGATTTCGCGATGGTGTTGGTCATATCATAGAAATGTGGTGGTTAGACAGAATTAAAGAAATTAGAAAAATATAAAAATGGAATGGTTAGCAAAATATCGAAGAGCTTGGAGAAATGGGACATCTAACTAGAGACACACTGATCACGCGAGGGTATAAGGAATAGATAGGAAATGAAATAAATATGCACATACATTTCAATTACAGCTTCTGTCTTATTCTCAACCATTATATAAAACTAGATACCTGTATCGTGTAGTTCTAGTGTACAACACCATCAAAGTAATGTATAAAAATAAAAGTCATATCATAAATATCTGTAAAAAATGACAGTTATAATACCTATATAATAGTTTTCTATTATTTCCATAACATAATCTCATTTATATTCAAATGATCCTAAAAATAAACCAAATATCCATTTATTTGAACAAATTACGGTATAAATATTTTTGCCGCACAATATACATTACGGAAGAAATTTGTCATCATCTTAATGAACAAGTACGAAATCCTCCCAACTATTATCACGATACATCGCCTAGTTTTGTTGTAGCGTATAGCAATTTGTCAAAAACAACGAAAAAACACGCATGTTTGTCATTAGGTCTCATATCGCTCAGGACCGTAGTCAAGAATAATTAATTCGTTTAATAAATTCTCGTATTCTGTCATATCTGTTTTTTTTTAATTGTTTTTCTTTTCTGTTTAATAAAGTTTGTGACATCTTTAACAAAATACAATTTTTTTGATAGTCTATTATCAGATTATACAATATAATATTCCATAGCAAACTGTAAAGTTATCCAATTAATTCTAAATATAGATAAAAATAATCCTATAATTATAACAGCGCTATATAGATCTCCAAATAGTGATAAAGAGGAATTTGTTTCAGCTTTAGAAGATTACCTGCAACAAACCCAAAATAATCGTTTAGTGGAGTATCACTATTTAGTTGGTGATATTAACTTAAATATTTTAGATGGAAGTGTATGCGAAAGTACAAGTAAATATTTAGATATTTTAAGTGAACATAACTTTATATCGCTAATAAACTCAGTAACCCATACTCAAGCAGAATCATCAAGCTGTATTGATCACATTTTTGTTGAATCTAAACATTTTAATCAAGATAAATTTATAGCCCTAACTTATGCCACTGCAATAAATAATCACAAAGCTGAAATAACAGGCGTACCAATTGATATTAAACCTGTCAAAAATGATCCTTATTGTTACCAATCTTATACAAATTATAAAACATTATGTCAAGATTTCGCTTTGCTTAATTGGAATGATTACTATAAATCCTCTAACCCTAATACACTTACTGAGATACTAGTAAATAAATTAATTCAACTCGTTGAAAAAAATACAACGAAATTAAAAGTTAAGAAAAAAGAAAAACCGCGTAAAAATTGGATATGCGATAGTATTGTAAAGCTAATAGGAGAAAAACGGTCACTTTATAGTATGTACAAAGAGGATCCAACAAACATTAACAAAAAATTAAAATATACACGTTTTAGAAATAAATTAAACAGAAAAATAATTGAAGTAAAGAAAAAGTATTACCAAAATGAGATAAATGCTAATAGTAACAATTCAAAACAATTATGGAAAACAGTTCAAACTTTGACAGGTTCAAATATAAATAATCAATTAATAGATAAAATATGTAATGCTGAGAATGAATTAATTACTGATCACTTAGAAATTGCAAATTATTTTAATTCTTATTTTTCTGGTATAGGTATCAAATTAGCTGAATCTATCAAAGAACCCCCTACGAATAAACCTGAAACTGAAAATAAATTACATTCATTCTTTCTTTCACCAATAGACAACAAGGAAGTTCTTAGTATCATACATAACTTAAAAAGTGGCAAGACTCCAGGTATAGATACTATTAAAAGTGAGACTATAAAAAGCATTTCGAAAGAAATATCTCCTTTGTTAGTTCATCTTATAAACAATATATTTACAACAGGAATCTTCCCCGATGAATTTAAAAAAGCAGTAGTAATCCCTGTTTTTAAGAAGGGAGAAAGAGATAATGTTAGTAATTATAGACCAATATCCCTCATAAGTACATTATCAAAAATCTTTGAAAAAAGTCTCCATACCCGTCTCTACTTGTACTTTGAAAAAAACAATATCATTTCAAACCGACAATTTGGGTTTCGCGAAGGTGTGTCAACAGAAAATGCAACAGCTACCGTGGTTAAAGAACTGTATTCATGCATAGATAAAAAAATCCCAACATTATGTGTATTTCTGGACCTTGCAAAGGCTTTCGACACGGTAAATCATTACCAGTTGTCGGAAGCTTTTGAGAGAACAGGAGTAAGAGGCACAGCACTTGATTTAATTAACAGTTATTTAGGAAATCGTAGACAGGTCGTAAAAATTAAGGATAAAATAAGTAATGAAAAAAATTTAGTTATAGGTGTGCCACAAGGAACTGTATTAGGTCCTCTATACTTTTTGCTTTACATTAATGATCTATTACAACAGGATATTAATGGAAATATATATTGTTTTGCAGATGATACGGCCATTATATGGTCTTCTGATACTTGGGATGGGCTTAAGGATCTTGTCGAAAGAGATATGCTAAAAATACAATATTGGTTTAATCACCATTTACTTACAATTAATTTTGACAAAACCTTCTTTATTCCCTTCACAAGTTATGAAAATAATTTACCCGTGTATAATTCTTTAACCATACAAACACCAGACGGTAATTTAATTATAAATTCTACAAATTCTGTAAAATATTTGGGTATCACGATAGATTCACACCTGCGGTGAAACTATCATATTGAACAAGTTATGAAAACCTTAAGAATATTATTGTTTAAATTTAGGTATTTAAGAAACATACTCACTGTCAACCAATTAAGAATCCTATATTATTCTTTAGTGGAGTCACGTATAAATTACTGCATTATATGTTGGGGGAGCTGCGCATCTGCTCATCTTAAACCACTCGAAGTGTTGCAGAAGAGATTTATTAAAATTATTTACAATAAACCTGTATTATATCCTACTGATCTATTATTTATTGAAAGTAAATTATTTAATGTTAGGCAATTGTTTGTGTTCAGTACAATTATATTCATTTATAAAAATAAATCTATATTAAGTAATATATCCCACGAATATAATACTAGATTAAAAAGTAGAAATTGTGTTTTAGTCGAATCAATTGGTCAGAGAAGTTTTTCTTATTTATCAGGTAAAATAATGAATAACTTACCTGATATTTACAAATTGTATATATACAACTTAAATAATCTGAGCATGATTAAAAAATATTTTAAAAACTATCTATTGAACGAAAGATCCCTGATATATGAACTTTTTAATTAAATAAAAAAATAAAAAAAAAAAATCCCTTATTTATATGGTCTATACATTTGATATATATTTAAAAAAAAATTAAAAAATCTATTACATTATTTTATATAAACATACTTTTCATTTAGCTGTATTAGTGTGAGTAAAACAAAATTAATAATCTGAATGCTTCACTGTTATATTCAAAATGACAACCTTTACACAACCTCCGGGTTCTTAGGGTTCTGTTGCTTTGTTTATTTCAAATACTTAGGTTATCAGTCACTACATAAAAAAAAAAAAAATTCCATCTATAAAGCTAATTGTTCATGTATAATATTTTTCAATTTTGTAAATTATTATGAAATAAACATTTTTTCAATTTTGTAAATTATTATGAAATAAACATTATTTATTTATTTATTATTTATTTATTTATTTATTATTTATATATCAAAAGTATAGTAATCATATTTTAATAATTGCAACATGTTCAATGTTTGCAAAAATATAACTTGCAATTTAAAATTATTAATGGACGTTTTTCTAATCGGCTCTCCTAGATTTAAACACTTCCGAATTAATCATTCAATTTTATATAAATATTCATTTTTTGTATAGTCATTGCATCTCCGCTTTATTTTATCTAAATGATTGGAAAGGTTCGTATGCCACACCCTACTTTGTGACGTCATGCCTTGTTTATGTGTGATGTATTAAATATCGTGGTTTTAAGCAGACAAGTTTGTTTCACTTGGACTCACGGATCTATTTACCTCTCTTTTTAAATACAGGCATTTGCGGAAACGACTGGCTACTCTGGTGCTCAATCGGCATTATGAACCGACAGACGCGACAAGTCAGAACGCAGTGGCGTACAAAAAAATAGAGATTTAACATGTATAATAATATTTTTATGATTTTTATGTGACTTTAAAATAATATGTTTTTATGAAATTTAACTGCACAAACGAACCAATGGAGAAACCGCTCCTTCTCTTTACCTCACACGTACGGTTTGCTCTAATAGCAAAAATACAGTCACTGATTTATGCTTTTGTCTCTCATCCACCTCACTATCCAGATTTAGTATACTACTCGAGACATAAAATTTTTTCTACGATCTTTATTCAAAGTAGTTCTTTGAAAGCTCACGTCTTGTGTAATGAGCAGTAAATAGCTGTTTAGAGTAAATTAATTTCAGCTTAATTTGTAGATGTAGCTATCAAATAGTTAAATGTTTTGAATATTAAAAAACTGTCTTTGTTTTTGTTTTATTATCTATAATCCATTTGACTTTTAATATTAACTAATTTTTCATGATTTTTTGAAATATTTTCTTAAAAGAATGTGATCATAGAAAAAATATTGTGTGCAATTTCACACAAATAGCTCAAATTAAAAAAAAAATTGTGGTCTAAATAGAATAGGTATTTCGTAGGAAACCGGCTCTGATTCGAATTGTTTTTTTCGTGTATTTTTTTCAACATTCGACGACGTCAATTTGGTAGGCTGCCATTAAATCGTAGAGAAGGGACATAAATTTCTAAATGACCACAATTAGCATTGAACGGTATAGGAAACATAAATCGAACTGGGTCATAAATCAGATGGCCAAGTGTCGATCAAGTGGATTTGTTGGAGCGGTGCCAAACAATTATACTGTCAACGTGCAGGTTATGACTAATTGGGAGATGGGATACTTAGTCTTAATTTTTTTTTCATATTGTTATTTTTAATATATCGATGACTTAATTCTAATAAGTCGTAACCCACAATTTTTACGAATTCAAGTTTTTAGGTTAACTATCGGTCACGATACATGTGTCAGGAGAGAGTTTTTTGCCTTTACTGTAAAATTTACTCTTTGTGGGTTACGAGGTAAGAATTAAGGCATCGATATGTTATTTTTATTATTTTTATTACATTAGTTATTTTTTCTTATATTTGTTAATGCAAATAATATTCACAAAAAAAGTTCTCAGGTTACAAACAAACTTTATTACGAAAACACAATAACTTTATTATCAATCTTACTCATTTTAAGTCAATTTTAATTAGAATTGAATAGTGAAAGGTATAAAATGGAAAGAACTTACTTTTGTGTAGACGTCGAGAATATTTTCGAAGAAAATGGCTGCTTCAAAAAACTGTTGTTAGCTTTACACCCTCGATTTGCTGCTATTCGGCTCGAAGGACCATGTTAACTTGCAAATAATTTTCACAAAAAGGTTCTCAGGTTAAAAACAAACTTTATTACGAAAACAATAACTTTACAATCAATGTTACTCATTATCATTATGGTTACAATACTGTAACCCCCAAAACGTTACTTTAAGTTCAGTTGTCCCTGATGTCAACCTTGTAGCTCCGGTTCACTCAAGTGGATTAGGGAGTGGGTGATTACTTCGTAATCAGGGAAAAATAAATTATTTTAGCTGTTCTGTTAAATTGGACGCCAGGTAGATCTACTATACCAAGCCACTACAAATCAGAAAAGTCCTACTTTTAAACCTACCAAATAAATAGGAAAATAAAAGACAACCTTAACTCAGACCTTGTTTATTTCCTAATTGGAAGATAGTTTCCCCTTAGTTAATGACCCCCTTTACAATAAGTGCGCCATTAGCGACTTCAAACACAATTCATAGGCTAGAAGGACTAGATTTTTACTTACATACCTGAGGGCTAATCATAACCCCAAATTAATACCAGTATTTACAATCTTTTAGCGCAGTGTACAGAAATTAGACAGGGTTAGTTCATTGAATCTTAATAAAATCAATAATATTACTTGTCAGTACCCCATTAAAATCCCCAATAAAATCAATAGTATTACTTCTCAACACCCCACGGTCATTAGCGTTGGATCCAAGGCGAAAGACATATCAAGCGCAACTCATAGAAAAGGTTAACTTCATTTAATATTAAAAATCCTGTAATTTCTGTATATTACAGAAGTTCATATCCAAAATACTTATAAACTAAAATAGTATTTGTTTCACTAAACAATGTGAAACATACTCTTATTATAAAACACTATGAATTATGATATATGAACTAACCATGAAACATAGGCAATGAGGGCCTTTAATAGCATATGAACACAACGTTATTTAATCAAATAAATTCATAAAGAAAACTGTATACATATACGTATCAGTGGTAGACTAAATAATAAACCCCAAATTATAACCGAAATGATAGAAAAATAAATGCATAATTTCCACTTATCTCCTGATCCGTGCTATTCAAGGCTAGCGTTGCCGCCTGTGGCATGTAATCCTATGATACCAAATCTCTGATGTTCTAGAAAAGTAGGTGAGGTGTTCGAACCCCAAAATGGCTGTTCTTCGTTAAAGAGGAAGTACATAATCAATACCAGTCAGGAAAACGCTAGTACTAGGCAGTATCTTCACTACCATACAGCTGCACTGTGCCCAGCAACAGTAGCAGGCAACACCGGTACCAAGCAACACCGGTACCAAGCACCCTAAAATGTACAATCCTAATTACAATCTGATAACCTAAATTGATCCCGCCCCTTTATCTCTTGAAAATTAATGTGAATTAATTGAACCTCCCAGAGGGTTGAAATTATTCAAGCAAAGCATCAAAAGTGCCCAATAAAAAAAATGAACCAGTAAAACTATACAGTATAACCTGTTCCCCATATTCAACCCCCTTAAAATCTGAAAGAATCTGTTATTAAAATGAATGGGTAGCAATATTTACAATTTATTAAATAAAACAAAAATAATAAAACCAACCTCTGTTCCGGAGGGTGTAACTTCGAATCAAACAGGAAATGAAATCTGCGTAGAACTTCTTAAAGACCAATTCTCCCTTCAATATATAACCCAATTACGATCGGTCTCCAACCATCAAACTGCTACAGGACGACGGATGGGTTGAACTTCAATATTCAATGCTCCTCAAGATGAGATGGGAAAGCCGGCACACAATCACATAAAAAATACCGGTCTAACTTCGCGTTAACCAACTTCAAAACGTACCATCAATGCTTCCCATAAAATAGAGACACTTTTACTAGACTCCCCACGCGGGATGATATACAAAATCACATAAAAAAAGTAAAAAGTCTCTTAGCGAATTTTCAGTTCAACACCTCCATTAACATTCCTTGTTGGAAAGAAAGACGAAGCTGCCACGTGTTACAAATTACGCCGTTCTTCGCCCCCTAGCATAAAACCTCGACTGCGCAGAATCACTTCAAAGAAAATCCCTTTAAACCAATCGCCACTGTCCGATCTCTAGAAATTATTGTTGGTTATACTGTGCGACCAATGACCTCCTTCAACTACTAGAATACGACCATTCGCATTCAGGCTGACAGCTCTGTTAACACTGCTCGACCAATAAGAAAACCCAAAAATATGCCCATGAAAAGCAACCACTGCTTAAACGAGCACTCCTTAGTTCATGAATCACTGGCGTATGAATCGAAGTCAGACATATGACGTCCCTTGTCCTCCGTCAAGCAGAGAGAGAGAGGCATTACCTAAGAATCACTTATCGAACAAAGATAGACATCTCGAAATGCGACAGGCATACTTCATGAAATTAAATGACATCTGACATCAGTTTTAACCTACAAAATAACAAAAACATTGTAAACAACACTTCTACAAGTAAACAGTTTTATTGAGAATCATAGTGAATTTCAGTGTAACCTTGTAAAAATTATGTGAGCCCTAAGGAGGAACATTTACCCCAGTTACGCTAAATTCCTTTTGAATAAAATCAACAAAATACAGAGGTTATTGTAAACAATATCTTAAGAGTGAAAACTACTGCTGAAAACCATAGTGAAATTAAGTGTAACCTTGTAAAAATTATGTGAGCCCTAAGAAGGAACATTTACACCAGTTACGCTAAATCCCATTTGAATAAAGCTGTGTTTTCTCGAAAATCTAATGAAGTTCTACGACAGGAGCATATTCAAGGTAATTTCTAGATTATAAGTTAATTCTCTGCTAGTTTTGAGACAGAAATAGGCGATAAGGCATAACGTTCGATTAAAACCGTTACAATACAAGAGAGGACCAGACAAGAAGTCAATATCGATCAATATCAAATGCTTAAAAAGTCGTTATAATTAACTTAATTCGAGAGGTTCAACACCAATGTTTAAACTCTTGCAAAGCAAGGAAAGCACTATTTCCAGTCACAAGATGGCATCTTTACAGTTCTGCCTTTCGCCTCAAGGTGGCGCTATAAGTTCTTAACAATATTTTTGAATACAGATTTTTTCTGCCAATCTTTCTTTTATTTCACTTCTTATTTTTCTTTCGATGATTTTTGTTGGTATATAAATTATATCACTGTAGCTAGACATATTATTGGGCTGTCATTGTCAGAATCTGCCTCTTCATCTTTTTTATTCGTAGGAACTAATTTGTTTTGCCTAATTTGGTTTCCTTTCATTAGCTGTTCTTTTCCTTTTTCTTCTATATAATTTAATTAATGCTGGCTTTATTCCATAGCAGCCTTTTCTAATTTTATTTTCAGTGAGTCTTCTTCAAATTCTACCAATCTTAGCTTTTTTTATTTGCTGTATGGTTTTCCTTATCTATCCAGCCTCATATTAATTTAGTATCCTGTTCTTTTAGTAATCTTCTCATATCTTAAAGTGTTTACAATGTTTTTTATCCTCAATTGCTTATTTTTGTTCTTACTTGTCTTTAGTTTCGTTGTTCGTTTTTCCATTTAATTGCCTTATTTTATTTCAAAATCCTCTTTGGGTAACCTTGTATGATTGATATGGTTTAATTCTGAAGTCTTTTGATTTCGTTTCTTTTGTAAATGTTTGCTTTTTTTTTTTGTTTTCCAGTTTCCCATTATTATAATTTTTGACTTTTTTCTTTTACAAGTTCTGGAGTTTCCTTTAGTTTTTTTTTTTGTAGAAATATTAAATTTTTTCCTTTTTGTTTGCTTCTATTGTATATTGGGTATATTTGTCTGAAACTTACCTTTTCTTCTAATGTTGAAGTTAGGAACATTTTTCTTGAGATTACTGGTTCGAATTTTGTGATTACTGATTTAAATTATTACTCCTTTGCCAATTCTTCCTTTCTACATTGACTTCCACCCTTTTTACATTGACCTCCTTGTACTCCTGAAAAATTGATACATTGTAATTTGTGGTGATAATTTTCTTTTCTCATGTGTTATTTTTCACTTAAATCCATTATTTGTATTCCTTGTACCAAATATTTATAAAAACAAATTAAAGACAGATACAAAAGTATTAAACTCAAAGTAGTATTTTTTAACACCTAATTTATTTCCGGCAATATCAAAGTTCATGAAACAATGTAATTTTTTGTTTCGCAATTTGTGATTTTTAATTAAACGAAGCCCTACATTGACAATCGTTAAAAAAGAAACGAATAATTGATGGACATATAATTGGATTGTTTTACGGTCACTAATTTATCAACCGTTAGCGAAAAAAACTTGTTATCGTTTAAAAAAAAATGAAATCTGTTTAAGCAGCTTTAAATTGTTTTTAAAAGAGAATATGGAATATTTGCTGAATTAAATTTGCAGAATATAAATTTTATTATGTTTATAAAATTGAATTAATTTCTGTCAATTAGTATAGCTGTTTTTTGTTGGCAAAAATAAAAAAAAACTCGTTTCAGAAACAAATATTTTATCGGATACAGTCGCGTCAAAAAAAAGGGAAAAAACGCGAAACATTTTTTATTGTTCCGTGACAAGGATTTAATTATGTGAATGTGCCTGTCAGTTGACACATTCCCAAAGGGAATTAAAACTAGAGAAGAATTGAAATATAGCATCGCACAAAAGCTTTCCATTTTGTTTTCCTGGGCTCGTCTGACTATGTGTCTCCGAATAACACTGAAGCCTATTGGCTTATTGTGTTTTACCCCATGTTAGTTCATAGCACCCACTCTATCACCTTTGTACCTTGTACAAGTTTGTACAGATCCTTAGGTGAGTGGGTTCTATACGTTGTTGGATCAACTTGGGGTTGTCCAAAAAGAGCCTGTCTTTTGCGATCTAGAGCTTCGCATTCGCACAGTATGTGTTTGGCCGTTTCTGGTTTCTTGTGACATAGTCGGCACATGAGTTCCCCATTGTACATGCCAATTTTGTTCAAGTGTCCCTTTACTGGGGCGTGCCCAGTCATGAACCCTGTTATCACTTTTAACTGGTTCCTATTCATTAAGAGTAGTTCTCCAGTTCTTTTGGGACATGGTCTGCCTATGAAGGCTTTTCCATGTGCCTGTTTTGGGGTGCTTCCCCAGTAGTTGATATGTTGTTCCCGAATCCAGTCATTTATAAAACCCCGGACTGTACTTTTTGGTACTCCTGGGTTTGTGTCTGGTTCCGGTGTTTCTTCTGACCCTCTTTTTGCAAGTTCGTCAGCCTTTTCGTTGCCTTCGATCCCTTTGTGACCTGGCACCCAAAATAGTTTTACTCTATTTCGGTCTGCAAGTGTTCTTAGTTCTTCGATGCATTTCCATACCAGCCTCGACGTAACTTTCTGACTCGATATGGCCTTAAGTGCCGCTTGGCTGTCTGACATTATTTGAATATGCTGATTTTCGACAGCTCTTTCATTGTTCGTTTTTGCACATTGCAAAATTGCGTATACCTCGGCCTGAAATACCGAGGAATGTATTCCTATAGCATAGCTATGGTTAGTATCAGGGTTTTGGAGAATACTCCTGCCCCAGTGCCTTCCGCAGTCTTAGACCCGTCTGTATACCAGGTTTGTTCCTGTCGTTGGGCATTGGGCTCCCTTATGGTGATCTCCGCTCTTTCCTGTATTAAAACCTCAAAGGGAGTATTAAAAGAGTACCTCTTGGTTATGTGGTCTGATCTCATGTCTAGCACGTCTCCCGTCACTAACCTTGAGATACTCATGTGACCTGGCCTAATGTCAAGATTTCCCAGTGTATTCCCTAATCTGTAAGCACCTAATCTTTCCTCCCCTTGTATCACATAGTGAAGAGGTAGGAGTCCTATTAGTGCTTCCATTGCAGCAGTGGGGGTTGTTTTCATTGCCCCCGTTATTCCGAGGCAGGCAAGTCTTTGTACCTTGCTTAGCCTCATTATTGCTTTCCTTTGCTGTGTCTTTGGCCACCACACCAAAGCTGCGTATGTTATTATGGGTCTCACCACCATGTTATAAAGCCAGTATACCATGTCTGGTTTTAACCCCCATTTTTTTTCAAAGGATCGCCTTGCCATCATTAATGAGGTTTCCGCTCTCCTTGTGGTTCTTTCTAGATGCTGGTTCCAGGTAAGTCTCGAGTCAATCATTACCCCGAGATATTTTACCTCCCCCTTAAGCTGGATGCTTGCACCTCTTAGGTTTAGAGGCCCTAGTCCCTCCAATTTCCTCCTGCGGGTGAATGCAATTATGTCAGATTTGTTTGGGCTAATGTTTAGTCCTTCCGCCTCTTTCCATTTTGTTACTATATTTAGAGCCTCTTGCATTCGATCTCTTACTATAGTGTTGTATTTTCCCTGTGCCATGATCACTAGATCATCGGCATATCCCAGGGTTCTATGTCCCTTATCTTTGAGAGCCCTAAGCCCACTACAAGGTTCCACAGGAGTGGAGACAGCACTCCACCCTGTGGACATCCTCTCGCTTTCCATAAGGAACTACGATAACAATGGGCGTATGACATGGAACCGAAAAAAAAAAAATTAGTAGAGGTACTTATCCTGAGTATGGTATTTATTCTCTTAAATTACATACACAGAGAGTAGTAAAATGTCAATTTTACTCCCTAAAAGTGAGAAATAGAAAAAAAATTACAAGTTAAAAAAAATTGACATGTCAATATTTAAAAGTAAATTTCAGGGAGGTTAGCGGCAATATTAATGTGCATCCACGTTCTTGCAAAAATTAAGCAGTACTCTGTCTGGTCACGCCGTGGATGCCGGTGAATAAATGAGTGAATTTGGGAATGCGGAAGTAGTAAACAATTAAATACTAGCTTAATGTAGTTCAATAGTTCAAGTGGCAGAATTCAAAAAGTATTATTTAAATGCCCAGCTTCCAAATAAAAGTAATGTTTTGTGAATTTTATGCAGATCCTTTAAATTTTTTAGGACATAAATGAATATTGGGAGAGTTTCTTTTGCTTTAAAATAGTCTATAGCAACTTAATGAATTCACCTGATCTAGTGTTATAGTCATGAAAGTTCAAACAGAAATCATTCATTCATATTTTTATGAATTTTAAGAAGTATTTCATACATATAAAGGGAAGGTCAGCATTATTGTTATTTTAAAAATAGATGTTTACAATTCTCTGTAAAGTTTATGACTTTCTTTTGAAGTTTGAAAATTCCATCTACGAAGCAGTAGTTTATGCAAACAGTTATTCCATATTTTATATGGTTATGAAAAAGACAATGAATAACACTAAAAATTTACGTATTACACAATTTGCACTGAAAATCTTGCGACTTACATTATCTATATGTATGTGCCAGTTCAATTTATCATCTACAGAAACTCATAATTTTACGTGACAACGCATGTTACATTTTTGATTTAAATTGACCTAAACATTGACAGACGTGATGAAAAGGAAAATTAGTGTGTTCAACACAAGGTGATTGTGAAAGCCATACCATACAGACAATTTACTCGAGTTGTATAGTATATTTTTCTTCGAACCATTAACGAAAATTTACAGAAATTTAAAAATTAATTTAAAGATTATTATAACAAAATAACAAGTAGTTGAGATTGGCCATTTCTGGACCGGCGGTAATTAGTAATTATCCCAAGTACCCCCACCCCCACTCTTTTCCTGGTTTTATCTTTTTCCTAGTTTTCATCTTTTCTCGGTAATTTGCTTTAAAACTCACCTAATCTTCGTTCATGTGAACGCATGTCGCAACGACGATTGCATCACGTTCTTTTATACTACTACGCATGCGCAAAAATCTTAGTGGTGGGGTAATGATTTATTTGTTTAAACTATTGAGACATTGAATACGAGTAGCTTCTCTAAAAATAACAAAAAATGTCTTCATTGTCAAAAACTGATTATTTGACTCTCTTAAATCTAGATTAAATTAATGCTTTGTCGCCATAGGAGATGATTCAAATTACGAAGTATTTTCTAAAGAATGGTATCACTTAATATTAAATGAAAAGGACTTTAATTTACTTGCTTGTACTCCAAATATTAAATGGTATTCTATTTGTCGATGTCATCTAATAACAGACGATGGTAGTACAGTACATGAACATCCTCACGCTTTAATACATCTTACTAATGGATTTACAATGTTAGTCTACAAGATAAAACTACAGCGCACTGGTACACGACTCCATTCAAAAACAACTTTCAAGAAAATAATTTGCTTGGACCATGCTATTGGTGTCCTCAGTTACATCACCTGTGCTGATGGACAAAAACCGCTTAGAAGGGATGGAGATGGTCTTAGAGGTACACCTCATTCTCATTACGATAGAAGAGTATTCAAACAAGATTGGTTACATTCCCGAGAAAAACAGTGTTGCTTAGTACTCACAGAAATTTCAGAATTAGCATCTGAAGGTGGTAAAGACTTGGAAAAATACACATCTGAAAAAAAACTTTATGATAAATCCGCATGTAGATGTGATAGAGGTGCCGAAGGAATAAGGTAGAGGAAAGAAGCTAACGAGAAACGAAGACAATTTTACAAAACAAAACGAGGAATGGAAATTAGGAATAACTACAAAAAAAAAAATAAGAAAAAGAAACTAATTGCAAGTTCACTGAAAATGGGCCTAAATAAAAAAGCTGAGCTTCAAAGAGAGACAAATTTGAAACTTATTGAGTTACTGTAATACTGTTAGTTTAAAATATAATTTTAAAACAAAATATATTTTATTTTCATTGTCCAATGTTGACTTTACACTATTACAAATAACTTTTCCCCATTTAAATTATTAGCAATATCTTTACTTAAAGTTCACACCAGTACTCTACTGTCCATAGTGAACTACACGTTTTCCATTGAAAAAGCACTGGTGTCCAAGATCCTATGCAATTAGACTCATTACAGTACAGTGGGTACAGAGTAATTGGGAAGTACTTGCTAACTAAATCCCCACTTTTTCTAACCTCCTGCCTCGATATTTATGCCGTGTATGCTTGCGCCCGGCCGGTTCCTCACTATAATCATGGTGGTTGAGAGTCAAGTAGGGATGTCGATTTTTCAAAAAAAAAAAAAAATCGGTTTTTTGGATCGATCTAGATCGCGCTTTTGAAAATCGATCCACTAAAAGATAGTTAATATTAAAATCGATCTATGAAAAATTGATTTTTCGATTTTTTTTTGTTTTAGCTTGTAAAAAAATTAACACAATTTAATTTTACTTTATTGTTTATTTTAATCTAAACACCAATCTTCTCTCTCCAAACAATTCAAAAACAACAGCCTATCAAATCTTTCAGGAGTCAGCCTGCTTCTGTCTTCTGTTAGGATTTGGCCTGCTTCTGAAAAAAGCCTTTCTGATGGTACTGATGTAGCAATAATACAGAAGTATCGTACAGCTATTTTACGAAGGTTGACAAACATTTGGAAGTTCCAAAATTTAATGGGGTTTGTTTTATTCAAATCTTCCAATGGTTGGTTTAAATAAAAAGTAATTTCAGCAGCTTTGTCATTACTGTGCACTTGTGGTCGGTTCTTTTTAATTAAAGTATCATGGTGCCTCCATAAACTAGCAGCTTTTTCCCCAGGTGCATCTACTTCGTCAGGTACTTCATCCTCTTCAAATAATGCGTTGTCATCTTTCATTTCGGAAAGAGTATTCATAATTTTTCTGCTTTTTTTCTTCTTACTTGTCATTTGTCATTAATTATTGGCCTCTTACCGTTTAGGATTTACGTGTCTGCTTATGTACAGCAGGATGAATCATAACAGGTAAAATAAATTGCATCAGGTTAGAACGAAAACTGAATCGTAAAAATTTTAAATAAAGTAGAAAAATCTTAGAAAAAAATCGGCTTCGATTCGCCGAGTAGGTGAATCGATTTTATGCTCTCGAATCGATTCAAAAAATAGATTTTTCTACTAAAAAAGATCGATATTCCGATTAATCGATCTCAAAACGACATCCCTAGAGTCAAGGATGTGCGGACTTCATCCCTCCCCTATTTATGAAAAACAATTATGTCTATTATTTAGAATGTACTTGGGGTACAAAACCCTCTATACACTACAATAGTAATGACCGAGAGGTACTTATTGCACTTTATAACATGCATAGCAATTACTATATATACAAGGTACCTACACTCATTACATTTCAATGTGTATGGAGTAGTGAGAGGTACTTACGATAATCATTACACATGATGTATAGGGTAATTGAAAAGTACTTACTATGCAATTACACTCACTACATCGTAATACTTAATTAAATTAACTTTATATAGTTTTAATCTCAATAACTAAAAATTTTTTTACTGCCAATTAGTTTGACAGAAATGTTACTTATTTAAAATTTAAAAAAAAATAATAGTAGTTGGTTGATCAAAATATGAACTGTGATTGGTGTATTTTATTATTTTTTGTAGTGTTCTTACTACCTAGAATGGATATGAAATATAATAGTTGAACGTAATACCATTCTTTTTCGTTTGGTACTCTATGCGTAGATAATCTAATATCCTTGTGGGTATAGAAAAAATTTATTTTCGTTTCCTAGACGTTTTGCAATTTCATGTTTTCTTTCACTATTATATTATCAGCTTACACTATAAATTATTATTGATAACGTAATAGCGGATTTGCATCCCAATTGTGCACATAAATTAAAGGTATAGCCATTATTTTAAATATAGATTCAGGATATCAAGATACTAACGTTTCGCCAAATAATACTATGTCAAATATTCATCTACTATTAATTTTTCTCATAATCATATTTTGTACTTGAAGTTGGTTAGGGTTATATTTTTGATGTGAAAAATCAAAATTTTCTTATCAATTTTAAAATGAAGTAAAAATGGCACATATACTCGTTTTTTAAGCTGTTAGATACAACTTTATAAAAATATATATTTGTTATTATCCTATGATAATAACTGAAAGTATTATTGAAATCACGCTTTTAATTTCGACAAAACACGTTAAAAACTATTTAATAAACTACATAAAAAAAACGAATCTACCAGTCATATTTTGATTTAATCTTTATGGCCAGATTTCCTTGGTTTTACATTCAACAAATATTTTGTAGTCGTAGGAAAAATATTGTATATCACTTGTGCGAAAGTGATGTTTCACACTCGTGTGATTATTGCACTCGACTTATGCTTTGTGCGACAATACTTCCCACTCATGTGTAAAAATATCACTTTCCACACGCGTAATATAATATACTATAACGGTTGTTACTGAAACATCCCGATATTTGTAAAAAAATCTTTCTGAATGCTCTTAATTTACACGATAGAAGAAAAATTGTTTTACTTATAAACCACTGTGAAGATGGAAGTGTTCGAGGTTTTCTATTTTCGTGCCAAAACTTAAAGCAGAAAATAGTTCGTTTCAAAGAAAATTGTACAAAGAAATAGGTACAAAAAAAAAACTACCGTGCATTAACTTTCCTTCAAATTAATTTTAATTTCAAAGCCGTCATTTTAAGTAATTTCAATTTGTTCGCTGCAATCGAAGAAAACTCCGTCAGCGACGTTTTTACGTTTGTAGGGCCAACCGGTACTTGGCAACCAAATGAGAACAGGACCGGCTAAGAAGATTATTGTAAAACGTGAAAGCACTAAACATAATTTTATTAGAATTCATCAGAATAATATTGAGCATTTCTATTGAACCACGCGATGTAAACAAAAGATCCTTTTATCAAATTTTCTGATGGTATAGTATAATTCTTCCACCATTTTATGTGAGTTGGGGAAGTTCGGAAACTTCATGATCATTTTAAAAAAGAAAAGTCAATTTATTTATTTAAAATTACTTTTTAATAAGCTAGTTCTTAGTTAAATACAATACAAAAATGTTGAATATAGCAGGACTCTCATGGCATATTACAACAGAACCTGATAAACTTCCCTAATCATACCACAATGTGTTTAGAATATTAAAACATAATAAGCTTTCATATTTTTTTTTTTCAAACTTTCGACAGGCTTGTAGCAATTGCAATTAATTTACAATAAAATGAAAAAATAATAATTACAATCAGTGGAAAAGTTATTAATAAAATTTTAGGTGGCTGACTTTTTTGCCAGTTAATGTACAATCGAGGGGTAAACCGCCAGAAAAATTTTGTACACTAATACACATTGTTTCCCAAATAGTATAAAAATAGTTACGAAATAAATGAGATCACTTCAAAAAAATAACTTTATAAAAAACAAAATTAGCAAATTAGCAACGCTAACAATGATTTAATGTTTTTTTTTTTTTTTTTTTTTTTTTTTTAGTTTCGACTTCTATTATTTATAATCATAATATAAAGTGGAACGTTAACATTAATATTTAATTAGTCGAAGGGATTGTTTCGATAACTCCTTCGGGGCTAGATGAGATCTATGGGGTAAAGCAGATTTCTAAATGAGCGGAAAATTCTTTTTTCTTGATCAACTTCTTTGTAATGTAAAATTTGGAAGCTGCATAAATGATTGCTGAAATAATCATAATATATAATACGATGGGATAAAAACTAATTTTTTGAAAAGGCACAGGTCATGTGTCGATGTCTTCTAATTTCAATTTATCTTCTCGGAGTGCACTATGAATATTATAAGTTCAAGCTTTAATGAGTTTATTTGCACTGGTTTGAAATTTATTGCTGAGGTTATAAAATTGTTTATGAAAATTTTTAAACTTGGCAATTTAATATTTTTAAAATTCGGAATTTTGGTTTTAAATCAACTATCTATAATCAGAAAAATTATATTTCTATTAAATAAATACCAATGATATGGACATTGTGTACGTTTTTACCACATTTTTATTTTGTAGCCTCACTATGGGATGTGATAACAATCCATTGGTTTTTTTCTAACTTTTGTATTTTTATTTCGCTGACATTTACTGGAAATTATCGACATTTGTTGATGAATTTAGAATATTTCAAAATGTAAACTTCACAGGGGGAATTCGCAGAAATTCTTAAGGTCTGGACATCTTGGCAGAGGAATCCATCGTGAGTAACTTCTTTGCATCCCAAGTTTGAAAGTGCATATTGTTGCTCATTTGAGAGAAAAAATTTGGATTGAGGAATAATGGTTTTAAAGGATTCTATGGAACGTATAGGTAGAGAGCACATGTGATATTGTATTTCACTATAGGTATTTCTAGTACAAATACAATTTTATTATTTTTACTGTAGCATTTGGTTTCGATTATTTTTTCAAAGTCTGAAATATTATTTAAGAAAAATTCAAATGGACATTTTTCGTTATTGTTAAGGTTTAACTAGTGATATTTCAGAAAATAGTTCGGTTGGATCTACAATAGCATTATGAAATGTATTTATTTTTTCCAGTATGTCATATATAATTTGACAACTAATTGTGAGACGATTTTTTCCAGTGCAAAGTAATGAAAAGTTTCCGTTTTTTATCTTTTGTATTTCATTAATACGTGAGCTCAATATTAATTGATTATGAGCTAATAAATTAGAATTAATTTTAAAGTTTTGAATTAAATTTTTTAAAACAGTAACTTTGTTCTCGATTCAAGTTTTTATATTACATATTTTGATTGATAGACATATATATTACGGTTTCGTCTTATCGTTTTGCATCGTTTTGGTCTAAATGACCTGTCAAAAAAGTTATTGCTGAACCGAGTCAATCAAAAAGGGCTTTTTTTGATCTAGACTTTCAAAAAGGATTTAATTGAAGGGTTATTTTATTTTAGATAATTTGAAACATGTGATGTAAGTTTTGAAATTCTTCTTAAAGCCAACATTTTTGGGAGTTGTAGAGAGAAAAATTTTTAATTTGTTATATTGCTCTTGTAATGTCAAAAAGTCTATTGTAATGTTTGTTATAAATATGTATAAATATCCAAAAATTTGTTTTAACTTGTGCTGTTCCTAAATGAAGAGAAAAGAGACCTTATTAATTGCCTTTTAAATTGTGGAATTGAGGTATGTCTAGTCTTGTGCCTGTGGTCCAGACTGCGCCAATTAAGTGAGAGCACTTCAAAAATGACTTTAAAAAACCAAATTTTTTTATTTATAATCTTGGTATAAAGTGCAACGTTAGCATTAATATTTAAATATTTAATTAGTCGGCGAGCTTGTTTCCACAACTTATAACGCAAGGTACGCAAAGTAAGTCGGTTTCTAAATAATAAGACCACACAGCTAAAATCTATAACAAGTTGGAAATGCACTGCTATTGGATGAAATGACTCTTAGCAATACCATATTAATTTCCTACTAAATAATTTTTTGATACAAACAAATGCAATGAATGATTTTATGGCCTCAATTCAAACAAAAAAAATGTTTAGAATAATAAAAATTTTCTCACAAGCTCACTTGTTTTATGTATACAAATAAATAATGAATATAAACCAAATTGGAATTTTTAATTGAACAACTCTCTTGACACTTGTGGTGAAATTATTAGTTTCGCGGACGACATTGATATTTTATACAAAAATTGAAAATAATTTTCCATAAATCTCAAATTGGTTAGCTTATAATAAATTAACTTTAAATTACAAAAAAAACCAAGTTATCTGCCTTTTAGTTCTTATTATATTGGTTTTATTATTTTCGTTTAAATTACTTCCAACTTCTTCCATAGCCCCCCAGAATATTATGCCATATCTTATTTTGGATTCTACAAGACTAAAATATATTATGCGAAGGTGTGTAATAGCATCTATATATTTTTTTAAATATTTAAATTTATAAAGTAGCAATCGTAATATTATCTACATGAAAATTCCATCTTAAATGAGAGTCGACAGTTACTCCTAAATATTTGATATAATTATTTTTTTTTATTTTCTCATTTTGATATATATTTTAAGTGATTTATATAGTGGAAGTGCATTTTTGTAGCTACAGAAGGGCACACAAAATAAGTTTTCTCATAGTTAACCAATTTATTGTTTGTTTTAGATCCTTTTTAGCTTTTTCTTTTAATTCTTCCCAACTGTTAGCCTCATAAAATACCGCCACGTCGTCTGCAAAAGCAATTATAGTATCTAGAATATCAATAGTGAAAATATTTAACTGTTTGAGTTGCACTTAATTCATTTTCAACTTTTACCATCTGTCCTCTATCAGACAAATAACTTTTTAAGAGTTCTAGTGTAATACCACGAATTCCTGAATTTTCCAAAGCTACTAACAATTGAGGATGGCTCACAGTGCCAAAAGCCTTTGCAAGGTCCAAAAATACGCATAAAGATAGTTTGGTTTCATCTACAGCTGTATAATTTTTTTGTAATAAAGCTGAAATAGCATCACTTGTACATAAGCCTTCTTGAAAACCGTATTGACACTGACAAAATTATATTTTTTTATAAATTTTTCCATTCTACATTTAATTGTTTTTTCAAAGATTTTTGTAAAAGTTGCAAAAAAAGAAATTGGTCTATAGTTATTAATTAGATTTTTTTGGATCTTTTTTATGTATAAGCCCAATAATTGTTTTTTTAAATTGTTTTGAACATTTACCAGATCTAAAAATTTTATTGATTACATTTAAAAGTAATGGAGCTATATTTCGTCAGCTAGAATTTTAATTGTTTCAGATGTTACGTTATCTATCCACGGTGATTTTTTATTTTTTAATGAGTTTATGAAATGAAACCCCTACATTTCATTTGATATGACTGGCTAAAAATAAGGAATTTTGTAGATAATACCTATTAGGTTTTGGAGCAGCTAGTTTTTCTCCGATGTTAAAAAAAAAAAAAATTGAACTCATTTGATATTTGTTTCGGCAGATTTATAAGATCGCCTATTTCAAGTCGTATTTCCTCATATTTTTCGGTTTTTTTTTTTTAGTCTTCGGTTATTTCTTTTATTTTCTTCCACAAACTTTTTGAGAATTCTCTATTTTTTAAGATTTGTTTTTTTATAAAAATCAGATTTTGTTTTTCTTATTATTCTGTCTGTTTTCTACAATTAATATGTTTTTGTGTCATATTTTTTGGGTCATCTTTGTGTAATTTATTTTTCTGTTTTATTGAATTTATTAGGCCTTTTGTTATCATTATTTTCTACAAATTAATTTAGTTTTTTGTTTTATTAAGAAACTATTTTTATCAGTTAATTTATTAATAATATAATATTAATGAAAATGGAAACCCACTTCTTTAAACTAAATTACATTGTAATTTTTTACCCAATTTACACGTCTTACTTTCTCTAATTTGATTTTCTAACCGAATATGTCAAGTATATTTTGTTTCTGATTGTGATTCTCTACTGTGACTTTACATGTATATACTAACTTAATCGTAAAACTTATTTTATTGTATCTACATCACATACAAGTGAATTTTTTCGCTTCTGCGTTTTTGGTATGTTTATTCTGAATTATTCATTTGTATTGTATTTAATGTAAACAAATTTCTTATATAAATAAACATTATTATTATTAATATTACTATAGATTTATTCTTCTCTACGGTAAAAATAATAAATCTAGTATAAAATATTGTACATTCGACATATTTTTAAGATTCCATTAAAATAGAAATTTCCTGAACCGACCCTGTCCAAGTGGGTGGGAATAATGTCGCATCCTGGACTCATTAAAAAAGAAAAGTAATTAAAACTTATATACAAGAATGTTGTTCCATCGATTCCGGCGGAAATCCGGTATTAGAAATGGAAAGAAAAGGAGCGAAGAGGTTATTAAATTAAATATACAACAGTCGGTACTATGATGAATACAAATTTTCGGAGAGAGAAATTTAACTTTCATTTCATATTCATAGAGAATTCTAAGCATCAACCATGCTTATTTGAATATAAGGGAGAGATGTTTTTGGAGGATATATATAGGGAGTTGAAGAAGAGAGCGCGAGAACTAGGGAGTAAATAAATATGGTATAAGTCGGAGAAATTTATTTAGTTAATTTTACCTCTACTTACGTTTCTCGCATTTATAGCAGTTGATTCCAATTAAGTTGAAGTTTCTTGCATTAGCGTAGTTAATTTTCTTATTAACATGATGCTTTTTGGTTTTATTTTAAACCCTATTTCTCAACCGTTTTCTAATAACAAAAGGAATTTAAAAATCAAGAAATGAACATAAATAACAGCGGCAAATATCTTCTAGAAAAAAAAACTGGAG
Organism: Psylliodes chrysocephalus; assembly: GCA_927349885.1. Classification (NCBI taxonomy): domain Eukaryota; kingdom Metazoa; phylum Arthropoda; class Insecta; order Coleoptera; family Chrysomelidae; genus Psylliodes; species Psylliodes chrysocephalus. The sequence goes on from OV651825.1 coordinate 11,721,065, forward strand.
CTATGAATCACAAATAGAAAAAGAAAGTAAATATATAATATACAAATTGCAAGCATTTGCCAGCAATAGCTTAAGGATGGCCTTAATACTTTACTACTTTTTTTAGAGCTGATGAATCGGGTACCAAATGATCTGGGTACCACACACAAATTAAGATGACTACTTGAAGTTCTAGTGACCTCTCTTGGCATCAATTTTTTTGGATAATAAAACTCACTAATGATTAAAATATTTGTTATTTATTTACAGACAACATTGTATGTACAAAATTTATAACTTAGTATAATTTGGTTTAATTTGTAAAGAGTATAGGCTATATATGAGATGAATTCTTTAGTGAGAAGCCGACTCTTCACATTGGCTAACATGGATAGGACAATTTTTATTTTAATAGTGGAAGTACTTTCGTACCTGATGACCAAACTACAACTTCTTTCTGATAAAACTCTAAGAATTCGATTATTTTCTTATTGCATTAAGTGATGGTTTATGAAACACTTAAACAATGGTAAACGAAATAAAACAATCAACATAGATTGATAGTACCTAATATAACAAAGCAAAAACTGCTCGGTGTAGCCAATGTGTGAAAGGAGAGCTGCGTACATGGATATCATGCAATTTCCTTTGAAGAAGGACAAAAGACCGAATACCCTGGGGGTAATAATGACAAATGGAAGCAGCGCCTTCACAAGTGCCAACTTTGTCTTCCACACTACATTGTTCCATTTAAAAGGAAAAAAGAATACGTTATATTTAGGTTATGTACATTTTTTTTATTGTCGCTAGGCTGCAGTTAAATATGTCCACGCTGTGACATAGAAGAACTTTATGACTGTTACACATGCTGTAAAGTGGAGATGATTTTTGGAGATTTTTCCTAGGCTTAGGCAAATAAAACAGCTGTGTATTTCTTGTACTAGGACGTGGCACTTAAATCTCTAGCCTATGTAGTACTTCTTCACAGTCAATTAGATGGTGAATAATAATAGAAATACCTGTTGTGTGATAATTCTTCGAGACTCCAGCGATTTGACAGAAAAACGATCGAGAAGTGCATCATAGGGATAGCCTAGAGTAGGATATGTTTCGTTTTGTTTGAAGGAAGCATATTTAAGGAAGCGACGCTGGACTGATTCTAACTCAGAGATATAAATACTATAGAATGGAGAGCCCAGATGAGAGAGACATATTCAAGTTTGGATATGACATGTGTAAAGTAGCTAAAGTGTATTGAACTCGGTAAAAATTTTTGAATTGCGAATGACGAATCCTAAGGACTTATATGGATTTATATTGTAGGTTAGTCAATAATGATTGGTTACAATAATCAAACAACATAAAAAACTATTAGTCAAAAATACCGACGTCCACAACTTTCCTGTGTCTGCCTTGAACATTTTCCAAAAGAAAACTGACTTTTAGACGTACATTTATAACCACAAATCAAATTTTAGTGCTCGTATGCATGCATAATAGGCGAAAGCGACTAGATGTAGGACGTAGGTATATATTAAACAAAACAACGCTTCCCGGGGAATGTACAATGCTAATTGCGGCAAGACCCACTTACATAATGGACCATATTTACACCACGCCGCGACGCCCTAAATACTATTTATTCGTCGTTTGACTTTGTCTTAAGTTTCTGGGTCAAGACGATGGAGCGGTATATATAAAGCCAAGTTCGAGGATTCCGAAATTTAAAAGTCCCAACGTAATTCGATCGAACAGAATTCGGAATGTCTGGGTAATTTTCTTTGTCGTGTGAATGTGTTTGGAATAGATTAGGAGTCTACCACTCGAAAGTTATTTTGAATGGCTGCTTAGGAAGTACAAAGTATGTACACAAAGGCAGTGTTTCTTTAATTTGCATAAATTAGAGACAATTACTGTTTTGAGTTTACCTTAATAAAAATATTTTAATTGTCAAAAACGCCTCGATGTATTAGTCCAGGATCCGTAAGTAAGATCGACCTTCACCCATCTGTTTAATGGATAAAAGTTTTTTTTATTAAATAAAATATATTTTTAAATATACCGCAAGTGAGTTGCCTAGGAAAATACGGTCACGGCCATTTTTTACTTTCCTTTCTGTGTACAGATAAGGAAAATCATGATAAAATTTGCTTATGATGTCATTCTCTATTAATTTGTCCCTATACAGGATTTCTCTAAAATGGGCCTAATTGGAGATATTTGAGGAAAAGTGCAAATTTTGAATTTTGAAGATAACTCAAAAATGGATGAAGAAAAAACTAATAATTGTATATCAATATTATCTAAAGCTATCAGCAAATGTAGCACTAAAGTCACTCCTTGAATGACTAACGCGTTGCTTAAATCTATTAACACAAAAAATAAAATGTTTAAAAATGTAAATAAAAATCCTAATAATTTACAACTTAGAACAATCCAATGAAATAAAATATTCAAGACTAAACAGGTCAATTAATTACAAATAAAAATAATGTAGTTAATAATTTTAATAAAGTATTTGCAAATATAGGGCAGACACTAGCAAACAATATAAACAAAGATGGCAACTATTCACCAATTAGAACTACTACTTTTAACTCATTTATTCTAGCACCGCTAGATACTAAGTAAATATGTAGTATAATAAATTATCTGAAAAACAAAAAAACAATTGATATAGACAACATTAAGGCAGAAACAGTTGCAAATTTAATCGTTAAACCATTAAAATTTTTAATAAGTAGTTGTTTTGGTTCTGGTATTTGGCCTTCTGCTTTAAAAAATCAGTTATATTCCTTTAATTCAAAAAAGGAAGCTGAACAACTATCACGAACTATCACCCAATATCTTTACTAACCCACTTATCTAAGATAGTTGAAAAAGCTTTTAAAAAACGACTTGTTTGCTATTTAGACAAATACAAAATAATTTCCGATCAACAATTTAGCTTCCGGGAAAATACATCAACTGAGGATGCAATTTTAGCCCTCACTTCAAATAATAATAGCGCCTTATATAAAAACAAATCCTGCCTTTGTGTTTTCATTGATTTATCCAAAGCCTTTGACACTGTCCATCATGATCTTTTGTTGAAATCATTAGAGGATATAGACATTAGAGGAGGATATTTAACAAACAGACATCAATGTGTAAGAGTGAATAACGTCATCAGCGAACCCAGATCAGTTCAATTTGGGATTTCGCAAGGTACCGTCCTAGGGCCTGTTTGGTTTAATATTTACGTAAATGGTTTATACTCATTACCAAGCTAAGGTCACGTTATAGGTTTTGTTGATGACACAGCTATTCTTTACACAGCTGAAACTTGGGATGATCTTAAAATAAAAACTGAAATTTACTTCTAAAATATAAAAAAAAATGGTTGTATTACAAACTACTTACAGTAAGTCTAGAAAAACAAATTATATCCCATTCAGCTGTAACAGATCTTGCGTGCCTAATTTTAATAATTTAACCATAGAAACTGGAAATGTTCCCTGTCAAATTACACCTGAAAATAATATTAAATATTTAGGTAAACACCTCAGGTGGGATTTGCATAAAAAATTTATAATGAAGAAATTTCAAGTAGTATTATATAGATTTAGATATTTAAAAAAGGTCCTATCCACGCACCACCTGAAGTCTTTATACCACGCACTGATGCAGAGTCGACTGCTGTATAGAAACTTATTTTCGATAAGAACTTTCGATATCCTTCATTCAAATCAATTGTATCTGGAACAAAAATTATGGACTTAAGACAATTATACTGTTACTGTGCTATTAAATATTTTTCCACCAAACATTTAACAGTAGACAAAATAATAGAGAATGACCTCATAAGCAACTTTTATCATGATTCCTATACTTTCCTTATCTGTACACAGAAAGGAAAGCAAAAAATGGCCGTGACCGTATTTTTTTAGGCAACCCATTTGCGGTATATTTAAATACATATTTTATCTAATAAAAAAAAAACTTTTATCCATTAAACAGATGGGTGAAGGTCGACCTTACTTACGGATCCTGAACTATCAAATTAATAAAACATTTACCCCTACTACCAATATATCGATGAAAAAGTTTCCTAGATATGTTACTTTTTGGATCAAATTATTTAACTTTAATTCTAGTTAACTGCTATAAAATAATTTATGAGAATAATGTTTCTTTGTTTTTATTTTCTTTTAATAAATTGCTAATAAGTAATAAGTATTTTAAACTAAATTATTACCGAATTATTGTATTAGCAATGTACTTAAGTGTTTGTTATTTTTAAATAGATTGTTTTAATTTCTTTTTCCCGAAACAAGTATTTGTTACTAATCGGATAACTAATTAATTAATTCTTTCTGTGTGTATTTTTATTTTTTTATGTAATATGTAGTTTTACTTTTTAACAATAAAATGATTATATTATTAATGGAAATTACCAAATAATGTTATTAATTAAATTCTTAGTGTAATTCTTAACTCGAAACAAGTGAGTACTCACTTATCGAGTGTTACTTCATTCATTTAATTTAGTTTAAAATATTAACCAAACCTTTTTATTATATTGTATTGTTTTTTTTTTTAATAAATAAAAATTATTATTATTATAAATTAATATGCGACGACTCTTGGAGAGATACCTCAAGTGCGCCCCACGGTTCGACGGCATTGTTCATAAGCAGCGTATACTTTTTTACTTGGTTTCTTAGTGTGACTTCCATGTTAACTTGCTGTCAAAGGTACTTTACTTCTGTTGCATAGTTTAATTTTTTGATTACAAGCTCTGGAGGTTTTAATTCCATTTTCATCTTTTTTCTTGTGAAAAGGACCATTTCTGTCTTTTTGGAATTGATAGGCAGTGAATGGTCCCTGCACCACTGTTCTATAATTTTGTTTGAGGACTACTTGCCTTCTTTCGCAGAGTATGTTATTAAAATTCCGTTTGCAGAATGACCAGGTGATCTGCATACGCTATTGTGTAGTGACATACATGCAGTGTTGCCAACCCTACGGATTTTTCCGTAGATCTACGGAATTTTAACTTTGTTCTCGGATATACGGATATAGAACCCAAATCTACGGATTTTTACAAATAAACCCAAACATGCTCAGTAAAAATTTTAAAACATACTTTTATTGATAAAAGGTAATTAAAATTATTACATAAATATTATTTCCTACCACCTAGAAAATTATACTAACGATAAGTAAAATTTTCTTTCAATTTATATCGACATCAGCGTCCAGAAAATCAACCTTTTACACTTTATTCTTCAGAAGAAGATAACTAAGGACTTGATGTTGGTTATTTTTAGGTTTATCTAAAGTATTTTGTGTTTTATTTTCAGATTTTAGTTCTATTATCAGAATTTAGGTTATTTTATTTTTTAGTTTTTTTAGGTTATATATTTTTGTTTACAATAATTATAAGCCAATAATCAGTCATTAAAAAAAAATATAAATACCTAATATATGTATTATTGTTTTATTGCAAATACATAAATTTTAGTTTTATGTAAAGTCGACAAGACAAACATCTTTATTTTATTTTAAAAATATTTTAATCAATCATTTTGTAGCAAAAAAAATCTACGGATTTTTCGAACCCTTCCTACGGATTTACGTATCCAAAAAGTTGGCAACACTGCATACATGTATTTATTGTCGGTCGAACCGGTAAATAGATATGGCGGAAACGACTGGATTATTTTGGCGGTTGCAAGATTGGAGAATGACTCGATGTGGACTACTTAGATCGACTGTCAAGTAAATTACGAAAACAACATACGAAAGATGTGTGCCTATTAAAGGCCGGAGTTGGACTAGCTGTGACTTGCGTTAGGCGATTAGTTGCCTCACGGCTTTTTGTATAACCAATTCGTTATCTTAGCGACAACGATACTGATGGCTTGTTTTAACGGCCGTGTGCAGGTGTCCTTTCATGCACAAAGTCGGTTAAGGTATGATATGTTTAACTTGAGAGACGTATGTTACGAAATTTAAACAGTCACATTTTGAAAATTTGAAAAGAACACTTAAAATCCGCAAGTACCCCAAATTTTAAAACTCTTGTTAAACCTATATCCTCTATTCTCACTTTAAGTTTTCAAGATTTTGTCTCTTTTTCCAGTAAATATTATCTTTTAATACAAAATTATCAGATTTTGGTTGTGTTTGTATTAATTAAGTTGTCTGGTTTATATTTCTACTATACTACTCTTCGGTATTTTTTCTTATTATTTGTTGTCTTACTTTGTTATTCTTAGTTTTTCCTGCTATTTCTCTTAGGAATTCAAATTTTGTTTTATTTTGTTGATGGCTTTTTTAGTGATAAAATTTCACTGGCATACAATATAACCGATTGGCGAATATTAATAGTAATAATAATAAATAATTTTATTGCCATCTTTACTATATGTTAAGTAGAAAGTAAAACATAATATATTCTCATACTGTAAATTATCCAAATGGCAGAGTTTAAATTCAAACTTCTAAGAAGTTAAAAGTGCCCTTCCACTCAACCCTTTGCTTTTCCACTCAACCTTAAACTAACTAACCCTAAATTAACTGGATGTTCAACGATCCGTTGATTTTGGTAGATACACCCATATTCAAAATACAATATGATAAAATAAAGGCTATTTTATATGTCACTATTGTATTAAAATATATAATAGCTGTTTTTTTTTTGGATCATTGCAAGCGACATTTTTTGAGTTATCTAGTATAATAAAAATAAACAAAACATCCAGATAATATGGAATTAAAAGAACAATACAAAAACCGATTAAATAATATAATTGAAAAAGCCAAGAGAACATATTTTTCTCGACAAATTGAAGCTAATAAAAATACATCTGAAGCCATTTGGGAATGCCTAAAAGACATTTGCGGTAAACAAAAGCAAAATAAAAAGAGGAAATTAAGCTTTTAGACGGAAAAACAGTAAAAAAATCGAATGAAATTGTAAATCACTTTAATACTTACTTTAGTACAATTGGAGAAAATTTAGCTGACTAAATAAGTATAAAGATAACTTAGGTTTTTTTTGGAAATTACTACGTATATATGTCCAACAGACACATCGGAGAAGTAATAAATAATCTAAAAAATAAAAAAACTCCAGGTTTAGATGAAATTCGTGCAGAGACTTTAAAACAAATTGCTTACGAAATTGTTGATCCACTGACATTTCTAATAAATAAATGTTTAGATACATGGTGTTTTCCAAAGATTTTAAAATGTGCTATAGTCAAACCGCTATTTAAAAATGGAAATAAAAATGAATTAGGAAATTATCGACCAGTATCGCTGTTAACTATTTCAAAAATAACTGAAAAAACTTTAAAAATACGCCTTTACACATTTCTAAACAAATTTCGTATATTATCCGATCGTCAATTTGGTTTCAGGCAGGGTCGATCAACTGAGAATACCATTTATAAATTAACATCAACAATGTATGACTCTTTGGATAAAAAAGTACCCATTTTATGTATATTCCTAGACCTCTCCAAAGCCTTCGACACTGTGGGTCATGTGGAATTATTAGAAAAGTTGCAAAAGTATGGAGTTAAGGGTAAATGATATAACATCAAATAGGTAGCAGCTCGTTCAAATTGGAGATAGAAGTGATTCATAAACAGTAACTGTTGGAGTTCCTCAGGAAACCGTGTTAGACCCGATCTTTTTTTCTGTATACATACATAGCCTTCTCAATTTGGAATCACTTGGCCAAATTTTTAGCTTCGCGGATGATACGACTGTCATATACACTTCGTCTTCTTGGGATAACCTAAAACAAAACTTTGAAAGTGACTTTCTAAGAAAAGCAAATTGGCTTCAATATAATAAACTTAAAAACAAGCTACTTACCGTTTAGCTCCTAAACTAGTGATCTTCCTTCCATGGGATCTTTAAAAGTAGGCATAGATATAGAAATCCCTGAATCCACTTCAGTAAAATATCTTGGAATTCTTATAGATAGGTATATGAGGTGGGATTTACACAAAAAGCAACATTAAAAAAATAAGAGGATTATTGCCAACATTCAGGTATTTAAAAGATTTTTTAAATTTTCATACTCTGAAAACTATGTATTTCTCTTTGGTACAGTCGTAATTAGTCTATGGTATTAAAGGCTGGGGAGGAATATACGACAACTTTCTGAATGATGTTCATGTGGTGCAAAAATGGGATTTGCGTATTATCCTACAACCAAGATATTCAATATTTTATTAACTTCTTGGACAAGGAATTAAAAAAAAAAAAATTAAATATTCTTTAATTTATAAAAACAACAAAAATTATTTTGACATCACATGAACAATAGTATAATACACGACGAGTGGAATCTTTATTTTCCTCGTAGTGAAAAATCTATAGGACATCGTACATACAATTATCTTGCACCAAGAATGTATATTTTAGTCCCAGAAGAGATACGAAATATACTATCCTATAATGTATTCAAAAAACATCTAAAAAATTGGACTCTTTAAGAAGACCGAGAAGAATTTAGTAATGTTATAAATAATTACCTATCGTAAACTATTATATTCATTATCCATACTTTTAACAGCTAAACTGATTTCCCGATTCGTTTCTTTAATTTCTTAAAATTTGTAATTTTTTCACTGTTAAACCCTAGCTTTATTTACGCTGTAGGCTTGACGTATACTGCCTTCGATCATGGTGGACTGTAGTCAAATTAGATTACCTGGAGTGGAGGCCTTATGCTCCACCCTGTAGCCTCTGGAAAATATTCTTGAAGTTCTAGTTGAAGCACTGGGTGTATTAAAATAAAACCATCACCCTACATTTGATTTTGGTATATTCACTGCTTGATACGTTCACATTTAATACATTTACAACTTTGTTGTTACATAGAATTATTGATAAGTTACATACTTCTTATAAAATGAAATGGCAAATGCTCGGAATGGTTACCGCGAATGCCGGCTTTTTAAATTTTATTTTTTGACTTGTTGCTTGTTCGAAAGAGAAAGCGAAAGTGATTTTAGTTTTCTTCTGCGTTGCTTCTCAACTCACAACGGTTTTTTACCTTTGTTCTAATTGGCTCTCTACTCGTATGTTTTTGCACGCAAGACCATTGCTTTTAGGATCTGTCTTATGATTGGGTGAAATGTTTCGCCTGATTATTTTTAACTGTATCTTGAGGCGGCCGGTGTCGTTGGAAGGTTATTTGAAAGTTAAAAGGGGTTGATATTGAACAGCTTTGGATATTATTGGTTTATACAGGGAGTGTCTATTTAGTATTTTATTCTTTTTTTATTTGTTAAGTGCGGATTTAGGTTAATCTGCACTGATTACGATTTCTCGATTATGTCCTCTATCTCGATTACGACCTTTCTCTCGATTTTAACTAATTTTCGATTATGATTATTTTCCTAATTATGCCCGTTTCCAATTATTACATTATATAAATAATATAATTTTATTATTAACAAGTTTCTTAACATTTTGTCTAAAATACAAAGAAACTTATCCATTGGGCTTATTTATTATTTATTAGGTTATATTATAGAACTAATTTTTCATTAATTTTTTTTTAGTAATACCTACAAGCTGTCTACAACATCTTCTGTGTAGTTCTTGTTTATTTGCTTATCTTTAAATGACATTTTTATACATTGTATTTGTTTTATATGAATAAACATCATTATTATTCTTTTTTATATTTTAATCTAATGCAATAGCTCTTTTTTGTTCTTCCTTGATGCTTATCTATCAATAAAAAAATCAATTAAGAGATGAGTATCGTATTTATCTCCACTGGCCTACTGGTTAAAGTGAACGCTCTCGTTTCCTTTCTTCAGAGGAGAATCAAGTCGCCTCGGTTCGATGTCAAAACCGTCCCGGATTCGAGATTCAGTGCACGGAACGCTGACGTCACACACGCCGTGCACAGCCTCCCTCGACCATTATGTTTAATTTATCGCATGTCTGTGCGTCCGTCCGTCGGGTTCGAGTTTAGGGTTAACGGGGGGGTTAGAGAGGTGAGGTGAAAAGGGGTGTGGGAAGTGTTCGAGAGACTCCCGATAATTGTGAGTAGCATATAGCATGTCATGTGTCATGTTTACCTGTTTGTTGGGGCTGGAAGAGCACGAGCCCAATAACTATGAACTAACACAATGGGAAATTAATTTTTGAGATGATCTTCCCAATTCTTAGATTAGATGTTTAAAATATTTGAAACACGCAGCTAGGTAATTGGTCTGATCCTACCAATATTTTCACAGATGCGTTCAAACCTTAATCAAGTACTGGATGTGATTTCTACATCCTTTCTACTGGTATATAGTTTTGAAATTGCTCTCGAAAAATTTATAATCTGTAGTGCAGAAGTTATTCCTAGATTATCAAGCTTTAAAAGAACTTAAAATATCTTGATTAGGCTTTCGGTTATCTTGTTTGACTTCCTTTCTGTTTTGTTTGCAATTCAGATTCAAGAGCTTTCTTTCAATACTTCAAATGCATACATTTTTCTGATTAAAGAGATTTAAAATAATTAAAAATATAAAACTGTTAAATATGTTTCAAGCATAATGAGCATATTATTTCACAATTTTTCAGAATTTTATTATTTTTTAAAGTACATAAATATAATGTATAAAAATAATAGAAGGTATTGAGAAAACAATGAAAAATAAACCGCAGAAAGAGCAAGTCACCTAGACAATAGTTGCCTGTCTTGCTAAATTATTTTAAATTATTTTAAAAAATCTCTAAACATGTTTCTTGACAAAATGGATACTATCCACAAATGTCAATATGTCTTTAGAAAGGGCTGTAGTACTGTTAATACTATAAGAAACATCGTGGAAGGGATAGTAGATGGTTTTGAGGGGGTAAATCAACCCTGATAACAATGCGCAATCTCTCGAAAGCATGTGACTGCGTTTCCCACGATCTACTAACATCCAAACTTGATTTTTATGGAATAAGAGGAACACCACTCAATCTTTTTAAGTCGTATCTTTCAAACAGGAAACAAATTGTCCATTTAAATGGCCAGTTATCAAATTCCATTACTGTTCAGCACGGAGTTCCGCAAGGATCTGTGTTAGGTCCACTAATTTTTATCACTTTCGTGAATGACATATTTCACTGTCTTCAACCTAATGCCTGCTTCCTCTTTGCAGACGATACTACACTTTTGAATTCTCACAGAGATGTCGACGCTCTTGAAAATTTCAGTAAAATGGCAGTCGCTATGGCTGGGGAATGGTTTACTACAAGCAAATTAAATCTTAATAAGGAAAAAACCAAATCTCTAATATTTAGTACTAACCTGAAACATGGTAACGCAAATTTTGCCACTCTTCTGGGAATTAACACTCGACAGCGGTCTTAAGTGGGACACCCACAAAGAAACTAAGTTCTCAAATATTCCTACTTAGAAATTTAAAAATAAGTATTAACGGTGACACTGTTTTGATGGCTTACCACTCCCTATTTTACTGTTATCTTACTTATGGTATAATACTATCGGGAAACGCATCGAATGCCATACGAATCTTTCGGCTTCAAAAGAGAGTCATACGAATCCTAACTGGCAGCCATTTTAGAGACCCTTGTCGACCTTTAGTTCAGACTCTAAATATCTTACCATTGCCCTGTATATACATTGACAAGAAAAAGGTGATCTAAATCATATTTTCTTTAGTTGCTGAAATCGACAAAACACCAAGATCTGACTATAGTCTATTTTTATGTATGAGAGAGTAATAAAACAGCATTTCTAATGCAAAACTTAGTACGGTCATTTTAAATATTTTTACAGAATAATCTAAATATTTCCTAAAATTGTAATAAATGTACCTGAGCTATTACAAGTTTTGGGTCTTTTATTGGTCCTTTATAAACATAAGCTGTACAGAACAATAGAAAAAGGTTTGGACAGGCCAAAAGCCCTGTGTATTAAAGATTACATAGCTGTATCTTAAGATTATTTTCAATAAATACCTATTTGCCAATTTTGTTTTATTTTAATTCCAAGAATTTCTTACAGTAATCGAATTATAAGTAGATAAATACCTTCCCAACAAATTTCACCGAAAATGCGATTATAGGTTTTCCATTTAGTAAGGAGGTCCAAGTTGTGTATTCTTGACAGTTTACTAAATGTCGTTTAGTTGCAACTTGCAAGGTGCAGTGTGCATTCTAGTGTGATCATGGAAAATTTGGAAGGGCCGCGTAAACGACAAAAAATCGGTCCTTTAACAGTTAATAAAAAAACATTAATATTTAATTGTTTTAAATCATTTACAGACAAACATTTATGTAAAAGTGTTGATGACACAGTGGAATTAGTTAGTAGTAAGCTTGGTGTTGGGAAATCTACGATTTACAGAGTTGTTAAAGAAGAGAAATGTGGCGAGTTTCAAACAGCACGTAAAGCTCCAGGAAAACCAAAATTTCAATTAGAAAATCTTTTGAAAGAAAGACTTCGAAGGAAAGTGCATGCGTTCTTCTTTAGAAAGGAATTTCCGACAGTAGATAAAGTTTTTGCCACGGTTCGAGATGATAAGGATTACCCACTATGGAAACTTTTAAAAGAAATAGGTTTTCTATGGAAAAAGCATTCCATAAAGTCTATTTTAATAGAAAGAAGCGATATTGTAGTATGGAGAAGAAATTACGTAAGGACTATAAAAGAAATGAGAAACCAAAGAAACATGGATCAACGAGGGACATAAACCAAATAAATTTTGGCAAGATGAAACTGTTACAAGTCGAAGACAGGCTTTTTTAAATAATTTATCTACTGGTTTAAATCCACCATCAGTAAAGAGGCGCAGACTAATAATAGTACACATCGGTAGTTCAAACGGTTTTGTTAAAGGTGGTTTATTGACTTTTGAATCTACTCGTACCGGTGACTACCATGAGGACATGAATGCTGATGTCTTTAAAGAGTGGTTCGAACAAATTATAGATCTTCTTCCTCAGAACTGTATAATAGTAATGGATAATGCAAGTTATCACTCGAGACTTATAGAAAAAATGCCCACAACCAAGTGGTTAAAAAAAGATTTACAGAATTGGCTAAATTCAAAGAATATTAAGTTCCATCCCGGTTCTGTGAGAAAAGAACTGTATCATTTGTGTTCCCTCCATAAAGAGAAATTCAAAAAATATGAAATTGATGAAATTGCAAAAAATCGTGGGATGACGGTGGTTAGATCACCACCATATCATTGCGAAGTAAATCCGATTGAACTGATATGGGCACAGATAAAGGGAGAAGTTTCAAAAAAAATAATTCTTTTAAAATGAGTGATGTTAAACAGTTGTTTTTGGAGGCTGTAAATAATGTGAAGCCTGAAAACTGGGAAAAGGCAGTAAATCATACGATTAAAGAAGAAGAGAAAATGTGGAAGTTGGACAATATTACTGATGAAATGATCGATCCACTCATTGTAAATATTGATTGCGACAGTTCATCTTCTGATTTAGATTCTGATTTGGATTTGTAGGTAAGAAGTAGTTTTTATATTAAAATTATTATTTATAAACGTAAAGTTGTTTAAAAGTCAAAGTTTAAACCCTTATACCTACATAACCCGTTTGACACAATGTTCTTAACATACCTTGTGGAAAAATAAAACATTTTAGAAAAAATTGCACTTTTTTACCTTCATCTGTTTAGAAGTTATAAGCAGGTTAATTAGGTGAAAATATAAGTGTATACTCGAGGAATAACTTCAAAAAATATTTTAACTGTCTACTAAAAGAAGTGCTACGCCTATGGATAACGAACGCTTTATTATTTTAATACTCTCTCATACATAAAAATAGACTATAATAGCAAAATCAAGACGATATGGTTTTGGTGTTACATCTTTGGTCTTGTATCAGGTCCCTTAGTCATGGAATTTGATCTTGGTCTTGCATAGACGGTCATGGTCTTGCTTGGTAAAAAATATGTGTAAGGTTTTTTGATCAACTGTGTATGACTGATTGAAAAGTTTAAAATACAAGGAGGTTTGCAACATTACAAGGCAAAGACCGATATCGCACCATCAATAGATTTGATAAAAAATTGTGTATTTGGATATTTCTTTGTTAACAAACTTTGGCTACTTCTTTCCGTCCCAAATGCAACACTCTTTTCAACGAGCTCGTTCTTTGCTTTTTGTGTTAACACAATTAACCTAGCGAACATTCAAGAATTGTTGAACGGCACAATAATTTGTTAAATGAACTAACTAGTTCATGTGGAAAAGATTCAGAATTATTAAAAATAAATAATTTTACAAGATATGTTTAAACCACTACACATATGTTAGTATTCCAAGTTTATTTGCAGATCGTCTTCTTTTTTGCGGCTACCCTGACAAGGCAGTATTTATGTAGGTTTTGGGAAAATAAAATGTACTAGATAAGTAAATAAAAATAAAATGTATTCATTATTATGGTATATTTTGGAAGACTGACAATACTTACTTATCTGTCATGCATCTAAAAAATGTCTTATTATTTAATACTACCATTGTAAATTATAATATACTGTTGACTACTATCGTTAACATCATAAATCCAACATATGTATATATTATTACTAATACCTTGTTTCTTGAAAATAAACGCGATATTAAATCAGCATATAAAAATGTTCCCAGTTACTTTTTCAGCGTTGCTTTTACAAACTAATACAGCAAACACAAAGAGTAATAGTACTAACGAGAAATATAGAAGCATTTTTCCCATTTCTATAGCTCCACAACGAGATATTGGCGTAAATTATTCGGGAGCGCGTTAAGTCACCTCATTTCATATAGAGAGCAGCACCGCGCCGTCACGATGTTGATCACTGTAGCGACGATTTAAGACCTACTTTGATGTCAACGTTGCCAGCCAGCTCTAATGGAATCATCGGTGATATATATGACGTCACATTTGGCATGGAATTAAGGGAGTGTGGATACATAACTTATACCGATTTCTATAGAATCTCGACCAGGGAAGATCTTAATAAGAAATCTTCACAGTGTACTATTTATCGGCTCTATAAAAGTCAACTCGGTCTGGATTGAATTGAAATTCTGAAAAGAAATATCCGGCCAGATTTTAAAGTGGATCAAAGCGATTCTGGCGGTCGATTTTATGAGGGACGCTTCAACTGTTTGTGGTCAATATGGATGCGATGAGATGAGCAGACAAGGATAAATATTGCAATCGGCGATTTTGTGTCAGTGTTCTTTTTCGGCAAAATGTATTATACATGTTAAAGAACTAATTAAAAATTAAGAATAAAATTGTAACACAAATACATATAGGGTGGCCCAATTAAAACAATCCACCTGAAATATTTTTCTAGGAGAAGTTTTTTTGGAAAATCTCCGAGACCGCCCGATTTTGATTTCAAGGGAACTTCTTTTGATATTTAATTCATGGCACATCATTTTAAAGGTATTTCAATTGTCTTTTCACATATGCTGATATTTTTGTTGTTCTGTGTTAAAATTAATATGAAACACCCGTCGGTGAAATAAATCGAAAAAAAAAAAACGTTTTAAAACAAATTTTAATTAATCATGTATTCAAATTGCGACCAATTTACGTCCATGCAATATTAAATTTTTTGTTCAACATGTTTCCGAACATTTCGGAGCATTTTTTAAGATGTAGGTTTCGTCTTTTTAAATAACCCAACAAGAAAAATTTCAATGGTGATAGATCTGGAGATCTTGGGAGCTATTCAATAAAACCCCTTCTGTTTAAAATTCTTTCATCCATGTGCTCACAAAATTGTATACGGCGGCGATCTGGATTATCTTCATTGAGTTCTTGCACGAGATGAATGGCTAAAATTGTTAAAAATTAACAAAAATTAGCCTAATAATGTTTTTAAAAATCGCAAAATAATATCAAACAAAAAATGTATGTAACATCTTTATCGCTGCTAAATTTTAGGTCAACCTATTTGTACTAAAATTTTAAATGTTTGATATTTTTGTTGTGACTTTATAAAATAAATTAATATTGCAAAAATTTAAAATGAATTTAAATAAAGAATATTTACCTTTGAGTGCGAAAATCTCGAAAACCTATCACTTTATAAGCCAATAAGAGTAAGTACATGATTTATTTAAAAGACATCAAAAAAAAATTAAAATTATATTCTAAATAAGATTGTGGATAGTGTCGTAATTGTTTTGTTGATTAATTAATTACTATTACCTTTATTATTCTTGGATCGGTTTCGTCTTTATTGGAACTCATCAGCAAGAAATAGACATTCTCGATTTCAATCTCTAAGGAAACTACAAATGCGTTAAATTCAGTCGTCTACATGACTGGATGTTGAGCGAGAATAAGAAGTAGCTAACAAAGTAACGTCATGTGCTCTTAGTAACAAAATCAAAGATCAAAATAATACGATTGATTTTAAAATGTTATTGTTCCTAATCCAAAGTCGTTAATATTTCATTAGGTAGCTATTTAAAAAAGATAATTATTTTTGAATTGGATGTATTTCAAATACACCATCATGTATATATCTACAAAGTTAATACATCGATGGATGAATAAGTTTATGATTTAAACCGCAAATACCGACAAGTAGTAACTTAGGCTGGGCGTTAGTGGCTCAAAGCCATCATCAAAGCCTTCGTTATACAGATACCTCAACAGACAAAATGTTTAAACACAATTAAAAGTTAGGAATAATCATTGATCCGAAAGAAAATGTAGTTGTGTTGAATTAATATAATTAAAATTACATTTTTATTTTCAGACGAGGACCCATAACTGGTACTCTTGCTCCAATTTCATATTCTCTCAGACGACTGCTTTTTCCTTATCTATAATATAAAATATAAGTGATATGATAATTTTTGTGCGGTGTGTAGTTCTTTAGACTAATTAATTTATTAAACACACTATTCCACAACATAGAACAAATAAAACTACTTAACGAAAATTATCTTGTTTAAATATTTACAGTCACCAGTCCTGTTCCAATCATGATTAAAATATTGATTGTTTCATACCTGATGCTTTTCCAATTAACACTCCAAATTATTTCGAAAACGAATATGTCAGAAATGATTTAATTTTCATTCTGGATATCATTTGTAAACCCATCACAACTTTAACCTAATTAACTATATTGTTTACCGTGCCTGTTTGCTAGTTAGGTTTATGACAACAACGCTTTGATAATGCAGTATGAAAAGGGTTACAAAACTATGTAAATGAGTAATACGTAATTCAATCCCAATGTAAAAATTTGATCTTTTTGAAGTTTTAAAAACAAAATTCTAATTAGGGTTTGGAACTCATAATGGAGTGAACTCATCATTTTATTCACATTTCGGTTTTATTGAAAAATATTGAGTTACTAGTTCTGGTAAGTAGAAATCAATCATTATATACAATTTCATTTGAAATAAAATTATACAATATATGTAGTATAGTTTAATTTTACTCTTAAAACTATTTGTAAATCTTTTGCCTAAGGTGAGTTGAGAAGTATATTTAAAGAAACAGACAAATTGAGAATTTTAAAGTATAATTATCTTGAATACGCTTAAACGTCAGTCAGTCAGTATCTATCTATATATCTATTAAAGGACATAGCTGAAGGAAAAATAGAAAGCTAGTTTGAAGTACAAGGGCAGGAAATATCACTTAAAAACGCAGTTAAATATTTGGGTATATGGGTTGATGACACATTAAATTTTGGGAGACCTATTGACGAAGTAACAAAGAAAGCAGGGGACAGGATTAAACTTAGCGGACTTATGTCAATGCCGAAAACCAGAATTTTTTTGCTGAGTAATACACTTAGTTTTGTTATATGGAGCACCAGTATGGGTGGGAGTATTGCAAGTAAATGTGCAAAAAGCGAGATGGATGTTAGAGATCCGTCCCATGCACCATCATGACGTCATTATGACGTGATTTTTTGGTGTCCGTTACGTCATTTGATGACGTGAAAATAACGTTATGGTAACGTGAGAATGTCACAGCGAAATGACGTCATTCCATATCGTCATTTTGACGAATCGATATCACGTTAAAGTAACGTGTATATCGGGTGTCCTAGGCTAGGCAAATTGACGTCATTATCACGAATCTACCTAACGTCAAAGTGACGTCTATATTGGGTGTCCCAAGGTTGGATGGAATTATTAAAAATACTAAGCAGATGAAAGTCATTTATTTAATCCAAAAACACATGAAAAATACATTATAAAAAATAAATTACATCATCATCTTTAGTATCATCGAATGACAGCTTTCTAGTTGGCACCTGTTTTCTTTTAGCCTCGGAGTGTAGATCTAAGGTAACTTCGACTTTTTTTAATTTGGTACATCACTTATCATTATCATCTAAAATAAAAGAACTATTAAAATATAGACCACTGAAAATTCTTAAAGATAAAAAGTAAATTGTGTATCTAGTTGTAAAATCTGAGGGTATTACTTCACCGAAGCCCCAAAAACTGCCTTCTCAGAGCTATACATAGTCTGAGTTTATAAAAAAAAGATCATATATCCTGTGAGATGATAAAAGGTATCTAAATCAAGTGACCCCCTACAAATCTTTTATTAAAAAAAAAGTACCCTGAAAGAACTCATAATCCAAAAATAAAAGTATAACATTACTCACCAGTCTTATATTATATCGCTTATTTGCTGCAAGAATCTCATAACACAAAAGTTGTATTTTTACTGAATGTTCATTTTAGAGAATACCGACATATTTCAAAAAATTTAATTAACAAAATTAAAAAGGTATGTTCTTTATACAGAAACAACGACACTACCGTAGTTATGTTGGAATTCGTTTGACATTGCTAATACCATTGACATTTTTCTAGTTTAAGTATTTTAAATCAAAGAATTAAAGTTTTTTTGAGTTGTGTCGGTATTCTGGAAAATGAGCGAGGAGAGTGATAAAATAGTAATTTAGCCTAATCGAGTAAAAATATAGCAAAAATATAGTCAAAATACAAAATAAAACATTTTTAGATATCCGGGAGACGATATTGAAATTGTAGCATTTAAATAAGAGAAAAACCTTTGTACCAATTCAAGTGACATGTAATGGGAATTATAAAAAGTTCAAATGTGACACTTTACCAGACAATAGTGATTTTCTTCACGATATTTATTGTGTCAATAACTCAAAAATTACAATTTTTGATTTGTGACGTTCTTGCAGAAAATGAACGATATGTCTTCATATATTTCTTTATAAAGGCGGCCAAAAGACTTGTTTTTTACGCAGCGTCAGCCATTTTCTGCTCACCTCACAACCGCCAGACCGTCATCATTCGGTTTTTCAAACTCAACAATGCAATACATACCAAATTCGGTTTAATATACTTTATTATTTTGTCACATTTTATTTTTTATCTTTTTCTAAAACATCTTATCAAATAAAGTACAATTTAAAAATGCACCACATCCACAAGGTCACGACTGTCACTCACGAGAATGATGAAGAAGGAGGAAACAGGAAACAACAATGATAATTGACAATATGACATTGCCAGAAATATACGAAAAAATAATGTAATTATGACGAATTCTAAGTGAAGTCTATTCTATGTCATCAATGAGACGTCAAATACACATTACTGATTAGGATATTGTATTTCGGATAAATTAATACTAAAAAGTTACGTCATAATGACGAGTCTGTATTGACGTCTAATTAACGTTGCAAAAACGACGTCAAAGTAACGTAATTAATTATTATGATAGTAACGTTTCTGACGAGTAAACCCTAAAAATCACGTCAAAATGACGGCACCTTGCTGCTTGGGGTATCGTTCCAAGCAGTACAGGTCCTAGCAGGAATTGTTCCTATCCACATTCTGGTTAAAGAGAGAGAATTATTACATAAATAAGGGTCAGACATACATAATATCCTGGATAAGTGATCACCACTATTGGGTACCCCAAAAATATTTAGAGGGAAACTATTATTTTGACCTTAAAAAGAACTATAAAAAATGTATCATTATATTTTAGTTATTCATAAGATATCTTGAATTATATCAGTAAGTAAAATGTTTGGTAAAATTATATTTAGATTTCTATTAAAAATGTATAAAAAATCAAAATAAAATAATCAGAAAAACAAGGTTTATCGGTGATTTGACAAATGAAGATCTTTGTTTCTCATAAGAGTCAAAATGTTAAAAATATACACATTTTTTAACAAAACTCATGTTACTCATGGTTGTTCCTTAGTTTGTTTGCTGAACATTGTTACATGCCGCTTGTCGACAGATTTGAAAAATGGTTGAAATCAATTCTTTTCTTCAAAATTTTCGTTTAGATTATTTTTCAGTAGGTCCAGTTATTTTGTAAAGTAATTGTATTCTAGTTTTAGGTTTGATTATATTTTAGTACCATTATTATATATCAAAAGACACTCTTGATAAAAAATTTAATTTTTTTTTATACATTTGAATGTGACACAAAGTTAACTACATACTAGCTGCGTCTTATTTTAAAGTGATGTGTTTACTTTATAGACACCCCTGAATATAAAATTTAAATAACTATCAATCAATGATTCTGTTGTTATTTATTATTTTCGTACGGATAGGAAATAAGGTAAGAAATTTTTACATCAAGTGATTCTTTTAAATTAAATATCGGCATAATAATGGAAAATATCTAATAAGAAAATTTCTTGTCGAGACACAGATAAGTTTTCACACTTTACAGGTATCTCTCATTTAATTCTCATCGATTTTATGAGTTTATGTTTTCCAAACGTGTAAAGAGCTACTTAGTTACAAATTATTCCAAAGTTTTCCCATCTGATAAAACAGCGTCACTTCCGCTTAGACATATTATGTTTGTGGTTAATTGCTACTAACCATTTTCAAATGGAACACCGTGTATTCATATTCCTACTCTGTTCAGAGCTATGTCCTTTAGCTTTCTATTACCGCAATGAAATTTAAATAACCTTTCAAAGAACCCAAAAGCATCGCTGCAAAACGGGAGAAATCCCTAGACTCTCTACAATATCTAGTTTCACGACTTTGAAATGCATGCATTTTGCGTAAAACTATTAAAACAATTTTTGCACAATTAACAGAAAGTTTAAAATTTTTATTTTGCATTTTTTAAAGTAAGGGTGCTCTCCATTGTGAAGGTGATATGGGATTGTCTTTTTGCAGCATTGCCTTTGGGGATTTTTATATTTTAAACAATTTTAAGTTTTATTCGCTTCATTTGTTTTTAAGAGAGTTAAAGAATTAAGAGCCCCGCACACCACATATATTTCGTTTTTTGACCGTAACGTCCTTATTTTTAAAAAAATATTTTTTTGTTTTCACTGGATGTTACATTTAAAAAAAAATTATGAAATTTTTATATTTTAAACTACGATAAAAATTAAAATTCTAAAAAACAACCTCCTTTACAAGTAAAATTTAAAACCGATTAAAAAAAACCGGAGAATTTTTTCTCACGAAAAAAGAGAGATATGATCAAAATAAAATTTAAATAATTGGCGGTGATTTTTGCTGCCATCGCACATACAGAAGGAAACTTACAAAAAATATTAAAGTAACATGATTTTGTAGGATATTCGTGGCTATTTTATTTTATTTATTAGTTATTTTAGCATTTTTCTTTTTCTTTAAACTTTGATAAAAACATTTTAGTAGCGATGTTTGTTTAATATAAACAAAATTAAGTGTATTAATTATATATTGTGTATTTTTGTTGATTTCTTTTTTTGTTAATAATATTATAGACACATGTAATTAGGCTAATGCCTGTTTGTTTCTGAAAATAAATAAATACATAACCGATTTTTGTTCAATTACGACTCAGCCAAGTCCGACTCAACTGAGATCGCGCTCCAAGGACAATCAAAAGTCAGAAAGTATTGCTGGCACTGGAAAAACTTCTCTCTTTAAAAAAAATAAGTTCCATGAACATTTATAAAAAACAGTTCAGAGTTCGCCACATGTGTGGTTTATTCTAATTATTACCGTATCTTTATTGAAGTAAAACATGTTTTTAAAATCTACATTTGGCAATTGTATCCTGAAATATTAAATGTCTTAGCTTTGCGTTACAAATGTAGAATTTTATACATTTCTTCAATCAATTACATCATAAAATGCCATTTTATTTTCTGTCAAAAGTTAAAGGTGCATTTTAAAAACCCTTTAAAAATGCCAATTTTTATAAGATCATTAAAAGAATCCGTTTAAATACTGACAGAAGTCAGTTAGTGAATATGAAAATATTTTTAAAGGCCGTCAATATTTTACCGTTTGTTAAAATATAAAGCAATTGCTACAGAATAGACCTTTGTAGCTTTTAATTACTCTGCTTTATCAATATTTTTAAATCAGTAAAACGGACGAACACATAAAAGATTTTAATGAGGAGCACAGTTATTTTATTTATTAGTAGGATCCGAAACAGAAGATAAACCTTCGATTTTTCGTTACGCTTGGCGATAAAGTTACAAAAGTATCGATGTAGCAGCACAATTGCATCACAAAATTAATCGAATTCTATAATACTGAAATCAGATTCTATTCTTTTGTTAATAATGTGTAGTTACGATAGCTCTTATATAACTATTTTCCATTCGAAACAGTACAGTAACCCTATCTATAAATTAAGTGGCTGTGAGTCGTATAGCAAAACGGATGGCATATCGAAAAAATTAAACCATCAATCTGTTGTCAAATATCAACGTTGTCCTCACTGGAAATCCTTCTGATAGAGTGCTGTTCATAAATTTTGGATCACTTCGTGCTTTTACATAAGGATCTGATATTTGGCAAGCTAGGCAGCCAATCAGGGTCTTGAATCAACGGAACAGAAACGAAATACGATGTTTTATGTAACGGCTACATTACACGACGTTCCGAGTTAAACAGAGTGTGATTGAGGTACACGGAAAAAAATGTGACTAGAAAATTTTACTACAATGTTGTAGTAGTAGACTTGTAGAAAAATACTTAACTTTTTGTAAAAAAATTTAATACAATTTATAGTTAAAAACTATTCATTATTGTAGCAATTGAATTGTCGAATAAAATTCTACAACAATAGGAAAAAAGACCACATTGTTTGTAGAAGTAGAAATTTATTACAATTATCGTAATTACTACTACTAACTTCTGTAAAAATTTGTACAAATATTAATAATTATCTCTACAATAAATGGTAATTTTCTCTACAAAAAATAGTAATACTTTACATCCCTTCTTATGAAAAAAATTCAATTTTGTTCAACAATATTCTATAATATTGTAGAAATTTTAAGTCATGTGAATAAAATAGAATTCTGCTATTGGCCAACGTTTTCTGACGTCAGTCATAAATGGCCAGACAGCAGTATCCGTTCGCCATGTTCACACAACAAAGCATGGTATATATACGAGTATAACACATTATTATATTATAAGTACCGATGCGTTTGAGAAAATTTTAATAATAACTTTTATTAGTGGTAAGTACATTTATTATTGTTTCTGAATAATTTACCTTTAGATAACTAATTTAAATAACCTTAGTAGATTTAAAAAAAAAAAAATAGTTGCCAACGATCGAATGTTGTGCCCAACGATCGAATGTTGTGCCAAGTTCATTGATGTTTTTTTGTCTTAATTGTAACATACCTACTTTCTCATTTTTGTTAGTTATCTGACTTAGTCATTTAATATCCAAATAAGTGTAAAGGTGATAAATATCCCCGTTTTAAGGGTATTAACAGTTCAATAGTTATTAATTTTTATTTCATATTTTTCAGATGCAGAAAAGCTAACTGAGTCTGAGGGCGCTATTATTACTGTTATTTATTGCATAATGTAATTAAGACTTTGTATCTTTTATATTAAAACAATAAATTGAATATTTTATTAAGGAACATTTTTTCTAGGTTATAATTATAATAATTATGGAATACTACTACAAATTTTATTAAAAATTACTACAATTTGTATGAATTTTTACTATTTATTGTGTAAAATTTTCATAAAACGCAATACATTTTTAATATAAATTCATACAATGAATAGCAAAAATTATAACAATTTGTAGAACAATCCTTATGATGCATTAAGAAATTTTTACTACATATTGTAGATAATAACTCTACAATACATTCTCTACAAATATTTGGAAATTTTTACTACAAATTGTCCCTGTCCCTATATGTACTATTTATTGTAGAGAAAAAATGTATAATTGTAGAAATTTGTTCTACAATTTTTTTCCCTGTATTATGTGAAAATGTTGAGAATGATATACCGCGTTATATTCGAGAATTAGGTTCTTTTGCATGACTGTCAGAATTCTAGACGAATAGAAAGTTTGGATGTTCAAAATTATCTATCTGGACTTGGAAGAATTGAATTTTATAAATTTAAATAAAATAACAAAAAATAAAAAAATGCATATACCTACTTCGTTTCGGCGATCTTTGGATGTACCTCATTATGTTCAATAAGTAATATTACTATTATTAGAGGAGGTAAATGTACTAATTTTAGATTTTGTCAAACCTTCCGATAATTAATTATTAATTTTATGGAATTTTAAACAAAATTTGGAGGTAGGGGAGAGTTCCCTTAAAATAGACATTTTCTGTATTTTGGTTGTTAAATATAACATATTTGAATATGTACAAAATAACCCTATTAGAAAATGAATAGAACATTTGTGAGCTTGTCTAATCATAAAATATTTGCAAATAAAAAGTATATGTGATTGTGAAATATTTATCTACTTTTAATTTGTAAAATGTTCAATTCATGAGCAATTGCTCATGAAATGGACAGTTATGCCTATGAAATGGACAGTCACAAGTCACTATAAAACAAACTATTTCTTTAAAAAGAGTTGGTACAAAAAAGGGCATTTCCCAGTAACTCCACATTACCTATGGGCTCCACTGAACCCAGTCTTCCTTACGAAAACAATATTTTCTTCAACAAATTATACAAACAGCATTATGTTCGTCACTTGAAGAAATCGTGGACCAAAAAAATTTGTACCAAAAAAATTTGGATCAAAAAAATTTTTGACCAAAAAAAATATTGACCAAAAAAAATTTTGACCAAAAAAATTTTGACCAAAAAAATTTTGACCAAAAAAATTTTGACAAAAAATATTGGACCAAAAAAATTTAAACCAAAAAAATTTGGACCAAAAAAAATTTTGACCAAAAAAAAATTTTGACCAAAAAAATTTGTACTAAAAAAATTTGTATCAAAAAAATTTGGGACAAAAAATTTTTATAAAAAAAATATTGACCAAAAAAAATTTTGACCAAAAAAAATTTGTACCAAAAAAATTTGGACCAAAAAAAATTTTGACCAAAAAAATTTGTACTAAAAAAATTTGAATCAAAAAAATTTGGACCAAAAAATTTTTTATAAAAAAAATATTTACAAAAAAAAATTTTGACCAAAATAAAATTTTGACCAAAATAAAATTTTGACCAAAATAAAATTTTGACCAAAATAAAATTTTGACAAAAAAAAATTGACAAAAAAAAATTTGGAAAAAAAAAATTTTGACCAAAAAATATTTTAACCAACAAAAAATTTTGACAAAAAAAATTTTGACCAAAAAAATTTTGACCAAAAAAAAAATATTAACAAAAAAAATGACAAAAAATTTTGACAAAAAAATTTGTACCAAAAAAATTTGAAACAAAAAAAATTTTGACCAAAAAAAAAATTTTGACCAAAAAAATTTTGACTAAAAAAATTTTGACCAAAAAAAATTTGGACCAAAAAAAATTTGGACCAAAAAAATTGTACCAAAAAAATTGGACTAAAAAAATTTGGACCAAAAAAAATTTTGACTAAAAATATTGACCAAAAAAATTTTGACAAAAAAAATTTTGACCAAAAAAAAAATTTGGACAAAAAAAAAATTTGGACAAAAAATTTTGACCAAAAAAAAATTTTGACAAAAAAAAAATTTTTACCAAAAAAATTTTAACCAAAAAAAATATTGACAAAAAAAATTTGTACCAAAAAAATTTGGACCAAAAAAAAATTTTGATCAAAAAAATTTTGACCAAAAAAAATTTTGCTTAATAAAAATTTGGACCAACAAAATTTGGACCAAAAAAATTTGGACCAAAAAAAATTTGGACCAAAAAAAATTTGGACCAAAAAAATTTTTGACCAAAAAAAATTTTGACCAAAAAAAAAATTGAACGAAAAAAATTTTGACCAAAAAAAATTTTGACCAAAAAAAATTTTTATCAAAAAAATTTGGACCATAAAATTTGGACCGAAAAAATTTGGACCAAAAAAAATTTTGACCAAAAAAAATTTTGACCAAAAAAATTTGTACCAAAAAAATTTGGACCAAAAAAATTTGGACCAAAAAAAATTTTGACCAAAAAAAATATTAACCAAAAAAAATTTTGACCAAAAAAAAATTTTGACCAAAAAAATTTTGACAAAAAAAATTTTGAAAAAAAATTTGGACCAAAAAAAATATTGATCAAAAAAAATTTTGACCAACAAAAAATTTTGACAAAAAAAAATTTTGATCAAAAAAATTTTGACCAAAAAAAATTTTGCCCAATAAAAATTTTGACCAAAAAAAATTTTGCCCAATAAAAATTTGTACCAAAAAAATTTGGACCGAAAAAATTTGGACCAAAAAAAATTTTGATCAAAAAAATTTTGACCAAAAAAAATTTTGACCAAAAAAATTTGTACCAAAAAAATTTGGACCAAAAAAATTTGGACCAAAAAATTTTGGACCAAAAAAATTTGGATCAAAAAAAATTTTGACCAAAAAAAATTTTGACCAAAAAAAATATTAACCAAAAAAAATTTTGACCAAAAAAAAATTTTGACCAAAAAAATTTTGACAAAAAAAATTGACAAAAAAAATTTTGAAAAAAAAATTTGGACCAAAAAAAATATTGACCAAAAAAAATTTTGAAAAAAAATTTGGACCAAAAAAAATATTGACCAAAAAAAATTTTGACCAACAAAAAATTTTGACAAAAAAAAATTTTGATCAAAAAAATTTTGACCCAAAAAAATTTTGCCCAATAAAAATATTGACCAATAAAAAATTTTGACCAAAAAAAATTTTGACCAAAAAAAATATTGACCAAAAAAAAATTGAAAAAAATTTGGACCAAAAAAATTTGGACAAAAAAAATTTGTACCAAAAAAAAATTTTGATCAGAAAAATTTTGACCAAAAAAAATTTTGCTCAATAAAAATTTGGACCAACAAAATTTGGACCAAAAAAATTTGGACCAAAAAAAATTTGGACCAAAAAAATTTTTGACCAAAAAAAATATTGACCAAAAAAATTTTTGACCAAAAAAAATTTTGACCAAAAAAATTTTGACCAAAAAAAATTTGGACCGAAAAAAAATTTGACCAAAAAAAGTATTGACAAAAAAAATTGAGAAAAAAAATTAGGACCAAAAAAATTGGACCGAAAAAATTTGGACCAAAAAAAATGTTTAAAAAAATTTGGACCAAAAAAAATTTTGATCAAAAAAATTTTGACCAAAAAAAATTTTGAGCAAAAAAAAATTTGACCAAAAAAAAATTTTGACCAAAAAAAATTTTTATCAAAAAAATTTGGACCATAAAATTTGGACCAAAAAAAAAATTGACAAAAAGAATTTTGACCAAAAAAAATTTTGACAAAAAAAAAATATTGACAAAAAAAAAATATTGACCAAAAAAAAAAATTGAACAAAAAAAATTTTGACCAAAAAAATTTGGTCCAAAAAAAATTTTGATCAAAAAAATTTTGACCAAAAAAAATTTTGACCAAAAAAATTTGTACCAAAAAAATTTGGACCAAAAAAATTTGGACCAAAAAAATTTGGACCAAAAAAAATTTTGACCAAAAAAAATATTAACCAAAAAAAATTTTGACCAAAAAAAATTTTGACCAAAAAAAAATTTTGACCA
The DNA here is from genome assembly GCA_927349885.1 of Psylliodes chrysocephalus. Taxonomy (NCBI): domain Eukaryota; kingdom Metazoa; phylum Arthropoda; class Insecta; order Coleoptera; family Chrysomelidae; genus Psylliodes; species Psylliodes chrysocephalus. The sequence goes on from OV651825.1 coordinate 11,748,988, forward strand.
AAAAAATTTTGACAAAAAAAATTGACAAAAAAAATTTTGAAAAAAAAATTTGGACCAAAAAAAATATTGACCAAAAAAAATTTTGCCCAATAAAAATTTGGACCAAAAAAATTTGGACCAAAAAAATTTTGATTAAAAAAATATTGACCAAAAAAAAATTTTACCAAACAAAAATTTGACCAAAAAATTTTGACTAAAACAATTTTCACAAAAAAAATTTTGAAAAAAAAATTTGGACCAAAAAAAATATTGACCAAAAAAAATTTTGACAAAAAAAAATTTTGACCAACAAAAAATTTTGACAAAAAAAAATTTTGATCAAAAAAATTTTGACCCAAAAAAATTTTGCCCAATAAAAATATTGGCCAATAAAAAATTTTACCAAACAAAAATTTGACCAAAAAAAATTTTGACCAAAAAAATTTGGACCAAAAAAAATTTTGATTAAAAAAAATATTGACCAAAAAAAAATTTTGACCAAAAAAATTTTGACAAAAAAAATTTTGAAAAAAAAATTTGGACCAAAAAAAATATTGACCAAAAAAAATTTTGACCAACAAAACATTTTGACAAAAAAAAAATTTTGATCAAAAAAATTTTGACCAAAAAAAATTATACCCAATAAAAATTTGGACCAAAAAAATTTGGACCAAAAAAAATTTTGATTAAAAAAAATATTGACCAAAAAAAAATTTTGACCAAAAAAATTTTGACAAAAAAAATTTTGAAAAAAAAATTTGGACCAAAAAAAATATTGACCAAAAAAAATTTTGACCAAAAAAAATTTTGACCAACAAAAAATTTTGACAAAAAAAAATTTTGATCAAAAAAATTTTGACTAAAAAAAATTATGCCCAATAAAAATTTGGATCAAAAAAAATTTTGATTAAAAAAAATATTGACCAAAAAAAAATTTGACCAAACAAAAATTTGACCAAAAAAATTTTGACTAAAAAAATTTTGACAAAAAAAATTTTGAAAAAAAAATTTTGACAAATAAATTTACCAAACAAAAATTTGACCAAAAAAAATTTTGAAAAAAAAATTTGGACCAAAAAAAATATTGACCAAAAAAAATTTTGACAAAAAAAAATTTTGACCAACAAAAAATTTTGACAAAAAAAAATTTTGATCAAAAAAATTTTGACCAAAAAAAATTATGCCCAATAAAAATTTGGACCAAAAAAAATTTTGATTAAAAAAAATATTGACCAAAAAAAAATTTGACCAAACAAAAATTTGACCAAAAAAATTTTGACAAAAAAAATTTTGACAAAAAAAATTTTGAAAAAAAAATTTGGACCAAAAAAAATTTTGACCAACAAAAAATTGTGACAAAAAAAAATTTTGATCAAAAAAATTTTGCCAAAAAAAAATTTTGCCCAATAAAAATTTGTACCAAAAAAATTTGGACCGAAAAAATTGGACCAAAAAAAATTTTGCACAAAAAAATTTGTACCAAAAAAATTTGGACCAAAAAAATTTGGATCAAAAAAAATTTTGACCAAAAAAAATATTAACCAAAAAAAATTTTGACCAAAAAAAAATTTTGACCAAAAAAATTTTGACTAAAAAAATTTTGACAAAAAAAAAATTCACAAAAAAAAATGTTAAAAAAAAAAATTTTGACAAAAAAAAATTTTGACCAAAAAAAATTTTGACCAAAAAAATTTTGACCAAAAAAATTTTGACTAAAAAAATTTTGAAAAAAAAATTTGGACCAAAAAAAATATTGAGCAAAAAAAATTTTGACCAAAAAAAATTTGGACCGAAAAAATTTGGACCAAAAAAAATTTTGACCAAAAAAATTTGTACCAAAAAAATTTGTACCAAAAAAATTTGGACCAAAAAAATTTGGATCAAAAAAAATTTTGACCAAAAAAAATATTAACCAAAAAAAATTTTGACCAAAAAAAAATTGTGACCAAAAAAATTTTGACTAAAAAAAATTTTGATCAAAAAAATTTTGACCCAAAAAAATTTTGCCCAATAAAAATATTGACCAATAAAAAATTTTACCAAACATAAATTTGACCAAAAAAAATTTTGACCAAAAAAATTTGTACCAAAAAAATTTGGACCAAAAAAATTTGGACCAAAAAAAATTTTGACTAAAAAAATTTTGACAAAAAAAATTTTGAAAAAAAAATTTGGATCAAAAAAAATTTTGACCAACAAAAAATTTTGACAAAAAAAATTTTGATCAAAAATATTTTGACCAAAAAAAATTTTGCCCAATAAAAATTTGTACCAAAAAAATTTGGACCGAAAAAATTTGGACCAAAAAAAATTTGGACCAAAAAAATTTGGATCAAAAAAAATTTTGACCAAAAAAAATATTAACCAAAAAAAATTTTGACCAAAAAAAAATTTTGACCAAAAAAATTTTGACTAAAAAAAAATTTTGACAAAAAAAAATTTTGATCAAAAAAATTTGGACCAAAAAAATTTGGACCAAAAAAATTTGGATCAAAAAAAATTTTGACCAAAAAAAATATTAACCAAAAAAAATTTTGACCAAAAAAAAATTTTGACCAAAAAAATTTTGACTAAAAAAATTTTGACAAAAAAAAAATTCACAAAAAAAAATGTTAAAAAAAAAAATTTTGACAAAAAAAAATTTTGACCAAAAAAAATTTTGACCAAAAAAATTTTGACCAAAAAAATTTTGACTAAAAAAATTTTGAAAAAAAAATTTGGACCAAAAAAAATATTGAGCAAAAAAAATTTTGACCAAAAAAAATTTTGACCAAAAAAAATTTTGACCAAAAAAAATTTTGACCAAAAAAATTTGTACCAAAAAAATTTGGACCGAAAAAATTTGGACCGAAAAAATTTGGACCAAAAAAAAATTTTGACCAAAAAAAAATTTTGACCAAAAAAAAATTTTGACAAAAAAAAATTTTGATCAAAAAAATTTGGACCAAAAAAAATTTTGATTAAAAAAATATTGACCAAAAAAAAAATTTTACCAAACAAAAATTTGACCAAAAAATTTTGACTAAAAAAATTTTGACTAAAAAAATTTTGACAAAAAAAATTTTGAAAAAAAAAATATTGACCAAAAAAAATTTTGACCAAAAAAAAATTTGACCAACAAAAAATTTTGACAAAAAAAAAATTTTGATCAAAAAAATTTTGACCAAAAATAATTATACCCAATAAAAATTTGGACCAAAAAAATTTGGACCAAAAAAAATTTTGATTAAAAAAATATTGACCAAAAAAAAATTTTGACCAAAAAAATTTTGACAAAAAATTTTGACAAAAAAAATTTTGAAAAAAAAATTTGGACCAAAAAAAATATTGACCAAAAAAAATTTTGACCAACCAAAAATTTTGACAAAAAAAAATTTTGATCAAAAAAATTTTGACCAAAAAAAATTATGCCCAATAAAAATTTGGACCAAAAAAATTTGGACCAAAAAAATTTGGATCTAAAAAAAATTTGATTAAAAAAAATATTGACCAAAAAAAAATTTGACCCAACAAAAATTTGACCAAAAAAATTTTGACTAAAAAAATTTTGACAAAAAAAATTTTGACAAATAATTTTGACAAAAAAAATTTTGACAAAAAAAATTTTGAAAAAAAAAATTTGGACCAAAAAAAATATTGACCAAAAAAAATATTGACCAAAAAAAATTTTGACAAAAAAAAATTTTGACCAACAAAAAATTTTGACAAAAAAAAATTTTGATCAAAAAAATTTTGACCCAAAAAAATTTTGCCCAATAAAAATATTGACCAATAAAAAATTTTACCAAACAAAAATTTGACCAAAAAAAATTTTGACCAAAAAAATTTGTACCAAAAAAATTTGGACCAAAAAAATTTGGACCAAAAAAAATTTTGAATAAAAAAATTTTGACAAAAAAAATTTTGAAAAAAAAATTTGGACCAAAAAAAATTTTGAAAAAAAAATTTGGACCAAAAAAAATTTTGACCAACAAAAAATTTTGACAAAAAAAAATTTTGACCAAAAAAAATTTTGCCCAATAAAAATTTGTACCAAAAAAATTTGGACCGAAAAAATTTGGACCAAAAAAAATTTTGACCAAAAAAATTTGTACCAAAAAAATTTGTACCAAAAAAATTTGGACCAAAAAAATTTGGATCAAAAAAAATTTTGACCAAAAAAAATATTAACCAAAAAAAATTTTGACCAAAAAAAAATTGTGACCAAAAAAATTTTGACTAAAAAAAATTTTGATCAAAAAAATTTTGACCCAAAAAAATTTTGCCCAATAAAAATATTGACCAATAAAAAATTTTACCAAACATAAATTTGACCAAAAAAAATTTTGACCAAAAAAATTTGTACCAAAAAAATTTGGACCAAAAAAATTTGGACCAAAAAAAATTTTGACTAAAAAAATTTTGACAAAAAAAATTTTGAAAAAAAAATTTGGATCAAAAAAAATTTTGACCAACAAAAAATTTTGACAAAAAAAATTTTGATCAAAAATATTTTGACCAAAAAAAATTTTGCCCAATAAAAATTTGTACCAAAAAAATTTGGACCGAAAAAATTTGGACCAAAAAAAATTTTGACCAAAAAAATTTGTACCAAAAAAATTTGGACCAAAAAAATTTGGATCAAAAAATTTTGACCAAAAAAAATAACCAAAAAAAATTTTAACCAAAAAAAATATTGACAAAAAAAATTTGTACCAAAAAAATTTGGACCAAAAAAATTTGGACCAAAAAAAAATTTTGATCAAAAAAATTTTGATCAAAAAAATTTTGACCAAAAAAAATTTTGCTTAATAAAAATTTGGACCAACAAAATTTGGACCAAAAAAATTTGGACCAAAAAAATTTGGACCAAAAAAAATTTGGACCAAAAAAATTTTTGACCAAAAAAAATATTGACCAAAAAAATTGGACCGAAAAAATTTGGACCAAAAAAAATGTTTAAAAAAATTTGGACCAAAAAAATTTTGACCAAAAAAAATTTTGACCAAAAAAATTTGTACCAAAAAAATTTGGACCAAAAAAATTTGGACCAAAAAAATTTAAACCAAAAAAAATTTTGACCAAAAAAATTTTGAAAAAAAAAATTGGACCAAAAAAAATATTGACCAAAAAAAATTTTGACAAAAAAAATTTTGAAAAAAAAAATTTGGACCAAAAAAAATATTGACCAAAAAAAATATTGACCAAAAAAAATTTTGACAAAAAAAAATTTTGACCAACAAAAAATTTTGACAAAAAAAAATTTTGATCAAAAAAATTTTGACCCAAAAAAATTTTGCCCAATAAAAATATTGACCAATAAAAAATTTTACCAAACAAAAATTTGACCAAAAAAAATTTTGACCAAAAAAATTTGTACCAAAAAAATTTGGACCAAAAAAATTTGGACCAAAAAAAATTTTGAATAAAAAAATTTTGACAAAAAAAATTTTGAAAAAAAAATTTGGACCAAAAAAAATTTTGAAAAAAAATTTTGGACCAAAAAAAATTTTGACCAACAAAAAATTTTGACAAAAAAAAATTTTGACCAAAAAAAATTTTGCCCAATAAAAATTTGTACCAAAAAAATTTGGACCGAAAAAATTTGGACCAAAAAAAATTTTGACCAAAAAAATTTGTCCCAAAAAAATTTGTACCAAGAAAATTTGGACCAAAAAAATTTGGATCAAAAAAAATTTTGACCAAAAAAAATATTAACCAAAAAAAATTTTGACCAAAAAAAAATTGTGACCAAAAAAATTTTGACTAAAAAAAATTTTGATCAAAAAAATTTTGACCCAAAAAAATTTTGCCCAATAAAAATATTGACCAATAAAAAATTTTACCAAACATAAATTTGACCAAAAAAAATTTTGACCAAAAAAATTTGTACCAAAAAAATTTGGACCAAAAAAATTTGGACCAAAAAATATTTTGACTAAAAAAATTTTGACAAAAAAATTTTGAAAAAAAATTTTGGATCAAAAAAAATTTTGACCAACAAAAAATTTTGACAAAAAAAATTTTGATCAAAAATATTTTGACCAAAAAAAATTTTGCCCAATAAAAATTTGTACCAAAAAAATTTGGACCGAAAAAATTTGGACCAAAAAAAATTTTGACCAAAAAAATTTGTACCAAAAAAATTTGGACCAAAAAAATTTGGATCAAAAAATTTTGACCAAAAAAAATAACCAAAAAAAATTTTAACCAAAAAAAATATTGACAAAAAAAATTTGTACCAAAAAAATTTGGACCAAAAAAATTTGGACCAAAAAAAAATTTTGATCAAAAAAATTTTGATCAAAAAAATTTTGACCAAAAAAAATTTTGCTTAATAAAAATTTGGACCAACAAAATTTGGACCAAAAAAATTTGGACCAAAAAAATTTGGACCAAAAAAAATTTGGACCAAAAAAATTTTTGACCAAAAAAAATATTGACCAAAAAAATTGGACCGAAAAAATTTGGACCAAAAAAAATGTTTAAAAAAATTTGGACCAAAAAAATTTTGACCAAAAAAAATTTTGACCAAAAAAATTTGTACCAAAAAAATTTGGACCAAAAAAATTTGGACCAAAAAAATTTAAACCAAAAAAAATTGGACCAAAAAAAATATTGACCAAAAAAAATTTTGACTAAAAAAATTTTGACAAAAAAAAAATTTGATCAAAAAAATTTTGACCAAAAAAATTTTTGATCAATAAAAATTTGTACCAAAAAAATTTGGACCGAAAAAATTTGGACCAAAAAAAAATTTGATCAAAAAAAATTTGACCAAAAAAAATTTTGACCAAAAAAATTTGTACCAAAAAAATTTGGACCAAAAAAATTTGGATCAAAAAAAATTTTGACCAAAAAAAATATTAACCAAAAAAAATTTTGAGCAAAAAAAAATTTTGACCAAAAAAATTTTGACCAAAAAAAAATTTTGACCAAAAAAATTTTGACTAAAAAAATTTTGACAAAAAAAATTTTGAAAAAAAAATTTGGACCAAAAAAAATATTGACCAAAAAAAATTTTGACCAAAAAAAATTTTGACCAACAAAAAATTTTGACAAAAAAAAAAATTTGATCAAAAAAATTTTGACCAAAAAAAATTATGCCCAATAAAAATTTGGACCAAAAAAATTTGGACCAAAAAAAAATTTGATTAAAAAAAATATTGACCAAAAAAAAATTTTGACCAAAAAAATTTTGACAAAAAAAATTTTGAAAAAAAAATTTGGACCAAAAAAAATATTGACCAAAAAAAATTTTGACCAAAAAAAATTTTGACCAAAAAAAATTATGCCCAATAAAAATTTGGACCAAAAAAATTTGGATCAAAAAAAATTTTGATTAAAAAAAATATTGACCAAAAAAAAATTTGACCAAACAAAAATTTGACCAAAAAAATTTTGACTAAAAAAATTTTGACAAAAAAAATTTTGAAAAAAAAATTTGACAAATAATTTTGACAAAAAATTTTGACAAAAAAAATTTTGAAAAAAAAATTTGGACCAAAAAAAATATTGACCAAAAAAAATTTTGACAAAAAAAAATTTTGACCAACAAAAAATTTTGACAAAAAAAAATTTTGACCAAAAAAATTTTGACTAAAAAAATTTTGACAAAAAAATAAATTGACCAAAAAAATTTTGACAAAAAAAATTTTAACCAAAAAAAAATTTGGACAAAAAATTTTGACCAAAACAAAAATTTTGACAAAAAAAAAATTTTGACCAAAAAAATTTTAACCAAAAAAAATATTGACAAAAAAAATTTGTACCAAAAAAATTTGGACCAAAAAAATTTGGACCAAAAAAATTTGGACCAAAAAAAAATTTTGATCAAAAAAATTTTGACCAAAAAAAATTTTGCTTAATAAAAATTTGGACCAACAAAATTTGGACCAAAAAAATTTGGACCAAAAAAATTTGGACCAAAAAAAATTTGGACCAAAAAAATTTTTGACCAAAAAAAATATTGACCAAAAAAATTGGACCGAAAAAATTTGGATCAAAAAAAATTTTGATTAAAAAAAATATTGACCAAAAAAAAATTTGACCAAACAAAAATTTGACCAAAAAAATTTTGACTAAAAAAATTTTGACAAAAAAAAATTTTGAAAAAAAAATTTGACAAATAATTTTGACAAAAAAAATTTTGACAAAAAAAATTTTGAAAAAAAAATTTGGACCAAAAAAAATATTGACCAAAAAAAATTTTGACAAAAAAAAATTTTGACCAACAAAAAATTTTGACAAAAAAAAATTTTGATCAAAAAAATTTTGACCCAAAAAAATTTTGCCCAATAAAAATATTGGCCAATAAAAAATTTTACCAAACAAAAATTTTACCAAAAAAAAATTTGACCAAAAAAATTTGGACCAAAAAAAATTTTGATTAAAAAAAATATTGACCAAAAAAAAATTTTGACCAAAAAAATTTTGACAAAAAAAATTTTGAAAAAAAAATTTGGACCAAAAAAAATATTGACCAAAAAAAATTTTGACCAACAAAAAATTTGGACCAAAAAAAATTTTGATTAAAAAAAATATTGACCAAAAAAAAATTTTGACCAAAAAAATTATGCCCAATAAAAATTTGGACCAAAAAAATTGGACCAAAAAAAATTTTGATTAAAAAAAATATTGACCAAAAAAAAATTTTGACCAAAAAAATTTTGACAAAAAAAATTTTGAAAAAAAAATTGACCAAAAAAAATATTGACCAAAAAAAATTTTGACCAAAAAAAATTTTGACCAACAAAAAATTTTGACAAAAAAATTTTGATCAAAAAAATTTTGACCAAAAAAAAATATGCCCAATAAAAATTTGGATCAAAAAAAATTTTGATTAAAAAAAATATTGACCAAAAAAAAATTTGACCAAACAAAAATTTGACCAAAAAAATTTTGACTAAAAAAATTTTGACAAAAAAAATTTTGAAAAAAAAATTTTGACAAATAATTTTACCAAACAAAAATTTGACCAAAAAAAATTTAAAAAAAAAAATTTGGACCAAAAAAAATATTGACCAAAAAAAATTTTGGCAAAAAAAAATTTTGACCAACAAAAAATTTTGACAAAAAAAAATTTTGACCAAAAAAATTTTGACTAAAAAAATTTTGACAAAAAAATAAATTGACCAAAAAAATTTTGACAAAAAAAATTTTAACCAAAAAAAAATTTGGACAAAAAATTTTGACCAAAACAAAAATTTTGACAAAAAAAAAATTTTGACCAAAAAAATTTTAACCAAAAAAAATATTGACAAAAAAAATTTGTACCAAAAAAATTTGGACCAAAAAAATTTGGACCAAAAAAATTTGGACCAAAAAAAAATTTTGATCAAAAAAATTTTGACCAAAAAAAATTTTGCTTAATAAAAATTTGGACCAACAAAATTTGGACCAAAAAAATTTGGACCAAAAAAATTTGGACCAAAAAAAATTTGGACCAAAAAAATTTTTGACCAAAAAAAATATTGACCAAAAAAATTGGACCGAAAAAATTTGGATCAAAAAAAATTTTGATTAAAAAAAATATTGACCAAAAAAAAATTTGACCAAACAAAAATTTGACCAAAAAAATTTTGACTAAAAAAATTTTGACAAAAAAAATTTTGAAAAAAAAATTTGACAAATAATTTTGACAAAAAATTTTGACAAAAAAAATTTTGAAAAAAAAATTTGGACCAAAAAAAATATTGACCAAAAAAAATTTTGACAAAAAAAAATTTTGACCAACAAAAAATTTTGACAAAAAAAAATTTTGACCAAAAAAATTTTGACTAAAAAAATTTTGACAAAAAAATAAATTGACCAAAAAAATTTTGACAAAAAAAATTTTAACCAAAAAAAAATTTGGACAAAAAATTTTGACCAAAACAAAAATTTTGACAAAAAAAAAATTTTGACCAAAAAAATTTTAACCAAAAAAAATATTGACAAAAAAAATTTGTACCAAAAAAATTTGGACCAAAAAAATTTGGACCAAAAAAATTTGGACCAAAAAAAAATTTTGATCAAAAAAATTTTGACCAAAAAAAATTTTGCTTAATAAAAATTTGGACCAACAAAATTTGGACCAAAAAAATTTGGACCAAAAAAATTTGGACCAAAAAAAATTTGGACCAAAAAAATTTTTGACCAAAAAAAATATTGACCAAAAAAATTGGACCGAAAAAATTTGGATCAAAAAAAATTTTGATTAAAAAAAATATTGACCAAAAAAAAATTTGACCAAACAAAAATTTGACCAAAAAAATTTTGACTAAAAAAATTTTGACAAAAAAAATTTTGAAAAAAAAATTTGACAAATAATTTTGACAAAAAAAATTTTGACAAAAAAAATTTTGAAAAAAAAATTTGGACCAAAAAAAATATTGACCAAAAAAAATTTTGACAAAAAAAAATTTTGACCAACAAAAAATTTTGACAAAAAAAAATTTTGATCAAAAAAATTTTGACCCAAAAAAATTTTGCCCAATAAAAATATTGGCCAATAAAAAATTTTACCAAACAAAAATTTTACCAAAAAAAAATTTGACCAAAAAAATTTGGACCAAAAAAAATTTTGATTAAAAAAAATATTGACCAAAAAAAAATTTTGACCAAAAAAATTTTGACAAAAAAAATTTTGAAAAAAAAATTTGGACCAAAAAAAATATTGACCAAAAAAAATTTTGACCAACAAAAAATTTGGACCAAAAAAAATTTTGATTAAAAAAAATATTGACCAAAAAAAAATTTTGACCAAAAAAATTATGCCCAATAAAAATTTGGACCAAAAAAATTGGACCAAAAAAAATTTTGATTAAAAAAAATATTGACCAAAAAAAAATTTTGACCAAAAAAATTTTGACAAAAAAAATTTTGAAAAAAAAATTTGGACCAAAAAAAATATTGACCAAAAAAAATTTTGACCAAAAAAAATTTTGACCAACAAAAAATTTTGACAAAAAAATTTTGATCAAAAAAATTTTGACCAAAAAAAAATATGCCCAATAAAAATTTGGATCAAAAAAAATTTTGATTAAAAAAAATATTGACCAAAAAAAAATTTGACCAAACAAAAATTTGACCAAAAAAATTTTGACTAAAAAAATTTTGACAAAAAAAATTTTGAAAAAAAAATTTTGACAAATAATTTTACCAAACAAAAATTTGACCAAAAAAAATTTAAAAAAAAAAATTTGGACCAAAAAAAATATTGACCAAAAAAAATTTTGACAAAAAAAAATTTTGACCAACAAAAAATTTTGACAAAAAAAAATTTTGATCAAAAAAATTTTGACCAAAAAAAATTATGCCCAATAAAAATTTGGACCAAAAAAATTTGGACCAAAAAAAATTTTGATTAAAAAAAATATTGACCAAAAAAAAATTTGACCAAACAAAAATTTGACCAAAAAAATTTTGACAAAAAAAATTTTGAAAAAAAAATTTGGACCAAAAAAAATTTTGACTAACAAAAAATTTTGACAAAAAAAAATTTTGATCAAAAAAATTTTGATCAAAAAAATTTTGACCAAAAAAAATTTTGCCCAATAAAAATTTGTACCAAAAAAATTTGGACCGAAAAAATTTGGACCAAAAAAAATTTTGCACAAAAAAATTTGTACCAAAAAAATTTGGACCAAAAAAATTTGGATCAAAAAAAATTTTGACCAAAAAAAATATTAACCAAAAAAAATTTTGACCAAAAAAAAATTTTGACCAAAAAAATTTTGACTAAAAAAATTTTGACAAAAAAAAAATTGACAAAAAAAAATGTTAAAAAAAAAATTTTGACAAATAATTTTACCAAACAAAAATTTGAACAAAAAAAATTTTGAAAAAAAAATTTGGACCAAAAAAAATATTGACCAAAAAAAATTTTGACAAAAAATAATTTTGACCAACAAAAAATTTTGACAAAAAAAAATTTTGATCAAAAAAATTTTGACCAAAAAAAATTATGCCCAATAAAAATTTGGACCAACAAAAAATTTTGACAAAAAAATTTTGACCAAAAAAAATTTTGCCCAATAAAAATTTGTACCAAAAAAATTTGGACCGAAAAAATTTGGACCAAAAAAAATTTTGCACAAAAAAATTTGTACCAAAAAAATTTGTACCAAAAAAATTTGTACCAAAAAAATTTGGACCAAAAAAATTTGGATCAAAAAAAATTTTGACCAAAAAAAATATTAACCAAAAAAAATTTTGACCAAAAAAAAATTTTGACCAAAAAAATTTTGACTAAAAAAATTTTGACAAAAAAAAAATTGACAAAAAAAAATGTTAAAAAAAAAATTTTGACAAAAAAAAATTTGACCAAACAAAATTTTGACCAACAATAAATTTTGACAAAAAAAAATTTTGATCAAAAAAATTTTGACCAAAAAAATTTGGACCAAAAAAATTTGGACCAAAAAAATTTGGACCAAAAAAATTTGGATCTAAAAAAAATTTGATTAAAAAAAATATTGACCAAAAAAAAATTTGACTTAACAAAAATTTGACCAAAAAAATTTTGACTAAAAAAATTTTGACAAAAAAAATTTTGACAAATAATTTTGACAAAAAAAATTTTGACAAAAAAAATTTTGAAAAAAAAAATTTGGACCAAAAAAAATATTGACCAAAAAAAATATTGACCAAAAAAAATTTTGACAAAAAAAAATTTTACCAAACAAAAATTTGACCAAAAAAAATTTTGACCAAAAAAATTTGTACCAAAAAAATTTGGACCAAAAAAATTTGGACCAAAAAAAATTTTGAATAAAAAAATTTTGACAAAAAAAATTTTGAAAAAAAAATTTGGACCAAAAAAAATTTTGACCAACAAAAAATTTTGACAAAAAAAAATTTTGATCAAAAAAATTTTGACCAAAAAAAATTTTGCCCAATAAAAATTTGTACCAAAAAAATTTGGACCGAAAAAATTTGGACCAAAAAAAATTTTGACCAAAAAAATTTGTACCAAAAAAATTTGGACCAAAAAAATTTGGATCAAAAAAAATTTTGACCAAAAAAAATATTAACCAAAAAAAATTTTGACCAAAAAAAAATTTTGACCAAAAAAATTTTGACTAAAAAAAATTTTGATCAAAAAAATTTTGACCCAAAAAAATTTTGCCCAAAAAAATTTTGACCAACAAAAAATTTTGACAAAAAAAATTTTGATCAAAAAAATTTTGACCAAAAAAAATTTTGCCCAATAAAAATTTGTACCAAAAAAATTTGGACCGAAAAAATTTGGACCAAAAAAAATTTTGACCAAAAAAATTTGTACCAAAAAAATTTGGACCAAAAAAATTTGGATCAAAAAATTTTGACCAAAAAAAATATTAACCAAAAAAAATTTTGACCAAAAAAAAATTTTGACCAAAAAAATTTGTTCTAAAAAAATTTGATTCAAAAAAATTTGGACCAAAAAATTTGAATCAAAAAAATTTGAATCAAAAAAATTTGGACCAAAAAATTTTTATAAAAAAAATATTTACCAAAAAAAATTTTGACCAAAATAAATTTTGACCAACAAAAAATTTTGACAAAAAAAAATTTTAACAAAAAAAAAATTTTTACAAAAAAAAATTGACAAAAAAAAATTTGACCAAAAAAAATTTTGACAAAAAAAAATTTTTACAAAAAAAAATTTTTGACCAAAAAAATTTTTACTAAAAAAATATTGGACCAAAAAAATTTAAACCAAAAAATTTGGACCAAAAAAAATTTTGACCAAAAAAATTTTGACCAAAAAAATTTTGTCTAAAAAAATATCGGACCAAAAAAATTTAAACCAAAAAAATTTGGACCAAAAAAAATTTTGACCAAAAAAAAATTTTGACCAAAAAAATTTTGACCAAAAAAATTTGGACCAAAAAAATTTGGGACCAAAAAAATTTTGACCAAAAAAATTTGGACCGAAAAAATTTGGACCGAAAAAATTTGGACCAAAAAAAAATTTTGACAAAAAGAATTTTGACCAAAAAAAATTTTGACCAAAAAAAAATTTTGACCAAAAAAATTTTGACTAAAAAAATTTTGACAAAAAAAAATATGAAAAAAAAATTTGGACCAAAAAAAATTTTGTCCAACAAAAAATTTTGACAAAAAAAATTTTGATCAAAAAAATTTTGACCAAAAAAAATTATGCCCAATAAAAATTTGGACCAAAAAAATTTGGACCAAAAAAAATTTTGACCAAAAAAAAATTTTGACCAAAAAAATTTTGACTAAAAAAATTTTGACAAAAAAAAATTGAGAAAAAAAATTGGGATTAAAAAAATTGGACCGAAAAAATTTGGATCAAAAAAAATGTTGACCAAGAAAATTTGGACCAAAAAAAATTTTGATCAAAAAAATTTGGACCAAAAAAAATTTGGACCAAAAAAAATTTGGACCGAAAAAAAATTTGACCAAAAAAAATATTGACAAAAAAAATTGAGAAAAAAAATTAGGACAAAAAAAAATTGGACCGAAAAAATTTGGACCAAAAAAAATTTTGATCAAAAAAATTTTGACCAAAAAAATTTGAACCAAAAAAAATTTAGACCAAAAAAATTTGAACCAAAAAAAATTTTGACCAAAAAAAAATATTGACCAAAAAAAAATATTGACAAAAAAAATTGACCAAAAAAAATTTTGACCAAAAAAATTTTGACCAAAAAAAATTTTGACCAAAAAAATTTTGACTAAAAAAATATTGGACCAAAAAAAATTTGGACCAAAAAAAATTTGGACCGAAAAAAAATTTGACCAAAAAAAATATTGACAAAAAAAATTGAGAAAAAAAATTAGGACCAAAAAAATTAGGACCAAAAAAATTGGACCGAAAAAATTTGGACCAAAAAAAATGTTGACCAAAAAAATTTGGACCAAAAAAAATTTTGATCAAAAAAAATATTAACCAAAAAAAATTTTGACCAAAAAAAAATTTTGACCAAAAAAATTTTGACTAAAAAAATTTTGACAAAAAAAATTTTGAAAAAAAAATTTGGACCAAAAAAAATTTTGACCAACAAAAAATTTTGACAAAAAAAAATTTTGATCAAAAAAATTTTGACCAAAAAAAATTATGCCCAATAAAAATTTGGACCAAAAAAATTTGGACCAAAAAAAATTTTGATTTAAAAAAATATTGACCAAAAAAAAATTTTGACCAAAAAAATTTTGACTAAAAAAATTTTGAAAAAAAAATTTTGGACCAAAAAAAATATTGACCAAAAAAAATTTTGACCAAAAAAATATTTGACCAACAAAAAATATTGAACAAAAAAAATTTTGACCAAAAAAAATTTTGACCAACAAAAAATTTTGACAAAAAAAAATTTTGACAAAAAAAAATTTTGACCAAAAAAATTTTGACCAAAAAAAAATTTGGAAAAAAAAAAAATTTTGACCAACAAAAAATTTTGAAAAAAAAAATTTTGACCAAAAAAAAATTTTGACCAAAAAAATTTTAACCAAAAAAAAATATTGACAAAAAAAATTTGTACCAAAAAAATTTGGACCAAAAAAATTTGGACCAAAAAAATTTGGACCAAAAAAATTTGGACCAAAAAAATTTGGACCAAAAAAAAATTTTGATCAAAAAAATTTTGACCAAAAAAAATTTTGCCCAATAAAAATTTTGATTAAAAAAAATATTGACCAAAAAAAAATTTTGACCAAAAAAAATTTTGACCAACAAAAAATTTTGACACAAAAAAATTTTGATCAAAAAATTTTGATCAAAAAAATTTTGACCAAAAAAATTTGGACCGAAAAAATTTGGACCAAAAAAAAATTTTGACCAAAAAAATTTGGACCAAAAAAATTTGGACCAAAAAAATTTTGACCAAAAAAATTTGGACCGAAAAAATTTGGACCAAAAAAAAATTTTGACCAAAAAAATTTTTACTAAAAAAATTGTGACAAAAAAAAATTTTGAAAAAAAAATTTGGACCAAAAAAAATATTGAACAAAAAAAATTTTGACCAAAAAAAATTTTGACCAACAAAAAATTTTGACAAAAAAAAATTTTAACAAAAAAAAAATTTTTACAAAAAAAAATTTTGACAAAAAAAAATTTGACCAAAAAAAATTTTGACAAAAAAAAATTTTTACAAAAAAAAATTTTTGACCAAAAAAATTTTTACTAAAAAAATATTGGACCAAAAAAATTTAAACCAAAAAAATTTGGACCAAAAAAAATTTTGATAAAAAAAATTTTGACCAAAAAAATTTTGTCTAAAAAAATATCGGACCAAAAAAATTTAAACCAAAAAAATTTGGACCAAAAAAAATTTTGACCAAAAAAAAATTTTGACCAAAAAAATTTTGACCAAAAAAATTTGGACCAAAAAAATTTGGGACCAAAAAAATTTTGACCAAAAAAATTTGGACCGAAAAAATTTGGACCAAAAAAAAATTTTGACAAAAAGAATTTTGACCAAAAAAAATTTTGACCAAAAAAAAATTTTGACCAAAAAAATTTTGACTAAAAAAATTTTGACAAAAAAAAATATGAAAAAAAAATTTTGGACCAAAAAAAATTTTGACCAACAAAAAATTTTGACAAAAAAAATTTTGATCAAAAAAATTTTGACCAAAAAAAATTATGCCCAATAAAAATTTGGACCAAAAAAATTTGGACCAAAAAAAATTTTGACCAAAAAAAAATTTTGACCAAAAAAATTTTGACTAAAAAAATTTTGACAAAAAAAAATTGAGAAAAAAAATTGGGATTAAAAAAATTGGACCGAAAAAATTTGGACCAAAAAAAATGTTGACCAAGAAAATTTGGACCAAAAAAAATTTTGATCAAAAAAATTTGGACCAAAAAAAATTTGGACCAAAAAAAATTTGGACCGAAAAAAAATTTGACCAAAAAAAATATTGACAAAAAAAATTGAGAAAAAAAATTAGGACAAAAAAAATTGGACCGAAAAAATTTGGACCAAAAAAAATTTTGATCAAAAAAATTTTGACCAAAAAAATTTGAACCAAAAAAAATTTAGACCAAAAAAATTTGAACCAAAAAAAATTTTGACCAAAAAAAAATATTGACCAAAAAAAAATATTGACAAAAAAAATTGACCAAAAAAAATTTTGACCAAAAAAATTTTGACCAAAAAAAATTTTGACCAAAAAAATTTTGACTAAAAAAATATTGGACCAAAAAAAATTTGGACCAAAAAAAATTTGGACCGAAAAAAAATTTGACCAAAAAAAATATTGACAAAAAAAATTGAGAAAAAAAATTAGGACCAAAAAAATTGGACCGAAAAAAATTTGGACCAAAAAAAATGTTGACCAAAAAAATTTGGACCAAAAAAAATTTTGATCAAAAAAAATATTAACCAAAAAAAATTTTGACCAAAAAAAAATTTTGACCAAAAAAATTTTGACTAAAAAAATTTTGACAAAAAAAATTTTGAAAAAAAAATTTGGACCAAAAAAAATTTTGACCAACAAAAAATTTTGACAAAAAAAAATTTTGATCAAAAAAATTTTGACCAAAAAAAATTATGCCCAATAAAAATTTGGACCAAAAAAATTTGGACCAAAAAAAATTTTGATTAAAAAAAATATTGACCAAAAAAAAATTTTGACCAAAAAAATTTTGACTAAAAAAATTTTGAAAAAAAAATTTTGGACCAAAAAAAATATTGACCAAAAAAAATTTTGACCAAAAAAAATTTTGACCAACAAAAAATATTGAACAAAAAAAATTTTGACCAAAAAAAATTTTGACCAACAAAAAATTTTGACAAAAAAAAATTTTGACAAAAAAAAAT
This sequence comes from Psylliodes chrysocephalus, assembly GCA_927349885.1. Lineage (NCBI taxonomy): Eukaryota > Metazoa > Arthropoda > Insecta > Coleoptera > Chrysomelidae > Psylliodes > Psylliodes chrysocephalus. The sequence continues at coordinate 11,766,702 of OV651825.1, forward strand.
TTTGACCAAAAAAATTTTGACCAAAAAAAAATTTGGAAAAAAAAAATATTTTGACCAACAAAAAATTTTGAAAAAAAAAATTTTGACCAAAAAAAAATTTTGACCAAAAAAATTTTAACCAAAAAAAAATATTGACAAAAAAAATTTGTACCAAAAAAATTTGGACCAAAAAAATTTGGACCAAAAAAATTTGGACCAAAAAAATTTGGACCAAAAAAATTTGGACCAAAAAAAAATTTTGATCAAAAAAATTTTGAAAAAAAAAAATTTTGCCCAATAAAAATTTGGACCAACAAAATTTGGACCAAAAAAATTTGGACCAAAAAAAATTTGGACCAAAAAAATTTTTGACCAAAAAAACTATTGACCAAAAAAAATTTTGACCAAAAAAAATTGACCAAAAAAAAAGGTGACCAAAAAAATTTGTACCAAAAAAATTTGGACCAAAAAAATTTGGACCAAAAAATTTTGGACCAAAAAAATTTGGACCAAAAAAATTTTGACCAAAAAAATTTTTACCAAAAAAATTTGGACAAAAAAAAATTTGGACCAAAAAAATTTGGACCAAAAAAAATTTGGACCAAAAAAAAATATTGACCAAAAAAAAATATTGACCAAAAAAAATTTTGACCAAAAAAATATTTGACCAACAAAAAATATTGAACAAAAAAAATTTTGACCAAAAAAAATTTTGACCAACAAAAAATTTTGACAAAAAAAAATTTTGACAAAAAAAAATTTTGACCAAAAAAATTTTGACCAAAAAAAAATTTGGAAAAAAAAAAAATTTTGACCAACAAAAAATTTTGAAAAAAAAAATTTTGACCAAAAAAAAATTTTGACCAAAAAAATTTTAACCAAAAAAAAATATTGACAAAAAAAATTTGTACCAAAAAAATTTGGACCAAAAAAATTTGGACCAAAAAAATTTGGACCAAAAAAATTTGGACCAAAAAAATTTGGACCAAAAAAAAATTTTGATCAAAAAAATTTTGACCAAAAAAAATTTTGCCCAATAAAAATTTTGATTAAAAAAAATATTGACCAAAAAAAAATTTTGACCAAAAAAAATTTTGACCAACAAAAAATTTTGACACAAAAAAATTTTGATCAAAAAATTTTGATCAAAAAAATTTTGACCAAAAAAATTTGGACCGAAAAAATTTGGACCAAAAAAAAATTTTGACCAAAAAAATTTGGACCAAAAAAATTTGGACCAAAAAAATTTTGACCAAAAAAATTTGGACCGAAAAAATTTGGACCAAAAAAAAATTTTGACCAAAAAAATTTTTACTAAAAAAATTGTGACAAAAAAAAATTTTGAAAAAAAAATTTGGACCAAAAAAAATATTGAACAAAAAAAATTTTGACCAAAAAAAATTTTGACCAACAAAAAATTTTGACAAAAAAAAATTTTAACAAAAAAAAAATTTTTACAAAAAAAAATTTTGACAAAAAAAAATTTGACCAAAAAAAATTTTGACAAAAAAAAATTTTTACAAAAAAAAATTTTTGACCAAAAAAATTTTTACTAAAAAAATATTGGACCAAAAAAATTTAAACCAAAAAAATTTGGACCAAAAAAAATTTTGATAAAAAAAATTTTGACCAAAAAAATTTTGTCTAAAAAAATATCGGACCAAAAAAATTTAAACCAAAAAAATTTGGACCAAAAAAAATTTTGACCAAAAAAAAATTTTGACCAAAAAAATTTTGACCAAAAAAATTTGGACCAAAAAAATTTGGGACCAAAAAAATTTTGACCAAAAAAATTTGGACCGAAAAAATTTGGACCGAAAAAATTTGGACCAAAAAAAAATTTTGACAAAAAGAATTTTGACCAAAAAAAATTTTGACCAAAAAAAAATTTTGACCAAAAAAATTTTGACTAAAAAAATTTTGACAAAAAAAAATATGAAAAAAAAATTTTGGACCAAAAAAAATTTTGACCAACAAAAAATTTTGACAAAAAAAATTTTGATCAAAAAAATTTTGACCAAAAAAAATTATGCCCAATAAAAATTTGGACCAAAAAAATTTGGACCAAAAAAAATTTTGACCAAAAAAAAATTTTGACCAAAAAAATTTTGACTAAAAAAATTTTGACAAAAAAAAATTGAGAAAAAAAATTGGGATTAAAAAAATTGGACCGAAAAAATTTGGACCAAAAAAAATGTTGACCAAGAAAATTTGGACCAAAAAAAATTTTGATCAAAAAAATTTGGACCAAAAAAAATTTGGACCAAAAAAAATTTGGACCGAAAAAAAATTTGACCAAAAAAAATATTGACAAAAAAAATTGAGAAAAAAAATTAGGACAAAAAAAATTGGACCGAAAAAATTTGGACCAAAAAAAATTTTGATCAAAAAAATTTTGACCAAAAAAATTTGAACCAAAAAAAATTTAGACCAAAAAAATTTGAACCAAAAAAAATTTTGACCAAAAAAAAATATTGACCAAAAAAAAATATTGACAAAAAAAATTGACCAAAAAAAATTTTGACCAAAAAAATTTTGACCAAAAAAAATTTTGACCAAAAAAATTTTGACTAAAAAAATATTGGACCAAAAAAAATTTGGACCAAAAAAAATTTGGACCGAAAAAAAATTTGACCAAAAAAAATATTGACAAAAAAAATTGAGAAAAAAAATTAGGACCAAAAAAATTGGACCGAAAAAAATTTGGACCAAAAAAAATGTTGACCAAAAAAATTTGGACCAAAAAAAATTTTGATCAAAAAAAATATTAACCAAAAAAAATTTTGACCAAAAAAAAATTTTGACCAAAAAAATTTTGACTAAAAAAATTTTGACAAAAAAAATTTTGAAAAAAAAATTTGGACCAAAAAAAATTTTGACCAACAAAAAATTTTGACAAAAAAAAATTTTGATCAAAAAAATTTTGACCAAAAAAAATTATGCCCAATAAAAATTTGGACCAAAAAAATTTGGACCAAAAAAAATTTTGATTAAAAAAAATATTGACCAAAAAAAAATTTTGACCAAAAAAATTTTGACTAAAAAAATTTTGAAAAAAAAATTTTGGACCAAAAAAAATATTGACCAAAAAAAATTTTGACCAAAAAAAATTTTGACCAACAAAAAATATTGAACAAAAAAAATTTTGACCAAAAAAAATTTTGACCAACAAAAAATTTTGACAAAAAAAAATTTTGACAAAAAAAAATTTTGACCAAAAAAATTTTGACCAAAAAAAAATTTGGAAAAAAAAAATATTTTGACCAACAAAAAATTTTGAAAAAAAAAATTTTGACCAAAAAAAAATTTTGACCAAAAAAATTTTAACCAAAAAAAAATATTGACAAAAAAAATTTGTACCAAAAAAATTTGGACCAAAAAAATTTGGACCAAAAAAATTTGGACCAAAAAAATTTGGACCAAAAAAATTTGGACCAAAAAAAAATTTTGATCAAAAAAATTTTGAAAAAAAAAAATTTTGCCCAATAAAAATTTGGACCAACAAAATTTGGACCAAAAAAATTTGGACCAAAAAAAATTTGGACCAAAAAAATTTTTGACCAAAAAAACTATTGACCAAAAAAAATTTTGACCAAAAAAAATTGACCAAAAAAAAAGGTGACCAAAAAAATTTGTACCAAAAAAATTTGGACCAAAAAAATTTGGACCAAAAAATTTTGGACCAAAAAAATTTGGACCAAAAAAATTTGGACCAAAAAAATTTGGACCAAAAAAATTTTGACCAAAAAAATTTTTACCAAAAAAATTTGGACAAAAAAAAATTTGGACCAAAAAAATTTGGACCAAAAAAAATTTGGACCAAAAAAAAATATTGACCAAAAAAAAATATTGACCAAAAAAAATTTTGACCAAAAAAAATTGACCAAAAAAAATTGACCAAAAAAAATTTTGACCAAAAAAATTTTGACTAAAAAAATATTGGACCAAAAAATATTTTGACCATAAAAAATTTTGATTAAATAAATTTTGACCAAAAAAAAATTTTGACCAAAAAAAAATATTGACAAAAAAAAATATTGACCAAAAAAAAATATTGACCAAAAAAAATTGACCAAAAAAAGTATTGACAAAAAAAATTAAGAAAAAAAATTAGGACCAAAAAAATGGACCGAAAAAATTTTGACCAAAAAAAAATATTGACCAAAAAAATTTTGACCAAAAAAAATTGTGACCAAAAAAATTTTGACTAAAAAAATATTGGACCAAAAAAATTTGAACAAAAAAAATTTGGACCAAAAAATATTTTGACCATAAAAAATTTTGATTAAATAAATTTTGACCAAAAAAAATTTTGACCAAAAAAAATTTTGACTGACTAAAAAAATATTGGACCACAAAAATTTGAACCAAAAAAATTTGGACCAAAAAAAATTTTGATTAAAAAAAATATTGACCAAAAAAAAATTTGACCATAAAAAATTTTAAGCAAAAAAATATTTACCGAAAAACAAAAAAAAAATTGACAAAAAAAATTTATGAACAATAATATGACTGATATTTTTTCAATGAAAGAAAAGTATCTACATGTCTAGTATCTTATATTCCCATTATTTATACTTGTACATTATTTTAGATACATACTCTATTGCAGTTAACATTTTCATTTCTTTCTGTGAATAAAATAAATATTTCATCATACATATTTAAAATTTATTTTTGTAATTTTTTTTCATTTAACATGACTACTTCGTCTACTGCATAAAGAGATTTGAATAGCTTAGTATTTTCTCTCTTATACATATACCTATATATTCTTTTTAGAATTACTGACAGCTCTGCACCGTGAACGCATTTATATTTTTTTATTCGATAGTGCATCTCCAGTTACTTCCATTCGTAGTTAGAGTGGTATATCGCAAATGATTTACTTCATTTGATTAGTTATGTCTCTTTGCAGCTGACCAGTTGAATATGTAACTGAGTCGTTATTCAGGTTAATAGTCCTCTTTTGAATGATATCAAGAATATATGAACATTATACCAGTTTGGGCTTTACATAGCGGATAGCGTCAGATGGTGAGAGCAATCCAAAGTAATATGAACCAAAGTTAGTGCCAAATACCAGATTATGCAATGATATGTTAATACGAACTAACCTACCACGTTACCTGCTTGTTTTAATCCCAGCCCAACTAACAGTTTTATAGCGACTGTATGTATTGTATGAGGTACAATTATTGCAATAGTTCTACTTTATACAGGATGGAACCATTACAAATTGGCGACCAACGTGTGGGGCGAAGGTTTGGTAGCAGTGGAAGTGACGGAAGCAGGACAGCAGCAAGGATCGGTAAGATAATTTTTCTTATTACTGCAATACACTGATTCGTGTGTGTTTTTTGTGTAAGAGAGGTAATTTAAGAAAGTGGGGATTAGTGAATTAATGAAATTAAGAAGTGGTATGAGTTTAGAAAATACATGGATTGTTCAAGGGGAAGAGGATCAGATTCAAGTGGAAGTTCAGGAAGAAAGGAAATGGATGTGATGAATATGCTTCAGTTATTAGTGGTGAAAGAAAGAAAGTAAGCGAGAAATTGGGGGAAGAAACTTCAGGGAAATGAGATAATTTAGAAAATACGAGAAATACGAGAAATGGCAAAGTTAGATGGAAATACAAAGAAGGTGTTAGATGAGACCAGTGACAAGAGGAAGAATTTTGGAAAGAAAATGGGTAATATAATGGAAGAATTGGAAAATGACAATAAAATAGAAGATAAAGAAAGTAAACATAAGAGTGTGGAAATAAAGAAATATATGTACAACAAAAATACATAAAGATTAAAATTGAGAAGGAGATAATGTAGAAAAATAAATTTATGAAATTAAAAAAGAAATAAATAGAAATAAAGTTAATAAAAGTAAAATATATAAGAAGATAAAACTAGAAGTAATTAAAGAAAATGGAAGTACTGAATAAAAACAGTGTTATAATATTAGAAAAGAAGTAAGTATGAGAATAAATGGTAAAAGAAAAAAAAATTGAAGCATTAATGGAGAAAATGAGAAAATTAAGGAAATTACAAAACTAAGTCTAGAAAAAAATAGAAAACGGGATAAAGGAGTAAATAAAATGTATAGGATTAAGGAAAAGAAAAGTAATACTTTGTAAAATAATTAAAAATAAAATAAAAATATTAAAATAAACGCAAGATGAAAGATAAAATAGCATATGTATAAAAATAAGATTAAAATAAAAATAGAATAGAAACAAAATTAATACGAAAGAAAAAATCAAGTGGTAAGTAAAAATTAAATGGGGATAAAAGTGATGCAAATTAAGAATAAAAGGAAAAATACCAGGTGAAGATGAAAATAACGAAAAATCGAAGGTTGACTAAGAAGGAAAGAGTGAAGACAAAAGTAGAAAAAAAGATGTAAAAGTTTGAACCAGGGTTGGAATTTTAGAATTTAAAAATGGCAAGAATATGGGAATCGAGCAAAGTTGAAAATAAACTGAATATGAAAGAAAAACAAAAACTCTGCAAGGAGTGACGATGTTCCTTGTTTTCTCATAAAAAGAGTCCTTACTTTAATTATATCTCCAATTACTTTTCTAATAAATAAATCGTTTGTGCAGGGTAGTTTTCCGAAAATTTTTAAAATAGGTAAAGTGATTCCTGTCTTTAAGAAAAATTATCTAAAAAATATTAACAATTACAGACCAGTTACGATATCAAATAGCTTTTCTAAAATATTTGAGTATGCATTCCTCGACAGATTAATGTCATTTTTAAATAATTTTCAGGTTTTCAGTAGTAACCACACTGCTTTGTTTTTTTTTTTACGAAAAAATTATTGAACACATTGATAAGGATGAATTCCCTGCTGTTATTTTTTGTGACCTCAGCAGAGCATTTGACGGTGTGAAGCACGATATTTTATTGTCCAGATTAGAGAACATAGGAGTAAGAGGCAGGCCTTATTCTTAGATAGCTTCATTTCTAAAAGGCAGGTCTCAGTTTGTATCCATAACATCCACCAGTAAAGATCAATGCAAAAATTTTAATTCAAATCACTTGTCAGTTTAGATGGGTGTGCCACAGGGATCAATTTTAGATCCAATGCTATTCCTCCTATATGTTATCCATATTGATTCAATTATGGAAAACAATTCTTATACCGCCTATGCCGATAACTTTTCTATAATTGTTTCTGATAAATCTACTGAAATTCTTGAGACAAAATATGAACTGATTTTAACTTATGTAAGTACATTTTTAAACAGTAGTTGCTTATTTTTTATTAGCAAAAAAAACGAAATTCTTAGGCTACACAACGTGCAAAATAAAGTTAATGATAAATATATTTCAGTTAATAAGTCATTATTGACGAACAGCCACACTAACGTTAAATTTTTAGGCATTTTATTAGATGAAAATCTTAACTGGAAACACCATTGTGAGAAGTTAATCTCTAAATTAAACTCATTGAAGTTCCTTTTCCCTTAATTTGAGAAACGTTCTTAAAAAAACGCGACTATGGGGTCTATTCTGTAACAATTCCTTTATATTTAACGGCCTTTAAAAATAGTTTCTTATTCGTTAATTTACTTCTATCATTATTTAAACAGATTTCTTTAAAATAGTCCTCTAATGTATTTTAAAGATCCGTTTAATTAATGACAGAAGTAAAGGAGAAAATATTTTTAAAGGCCGTTAAATATAAAGGAATTGTTACAGAATAGACCCCTATTAGCGTTATACTATGTACAAGTCGACTCCAGGTTACGTTATGGTGTCTGTCTTTGGGGTAATGTCACAACTGTATAATTTGTTTTCGTAGTGAAAAAAAAAACATTCGCTACATCGAGAATATTCGTAGATGTACATCGTATAAGGAATGCTTTAAAAAATTCAAAATTTAACTGTGGCTTCAATTTGTATTTTTGAACTGTGTGTCTTTTTTCGTAAAAATTTAATGAAATTTATCTACAATAATGAATATCACAGTTATCCAACGAGACAAACCCATCTTCTTCATTTACCGCTAGCCAGGAGGAAAGTCCCTGTTGTTCGCCAAATTATATAGGTCTAAGAATTTATAACAAATTACCTCATGTCATAAAGACATGTAGAAGTATTAAGCAATTTAAAAGTCATCTTAAAGAATTCCTGGTAACTAATGCATTTTTTCACTACTTTCTTTAGAAGCTAACTTTATTGACTGATTTTCAGGTAGAAAAGTGGTTCATTATTAACCTAGGGAGAGAATTACAGAGCCTACCTGATAACTATATACCTACTGTATTTTATGTAAATGTATATTTTGACAGTTTTTAAGGTTATATGAAATGTAGGCCTTTTCGTATATTCCTTGTGATTTTTTTTTGGTAATAGTTCTACTTCTTCGGCCAGTGCTTTAATTTCAGGAGGAGTACAACCGCTAGAATCACTCATTTTTTTTTAATTTTGTGACTAACTCGACCACCAGCAAAAAAAATTTCATTTAATTCTACGTATAAACTGTAAATTCTATAGGTATTAAACTGACGTTTGTGTTTTACATTTAATTGTCACAAGCATGGATGATTTGATTTGAAAAAAAGTTTGAAATCGTTTTTATTAGTTTTAAAAACTTATTTTTTTTTAATTAAAATGCTAGTAGTGAAAAAAATAGTATATGAGCCTCGGTCTTTAATGGACCTCGACAAAATAACTCACTTCTCTACCTTGGCGCATAATATTATTATACACTCCATGAATTTTTTGCATTATGAAGACAGTATCTTTAATAATTTTTTTTATTTTATCATTCAGCTTTTACATATAGTTTATTTTTAGCACTATATTCCAATATAATTATTATTCTCTTATGGAAATATAAATATAAATAAATAAATAAATAAATAAATAAATAAATAAATAAATAAATAAATAAATAAATAAATAAATAAATAAATAAATAAATAAATAAATAAATCTAGTGAATGAAAGAGAATAGTTAAAATTTATTGTTTTAGGATTAAATTGTTCAGGTAAAAAGAGTGAGTGTACTTAGTAATTAATGAAATAAGCTTGAAAGGTGTGCTGTATAAGCAGGACGAACCATTGTAGTGCTATGATGGAAACATTATATGCCAGTTTCTGTTATATATCGTTGAAGTCAGTAAGTTATTTGAAACAATCTTATGGTTACCAGATTATACATTTTTGAGGAATTGTTATGAGAAAATTATTGTTTGCAAGAGATCGCCAGACAGAAAACAGGAGAGTAACGGTATATAGCAGTAGACAGAAGTTCTATCAGAAAAAAGTGAAACGGAATATTTTTTTTTTGTTATTTCAAATTGAAAATTATTTTGGTATTGATTTTTATTAAATTATTGTAGGAATCCATTGGAACCACAACCCTTAACGCCCGGAGAATATAACAATACAGAGTGGAATCATTTCAATATGTATATGTTTTGATAACTGTTATCTAACAAGACTACAACAAAAAACATATAGTGTGTTATAAGACTAATATAAATATTTTACAATAGTTTTACAACTAAAATCTGCTTATTCAGGGCCCTTTTACGTTATATAACTGTCGTATAAATGTTCTAAAAGAATTAATAAGAACATTTATTCTTATGAAATTGACACACGATGATTTTGGTTCTTAAGTTAGTCGTATTCTCAGTTATAATCTGGTTTTGAATTTCGTGTAATATACAGGGTGGCTCACGCTCAACGGGACGGAGCTTTATGGGAAAACGACCAAAAATATAAAAAATTCGTTTGGGAGGAATACGTAGGTTACAGACGGCTACAATTTAAAATTTGTTAGATGTATACAGGATGTCCCACATAAGAAAAAAAAAAATTAGTTCATTAAAAATTATTCAAACAAGAGTAAACAATTAATTTCTGGGAGACTTGTTTTCCTTAAAAATTCAAATAAATCGAAAACTAATAATAATAATAGTAATAGGGAACCTTTAGTTAACTGACATTATTTTTGATGTAGTTTTTAATTCTAAAATAAAAAACAGGGTGTTCCATTAAAAATAATATAACTTTGTATATTTTCTCTTATGTGGGACATCCTTTATACATCTAACAAATTTTAAATTGTAGCCGTCTGTAACCTACGTATTCCTCCCAAACGAATTTTTTATATCTTTGGTCGTTTTCCCATAAAGCTCCGTCCCGTTGAGCGTGAGCCACCCTGTATGATTTGGCTGTATATATGCTCACAAACGAAGTGCTGTTATTTTTGAAGCCATGTAGAGTAGAATAGTTGGTTTCCCCATTTTTTTTACTTTATAATTACTGTTTTTTTTTTCCTTTTTTGAAATCTTCCTACATTGCTTTTAGCAATGGTGAGGGAACCGCAATCAACCGTAAATTATTTCTTTTCGGAATATTGCTTTTGCAATCTTGTGTTAAACAAATAATGTACCGCTACGACTACACTGAGCATCCTATCTCTCTTATTCTCCACGCTTTATTCACTCGCGTAAAAACAGCAACTATTTATCCTTTTAACATTGAAACAGAGGGCAAGGAGTGAGTCCTTAGCGCTCCGCTCTCGCTACTCCTGGCGGAATTCATTAGCTAAACGATTCGTTATCCTAAATTCACCTTGGCAAATACCTGCGTTGCTCTTCCCAAGGGTACGGGAACTTAATAACTTTATAGCTTTTCTAGAGAGAAAGGAGGTTGTCTTTGAAACGAGAGATAAGCTAGTAATTAAACAGTTTTTGTCTATTTGAAGCCGTTCGTAAACTACAGTTCTGAACAGACGAAGTATTCAAATAAAATTAATCTGCATAAGGACGTACTTACAAATAAGTTTATTATAATTATTAGAGGAGATTGGAAATCTTGAGGCAATTGAATGGAATGTTGTGGAACCAGCCAATTTGATAAGAAAGGAAAATTAGAATTAAGACCTTCGTAGACAGTATTGAGACTTATTAATAACTGAAATACTACAATGATCCCTCCACTTCTAGATTGTTCAATACTCTACATAGAAGAAAAAGAAACCTTATACCAGGTTATCTTCAAATGCGTCGCTTTTGCTAGGCGGCAACTCATCCTTTTTGATGTAGAACCGAAAAGAATGTCCCAGGAACACTAGAGAATGTCACAGGAACACTAGTAAAACTAAGCAAATACATTGGACCATTCAAAGATAGTACCTGAATACGGGAAAAGCAAGGGTATATAATATACTTAAGAGGACGCAGTTTTTTAAGCTAAATCCAGCCCTTCTTGTTTATAATCGATAAATATAAAGATAGTAGATAGTATTGCCACAGTTTATTGCTAAAGAATCAGTTAGCTCATTCGGACCAGTTGAATGTTCCAAAATAACGTCCACTCCAGGAATACAAATTCAGGATGCGCAGAAGACTGCTGTTTGAATAAAGGCGGTTGTCATATATTTTATTGGTGATGATTTTATTCTGTATACGCCAGGGATACAAATCCGAGTTGCGCAGTGTATAAACTGGAACATTGAGATCAAAAGTGCCGACGCAAAGTGAGCTAACTTATTCTTTAGCAATAAACTGTGGTATTAATAATTATTAGGCTGAAGTTTGGGATATGACTGAATTACTACAAAACAAATTGATTCCGATGGAAAAGGGACTCTGGAGACGCTCTCGTAAGCTGAGATTACTAGATAGAGTAAGCAACAGACATGTAAATAAATCAGTATTGGCATCACTGTGATTAATACTGACAGTATAAAGCGACCAAGATAAGAGAGGTGGGAATTGATGGAGATGCCATTTTGGCTTGTCGTCGTAGTTGCTAAGTAAATAGTTTTAAAATAGTAGTGAGGATAACAAAGTAAAAAGTAATTATTTTAATTATGAAAAATGTAACCAATATTTCAAAGACAAGTTGAAATAAAATTTTGCACATTTCTTTTTAAAAGCTACGTGTCACAAAGCAGTATTATTTAAATTATTATTACATTTTTAATCTATTATGTTTTTTAACTATATTCTGAAGCACAAAACAGTACTGCCTACACATACAAATTTCAAAAATTTTTACCAGTATAGCAAAAGTGGTGTTACCTTCATCACTCCTTGACATCTCCATTTCTTACCTCCTCCCTGATATTGATAAAGGATGTTATATCAGATATCACCACTAAGAATGAAAATATATTGTCCTAGTGAAAAATGGATAAACGACTTTGAGTTACGTTTGGAATGCTTCTGTTGTAAAATATTCTCCTACATATAAACCTATATGATATCGATTTTTCTGTGTTATTTTCCCCAAAAACGGGGGACGAACCATACGCGAGTTCAATCGGGTCATTGGTGTGAGTTTTATGGTTGGATGGGACACCGACACTTAAAAGAACGTCAGGAAATTCGGGGAAATTGAAAATTGAAATTCGTTGCCACCGCCGCTGCCGATGGCAAATTGAGAGGCGGTGTGATATGCTAAGTCGAGTTGGCGTTGACAAATGGACCCGACGTCGACGGTGGCTGTGCCGCCCCAGACCGATCGCCGATCGTGTAGAGGTAAATTGTCACCGCTGCTCACCGGAAATATGGGCCCCGACTGGCCTATTGATGTTTTAGTTCGGCGGCCCGAGGGATTCTTGAGAGCCAATTGGGTCATCTTTAACCATTATTGTGTTTGGGATGGACGATGTCAATCAGAGTTGGTGATTTACATCGGTTAGTATTAATGGGTATGTTTAGTGAAACCAAATAATAACCTATTTCACTAGCAAAATTAGATCTGTGTTCCATACTAGCATAGCATACTAGTAATACTTTACTACATAAGCTCAAAAGATTTGGATTTTTTAAGTATACACACTAGGTTCTGATTTTATACAAATTGTAGTACTTTAATATTAGTGTATTGATTTCTTTTGGAATGGTTTAATTTGGAGTTCTTGTTAAAGGTCTTCGTTCTGAAAATACCAGAGCATTTTCTATGCCCCTAATTATTCTGTTTTGTATTATTTATAGGTAGTTGTAATTTATTTTTCTAGTTTCAGGTTATATGTCCAAACTGGCTTTAAAACATGTTCTGAGTTTAAAGTGGAGAATGTTTTCTACTAACCAATACATATAATTGTAAATATTCTTTAGCTGTTAAGTTTCCATTTTTATCTATCTATCTATCTATCTATCTATCTGTCTATCTGTCTATCTGTCTATCTATCTATCTATCTATCTATCTATCTATCTATCTATCTATCTATCTATCTATCTATCTATCTATGTATCTATATCTATCTATATCTATCTATATCTATCTATCTATCTATCTATCTATCTATCTATCTATCTATCTATCTATATCTATATATCTATCTATCTATCTATCTATCTATCTATCTATCTATCTATCTATCTATCTATCTATATCTATCTATCTTTTTTTTAAATAATTGGAAAGTATATTATAAACGTTAAAGAATGAGAATATTTTTAAAATATTTTTCGTGTATGTAGAAGTAATGTTTGTTGTATCAGGTATGTCGAAGTATATTGTAAATAAATTTTACTAAATATAATATCAAAAGTGTATAAGATATTGTATTTATATAATTTTTATTTCCTAAGTTTTAATTTTTAATTACTTACTATTATATTGTTATATATATTATTATTTGTCGTATTTTTTCACACACAATCTGTCATTGTACTTTGTACAGTGAGCAGATTCAGTGACACATTTCTTGTTTATTTACATTTCATTTCCTATTGTGTTTTATTGTATCTGAATGTATATATTTCTGGTAAATAAACATTATTTTTATTATAATTAAACTATCTCATTTATTATTTTCTTTCAGTTTTATTTCAATGTATGTTTATTTAGAATAATTTTAAGTCTCCAGACTATAGGTGCTATGAACGGGACCCAGATATCATTGGAGGAAGATCGGACGTCTATGCATTTCCCTTTAAGTGGAATTCGCCCGAATTTATGTTGAGTATGACCCGAAATGGATACAGAACATGAGAGTTCGCTACGACCAAGGTTGGATGTGATGGAATTTTACCAAATTTCATATTTTATTTACGAAAATATACACATATCTAGATCTGGATGTTGCACGGAAATATACAATGTTATTCAATAGTGCGGAATATCTGGGTTGGTTTAAATTAAATTTAAATTAAATATTAATAGTAATATTAATAGTAATCTAGGTTGCGGACAAATTAAATTCAATCTGTTTTCTCTTTTTTTATTTTATTTTATAAATGATTAAAAGTCATAAATTATTTCTAAATTAGTTATTTTATCTTAAAAACCTACAAAATTTTTAATATTTGTAGATTTTCGTTAGTGTGTCGTAGAAAAAATTGTCCATATCCACTCTTTTTCCACAAACTACTATATTATTTTGGGATTTTATTTTTTTTAGCCTGTTAAAATAATTTTAAAAAATGATTTCGCATTTTGGAAACACCTTTAAATTCCAAAACATTTAGGAATTTAAAAATATTTTGAATTATATTCAAACCTTGAAAACAATATCCTTTGTATATTATTATTATTATATTATTCTAATTTTTGTATTATTTAATTAAATTTGTCCATACTGTATAACCGCGAGATACACTCTAGATTACGTCATCGTGATGCAATCCGTTCCGGGTTCGAGAATTGCGGGTTTGCGGTTTGTTTCAGAGAAACGAGAATGTCACTCAGCGATCAAAACCGCTTCGGTCCCTCGCTCCGTTCCGACGCCTAATCTGAGAACATTAGGAGGGACGTGTGTGTCGGGGTCTAAAGCTGATTTTACGTATGAGCGACGACGACGACGTTGTCGGGTTAATGAAATCCCGTGATTAGATGCGATTTACGTAGAGAAAGCCCGCCTGTTGCCAGATTTACTTGTTTGATTTGTGCTGAACTGATTTTATTTGCATTCTTTTGCAGCTTATGTATTTATTCGAGTTTTAACCCTTGAAAACAAAAAAAAACAACGACGTGTCAACAGAATTTGAATCAACAAAAGGATTAACACTCAGCCGTTTACCGTATGATAGAAGATAATCGTGAGTGTACGTTTACAAAAGTTGTAGATAATATTAATCTGCACATTTCAAAATTATTTTCGATTATACAGAGTGATCCATAACTTCAGAATTGATCAAACCTATGTTTTTTTAAATGGACCACCCTGTATTTAATTGTAAATTTGAATTCCCCTGAACTAAGTTCATTATTGTAAGTGCATCTACGAATGCCATAAAATAGTTATACATGTAATTTGTTTTTAAGAAACCATCAAAGATCATGGGTATGTACGTCGTTACACTACTAGTTATTGTCATTTTTATTAACACTTGTCAATTCTTTATAGGCTTGAAAATGGCTGTATAGCCGAAACCAGTCGCCTTGAATAATAAATTTTATATGTGGAATAGATTTAGAGTTTTATTTTTCCATTGAAGATGGTCACATTTTAGAGGTTAGATACTATTCTCAGTTTGAAATGTAATACTTTTAACATCCAATAATATAGGAATTTTGATCTACGTATGTACAATCGATGGTGCCCTAAAATTAGAATGCTTAATGTTGTTGTCTTGAACAAATCTGTGATGATAATATGTTGTATAATTTGTGCCCAAAAAAGTGTTTGATCGTTTTGGAAACTTGTGGTACGATAGCTCATTTTTGGTTTCTGGTCATACAGGCATACTATCTGATGACCAAATTACTATTTCCCTTAGACGAGGTAAATAAAGAGCGGACTCGTAATGCTGCAGGAAATCGTGTTCCATTCTGAAACAAATGCTATTTGACCAGAAGCGTAACATGTTGGAAATAAAACAATTAACTTTTATTTATGTTATTAGTACTTTTTTTATTTTGTGTCATCAGCTTCAACTGCTGAGGTTATGTCGCCTCGTGTTCTATGTATGCTTTGTTACTATTTCCCAGCGCCACTTTAGGAACAGCACTGTTAATTAGAACCCAATAGTGAATGGTCGAGTGGGAATCCTACCAAGGCTTTAGAATGAATTTTAAATACTTAAATTAACTAAAAAAATCCTGGTAAACGGTGGGATTCGAACCCGGGACCCTTGGATCCGCAGGCAGAGACTCTACCACTGAGCCACCCACCCCCCTCTATTAGTATTTTATTGATCTTCTTAGGTATAAAGCAAATTCAGTGCGTAAAAAATAAAACGTAAACAAGACACAAGAAAAACATATATATACAGTGTTCGCCACACCCAACGGGACAGAAGCTAGTGGGTTAACTACAAACGATATTAAAAATTCCTTTGGCACAAATATACAACTCAACGATGGCTACAAATTAAAATTAGTTTCATATATACAGGATGTCTGAAATCAGAATACCAATATAAAGTTATATATTTTTTAAATGGGACACCCTATATTTTCTTTTAATTTTATCTTCTACTCTTAAAAATAATTTTAATTTAATAAAGATTTCCTATTTCCTTCTTTGACAATTTCCAATTTATTTGACATTTTTTGAAAATTCTTGATTACAAAATAATTAACTAATTTTTGGAGTTCCTTACAAAATATTCAATTTTAATTTGTATTTTATGGTACCAATATGAAAGAAATTTTATTTACGTTAAAAGTTCTATAAGTTTGTCTGACATGTAGTCCGGTGCCTTTAAATAATTTAAATTTTTTTAAATTTGTTTTTGGATGATGTCTAGTTACTTTAAATGATTACCCCATAGGCAAATAATTTATTGAGATAAGATTCTATTAAGGCGTTAATAAACTATTTAACAATTGTAGAAAGAACAAAGAAATCGTTTTTATTCGATTTTCATTAAATTGTCAAATTATGATGTTTATTTAAGGTGATTACAGCACTTATAATTTTCGAACGATATCTCAAAAATTAATTTTTTTAAAAAATTAAAATTTTGGCAAATTAAATTCGGCAATAATATCTATAATATGCATATGTTTTAAAGTTATAATTCTTTCCAGTTTCCAAGAAAAACAATCAAAGGGCTTTAAATTTTTAAATATCATAATGAAAATAAATACATTTCTCAACAGCACTATTCTTATTATAATCTCCAAATTTAAGCTCTTAATGCCTTGTTAATGATTTTTTAAAATTCGCCAAAATTAGTGGCTAAAACTCCTCGTTAAGTGCTATCTTCTTGTGCAAACTGGTGTAAATCGTTGCAAGAAACGAATAATGACTGAGTGTACGATACGATAGTTACAGACGCTTTACACCAGAAAGCAACATTTAACGAGGCGTTTTAGCCACTAATTTCGGCGAATTTTAAAAAAATCAATAACAAGAGATTAAGAGCTTAAATTTGGGGATTATAATAAGAATATTGCTGTTAAGGAATGCATTTATTTTCATTATATTTCAAAATTTAAAGCTCTTTGATTTTTTTTCTCGGAAACTGAAAGAATTGAAAATATTGAAATATATGCATATCTAGATAATATTACCTAATTTATTTTGTCAAAATTTAATTTTTTTAACAAAATTACTTTTTAAATATCCTTGTCCGGAAATTATATTCATCTTAAAGTCTCTTTGATTGGATTAGTGTCTATTCATTTTTGTCGACTTTTAATATCGCAATAGATAGATTTAATATTTTAAGCCATGAACAAATTGCTTGTTTAAAATTTGTATGTATTTATTAGGGTTAATATTCAAGTATACAATTTAGTAAAATCTAGTAATATAGAAATGATCCGGTTTAGCAAAATAATACAGTATTACAGTTACTTTCCTGATATCATCGTTACAAAACGAATTATTTATAGCAACAACTTCACAATTAAGTAATTTTTAGGTATTTTTAGGAACATTACATAATTATAATTAATAAGATACTTTATATGCAGTTCCGTATTATTTTTTTTTTTTTTGTTGAGATGTTGAAAATTATGTATGATTCTTTTTAAATGAATTTAAAAAATTAATAACTTAAAAATGGACTGTGCAATGATTCTTCAATATTATGTTTTATAAATAATATCCTATTTCTGTCAAAATATTAATATATCACTTAGTTGAGACAGTAGTAATAATAAATTTGTGGTTATCGTCAAATTTAATTCAATTTATTATTTTCAGGTTATCCATAATGGGCAACAAATAATATGGCTTCCCCTGCTCTATATTGTATCAACATCCAGAAAAGTAAGTGAAGAAAATCATAATAAATATTTTATTTTTCATTTTAATATTAAAAATCCACACAAAAATTTAAAGTAGATGTGGGTTTGTCCGGGATTTAAACTTGAAAACTGCGGCATCCAATGCCAACAGACATATAGTTGAACAAATTTTACAAAATACAATATTTTTCCATATTTTGAACCAATTAAGATATCTTAATGCGGTTTTCACTGAAGGCTTAAGTAAGGTCATACGTATTATAGTATATTGGAAATTAAATTGTAGCTTCCGCTTATAAAAAATCAACATGGCGCTATTTCAAAGTTCATAGTATAATTTTCTTTAAATTGAATATCCTATATATTAAATCACTTTTGAAAAAACCCATTTTTTATCTATATAGAGGTATGTTTAGATCCAAATTATTTTCGAAAATGAATTCGCTCGTTTTAATAAATGTGTACATGAAGAAGAGAACCATATTGACCATTTACTACCATATATAGGATTTTAATTTAATTGTGAGAAGACCATGCCGCCGGAAGACGGTTTTCGTTTTATTAAATTCAACTCATGATTTTTAACATTAAACGCTAGACCGCTAGAAATTAGTAAGTATTAATATATTTCGTTATTCTAAAGTTGAAAGTTTGTATATTTAAAAAAAAATGTTTTGCTTTAAATATTTTTATAAAGAAAATAAATATTAATTAATTGCAACAAAAATAATGCTTGGTAAATAAACCTGAATTATCCTATTGGCTTTATTGGAGCGTTGTACATCGTCTATTAACATGTGAAATATCTACAAAAAATTTATACCTTGACCTACCAGTAGTACATGAATTATAATTATTTGAAAAATAATCTAAAAACAATTCTAACACAACCAAAAATTGTTATTTCAATATTTTTTATAAGAGAAAATTATATCTACCTATCTATCTACATATTTTTTTACTTTTATTAACTCTTCGGTATAAAATGAGAAACGACCAGGATTTAACATTTTTAGACTACGGTAATGATATTTTTTTTAACAATTCGTTTTTACATAGTTTTTAAAAAACCACAAATTATTTTAAGTGCTTTTTTTTAGCCCCCAATGGCGCGCCAGCACTGGTGCCACCTTGCCCCTGGCACCACTGTATTCTGTTTAGTAAATAAGCTATTTTTCATTTTTTTTTTTGTAAATTTTATTCACATGAAATATATCTGGTTATGATTTTAAAGAGTGATAACCATGTTAAATCTTTGAGTGTAACATTCATTAAAAGTATTGTATTTTACTTAGGTATATATTTAGTGTTATACTCGTAACACAATACACAAGGCTAGTCTAGAAAGATTACATAACAAATGTATTCGAATTCACAATTTTAATTTAACGAATAATATATTTGTTGAAATTTTCAATCCAGTTTTCAAGATTTCCACGATTAAATAAAATTTAGAATTGAAATCCATTTTAAAAATAAATAAAAATTTGATACCACTGTCTTACCTATTTAGTTATTTTGATATTCCTCAAAGAAAAATCCAGTTAGGTAATGATGATAACTATAGCTACACTAAGACTAATTTAAAAGTACCATAATTCACCAATTAATTGGAATTAAACAATTATTCTTAGTTACAATTTAGACCTTTTAGATAATTCTGTAAATAGTTTTTTTAAATGATACCCATTATAATACAGATTTTTCATAACGATACAGATTTTTAATCGATAGAAAACCATAATTTTTCAATTAAGCATGCTGTGCATTTGACGTTTGTCCTAGGTTCCTATGTAATTGTTTTAGTTGTCAAAATAAGTACGTATTAAATTTTCGTAGATAGCTAAACTTCGATAATTATATTATCAAAATGTCTGATATCAGCCATAATATAGAAGACTTACCATCGACTCCTCCACACATATCGGAGGAGGCAGAAAATGCAGTATAAAATATTTTGTCCCAAAAATCTATGGTAATACCAATACCCGAGGTAATACCATTCATTACAATTTTGTAGAATTTTTTTATAGAAATACGAGTAATTACTGCTATTCTGTTCAATACAAATACAGATATAATATTTATAGTTCTTGATTATTTATCGGATGTAGAAAAAATAGAATATGCAACTCTCATGTAATGCTTGTAAACTCGCCTTCGGCTCGTTTCGTATCCCGGTTAATGCTCGTGTATTAATAACCATCATTACTTTATCGTTGCATAATATACTATTATGTAACTTTCAAGTTCTATTTGATTAGAGTATTAATTTATTTTTTATGTTACTCAAAAAAGATATTTTTTCTACATTTTCTAAATTCTTGTAATTGTGAATAATATTCGATTTTCGAAAAATAAGTAAGTAGATAAATAAATAAAGTATAAATGTTTAGGTGAAAAAAAAAAAAAAAAAAAAATTGGGCTCGTCCGGGATTTGAACCCGGGACCTCCCGCACCCTAAGCGGAAATCATACCCCTAGACCAACGAGCCGCGGTGATTTAGAATCGAATGAATTGGTAATTATAGCGAGCGGCGATGACCTTGACATTCTTACTGAGTAACAGATGCGTGAACATGATAATCTTTCTTGTGGCGGTCCCGCGTATGTTAATGCAAAATTTATATATTTAATTTGAATATAGTTGCTAAATATATCGAATTATGTAAAATTTTTATCATTCTAAAATCGGAAGTAGTTATTTTCAAATTCACGTTATTTCCAAACTGTACAAGGTTCGGTAACGCCTCGTCTGTAGAGCCAGAAATATTTAATTTTTTTAAATATGTTTTTACAGCGAAATGTGTATCACAAAAGGCAACAATTTAAAAAAATCAGTTATGCAGGGCTTTCCAGGAAAGTGATACATATCTAAGTTTTTATATTTGAATTTGCTTCTCTTTTCGCGTTAAAATAATAAGTATTAAATAGTATAGGATTACACAGTTTATTTTACACGCTATAATCAGTTTATCGATGTTAGTCAACATTTATGTCGATACATAATTTTTTAAATTCGAAACAAATCTATACAGGGTGAATCAAAACTCAAATCATTTTTTTTAATTAACCAACCTGTATTTTATATTACTATTGAGAAGTATCCTCCTAATAACTATACTTAAGTTTGAGTCAATTATTCCCAGTAGTAAAAATGTTAAATCTATAAATTAAATCCTCTATTTAGCGAATAAAATAACCTGGTGTTTTCAGGACAAATATATCAAAGGCATATTTAATTGTTTCCCAGCAAGAACCATCGAGGAGGTGTAGAATTCTCTTGTCAAAAATAAAAATAATATTTAGGGGTGGGTGGCTCAGTGGTAGAGTCTTTGCCTGTGGATCAGAGGGTCCCAGGTTCGAATCGCACCGTTGGCCAGGTTTTTTTTTATTTAAATAATGATTTAAAATTAATTCTGATGCCTTGGTAGGATTCCCCACTCGACCATTCACTGTTGGGTACTAATTAACAGTACTGTACCTAAAGTGGCGCTGGGAAACAGTTACAAAGCCTACACAGAACACGAGGCTAATGGCCTTAGTAGTCGATTCTGATTATAAAATTAAAAAAAAAAACAAAAGTAAATTCTAGTACCACCCACATAAGTTATTATAGTTATAGGTAAAAATGCAATTTAATTATTATTGTTTGTGGCACAAACTAAACAAATATTGTCAAAATTCGGGAGAAAAAATACTTTTCTTCGTCAAAAATCCGGTTGATTTTTTTTTTATCAAAATCTCTTTTTATGTCAAAATTGGTTTATTTATTACAAAATCGTTTTTTTGTAATCATCTGTTTTTTTGGTCAAAATCGGGTAACTTCTGAATAGTTCAATAGTTTACAATAGTAGTAGTAGTAGTAGTAGTAGTAGTAGTAGTAGTAGTAGTAGTAGTAGTAGTAGTAGTTGTTTACAATAGTAGTAGTTTTCAATTTAAAGGTTTGTGAAAGATAATTCTAATAAAAATTATGATAAAAAATAAAAATTAGATAAATCTGATAATAGTTATTTATGCAACAAGTGCAAAAAGTAAGTGTTTATGCACGCGACGTGAAATTGTCCAACGAGGCCATCAGGCCGAGTTGTACAACAACATGCAAAAACCAAAAAATGTTTTATCGAACTGCAGTTGTATTATCCAAATCATAGTAGCCCTGATCGTGTACCTTTGTTTGAGGCATTTATTTACGTTTGTGTTCATAATTTGTAATGACATTTTTAATAAAATACATTTTTTTATTCATTTATTTATTAAATGATTGAAAATAATATAAAATATGCAATTGTTTTTAAAACGTAACACAGAAAATAAAAATGGATTAAGTATTTGGCGTTGATTTGAATATTTATGTTTGTCATGATCATAAAACGCTGTAGTAAAATGATAGATGAGTGCAATAAAGAACCAGTTTTTTCACTAAATATAATTAAATAAAGTTTTGCTTTTAAAAAACTAACTATTTTGTATTTTATGTTTTCTCATATCTTTGAATTGCAAAAAATAATTTTTTTTTATAAAATGTATCGTTTTGTTTTAAATTTTTGACTAATTCTTTTTCAATAGATATTAATCTAATATTAAATAAACGATCTTGGACCATTGTATTCCGCAGGTATTTTTTAATTCTTTTCAAAGTCAAAAATGATCCTTTTACTGTATCCTAAATAACAGAGATGCTGATGACGGTTAAACATAATAAAGTATAAAACTGAGGCAAAACTTGTTGTAGACCATTGTCGCATAGATATTTAATCATCATAATGTGGCTGTCACATTGACCTAAAATATCTTTATCAGTATATATAACACACAATTCATTTTTCAAAAAATGTATTTTACAACAAGAATGTCCAGAAAAATATCTGGAAACTGTAATTGAAAAAACGTCCAACATATTTTTATTTGTCAAATCAAAAAAGTGTAATGCTTTTAAATCTGAACCTTATTTCAATTTGACCCCCTAATAGTATCTAAAATTTCATAAAAAAATTTGTTTGTAATGAAGTTGTTTGTCTTTAAAGTTAACATTTTTCTTCTTTTTTCATCAGGTTCTTCAGGAAAAAAATGTTGATACAATCTATTAAAATAATATTCATCATTACGAAATTTTGAAAGTGTTTCAATGAGACATTTTACCCGATTTCTGAAATAAACTATGTCGGTAAATTTGTGTTGGTAAACAGTATCTGTTTGTTCAAATATTAATTTGAATATATCGAGAAAGAACAAAAATTTTGCATTAAACTAAATGATATTTAAAACCAATGGCTGCTTTTAAAGAAATATAATCTATTCAAAATCCATTACTGTTTATGTGTGATATTCAATAAATAATAAACTTATATCCCAAGAATTATTTATTATATTTTGATTAACTCAATTTAAAGTACAAAATGAACTGATGTGGAATAAGCAAGCATTTAAAAATGTAAATTAGAAGCATTACTTAAAACCAAATTCATGTTATGGGCATAACGATGATGGTAATTTACCATGAAACGTGAACGGCGGATATTACTATTGAAATTTTACAGAAATCTTGTTAAACACATTCAAACACACTGCACGTAACTATTTAGGGTCCGCTGACAATTAAAAATTTGTTTTTTTATCTTAAAATTATCAACAGACTCGACCATGAAAAATATGTGAATTAAATCATTTCAATTGATTTCTTGTTGTACAAACGGCTAAATAACAATATTAGATGTTTTCAAACAAAAAAATTTGTGTCGTTTACTGCTCTATGGATAGTCTAATATTGATATTTAAGTTTTTATTTCAAGAGCTGAAATTTGTTTAATAAAAAATCAAATAAATCATTTGCAGTTCTTCCCGAACTTACATCATAGAAGCCGAAAAATCGATCAATTAGATTACCATTTTTACAAATATAAATATAATTAATAACTGCTATTTACAGGAAATATCCCGTTGTTTCATCAACTTGTTAAACCTACTACATGAATTGCAAACAATTGTTTTTAATTTTTTTTTTAAGAAAAATAAAGATAATCGTCAATGTAAGATTAAAATGAAACTTTTCTTAATAAATCCAATCAGTCAAAAGGTAGAAAAAGTTGTTGAGAAAATAAATTACAAGGAAAATTGTTAAAACTTGCTTCTTACCTATAATAGATGACCTACAAGACTAAAACGGTATAAAAAGTATTCTTTATTTCTAAGGAAAATGTATCCTGTTAACGAGAGTTACATATAATTATAATAACCGAAAAAACGGAAATTCTTCTCAGTTAGCCAGAAGTTGATTTCCGCCGGCATCTACAAAACAGGAAGAGGCATTTGTTATTAAAATTGAAGTGTATTAGTTTTCTAGCGGCATTCCTCTCGACAGCCCGAATGGCAGCGCCCACATATTTCAATTTCAATGGCTGAATATTTGATTTTATGTACAAGAATTGCGAAGTTTATCGGGAAAACCATCCGCTCGGTCGAGGGAGTTTTCCATTCGCCGGGATAGTAGTTGCTTGTTGTGAAAACTCTTTTACTTATCGACTATAAGAACGTGCGCATTTATTATCGGCGAAGAAAATCTGATATATTCTCGTATTTGCCAATTTTCCTTTATTGATTTCGGGTGTTTGGCTTAACAGATAATATCTGATCTTTCTAATTTACTGCAAATACAAAAATAAAAGAAGAACTAGAAATTTTAAATATAAATGATTTCCACACAAAACATCTTTATCTTTACTGTCAGATGTTACTGTGGTGAATTCAAATCAAACATCATTAAGTATCCTGTAATGTCAACATAATAACAATTTAAATTGTGCCTTCATTGAAACAAAATTAAGAGTAGGAACAATCTTCCCTTATATGTTTTACGCTGTTCCATATAAGCCAGAGTTTGGGAATATATGGAACAAAAGCAATTTTGCATGTAGAATGAATAAAAACATGTTTAGTCCATATAGGATTGACCATATGTCTATATAAAATAAATTTAAACAAAAAATTTTTTTTTAATCATAGGAGTGTGAAAAATCAAAAATTCTTTTTATTGGCTTATTACATTAGTTAGAACTTCAAAAACTGGAAAATATAAAAAACAAAATGTCACTGCAACAGTAATAAAGCATATAACAGTAAAAAATATGAACATTATTTCACAGCTTGTGTGGATATAGAAAAAAAAAAAAAAAAGGAACAAAACTCTTGACGCATTAAGCATTCAAAAATAAGTACTAACAAAATACAAAATGCAAAAAATAGTCCTGTAAAATTTAAATTAAAAAAGAAAACAAAAAACCGAAAAATAATTGAATCGGTTATTTTGAAAAGGGGTCAACTTCATAATTTTTCAGCCAGAGCTATTTCAACATTTTCTTGTTAATAGTTTCTTCTATAGGTCGTTCCAAGGACATGCTTATGTTTTCGTGGCATTATTCCATATATCCCTAGAAAACTCAACTTTTCATAAAAAATACTTTAAAAAAAATTAGGACAACTTAAAAATAATCAAAGTAAGTGGGGTAATTGTTTAGGTTATGTATTAGAAATAACTTCATTGCACATATATTCTATCTCTATCGGATAAAAAGATACAAAGGACACTTTTTTAGTTTTCTAAAACAGCTAAAAATTACCTTATTTTTCAACTTTTTTCCCAAATACCACAGTTCCAGAAATTATTTACAACTTGGCAGAATGTCAAAACTAAACCCTGTACTAACCCAAGAAAAAAAAATTCCCCAAAAATATTTGACAGATTTCGTGACAAAGCGGTAAAGTTGAATTTTTGCACGTCTGTTCCATATAACCACGGTTGTTCCATATATCCCAACTTACGATACCTAAGCCCAGAACAAGGTGAAACTATAATGTGAACCAACTTCCATTTAAAAACAGAAGAAAACATTTTTTGGTTTTCAGGATTGCAAGTAAAAATTTGCTAGGTTTGCTAGTGTAATTACGGCAACAGTTTTCGGGTAATAAACAATAATTAGTTAGGGTTATTTAAAAGTTTTTAATCTTTCAAACAATTAATTTCAAAGAATTAATTAGTCTGACAAATTAATTGTCAACCAAAGTCAATGACTATATCAACTAAAGAGGATAGCCGAATTCATTTAATTTCTACTGAGTCCGGCGCGGCGTGACGTCACCCCTGAAAACTTAGTTTGTCCCATTTAAAACGTACATCAATACAGCTTATGTTTAAATTACGTTTTATTTTATTTATTTTTAAAATAAAAGATATTTCAGATATTCAAAAGATCATTTTACCAGAGAGAAAATTTAACTCATCTGAAAATTATAAAAGTAAATAAATAAGTAAATAGAAGGTAATAAATTTAAATACTATGGCCATGTTTTTTAAACATCTTTTTAATGAACTAATATTTAAGAAAATTGACATGTTAAAGTCGAAATTTATATACAGAGTGAACAAAAAGTAACTTATTAATATGTACATTCCTGATAAGTTTACAACAAAAGTGTTGATGAAAGTTTCATGAAATAAATCAAGTTATCAGTATAAGTTAATAAGAAATACGCCTTCGTGTTTAATAAAAAATATACTGGGTTGACCAATATTTATAAATTACAAAAAAATATATTTTGTTTAAATAGTTTTTCGTACTAAATTAAATTTTAAATAAAACCGTTAAAATAACATTATGCTTACTTTATTAGCCATTAGCTATCCATTTATATTTTGAAGTAATGGTGCACCCGATATATTTCTAACTGTTTTACATTGATCACTTGGTTTATTTCATAAACAAAATAAAAACGTTTTTTGACATACCTACACCATGAAAGCACGTTCGTCGTACCACGTCCCAACTACTTTAGAAGCGAGCACCACCAACGGTCTTATCACTAGAGGAAGAAGCCAGCGCGCACGGCCGACGTTTCGAAATTCGCGCGCGCGCGAATTTCGAAACGTCGACCGTGCGCGCCCTTTTTACACCTACACTATAAGAGTCAGCTACTCTTGTCCCAACAACGGTCTTATCACTAGAGGAAGGAGCGAGCGCGCTAGCTCTTTTCTGTAGCACTACAGTCATACAAAATAAATTTTTTTTCAAGGGGAGAGTAGCGAGGGGACTCACCTAAAACAGGCACCCCGGCATTTAAATCACAAGTATTTAAGTTTAAAATAGTAACAAAAAAATAATAATACAAACAAATACTCCTTAATTTACCCAACCGTGCGTTCATCAGAGTCTTAAAAGGGATTAAAATCAGGGTAGCCTATTGTTACGTTTCACAAAACCAGGCGGCACAGTTTACCCCACCTTTGAACTCCCGCGTCGATTGGAATTCTACTAGTATAGAAACTTAAAACCGTTTGTTTTCACCGTCTAACTTATATTAGTCATTCAAAATATACAAGGGAGGACAGGTTTTTTTTGAGTAGTACTGTATAATTCGGGGTCAACAGCGTGACAAACAGATAATATCGATTTCCTTAGAGATTAAACCCACTATGAATAAACCATGCACGATTCAGAGAGAAAATATAGTAATACATCAAAAAATTATTAGGTTATGTTTTTTAATGTCTTTTCTGTGCGCTAAGGCGACCGTAAAGTGTTAAGGGATTCGCGGCGAGAACTTCTCAAATCTTTTTCGAAAAGATAAATGACGTTGCGTGTCTGCGGTGGCTATGTTCATAAATAAAGCGGTTGCGAGTTTCCACTGGTATACGGAGAAATGGATTTTCTGGATGTTTGCATGATCTCGCAAGTTAACAGCACGTGCAGCTGAAGGAATGCGCTCCACTTTCGAATACACACAGGCACAGAGATGATCTACATTTTCTCGGCAATAACTCGAATTGGTCGCATAATTTTGGCCTTTAAGACTGGGTACCTTCCATCGAATCCCGAAACGACCGATTAGAGTTAAACAATTATTACATCCCACATGTAAGTTTCACTATGTTGAAATAGTTTCCAGATAATTTTGGAATTATGCTTCCCTCATAAATGATGGTTAATGAGAATTGCTTATTTTTTTACCTTTTGGTCTATTTTATTTTCCCGTAACTTAAATATGTAGCTGTTTTATTCGTTTCTCCAATTTTCTTCATCGTGATAATGGATATGCAAAAAGAAAATCGAGTTACAATTTTTCAGCAATTTAAGAAGAATGTGGCTTACTAGTCCTTACTCACGTAATCTTGCCCCACTATAATTTTTACTTGTACCTGCATAAAATATATAAGTATACTATTTTCTCATGTCTTATTTTCTAGTAATTCTGATAACTTTAAATTTGTCACTTTGTAGTTTAATATTTTATTATATAAATGGAACGTTTAATGCTTCAGAGTGACGCGGATTTTAGCCCATAGATGTCGCCAGCAGAGCGCAAAATGAGCCACTAGAAAAGATTTGGCACATTTGTCTATAAAAAAATGTTTCTACTATTCAAAAACAAAATGTCCAAAATTGGTCCATTAAAATCCGCTATGTTCGCTTGTGTATTTACGGAAAAAGTGGCAGTTCATTTTTAGCCAGCCGGAAATCGTACCATTCATAGTTTATTTTAGCTTTTATCGAGAGAAAAATACAACTGAAGTCAAATTTTTAACATACAGTGTGCCTCAATAGTACGAGTAAATCCAATATCTCTCTTATCATAAGAAATATGAGAAAACGGTTATAATAAAAGTTGTAGAGTTTCGTTTGTTGCATATTTCTAAAATACTGTGAAATATATAGGGTGTTTCGTTACATTAGGACAGCTTCAATATCTATATTTTTTTAATAATACATTCTTTCATTTTCGCGTAAAATGTTAGGTACACGACAGTTAAGGTAAAATATTTGGTAAATACAAAGAATTGAGAGGATAAGAAGATTATTTTTATAAACAGACGATTTTATACAGGGGCATCAACTATACGCCCCAAAAGTTCTAGTTTTTAGTAAATATTTTATTTTAATTGTTAGCTTTAAAATAATAGAGCACTACAGGCAATCACAGTTTTCTCCATTTTCTTGTGTATATTTAAGAACAAATTTTGTATTCGTATCTCCAATAGTAAAACATCTATTAATCAATTACACACTGTATATGTATAATAGGCTTAAGTCTTGGTATCGTGGGATTCGTAAATTTATAACGAATTATATACTAAAATAATATACAGAGCGTTTCTTTTAAAAAAATTAATAAAATGAACTTAAAATGATCCACATTTATGAAAAATTTCAGAAGACTCAGTAAAAAATTACCCATTTCTACCATCATTATTCGTTGCATCAAGAAATCCAATTTATTATAAAATTCATTAAATCTAGTACCTCTACCTTAATCTTAACCTGTGAAGTACGAGTACTTTCAATATAGACCTAACACGAATTCCAAAATTATGATTGTACGGTAAAAAATATTTACGCCAAACGGTTTTGTAAGCCGTAATTTAAAAAACATATCGTACATCCAATGTTCCGACATCGAGGGTTGTAAATCATTTTATTCGTCGATAATTCCTCGCTTTTTGTTCCCCTGGTATACATTAAAACGGCTCATAAAATATGAAAAGGAATTTTGACCGAAACGGGAAGTTCTAAATTGACAAATAATCGTAGAGGTATACCTCGATTCTACTCTAATTTACCAGAAATTCCTGTATTTTTTTGTTGAAAAGTGTCCGCCTATTATAGTTTAGGATAAAATTTGGAATTCTAAAATTTCCGAAAAATATAGTTGTTAAAAAACAAAAAAAAACATCAATAATATCTTTTATTTACAACCATATATGTAATGTTGTCATTACTAACGTCATTGAAGGTTGGGAAGTGTCACATTACACACCTCTACTTCCCGCCCTCAGTTCCCGCCCTCATTTCATCTATTCTAGATGAATATTTTTTATATTTAATAAAAAAATAACACATTTTTTTGACAAATTTTATAACCTATTTAATGGCAAACAATAAAAAACAACAATGAACTAAAATACAGCAAACTACTTATTGATATTTATTATTCGCGAATTTAATATCCGGCTTTATCTGACATTTATTTATATTGGTGACAGTTGTTTACCCCGTAATCACACGAACAATAATATATTTACTTGATTATTCTGAGAAAACCGCGCGCTTGGTAATTTGTCGTTAAATATAATATTTTAGGTATGTTCAGAACGAAACAGATTTATTAACTTTGATCGAAATACGATGGTTGTAAATAAAATAGTATACAAACCTCGGTAGGAAGTTTCATTCCTGTCTCGAGATCCTAGCTAACCTCGACGGTTCGCGTCTCGGTGATCTAACTAATCTCACGACAGGAATGAAACTCTTCCCACCTCGGTGTGTAATATACTATTACGTCATCATGGAATTTTTTTTTTATTATTTTTGTTTTTGTTATATAGCTTTAATATGTAACATGCTAATTCATTTTTTGTGTAGTTTAATTTAGGTTTTAGTATTAGTTGTTGAAATTGAGTAGAAGAGCAGATTTTATATTTTCCTTGTGCAAATCTGAAATTTGAACTCTGCCTTTTGGCTAATCATTTTTAACAATTTGTATTTTTGTTTTTTTATGCCAATAAAATTATATTTATTTATTATTATTTTCTAATGTTTTAATGTTTAATGTTTTACTCTTGTCAACCTTTAGATAATCTTTACATTTCAATCGCAGTAAAAGTTTGCAACCTCAGTTGCCAGGAATCTGTTAATTTATTATTATTTTGACTTTTACTATTTGATATACACGTCTTTGCCCCTTCTCTTCGTTTATTACTTTATTTAAATGAAATCTAGAACATAGAGACATACGAAACTAATAAAATTACAATTCAATGTCTCAACCTGCCAAAGAAAAAAGTGTTAGGATTGAAACAAGTATTATTTCGTAACCATTAGAACTTTAAAGTATACCGCCAGGACGAAAAAAACGGGAAGCCCTAAATCGACAATATCACAATATAAATGCACTACTAGCTGTACATTGTTGAAAGCAAGCACTAAAGTGTCAGCAAGAGCCATTAGATGGCATACAACTTGGGCCATAACAAGTTGGCTGGACGTCAACAAACAAGGGGAGTTTGATTTTTTGCCCCTGTGGCACATTAATAAGATATATTAGCCTACTCGATGTAGTGTTTTGTTTATGACAACGAAACGGAATGGCGGACAAAAGTTGGTCGCAGGGTCCGACGGAAAACTTTTGAAATCGGTGCATGAATGGAGTTCCCGAATTACTGGATAGCAAAACATTTTAGGTGTGGGAAGTGCTTTGGAATTTAACAGCTAAGAGGATTTCAGTTAGGGCTAAGTAAATGAGAAATTTCTCTTGTTTCATAATCCCGGACAAGTTTTTTTCCGTAATTTATTATGTAGGACAAAGCGCGAGATGAAGTAATAACTTTAAGGTATATTGGGTATTAAAACTTGGAATTTCCAAGTTTGTTACAAAATAGAAATGCATAGAACATTGTAGAATAGTTTAAAGAGACCTATGATATTTATTTAAAAGGCCTTATATTAATGAAATATCTAAAATTGTCACAATATGAATGCCAAAAAACCAAACGGGAAAAAATTAAATTCTTTTTTTGATCAAGCATACCTAGGCAAGAAAAGTGGCTGTCTAATGGTAAGAGATAGTTCAAAGTATTAAAAGCTGGTGTATACTGAAGTCAAAAACTGTGTAATGTAACTATTATTATATGTTTTTTAAGGTAGGGGAGACCGGGGAAACACCGCTACCCCTAAGCGAAAGAGGTCATAGAATCATAGAATCGTTAAACAATTTTATTGACAAATTCTACAAAAAGTTTACTTTCAATAAGTAATATTTAAAAAAAGATTGGAGTTGTGGTTTAGGGGAACATTCTCTGAATTAAAAACAAGGATGACTGGTGATAGTAATCCTAGGGTACCTGGGTTATACTGCCATGTCTATGAGGCAATACCACAAACTTCTAAAGTGAGATCTAAAGGCTGTAGCCTGTGAGACCTGTTAGGGGAAGCGATACAACGTGGATGAAATTTGTCAAAACTAAAAAGCTTCTAAAAAATAAGTGAGCCATGATTATCAAAATTTAAGAGAATTGGATCATTTCTAGATTGTTCTATGTTTTAAAACGTTCCAACCAATTATAAAAAGCTGCTTTGTTACCCATCCATTATCTGAACACTTTTATATTGCACCAGAAGGTCCATCCTCTTGTAGGAGAGGACACATTCATTTTCGAGGCTATATAAACATAGATGGAATATATATTCCCTATCTATTCGTGGCACAGCACACACTTAATGTTCTTATTTCTCTCCTAACTTCCAATTTGACTTGGTCTCTTGGGTCCTAATATATTTGCTGGTTTTTGAACCGTAGATATTCCTGTTTCATACATGTTAAAAAGTTTTGAAGCTGGAAATGTGTGCCTCGACATTTCCTTTTCAAGGTTAGAGAAAAATAACTAGACTTCTTTGCTACTAAATGCTTGAACTATGTTCAGACTTTCTTTGGAACTCTTGAGGTTAATGTTCCTTTTACAAAAAACTTGGACCCAATCTTCTCCTGTCACGTTTGTAGTTTTAATAAAGTTATGAGAAATATAATTTCTTTCTGCCAAACTCTAAAGTAGGCTTTTGAATTCTGGTACCGTAAAACATTTGTGCTAACATTCGTACAAGGTTAGCTATGTATTGTTTTTGTAGACCAGCAAACGTAGGTTTCTTTGTCAAAGTGTCTATTATTTTTATTGTTCAACCTAACTCTGAGTGTTGACCTGGGAATATTAAGTATTGCTGTTGCTTTTTGAACCTACATTCCATCATTAATTAGTTGAATTAGGTTATTTTCGGAGCAGTTGGCACTAGTTCTTGTTCAGCGGCATCTTCTGAGCCATTTGAAAAAACAACATACAATAATTGTTTGCTGTCTTCTGGGACTGGGGCAATACCGCTACCATGGCGAGTTTACCCATATGATGGTGCTGGCATTACCCCACAATAAAAATATGTAAACAACGTTGGCTGTTATTCTTCAAGCACCAAACTCAGCTGAACCTTCTTTCGTATAGTTTGCACAGCGTTTACTGTTAAGTTAAGAACATGGGCTTGCGTAGCACGTCCATTATCGTATGTGGCGATATTCCCTGAGGTGGTGGTATTTATCCGGTCTACCCTAAACCTTTATCTATGTGTTCTTTAATCCCTTATCATTGTACAGTCACTTCTCTTCTTGGATCAATTTATATCTTCTTTTTGATGTTTTTTTTTATTGATGTTATATATTTTGTTTCAATTTCAGATATTTAATTAAGATAAGACCTGATGATAACCTTTGTAACGAAATCGATTGCCAATTACTTTGAATAAAGATTATATAAAACAGACCTTTTGTTTATCTTTTAAGATAAGAAAGTTAGTCATCGCGGGCAGTGTGGTGATTTACTCGCATATTGTATAGGTCGGCATTCGATTATGAAACTTGATAGATAATAGATTGATTAAAGTATTCTTATTTAATAAGGATTCAATTATTACTCAAAGTATTAATTTATTAAAAGGGTCCTTTCGTGATTTACTCGCGTATTTTGGATTTTAGGTCGACATTCGATTATGAGATTTGATGGATAATATATTAATTAAAGTATTCTTATTTAATAAAGATTACTTAAAATATAAATTTATTAAAAAGAACATTCATAGGTGTGATTAAATAGGTATTTTTTCTCATTATTAAAGATGATTATATTTTTTAATATGTTGAATACCCTCTTCAGTAGTAGTCCAGATATTTGCGTATACAGAGATCTCGTAAACAGCATGATATACAATGACGGTTAAATGGAGAAAAGTTTCATATTTTGACGGGTAATTCAATTGTCCATAACAGATCTAGATTTTCCGGCTAGTTCCGGAGTTATTCGACAAAATCCAAAAAAGCTAATTATTGTAAAAGATCTTCACGTACTCTGAAAATTGTCGAAAGTATTCAATCTCAGATGAACGAGTTCAATAAAAAATACGATAATATGTTGGAATCAATTAATTTTTGCTCTGATCAGATTTTTACATTTGAAAGAATAATGAAAAGATTGGAAACAATTAAAAAAATATCAAATGAAAATGTTCTTCTTTAAAAAGAAGTACATATTCTAAACCACCGTGTAGAGTATTTAGAACAACAGATTTGGAGTAATAATTTGGAAATCCAAGAAGTACCATATAAATAAGATGAAAATTTATTCGATATTGCTAAAAAGATAGGGGATTATATAGAGTGTCCTATTTTGCCAAACTATTTTTAGAGCCAACAATTCATCTGTCTTTAAAAATCTTGAGTATATTTTGTTCTAAACTTGACGAAATTGTAAATACTATCCCTGATGATGCTTTTGTTATATGTAGTGACTTTAACTTTCCCGCTTTTTGATTTGCTTGTACGCACAACGCCAAAGTACGAAAATGTCCCGTTTTTGACCAAAATGCCACCCTTTTAACGCAAATTCCACGTTTTTACGCAATGCCACGATTTTTAATATAAAAAGGAGGAACTGGATTTATATAAAAGGACCTTTTTTTTTTAATTTTACAAATAATGGACCTGATTATATAAAAATGGTTGGTATTCGAACCTGATGCACTGATACCGATAAGAGATTATTTAGTTTTTGACTTCTGACAGCCCAAAATAAGCAGGATGTCTATTTACAAGCATTGATGGTTTGCAATAACATCAAAGTTAAGAGGCCAATAAAATCGGAATGACCCAAACCGAAATCTCACTTACTTAAATACTTTTAAACATCCTCTTTTGCATGAATTAGGATTTGCAAGAAGGCTTTTATCAATATTTTCCTACAAAATTACTATAGTAGAAGAGAAAAATATCTCAATGAAAAAATGTACATGAAAATTATGTACGATTTATTTAAAACAAAGTATCAAACTGTTATCTATGGTATCCGAGTACCAAAATAAGTACAAGTTCTACTGAAAATTTTATAAGCACCCTGACTTTTATACCGAAATATTAAATTGGACGGTAACTGAAAATGAAAACGATGGAAACAATGAATAGTTTATTATTTTGATGAATTTTAGAATACATAATAAAAAAACTATATCCCTTTTTCCTAAGTTTTTACGTTCATTTCAGAAACATCACATGTCGCTCATTTTTAATCAACCATAATTTGTTACCGATTTATTTTTTTGCCTAAATAATTATTTTTTTATGTTTTAAACGCTAAATGTACAAAACTATTTTTTTTAATCATGTTTTAAGATTTTCACTTTTTCTTATTTTTGAAAAATGATCTACAACTGACATGTGCTGTTTCTCAAATGACTGATTCATTTTCAATAACAGTTTTCAAATTCAAGATAAATGCCTTACCACTTTGGGAGTTCAATTTGGTAATGCGCAACATACTTTCCTCCAATAAATTAAATATCGACACTTTTGAATATGATTTTTAAAATGTTAATTTTAACAACATTAAAACAGATATTGATTTAATTGATTGGGAAAAGGAGTTTGGAAAATTTGATACTATAAACAGTGTCAATAGATTTTATCATTTACTTGAAAACATTATTTCCAAAATATTCCATACCTTTTTCGTTCAAAACGAAAATTTCCTCAGTGGTATGGCTCCAGTACTATCAAGGATGCGTTCTAGTCTGTCGTTTTGTAGTCGTAGTATTGTTGTTGTTGTCTATTTATTTTTTATCTAGTCCTTATTTCCAAGCCCACTGGATCATGATACGAATTCATGGTACTCATAGTCCAGTGTGTTTGGAGTTGTGCCATTGAATGGGGTGCACGTCTGTTCTTCCGTATAGTGGATAATAAGCTCGTTGTCCTCGGCGAAATCTCTCAGTGAATTACCTGCGGGGTGCCTGATTGCAGTTCGCGTCCCACTCGGGGGAGAGAAACTAGACGAGACTCGAAAAAGGCTTTCTCGCGCAAGAGGCTTCTCTCTCGTCTCGCGGCATCACTACTATATTCTGTTAGAATTCCGCAAACCATTGATTGATTTAAATTTAATTATATGTTTTTTTTGTTTACAAAGGAAAAAATTGGAAAACAGTTTAAGAAGTTTATCACATTTTCTAACACGGCTAAAACAAAAATGTCAAACCCCTTCGCCGATTTATTCGTGCTTCTATAAAGGAAGCGTTCGCATTATTTGACTGGAAAAATATGCGCAAACTTTTAAATTTGTTTGTTATCTCGTTGTGGATGGCAGGGATGCCAACCTACATTTTGATGAAACTCAATTTGTGTAACGAAAACACCGTATACACATCGTGTTACCTTGTTATACATATAGGGCGAACTGTCAAATTTAAATTGCATGAGATTGATTTAGTGCCTTCCTTTCCGCCATGTGCTTTTTCACTTTCTTATTATTGACGAAATATTATACGTGAAAGCGATGACAAATGTAGCCACGTGTGGGCTGTTAGATAAATATACCCAAGAATATAATGATTAAAAAATGTTTTCCATGAAGCTTGTATTTATTTATGAGTTTGATTAATGTATTGAAATTTGTTTAATAACTGCTATCAATAAATGAGTTTTCTATTATTAAACGATTTTAGTATTGACATACAAATTTAGATAAATTTAAATTCTCATCAAAACAACAAGAACGTCAAAAAAATGTGCCATTGACAGTGACTTTAGTTGTATTAATAAGTTAATAAGTAAGGAACATCAAAAATGAAATGTAACGTCTGTTACAGTTTATTTATTTATAACGTACTAATTAATTGATATAATACTTAAACATTCACAATTCTAATTTATTTATTACAATTTGTCTTTACTGTCCAACACTTCATTTCATTATTCCTCTTTAGTCGGCAAACTCACGCTATTTATATAAAGCCAGCTCTGTACCGGTAGTTTCTAGACGATCTCGAATGTTCGAGACTTCTATCTCTACGACTCAATGGCCACGTACCGTTTTTTCTGGTAGCTTCTTTAAGCATTGCATTTATCTTTGTCCTGTGGATCGGAAAATAGGTGAAGTGACCTTCAACGGCTGTGAGGAACAGGGTCGGCTTAGGCGTTCTCACAAAAGAAAGAAAAAATCGGCTTCCATTTGAAGAAGCTACAAAAAAATCACTGTATTGTGCATAAATACAATTTATCGGGCGTTTGTCATTGCGATGCATCTTCATAATAGTATGAAATGGTTAAAGTAGGTACTAAACATATGACTTAATTCTGTATCGAAACCATTGTAGAGGGGTAATATTTTAATATTCACGAAATGGAGTTACTTTGAAATTTGAAAATTGTAAGTCTCTTTAAAAAGTAATTTATTAAAAAAATAGACTAATTTTAAGATTTTTAGTTGTATAATTTTTACTGTAACGCCACTGATAATTTTTGACTTAGACTCGTCGTTTTGTTTCCTAGTAGTTTTGTTAACTCAAATTATATTTCGAATAAATTTACTCATGATCGGAAACAAATAGATATAGTTTCGCCTGTTTTTAAATATTTTAGTACACCAAAAGGTGGGAAAATGTACATCCCGAAACATAAAATCAAAAACTAAAAAGTGTTGTTTCTAAGTAATTCCATATCTATTTTTAAAAAGAGGAAGAAGTAAGTTTTCCTGTGATACATCATTCGACCTACAATACTTTTTAAAGAAATCAAGATGGCGGCAGTGCTCTAAACGCAAAGAGATGTCTATGGCTACACGCTAACGTTACTTAAAATTTTTTAAGCTATTGCATAGCTTTTATCGCGGGCTTTGAGTGCGGCGACCGAATCAAGAAATTCCGTAACGGAAATAAACCTAACACCCCCCCACTCCGACCGGCACAGCGGTGTGGCGTTGAAAGCCTTGGAAGGTTTTATCCGACCCTATTCGTATGAAGCGGAGTTAAATATACGTCTGCGTACTGGAACGTTTATGCAATACAAGAACTAGAAGAGCTTTCTCTGGCTTCTAATAAATTGGTATCACAAATGTTCCCGGCTGGCGTAAATATTAGATATTAATTTTTTTTGCAAGATTTATAAAATATTAATTTTTATTTTATCAGTGTTAACTATTTCATTATTAAGCTATTGCATAGATTTTATCGCGGGCTTTGAGCGCGGCGACCGAATCAAGAAATTCCGTAACGAAAATAAACCTAACACACTCGAAAAATCTATAAATCGAAAAATCGAAAAATCGAAAAATCGAAAAATCGAAAAATCGAAAAATCGAAAAATCGAAAAATCGAATAATCGAATAACCGAAAAATCAAAAATTAAAAAAATCAAAAAATTAAAAAAACAAAAAATCAAAAAATCAAAAAATCAAAAAATCAAAAAATCAAAAAATCAAAAAATCAAAAAATCAAAAAATCAAAAAATCAAAAAATCAAAAAATCAAAAAATCAAAAAATCAAAAAATCAAAAAATCAAAAAATCGAAAAATCGAAAAGTCGAAAAGTCAAAAAACCGAAAAATCGAAAAATCTAAAAATCGAATAACCGAAAAATCAAAAAATCAAAATATCAAAAAATCAAAAAATTAAAAAACCCAAAAATCGAAAAATCGAAAAGTCAAAAAACCGAAAAATCGAAAAATCGAAAAATCGAAAAATCGAAAAATCGAAAAATCGAAAAATCGAAAAATCGAAAAATCGAAAAATCGAAAAATCGAAAAATCGAAAAATCAAAAAATCAAACAATCAAACAATCAAAAAATTAAAAAACCCAAAAATCGAAAAATCGAAAAATCGAAAAATCGAAAAATCGAAAAGTCGAAAAGTTAAAAAACCGAAAAATCGAAAAATCGAAAAATCGAAAAATCGAAAAATCGAAAAATCGAAAAATCGAAAAATCGAAAAATCGAAAAATCAAACAATCAAACAATCAAAAAATTAAAAAACCCAAAAATCGAAAAATCGAAAAATCAAAAAATCGAAAAATCGAAAAATCGAAAAATCGAAAAATCGAAAAGTCGAAAAGTCAAAAAACTGAAAAATCGAAAAATCGAAAAATCGAAAAATCGAAAAATCGAAAAATCGAAAAATCGAAAAATCGAAAAATCGAAAAATCGAAAAATCGAAAAATCGAAAAATCGAAAAATCGAAAAATCGTAAAATCGAAAAAGAAATTCCGTAACGAAAATAAACCTAACACCCCCACTCCGACTGGCACAACGGTGCGGCGTTGAAAGCCGTGCATCGTCTAACGTCTTGTCAATTCGGCAGACGGCACGGTGTTTGTGAGCATGCGACTAGACGTATGCGTGTAGACTAGCTGCTAACTGCTCATAACTGTTTCTATCTCTTTTAAACACAATTTCGGAAAAATTGAATTTGAAAATGAATAATGATCCACAAGAATCCACAACAAAATATGGGACCACCATTGATGCGGTATTTTCCAGATATTTAGAGGATATCAAGTCTCAAACTTATGTTTCTTATTTCAGTTACCATAAACCTATAGTTTCAATGATAAATTCCTGAGTAAATTACATGTATTGTAAGATAATAAAACATTTTAAACAATATTAACTTCTCATTTATTCCATAAAAGAAAAAAAAATGTTTTCTTATCGGCCACCACGCTCAAAAAGTGTAACTTGAATTATTATTAAAGAAAAAACTTGAATTAATATTAAAGAAAAAAAATACTGCATAAATAAAATAAATAAATAAGTATAATTGCATAAGTTGATAAAAAATGCTATGCAATAGCTTTACCGTGGCAGACCCCGAGTGCCACACGTATTTTTATTTAGTCTAAAAAATGCAGACTACAATCCCATTCATGAATTATAATAATTATAAGTGCATTCGTTAAAAAAAACCTTGCCAGATTTTTAAACTACCCTTTATATTTGTGTAAAGACACAAAGAGTCGTTTTCTTATTTTTCTTAAAAGAAATATTTTTATTTGGGACTTTTCGATTTTTATTCAATGTTTAACAACTTCCTGATCCACAATTTTATTGTTCCATTTATACTCCATTGAAATATTTCCAACAAACTTCCGCGGTTATCGATCCCCGGTCCATTCTAATACCATGCTCTCACCTACATAATGCTTTTAACAAAGGCCTTCCTCTTCTCGCAGAAGCTGTTTGAAGTGAGAAAACAGCTGATTTAGGTTATAAAACCCCTTTAGAGCATCAACTTACTCACATAACGTCTCTCAGGAGAAGAGAGCGATAAATCAAGCCAGTTATAACGCTTTAAACGAGTCAATTGGTCCTTTTTTGACCCGGCGACGTCAAACGTCTAGCGCTTTTGTCCAGACAATCAACATTATCGGTTGAAAGAAGTCGAAAAAGTCGGAAAAGCGGACTGGAGGCGCAACTCGATATTCCGAACACGAGGAGCCTGCTAGAGCCGCCTCCTGTCAACCCCCTGCCAGGTCTGTCTTTTATTGAAGTGTTCACATTTTCCTTTCTTCGAATAATGCGAAATCAGTCATTTATTTTTATTGTGGATTCAAATAAAAATTTTACTTTTTTGTTTTTTATCCAAAGAAATTCGTGTTTTTCTTCTGGGGTAACCTGGAGCGAAATACAGTAAACATTTTTTGACGTATATGATCATAGAGTAATTGATTTTTAATTTAAGATATTTAAACAAAAGTTAAGAAATACGTATCCAATACATATTTAAAGCAAGCTAACTAAATCCACTTAAATTTGTTTTCCTGGATGAAATGTGGATATTTTTAAAAGGTTTTATAAACATAAAAGCATAAATAAAGTTTTTTTTTTTTATTTTAAACTAATTACATCTTGTTCTTTCAAAACATTGAAATATTCTCTTTGGAATTGCGTAGGAAAAATTTTAAATTTTTCTTCTGTGGAATGGTTTTCCACCAATTTTCCGACTGGAACAACTTCCTTATAACGTTAATTGAAATCATTTCACCTGATTGATTTTCAATATTTCATTTTTTGTTTGCTTAAATGTGGTATATTTATAAAATGCTATAAACAAGCATTTTAGTTGGAATTTTTGAATTGTTTTCCATAGAGTTGCTATGCGTGCGAAACCACATGGTATATGTAACCAAAACCGACCAAGTGCAAGACGGACTCGTGCATGAAGGGTTTCGCATTTCGATTAAATACTATGTGAGTACTTTTTAAATACTTTATTTTCAGTGCTTGAGTTTTGTATAAAACCGTATTGACAATCTGTAATAACATTATGATTATGAAAAAATTAATTAAACTATTTTTTACTGCATTTTCAAAATTTTTAGCGAAGTTGTTGATAACAGAAATTGGCCTATAATTTGTAAGCTCACTAGGGTCTCCGGATTTGTATAAAGGTGTGACAATTGATTCCTTCCATTGACTTGGAATTTTTCTTGATTGAAAGCAATTATTAAGGATATGCGTTACAGGAACAATAATATATTCATTTATATTTTTTTATTGTAGTTGCTGTTAATTTATCTGGACCAGGTGTGGAGCTATTTTTTAATTTGCTTATTAAAATAGTTACTTCATTTTTTGTTACGGGTTTAAAGAATATGTTGTTTTCAACTTTATCATTTTTAAGAAAGTTTACTTATGTATTTTATTTGCCATATTTTCACCTAAATTTGTAAAAAACTATTAAACTCTTCAGTTTTTTCTTTGTTATTGTTTATATTTTCATTATTTTCTGATTTTATAGATGTTTTCAATTTGCTTAGTTTTTTTTGTACTATCTGTTATGTCATTAATGATTTTCCATATTTTTTTATAATTATTTCCGGCTTGTGTAATTTCATTTTGATAAAAGTTTCTGTAATTTTTATACTGGTTTTCAAGTTCTAGAGTGAATTTTTTTGTTAGTTTTTTTAGAGACTCTTTTTTTATTGAAAGCATTAAACCTGTTGTTAATATTTATATTATTTTGCTAGCTGGACATGTTCTGTAACAGATTACTGAATATTAAATAGTAGAGATAATTTTAATGAAACTTATATTGGCGCCCAACTTAAATTAAATTATTAAAACAAATATACTTAAAAAAAAAACAATTAAAATAAACAATATCAAAATAAATAAAGATATAACATAACAATACATACATATTTTATTTTATTATATAATATTAAATTTTGTACCTAATTGTTTTTCCATACTTTCATACTTACCAAATTGCCACAACATATATTCTTTATCATTTAGGTAATTTTTGTAATGTAACGGTTCAATTACTGAACGATATTAACTTTTAACTTTAATATCACAAGGACGATCGGGCGCTATGTCGTTTTGTTATCGGAAGGTACATATACAACAGCTGCGGTTAAGTTGTATTAAAGAGTGGTGTCGCAACTTCAAAGTTGAGACAATTAGTTCATCAGCTTGGAGTGAGTGGTAGTATCCGGTTGTGGAGCAGTTTCTCGTGTCTTGCATGAAACCCCATCTTCTGCCGGTCTCGCGCTCGTCCTGTTCGCCGTGTCTACTAGTCCGCTTTCGATTCGCTTCAACTGTTTCGCCACCATCGCTTTTAATTAATTAACTAGTCTGACAACATGCCGCCTACCGAGAGTCCTAAAGGACGTCGACGTCGGCAAATGCAATTTCCTATATGTACGTCGGTTTACGGCGGACGGCTCTTTTCTACTCGAACAAGTTGTTTCTGACCGGAAAAGTTACATCGGGATGAATTTTGGCCCAAATAATGTAATAATATGCAGTCCATTTCGACATATACTACTCACATCTACAGATTAATCAATATGCAGTGTGTCATTGAAATACATGTAGTTACACAGAGGTTAGACATAGACATAGAATGTATTTATGTATTTTCCGCTGCGAGAATTTTGCCTAAACCGAAAAACTCGTTGGAAAGGATAGGGACACAAGATATAAGTTTTTAAAATACCTAATAAGCTTGTGTATTAAAGTAATTATTAAGCATAAAGAAAGGTATGTATTGTCAAAGTCAGTACATTAACTTTAGGTTATTTAACATTTTTAGTAAATCATTTAAATACTTATAGCTTTACTAAATTAACTACAAATTATGTAGCCAAAGATGGTAAACTAGAGATGAGCTTAAAATCGCGAACTGTGATTTAATCACAGCGATTTTACAATCGCAATCGCAACCTGTGATTACTTTGTAGAGAAAACTGTGACTGCGTTTTTCAAAGATGGTTGCTCGGTTGTCGTCGGAATCGAAACCAACGATTGCCAGCGATGAGCTGCGCTATGTCGACAGTGAACGCCGACTGACCCGACAGCCAGTGTTGCCAACCTTGAAGTATACTTTTTCCCTCTTCTTACCTTAAAAATTCCCACTTTTATAAAAAAATTCCCTCCCATAATAAAATCGGTTTTATATCAGAAATACAAGCATCTACATATTTTCCAAAATATATTTATTAAAAGAAAAACGAAGGTATATAACAAAGTATAATCTAAAAAACATAAATCTTTTAACAAAACTTTAAAAATATTTTAAAGAATTAACAATTTTAATTTTATTTATTTTTAAAATCATACATTTTTCACAATTAGGACTGAAGTAAAAAATTCCAGTTTTGAGTTAAATTTTTCCCT
Source organism: Psylliodes chrysocephalus (assembly GCA_927349885.1). Classification (NCBI taxonomy): domain Eukaryota; kingdom Metazoa; phylum Arthropoda; class Insecta; order Coleoptera; family Chrysomelidae; genus Psylliodes; species Psylliodes chrysocephalus. Next base: position 11,810,320 of record OV651825.1, read on the forward strand.
TTTTCCCTTTTGTATTGAAAATTCCCGCAAAACGGGAAATTTCCCTCCGGTTGGCAACACTGCCGACAGCGAACCCCGACCATTTTCGATTTCCGCGATTATGCATAGATCCTGTGACTGACTTCAAACGAAAATTCATGCGATATGTGATCGCCGCTCGTTGCATTCATTCTTTATTTAAATCATTTAAAATGCGGGGGTAAATTTTGATAAACAAAGAAAAATTAGTAATTTGTAAAATTTTTATTATGAATTAGATACTTTTGCAAAATTCAATATTTATGTCGAAAGCTGTCTTATAGAATCAGCACGACATACGGATTTATTATAGAATTAATAATATCCAATGATTGTAGCATCCAAATCCTATGATTCATCATTACTAATTGTTCTGTATGTTCTATGTAAATATAAATATAACATGTTGTATGGTCGTTTACGAATTTCGAAATGTAGAATCGCAATCGCAGGTTGCAATCGCAGTGATGGAAGAATCGCAATCACAGTTTTAACTGCGATTATAAAATCGCAGTTTAGCTCATCTCTATGGTAAACTACGAAGGTGACTACAACAACAATTTATAATGATCAAAAAAGTCTAATAAACAGTCTTTGATAAGCCGGTTTCGCTCGAATTGGAGAAGGCGTTGTCAATATGATACCAAATTTAAGGTAATCAAACTAAAATATTTATCGATTTAAATATGCCAAATAACTATAAAATTACATTTACATTTAATAGACTTTCAATTCATGAACAAGTCAGCAACCAATTACTTTATCACAACATACAACCACAGTAATAATTCTTACAAGAGCAACTTAAAATTAAATATATATAAAATTTCCTTCGATTTATTCGGTCGTTTTTATTTTCTATTATTTAGCACAGCACTATATATGTTTCGGGAAACTTTTCCATCTTCGGGTGCAGTCAAAATTTAATAAATCATGGGGAGATTACAAACAATTTATTTTTTTTTTAAAAACAGAAACCCCATCTTTCTGATCCAGCGTGTGAAGATGTATTCGAAATAATGATTTGGTTTAACACGATAAAGTAGGGAAACAAAAAGATGAATTTTTACAAAGTTAAAAATTACCAGTGGCGTTACAGTTAAAATTGACCGCAAAGACTGTAATTCCGCTTACATTGGACAAACAAAACAATATCTACATAGAAGAATAAAAAGTTATAAAAATAATATCGCAACTAACTAAAAATGCGCTAGAAAATTTGCACTCTTTCGATTTTGAAAATTTAAGAATTCTCGAAAATGAACCAAATCTCAACAAAAGAACAATCCTTGAGATGATACATATTAAAAAAATAACAACTCTGTAAATAATAAAACGGAGATATAAGACTTGTCAAACGTTTATTTTAATATTACTAAATAATTTTAAGCTTTCTAATCCTTAACTGTTACGCTACTGGTAATTTTTAACTTTGTAAAAAATCATCTCTTTGTTTCCTTACTTTATCGTGTTAAACCAAATTATTATTTTGACTGCACCTTCACACGCTGAAACAGAAAGATGAAGTTTCTGTTATTTTGACTGCACCCGAAGATGGAAAAGTTTTCCGAAACATATGTAGTACTGCGCTAAATAATAGAAAATAAAACGACCGAATAAAACAAGTAAAATTTGTATTTATATAAAATTCTGTTACGGTCAAGAAATTATTACTTATTAAAATTAAATGTAGTTATAACTCTATTATCAATAAAGACGTAGTAAACAGTATGAAATGTATCTATGATAGAAATCAAAATATTAGGATTATCCCATTTGAAGCAGATAATCCACTAACAAAGTAAATCACAACTGACAAGTACTCTACTCAAGAACTACTCCAATTAACTTTTAAACATTCAAGGTTGTACAAAAAAAAAATAATGCCATTATATGCTAATAGACACAAAAACCAAAGCCAAAATATACGAAGTATACCAAATATCAAAATACATACATTTTTAGGGCAAAATCAAAGTGGCTTAATCATAAAAAATGCCTTAACTAATCGTCCCTTAATTCTCTTTTACACAATAATAGTAGTTTTATGTTACAAGGACAAAAAGTTGAGTCTCGCCTGGCAACTCGTAGGAGTCCGAAAAAATACTTTTCGTCCGTGTTTCATATATTGTTTTTATTTGAATGTGCTTAGATATTAAAAAATATATAGAAAATTAAATCTGTATTAGTATTATTTCCATTCATTTTTCCTTAATTGAGTTGGCTATGAGAACAATTGAAGAATTTCTGTTCTGTCACTGTGCTCATGTCAAATTAATTTAATTACCTAGTTTATAAAAAATTGGTCTCAAAAAAAATAACAAAAATGACTAGTGACGAGGAACTCATGACGGGCTCGTAACCCGAAATTTGATTAAAAAAAAAAAATAAAAAATGGTATATGAAAGAACCTACCTATACAATACTTTATACACTTAACTTTATAGGTCATGGCCCCGGTGAATGATAGTAGGTCGGTAGAAGGTGAAATACCTCAAATGAAAACAAATAATGACTGCGAACTGTCAGAAAAATTCAGTTAATTTTATCTTTATCGAGTAAAAAATACGTCTGTATCCAAGTTTTTTAAAAATAATGGTAATTTATTAATGTCTACTAATAATACTCTGTGTAACAAACGAAATGAAAAGTGAAAACAACGAGAAGAAAAATACTATATCACATACTTATAATAACGTGGGCTTTCAAGCAAAAGGCACTAAGTCAAAAATTTGTCAAAATTGGTTTATATTTTTGTATATCATCTAAAAACAGTGCATTGTATTCCGAAAGCATGTACATTTTCTTTGAAGCAGTTGATAATCAATAAATAATTGCTCATAACTCATAAACCTATTTTTTGACTTAATGGCTTTTGCTTCTAAGCCCACGATTATAACCATCCATATATTTCATCAACAATAAGTAAGAACATTACTAGTTTTCATCATTTTTAGTGTACGAGACAACAGTAACTAAATAAGGAAAATAGTGTGTATTCTTTCCTACAAAATTGTAAATATTGTTCAAATGGATTTTGAAAAAATAAGTGTTAAGTGACATTTTGATGTTGTTTACAGAAGAGTAGGTATTAAATTATATCTGCTACATTTTAGATAATTAATAAACACATTCCAAAGATACATGCTTATTTTGTTACCAGTCCTAAACAATTTCACATGAAGGGATCTCCTAATTGCAATAAAATGTGGTCCTTACAAGGCAAATTAATGAAAAGGATAGGTACAAAAATGATCTATAAATCTTAATTACCTATATGACTAAGTGTTGTATTAAACTTTTTATTTATATATACGCAAAGGATTTGTTTTCAAAAGATTTATTAACTTATACTACTTTAATCATTTACAAAATAAATCAAAGGTTTGTGGGTGTAGCTACACACAGATTGATAAAAAATAACGAAGAAAAGATAGGTCTTTTCACGTGTGGAACAAATACGGAACAAATTATTATCAATCATTCCATTCTTGTTTACATTTATAATATACGGATGATGTCTTAACAACCGAACTGCTAATTCTAATAAAGTGTACACACATACACATTTAAAAAATTGAAAATACCTCATTTCTTTTCTTTATCTACAAAATGTTATAAAATCATATAATTCCAATTATTATCGACTTTATTATTTTATTTCTACATCGTCCACTTTTGATATCTAAATTAACATTTGACATCAGTACATCCAGGTACATTAATCATATCTAAGATCAAAAATAACTAGATGAGACAACAATAACTAGATCTCAACAAAGATAAAAGAAGCATTACTTTAAACTAACAATAATAAATAATATTGCAAAATTATTAGAGGTATAAATAAAATACAATTATATTTGTTCGTACACGGAAAAAAAATTGTAGAACAAATTTCTACAATTGTAGATTTTTTCTCTACAATAAATAGTACATATAGGGACAGGGACAATTTGTAGTAAAAATTTCCAAATATTTGTGGAGAATGTGTTGTAGAGTTATTATCTACAATATTTAGTAAAAAGATCCAAATTCATCATAAAAAATGTTCTACAAATTGTTATAATTTTTGCTATTCATTGTATGAATTTATATTAAAAATGTATTGCGTTTTATGAAAATAAATACGAAAATTTTACACAATAAATAGTAAAAATTCATACAAATTGTAGTAATTTTTAATAAAATTTGTAGTAGTATTCCATAATTATTATAATTATAACCTAGAAAAAAATGTTCCTTAATAAAATATTCAATTTATTGTTTTAATATAAAAGATACAAATTCTTAATTACATTATGTAATAAATAACAGTAATAATAGCGCCCTCAGTCTCAGTTGGCTTTTCTGCACCTGAAAAATATGAAATAAAAATTAATACCAATTGAATTGTTCATACCCTTAAAACGGGGATATTTATCACCTTTACACTGATTTGGATATTAAATGACTAAGTCAGATAACTAACAAAAATGAGAAAGTAGGTATGTTACAATTAAGACAAAAAACATCATTGAACTTGGCACAAAATTCGATCGTTGGGCACAACATTCTATCGTTGGCCACAACTATTTTTTTAAAATAATCTACTAAGGTTATTTAAATTAGTTATCTAAAGGTAAATTATTCAGAAACAATAATAAATGTACTTACCACCAATATAATTTATTATTAAAATTTTCTCAAACGCATCGGTGCTTATAATATAATAATGTGTTATAGGTACTCGTATATGTACCATGCTTTGTTATGTGAACATGGCGAACGGCTACTGCTGTCTGGCCGTTTATGATCGACGTCAGAAAACGTTGGCCAATAGCAGAATTCTGTTTTGTTCACATGACTTAGAATTTCTACAATATTATAGAATATTTTTGAAGAAGGGATGTAAAGTATTACTATTTTTTGTAGAGAAAATTACTATTTTTTGTAGAGATAATTATTAATATTTGTACAAATTTTTACAGAAGTTAGTAGTAGTAATTACGATAATTGTAATAAATTTCTACTTCTACAAACAATAGTAAAATATACTAAACATTGTGGACTTCTTTCCTATTGTTGTAGCATTTTATTCGACAATTCAATTGCTACAATAATTAATAGTTTTTAACTATAAATTGTAGTAAAATTTTCTACAAATTGTTAAGTATTTTTCTACAAGTCTACTACTACAACATTGTAGTAAAATTTTCTAGTCACATTTTTTTCCGTGTATATATAATATATGTCATGCTCCATGAACATTAGTATAATAAACTGTCAAATGATTGACTAATTATCTTACGGGTACCTCACCTTCTAACGACCTCTGATGGCTGTTTTGGAACTACGTTGTGTTTGGTGCCATATCGTCTTTTGTTTTTATATGGGATTTTAGGAAAGTTGAAACACCTGTAATTGTCTTTCATCGTGGTCATGGCTGAAAAAGTATTTAATGAAGTATGTATACACAAAAGTTCTACTTTTCGACTATGTCTTTTGTCCGAAAAATGACGTTTTTTGATACAAAATAAAAAATAGTTTTTGTTTTGTTTATACTCATGTGGAAAAGCCAAACGAAACAAAATGATGATTTACTCAATATAAAACAATAGTTATCAAAAACATTCTGTAAATGTATACGATTATATAAAGGCATCAGTCTGTACCTAATTATTTTGCAAAATCAACTTAGTGTATCGAATTGCTTAAATTATTACTTCGTAGATTGTAGAAGATTTTATTTTACTCTACCTAACGTAATTTTTAATAACAACTCATTAAATAATGCTTTTAAACAGCTTATTTAATTTGAATGTATCTATTAAAACAACACAAAAGCGGCTTTGAACTAATTTAATCGTATTAAACGCTATTCACTTCGTAAAAGACTAATTTCACAGCTGAAATAAGCTTTTGTTACAAATTTTTAAACCTCGCAAGCTGAGAACCGATACCGAACTATGCCATGTAGAAATAGAAAAAGTGGTTTGTGATGTATTCCAGGCTGTTAGTTTTGGATTAAAAATGTTTTTCTGGTGGCGCTATTCTCTTGTGCTGCATGGAAGCTTCTGAGAAAGGTCAGGAGAACAATTACTTAGACCGAAATGTTTTTGTTATCGAATCGATTTTATCTGACAGATATTTTTAGCTGAGCTGGCATCGGTTCCAGTAGAAAATTACAGGCGGTGTCAGAAGTTCATTCTGGATCGTTTATTAAAAGTATCGTTTATGAACTATTTTTGTGAAATTCCTATAAAAATAAGGGTTTTCGTTGCAACTTTTAGTTTAACTTGACACATTACACGGAAAAAAAATTGTAGAACAAATTTCTACAATTGTAGATTTTTTCTCTACAATAAATAGAACATATAGGGACAGGGACAATTTGTAGTAAAAATTTCCAAATATTTGTGGAGAATGTATTGTAGAGTTATTATTTACAATATTTAGTAAAAAGATCCAAATGCATCATAAGAATTGTTCTACAAATTGTTATAATTTTTGCTATTCATTGTATGAATTTATATTAAAAATGTATTGCGTTTTATGAAAATAAATACGAAAATTTTACACAATAAATAGTAAAAATTCATACAAATTGTAGTAATTTTTAATAGAATTTGTAGTAGTATTCCGTAATTATTATAATTATAACCTAGAAAAAAATGTTCCTTAATAAAATATTCAATTTATTGTTTTAATATAAAAGATACAAACTCTTAATTACATTATGTAATAAATAAGAGTAATAATAGCGCCCTCAGTCTCAGTTGGCTTTTCTGCACCTGAAAAATATGAAATAAAAATTAATAATTGTTCATACCCTTAAAACGGGGATATTTATTACCTTTACACTGATTTGGATATTAAATGACTAAGTCAGATAACTAACAAAAATGAGAAAGTAGGTATGTCACAATTAAGACAAAAAACATCATTGAACTTGGCACAAAATTCGATCGTTGCGCACAACATTCGATCGTTGGCCACAACTATTTTTTTAAGATAATCTACTAAGGTTATTTAAATTAGTTATCTATAGTTAAATTATTCAGTAACAATAATAAATGTACTTACCACCAATAGAATTTATTATTAAAATTTTCTCAAACGCATCGGTGCTTATAATATAATAATGTGTTATAGGTACTCGTATATGTACCATGCTTTGTTATGTGAACATGGCGAACGGCTACTGCTGTCTGGCCATTTATGATCGACGTCAGAAAACGTTGGCCAATAGCAGAATTCTGTTTTGTTCACATGACTTAGAATTTCTACAATATTATAGAATATTTTTGAACAAAATTGAATTTTTTTCATAAGAAGGGATGTAAAGTATTACTATTTTTTGTAGAGAAAATTACTATTTTTTGTAGAGATAATTATTAATATTTGTATAAATTTTTACAGAAGTTAGTAGTAATAATTACGATAATTGTAATAAATTTCTACTTCTACAAACAATAGTAAAATATACTAAACATTGTGGACTTCTTTCCTATTGTTGTAGAATTTTATTCGACAATTCAATTGCTACAATAATTAATAGTTTTTAACTATAAATTGTAGTAAAATTTTCTACAAATTGTTAAGTATTTTTCTACAAGTCTACTACTACAACATTGTAGTAAAATTTTCTAGTCACATTTTTTTCCGTGTATGTTTGCTTTATCATGGATCTACAATAAAAATACATTAAAAAAAATACCTGTGCTCATAATGCTGCTTAAAAAATTAAGTAGAGAAAGGGGCGGTGACACCCTTCAAAATCCTACAAAAATAAAAAAAATATGTTGCCTCTACCTCGATTTTGTTAGTCATGGTATTCCAACACGTCATATGAAATTTCATGAAAAAATGTCAAACGGTTTAAGAGCAACATTAAAAAAATTCATTTAAATTTTTATCTTATACACCCTGTAACTATTTTTGGGTGCACTTTTGTATATAGGTAAGTACGGTTTAATCGATCTATTTTTAACCCAAGATTACGTGGTATAATTTATGACCAATCTTTTTGAAACACCCTGTATATGGCCTTGCCTACCTCAATAGCATTGATAAGGCAACGTAAGGATACGTCATATGTATTATTTTTGATATACAAAAGTGGGACCGGTAGGCGTGGCTTTTGCACTCACTAAAATGGCGGAAGAGCAGAACCGGATTTACAAGTTTTTACTGAACTATTTCTGGTTAAATATCATTATTTGAACTATAAAAAAATTAATTTCCGTTTTATTGACATTGACTTAAAAGGTAGTGGAAGGCCGAGGTTATAAAAGAAGGGGGGTTAAAAGCTTAAATATGCCCGGTTTTCAGCCGAAAGGTGCTGAATAAAGTAAATGAAAGAAATAAAATATAACTGATTTAATTATCACTCAAGTGGCTATTAAGCGCTGGAGAATATATTATTTGCAAAATTGCAACTAATCAATGACCATCATATAACTAACTTAGGGCCGATTCCACCATTGGGTTTAACGAAGTTTAAAATGACATTTTTACATAAAATATAATTTTAATTTTCAATTAATAGTTTAAACTTTAACACAATGGTGGAATTAACCCTAAATCGTTGAAATCATTCACAGAAAAAATAAATAGTACATTTTTGGTTCACATAAGCGACAAAAGTAAATAGAGTTCGATTTATTGGATCAGTCGTCACACGTTTGCACTAGGGCACATAAATAGCTCAATCTTTAGTTTTTCGTTTTTCTATGAGCCCAATGCTTCTGTCTTTATCGGAAAGTACAAGGTCGCAAATGTCAAGTAATCTAACCATGGAGGAAGAATCTAACCTTACTTTAATTAACAGCTTTTTTGAAATTAAGAACAAATGTTCATACACTAAAAGCTCGATAATCAGATATGAAACTTAATGCAAGGCTCGCGGAAAATGGCTAATAAGCAATCTCTGTGTAGGTAGAGGCACTATTCAGGAAATCAAAATGTGGATTAATCTTACTTGGTCTTGGTACTTTTGTAGATTCAGACTGAAAGGTGTATATCTTCATGCAAGACATTCAGTAAATCAGCGAAGCCACAACCAGCGGTGTGCAGGTGCACTTCTAACAAATGTAAAATATGAAGTGATCTTACTTGAGACCTATAGACCCAATGACGATAGTATGGTAGTTGGTTTGAGCTGGGCTTCTCACCATCTGCAGAGATTATGGCTACTTATGTAAAGGCCTACCCTAATAACACACAACATGCACCACAAGCGTGCCGGTCCAATTTAATTGGTCTATGCACAATAATCATGCATGTATAATTGAAAGTCAGACAGAGAATGTGAAGATAAAGTTGAAGTCTCAATCATAATTAAAGTCACAGATGAAGTTAAAGTTAACAGCAAAAGAGTTGAAATTGTAGGATGGTGATAAAGGGAGGCCAACATCTAGGTAATAAATGTTTTATTGAGTTAGGAAAAGTATCCACTGTGCTTTTCTTAACCACTAAGGTAAAAACCAGAATATTTTCTAATACACAATTTCTTCGCTAGGCAAAATAAGAAATAAATTTGTGAGAGTACTTCCCAAGTGTTTTTCTAAAAGCTCGTAAGAACAAAATTGACGAAAATGGCCTAATCCAAGTTCAAATTCTAAAACTTGAACATTAAAGATAAGTATCTTACTGTAAAACAAGTAAAACCCCGTTGTTGACTAAATGGTTGAATAATTCATTACCTAGGTGGAGGTAGAACAGGGACTAGAGTTTAGCAGAAAAGGCTACTAGAAAAGGTGAACAAAACAGACTGGGGCATATGAACGTCAAGCAAATATTGTAAATGCAAATAATGTGTGCTGTGATTAAATAAAAGTGTACAAGGAATAAAGTTTTAATATTTTCTTATCCATATCTATGAGTGATATTTATTTTTAATACTAGACAAACGGTTATGATTTTATTGCTAGTCTCATTAAAAAAAGACTAATGTTATTTTTTTTTTCGACTTATGGCCAAGGTGTATATACCTAATATGCCAGTCTCAAGCTTGTGTTTAAATTCTTAATAATTGTGTTCTGTGTAGGCTTTGTTACTATTTCCCAGCGCCACTTCAGGAACAGCACTGTTAATTATTAGAACCCAACAGTGAATGGTCGAGTGGGGAATCATACCAAGGCATTAGAAAATATTTTTTTTATTATTATTAGAACTTATATACAGTGTGTTCATAATATGCACTGTACAAACTTAAATATTATATTCCTGAATTCATTTCAAGCATAAAATGTCCTATGAACAAATATCCAATTCTACATGGTTACCAAGCTGCAAGAGTTTAAATATCAAAAGATATATTAACACAGTATGCCATGTGTTCCCAATATGTCGAAACACAGCACTGAATGTTTGGTGCTTTGGAACTTGTCAGTATGGAAATCGTCGCTTGTTGAGGAGCTGGATAATCTCGAGGTTTCCATGTTGGAGCAGTCGTTGTTGGTGACTACTGGCAAATGTTTGTATTGTATTTTCAACAGTCTCCACTTTAAGGTTCCTATGAAGATCACTATTGTGGCAGTACCATGGTGCATCGACGATGTTCCCTAATATTTTATTCTGGAAACGTTGAATAACTTCAATGTCACTTTTACTGGCACATCCCCAAAGCTGGCGAATCGCTTCATTTTCACCAATTCCTTTAAACGCACTAATCTGAAACAAATTATAGGTAATTAAAAAGGTATATTAATATTGTTTTAAATTAACTATAATAAAACAAACAATACTCATGCATACACAAAACATGGAGCTCTACTTTTCAATCAGCTGTAGAACTAATAAATAAAATTGGTGGAAGGACCGCAAATGTAGGTTATATTTAAATAGAAATAAGAATATATAAAATGCCTATAAATTTGATAAACGAAATAGCGTACGAATAATGTACTTCTCAAGAAAATGCTTGGAACACATACAGCTGAATTTAGAAGGTTCCCAATTATGCTTCTTGACAAACTGTATTCACGCGATACGTTTTTCAGGATGTTTTGGAAATCTATAAATATTATTTCGTATTAAAAAGTATTTATTCCAATATAGGTGGGCCCAAAAGTTGATAGATGATTTTTTTGCATTTTTAAAAGCATACTTTTACACATTTTATACAAACCTGTCATAATACTGTCCTGTATAATATTTATAATTTTGATACTAACCTATGAAACGTTATTCCAGTCGATTTTTCACAAAAACGTCTATCGCTAGAGCAGGAACATATAACACAGCAAGGCATTATATACTTTATAAGTTTTTAACACTCAAAATTTGCTCAAACACAAATTAAATTCAAATTTAATAACACAAATGACACTAAAAATATAACCTATAAAATTTGACAATTTGCACTCACAGTAATGGCGGACCGGTCCCACTTTTCGTTTACGCATGTCGTATCCCTAGGTTGCCAGATCAATGCTCAATAGTCATGAGTTGGTTTGGTCTGCGTAGCATGAGCTTACTGATTATGAGTCTTTTGCCAGTGAGTTTGGTGTTAAGTAGTTATCCCACCTGTTAACTGCCTTTCGAGCAGATGTTTCGTTTATTCCAAATTCAGGTTCTCGTCATGAGAATGGTAATTTAGGTTCCTCTGTAGCGAGTTATATAATTCTTTTCATTAATATTTTTCTTGAATTGTTTATGTTATTAGGAAAATGCAGGTTTTCAGATTTTGAAGGGTTTTGCCACTGTTTATACCAAATGTATAACCGCAATATTTTAGGTAACTTTTTTTTCATTTTTGATAGTCACCTTAGTAAAAATTTTTAATTGTTTATAATATCCGTATCTAATGTGTAATATTTTGTTTTTTATACTTGCCTTATCTCTTAATTCTAATAGTCGTTTTTTATTGTCTGTAAACTAAGAAGGCTTAAGTTTTTGTAGGCTGGTTTCTCTTACGGGAGCGACTCTGTCAAATAAACCAGTTAATAAATGATTAAAATAAGAAAATTTATCATTAATATCCTGCATAAGTTTTTTTAAGGGGGTTAGCATACAAAAATTTTGTAATAAATTCATGTCATTTCTAGTTTAAATTATTTCATCACCTCCATCAATTTCAAAATCTTTTTCTACCTCCTGATTTACCTCGTTCCAATTGCAGTTAACTTGGAAGAGTCTGTTGAAGGTTAAACAGGGAAGAATGTGATCCTATCCTATATTAAATGGTATTTACCTCATGTGGTATTTTGGTATGTTTTATATTTTCCAATGTCTTTCAGTTATGCACTTATTCTGGTATCTCCCTTTATAACTAGGTCAAGGGATGGGATGTTTAGAATGATTTCCTTAATGGCTGTCGGTGCTCAATAAAGTCTCTTGGTTCAAACAGAACCCACCATTTCTATGTAATCAATAAACCTAAAACTAGACTAAAGTAACGCCGTGTTATAGTAAAATTAACATGGGTATTGGGACGCAAAGGCTTTCAAAGAAATGAATGGGTTGATAGAGATTAAAATACCCAATCACAGGACATTAAACTGTAATTGCTGTTTTTGACCGGCACACAGAGGGGCAAGGTTAGACAAAATTCACCAAAAACTCTAGAATGAAAATTTAGGTAACTGACAAAAATAACCACGGTAAACCTACTACAATAAATCCTTCTTTCGAAGTCACAATAGCCTTGGATTGTCCGCGTGATAAAACAAAAGATAAAGCTTGTCAAAAAAAGCGTTTTAAATGCGTATATTGCTGTAATTTTTTAAGTGCAAATAATATTGATAAATTCGGTCTACTCTTTGTGCTATAATAATCAAATTAACTTTGATAATAATGATGCAAAATAATCGACGTGATAAGTAGATTGTTATTGTATAAAAAAAAGTATAGCAGTATTTTACTGTTATTCCATGGAGGCATTTTTATGAGTTCTGCAAAAATTAACAAATTTATTTAGACCTAGGATTTCTTTTAGACAAAAAGTAGCAAATTCTGCCGTATTCAGTGTAGATTTTGACTCAGTTTCTTTTCGTGAACATTCTTATTTATAGTGGTATTGCGATTAGCTGCTAGTTTTTGCTTATAATGCGATAATTTAGGCATGCGCAAGAGGGTGATATTTTTGTAACACTATTACTAGAAATGGCAGTCGGGCAACTTTTTTATAATTTTTTTTATTCCTGTTTTGTTACCTCCTGCGTGATGCTAATTATTACATTTATTTGTCTATAATATGCATCTTATGAGAAACTCTAATTAAATTGGAATTTATCGGTACGTTTATTTTGGTTTTTTTCAGTCTTTCTTGGCAAGAGTTTACTTTCCGCACACTTATAAAAAAACTATTTCTGCAATGAAATGATTTTTTTCTATTATAAATAAATTTGCTCTCTATGTTTGTGTTGTTTTAGATTATTTGAACTTAGAAATGAGTCGAAGAGATCTGTGGGAAAAGATTAAAAAATGCCCTTCAAGAAAACAAAACCGACAATGTACATATCATAAAGAATACATAAGAAATTTAACAAATTGCCCAATTGACAAGTTTCAAATTATTTCAAACCAAATTTCAAAATTTATTTTTGACTTAAAAAAAAACAAAATGGCCAAAAGCTTGAGTTACGTCAGTTTTTGCTAAAACAAATAAAAACCTGGCTAGATACCAAAGTGGTATTTACCAACTAAACACGTGCTTTAGATCAATTAAAAATTGGACGCCCTTTGAGTGATTTTTCATTTAGTTGCGAAAAGAGAATTCGGTCGAGGTTATCTGTTATGCGACTCAAATGGAGCTCAAAAAATCTGGTAAAGTGCGAGCCTCCAAACTTATACAATAATATAAAATTTAGTTCCATTTGTGTAGAAGTTGAACTTCAATCCCTACTTCACAACACTACCAAGAAAATATTGTTATTACAAAAAGAAATGTTGGGTAGGTTTAATCGAAAAATACTAAAGAAAGTATTGTTGATATGCAAATGGGGTTCCGATGGCTTCTCTGGATAAAACAGTAATCACCATTTATCATTATTTAACATGTATTGCCTGAAAACAGCACAATTACTCATAGATAGATAAATATTCTTGGTATTATATGACGCCAACAGTTCACTTAATTTTAAATCAAGGTGCAGAAATTATTCGTTTCGTACTTCTACCAGTTGGCCAGCATCCAGAAGAGGCTGCAGAAAGTAGAAACAAAGATTTTAAAAAATATCGAGAAGATGTTTTAAGGGGCTTCTTCTCTCTTCGGATCCTGTTATTACTGGTATTAGAAAAACTCAAAAATTAAAGAGAAATAATTTTTCTAGCGTTTATCCATGCTTCTGCCACCAGAAGTTGATGACCAAATTAGTCATGTTTCTGATAGTGATAACTCTTTGGATTGTAATTTTGATTAAATATTAGTTTTAAATAATTATTGTTCCATTGAGCTATAGACCTTAGTTTATTGTCTATATTTTCAGTTAATACATTGTTAAACCACCGATATATTAATATAAAAGCCTTTTAATTAAAAAAATATATATATATTAATTTAGTATTTTGATAATATTTGAAGTGTGTTCTGTAGCAAAATATTCTGTTGTGTTTTATTTTTTCTTTATATTTCCACTCTTGAACTTAATTTGTCTTCAACAAATAATGTAATTTCAGAAGGGATAATTTTATTATAAAAGATAGTGATTAATATATCTACTAATACCTACTCCTACTAAGCTGTTTTACTACTTGAGTTTCTCACAATTTTTTAAGGAATAGCCTGTATATACTTTAAAAGGTGTCAGTTATAATGAGACCCTGTATAGTGTCAATAATATCTCTGTTGATATTAGTTTCTTATATTTACACTTTAAACACATGACAGAATACAAAAGTATAAGCTTTAATGCTGTCCAGAATTGTTGGTAAGTTTTGATGCTTTTTGCCCCTGTGTGCGGCAGTGAGTAGGTGCGTAACTAGAAAACACCAAATTTATTTGCAACATATTACTCCTGCGTTTCTTAATTTTTCGCACCAGTCTAAGTCGAAATCTTGCCTTTTGTTTTAATTTTTTTAGTTTCGAATATTTGTGTAATTATTATTTTTTCTTTCACTCTTTTCACGTGTTTATACTGCCTCAATTTTAAGTTCTCTTTCTTTTCTGAAAAACTGAAGGACTTATCTTCGAATTTTTCCTGAAATTACCAATTGCCATTTTATTTTTATTGCTTCTTGGAAATCTTATTTCAATAAATTTGTCTTTTTTTGTCTTACCGCTATTGTCCATGTGTCTGCTCTAATTTATTATACAAGGTGTTTAAAAAAAGAATGGCATTAGTGATACGGCTAATAGTAGGGCTGTTACGGGATAGCTTTTTGACGTATCTAGTACGACCTGTACCTGTTCCAAGTAGATACCTATTCCAAATACCTATTCCCGTTACAAGCTATTCTAAATTTTATGACAGAATATTGTTGTCGCTTGGCAAATATTCAGCAGGGAGTAGGGGAATCCCTGAATCTGGTGAATCCCATAAGCATAATATACTGGATTGTCTCTGATATTTAATATCAATCGATATTGTATTGAACTTAAAGCGTGCTATTGTTTACATAATAACATTAATTAAATTATTGTTCATTATGAATAGACGTTCGAGTGTAGTATGGAATTTTTTTTTCGGTGGTAGATGACAAAAAATAAATTACAAAATGTAATGTGCAAAACAGTAATTTCTTATAAAACCAGTGTCTAATTTAAAAAAAAAAACCTTCTAAGAAAGCACCCTACAGTACAATTACAATTACTTTGAATAATTTTAAAAATGCCACTAGTTCGTAAATACTCCTGTATAATAAACATATTATAATCCCTAAACAACTACCTACAAGCAAGAGAGTTGAAACATCAAACAAAAAACGAAACCTAATACCAAAATACTGAATAGGTACACAAACGTATTACAAGTTGCCTGACTAATCCCACATCATTCCGTTTCAATTACGAACATCAGTTACAACGCGCGATAGCATCCAGTGACACAAGTAATAGGTTTGTGTGAAATTTGGTAACAGGTACGCGGAATAGGCAGGAGATACCTATTCCAAAGTAACAGATCCAGTTCCATTGTAACAGCTCTAGCTAATAGTAACAGTTCGTGAAATATCGCTCATTAATAATTTACATCAGTGAATCAGTCGAAATTAACCAATTGTCTAAACCTCACCCCTCTACATTTGATGATAGAGAATGTTGCAAAAATTACACGATATAGAATGATCAGGAATGGAGTAATCAGACGAAAGTCTACCTGCTTCAGGACTAAAGATACCTGGGACATGCCTGTGGCGACATCATAGCACCACATAGTCTTACCTTTAGTTTTGACTTTTACGTCAATTTATTTTAAGGTTTCTTAGTCATTTTTTATTTACTTACTCTGAGGTTTTTATTTCAGGTTGGTCAAGTGTCAATGTCAGATGGTACCATTATAATATCACACTCCGAGCAATTACTAATGCTCGGAGATATCACATATATTATGATCTTGGTCGATAGCTGCGTACACTAGCACCCTACTTATCCGATGGATGGTAACCATGGAAAAAGGAAACAAAAAATTGATTGATTACTGATTTCGAAATTAACAAGACAAGACGTACCTTTGACACATTTTTTATATGACGCCTTTTTATATTTAAAAATAAAATTATCTTTTAATTACTCAGATCCTGATTTCCTGCTACCTACAATGCCTCAGGATGAAATGTTAAAGAAGTACAGTTTTGTGAAAAACTCCAAAACCACAGAGCTGGGCTGCAAAGAATGGAGCCAAGAATCCATCGCGCTTGCAATTGAAAGACGTGCTATTCAGTGGTATACGGACGGTTCCAAAACCATAGAAGGGACTGGAATTGGAGTGTATGGGCCGAGAACGAAGCACTCCGAAAGCTTGGGAAAATACCCAAGCATCTTCCAGGCGGAAATTCACGCCATCGAGAAATGTATCCAGTTAAACATCGAGAGAAACTATCATAGACAAGAGATTATCATCATGTCCGATAGTCAAGCAGCCATCAAAGTGCTGAGCTCTTACGTAATCATCTCAAAAATGGTCTGGAGATGCCTAGAACAATTGAGTGAGCTAGGCGAGAAAAATAGAGTTACTCTCATTTGGATCCCGGGACATAATGGGGTACAAGGTAACGAGATTGATAGTCTTGCAAGGAAAGGGGCTCAAACACGCTTTCTAGGACCTGAGCCGCTCTGTGGTATCAGCAATAACATAATATTAGGAGAGATTAAAAAAGAATTGGGCTGTAGAAGAACCGTTAATTAGAACAATCTCTTGGGGCTGAGACAGGCCAAGATACTTCTGGGTCAATATATAACCAGAAAAGATCGGAAGCCTGCATCTGTCTGAACAAGAACAGGCTACGTATTGTAACAGGGATCCTTAACACGTTCGCTGCTGATTGACGACAATTGTCGTCATTTGTTGATCATCCTGTGTGCGCCCGACGACAATTGTCGTCATTGTGCAGTGCATCCTAAATCGCTTCTTCTGCCGTTAGCACGGCTCGCAACCACTTTTAATACCCGGTCAGCAGCGAACGTGTTAAGGGGCATTGCCGACTAACAGGACACCTTAGTAAACTGAGAGTAGTAGAGGATAGTGAGTGCAGATTCTGTGAGGAGGGGGACGAAACCTCCATTCACATCCTAACTGAATGTGTAGCACTCCAGAATCCAAGGGCACTATATCTAGGAGGATATCAAATAGAAGAGGGAGATTTACCTAACTTGAAGCCACTTCAAATCCTACACTTCTTTGAGAAAATAGGATTGGAAGAGTCGTTATAGGCATTGAGACATTTCCTTGGTGCATTGGCCACAAAAGGGGACACAATAGATCTTTTAGGTCGCAGTGTATTACCACCCCATTCCCAACATAACATAACCAATTGCCTAGCCACCCAAGTTGCCAGACCTAACTTCTTGTAATTCTTTTTGAGTTCTTTTTTTAAGTTGTCTTTATTTTAATGACTTTTATACATAATTAAAAATAGAAGTATCAACTCCGAAATCACTCTGTATTTTTTGAATAAATTTGGCAGATATTTTAATTGATTTATCATTTATGCCATTTACTTATGGCATGTTTTTTTCATACATCTTATACATTTCTACTGCAATCACTCGTTCCACGTCTTTAAAAAATTACAGGTTTCGAGAAAGTTGTTTCGGAATGTCAGTGGAATTTTCAACTGTCTGAAGCTTTAGTCAACGTGTCCTAATATGCAAACTTTTGTTAAGATGTTTTCAACGTTTAATTTTTGTAAACAATCTCTAGTGTGTACTCTAACATCTATTTAACCTACATTACTTGGAATCCATCAATATCCTCGCTTCGTGTGGCATGCTTAACAATGTTTAAATTTTTTTTAATCTTTGAATCATCCAATATTAACATTTATAATGATGCACAATAAATATCTTTTTGCTCCTACCAAGAAGAAGTCGTTAGACGAACAGTAACCGCATGACACCTAATATTGTTGAAGACGTTGTTTGCATTCGGTTTACACGATGGCGAACACGCATAAATAATGCTAATCATACATCTCGAACTAGAAGTACTCGATAGAAGTAACACTAGTTGTTATGGTAAAGAGCAAGAGTATAATATTAAATTCTGGATGGAATTTATTCCGCTAATTTACATTTACGCTGTGTTTCTCTTGTAAGCCCACAGATTTCATTACTATTTCGGCAGAAGCACTTCGCAGAGTTGTGCTCTTATAAGAATGGAAAATGAGTTGGTTGCTCAGTATATTACATCGTTGACAGAATTCCAAGTGCTTCTTATTTTAAATTTTAGATAACTCCATTCTTATCGTCGGCATTCCTGCTCCGTGCCGTCAAAATTCTGACCTTTATTTATTTTTATTTACAACATGAGATATATCTAATAACGCGACAACAACAAAAAAGAAATAACTTTTATGTGAAGTTCATTTTAATTCGTTTTTGTTTAAGATTAAAAGTTATTGCTCCGCAAGAAATTTGTATTAATAATAGGCATTCTGTTTTAATTCTAGAAGACACAATTTTAAAGATAATACCATTGTTTTCTGTACAAAGAGAATAAGTGGCACTAGCCCTGGGTTAGCATAATTTTTGAAAAAATGGCCCGTTTCTTCAAAAAAATTACAGTTTATTAATTTCTCTAAAAAAGGACAACTTTTAATAGAGAATTAAAATTATTAAACATGCATTATTCTTTAAACGATTACTATCAAGTTGTAGGAAATCCTTTTCTTAACAAGATCAAAAAATTGGTTGTAATATAAAGCCGTAATTATTAAAATACCAAAATAATTTCGGGTATAAAAATGATTGAAAAATATGACTATAATATCCCATCTCAAGAGGAATGGGCGATGTTGCTTTCCTCGTCTACCTAGCATTGAAATTTGGCCAGATACGGATGAAGCATAGTAAGCAATAGTACTTTGCAATTTTTATATTACTTACAAATGCTTTTTATTCGTAACTTATGCTATAAGTTCAAGAGAATGAAATTCAAAATTGTTTCGGTCTGTACTGGTTGAAGTTCAAAAAGATCTTCTAAGAACCGATTACACCGTTATGTTAAATGAAGTTTAAATTACTAAGCAAACATTAAAATGACATTGTTAATGTAAAATTATCATTTTAAACTTGGTTTATTTCTTATTATTTCTTAACAACTAGCAGGCTTTGATTGATCCGCATTTTATGATGCTGTCGTTGAATGACATAATCATATTTTGTTGTTACCAACTTTGAGATATTTCACACGATATAAAAAATTACAAAGGCATGAGTCGAGTTCACGCATGACGTATAGTGGTATGAAAGATTGCTGATTGGCCATGATCTGATTAAAGTTTATTTTCACGCGTTGTTTTCGATCAGCCACGCCTTCCATCACAATACTTTGCCGTCACGTACTATCAATAGGCGTAATATCATACCTTTTTTATATAGTACCATTGATATATTACACGTTTTCTCTTTTTGACTTCGTCGATCATATAGACAGACTGGGATAAGGTATAAGAATTCTTCTTAGTTAATCTCACAAATTTTTCCAAGGTTATGAGTTTTTGCTTTTAAAATAACTAAATATTATGGAAGGACAAACAAATGCCAAAAGTGGCGTGATATTTTATGAACCCTTTACATCGGATATTTTTAATTTTTAGATATGATATCAGAAATAATTAAATAATATAATACTACAAATAAATTAGTCACAAAAGTACCTGCAAATAAATATAGGTATTAAAGTGTTTTAGTAGTACCTAGATTAAATTGAAAAATAATAAAGACAATACTTTTAGAGTAAAAACACTAAAAATGTTTATCAATTATTCTCGTCCTTAAATATCGGTTTTTGTAGATACATTTTAAAGCAATGGGCATAGTAACTATACTATTAGTGAACTACCTTTAATTATCTATTTTTTATTTTTAAATTGCTTCTAAAATATAATCAGATTCTCTTAATGACATTCCCCGCTCAATACTTGGACCTATCAATTCTGGCAGCAAATATATAGATAAAAATTTTTTAGCTTCTCCTTCATATTTTTACACCAATAATCTTCTGAGTATTAAACTATTTACTGAACAACCAAATTGTACTGCATAATTATTTAGGTCCATTAGTTGTTGCATGAAGAACTGAATATCAATAATATGATGGTTTTCTACATTTATTTTATCAATTTAATTTTTCAAAAGATCTTTTTTTGACTAAAATTTGATCTGTTTTCATATTCAAGATTACCTGCTTATTATCGTCTGCCTGAAAATAATAATCCTTATCTGGCAGCGTAAAAGGTTTCTTCTTTTTGACCACTGAGTGGTACCACAAAATGGAAATCGGGAAGTTGTAAAATATATGATAATTATATTATTAAATAAAAAAACATCGTAAAAAAATTATAGATAAATTAAAAAAAAAAAATACCACCTAACCTGTGCGGCTTTGGGTCCTCGCGGGTTAATCATCTTTAGAAATTCCGTGGTACAACTAGACAGTATGATTATAGCTACTTGATATCCCGTAGTAAAACTTGTTCCCGATAAGAAAAGGTTCGAGAGTTATGTGTTTCGACTTATCCATAAAATATATATTATTACGATTCTTCTTAAATTTTTTATTATTTTACCAATGATAATATGCCTTTTATAATTTTATAAAACAATTATTCTTCTGCTTGACTTTTTACAATAAAGAAGTTTGATTTATAATTTCACATTCATCCTTGCAGAATAATGGATAATAAAAATCAAATCTTTACCTGACAATTATGGCACAAGCACACGAGATATTTAAAAATACATAAAGCACCACTGTTTAAGATAATGTAAATAAACAAATAAGCACAAACCATGAATATTTCTTTTGAAATTCCAATTTAGGCCAGTCCCATCATACAAATTCTATAGTTCATTATTGTGGTTTTATTGCTTAGTTACCAACTAAATAATAGTGTACTTTATGCTCATGAGGGCATAAAGTGGGTTTTATGACCCGCGTGGGCATAAAGACAAAAAAAGATTTTGAATAATTTCTTAATAACTTTTATCTATAAAATTACAAAATATGAGTTTAAATTATTACATTAAATAGTCCAAGATACATTAAAATGGCCATTTTTAAAGGATCAGGTTATAGTTTTTCTCATTATTTATATTATAGATGCAATAACGAACTAGTATGGCATAAAAAACCCTACAAATAAAACCATGCGTTCGTCATAAGCTTAAATACTTACATTACAGTGTGAAATAAAGTATAGTAACACAATATGAATATTGTTCTATGAATATTATTGTCCTTCATATATGAATATTTTGATTGGCTTAAAAAAATGGAATAAGACCATTTAAAACTTAAGGCTTTGTTGCTCATAAGTTGAATCATTTTTACTAGTTATACTTAGAATTTTCTAAAAAAAAAGGAAAAAGGTAAGAAATTACATTTTTGTCACATTTTGGGTCATTAAACCTGGTTTACCTCTATCCAAATAATAATATATTAAAAAATTACAATACCTAATAATAATGAGTATAATTAACGTTCACATCGCTAAAAAATATTAAAATTTGATTGCAATTAATTGTTAAAAAATATTAACAAACCTATAGAAAAAAATATACTTAATTTTAAAATTCGTCATTATAAAGCTCTAACAGATTGTATTATGGTTTTTCAATTAATATATTTTTTATAAGTGGTGTTTCTAAATAAAGATAGAGATTAATTGATTTTAAAGCATCCGGTAGATGATTAAGATTTTAGGACTTTCGTATATTATTGAATTCTTAATCACATATGAATATGGAATCGGAAGTAATAAGTAAGTTATTATTTTGTCTAATGTTGTAAGGTCTCAACTCGGTAGTCTATTAGTGAAAAGTACACATTTCTTGCTGACAAACTTCCCAGCTCTTTAGCAATAACCTTAACTGCAAAGCACCCGGATGCTAGTTTTTTTGTTTAAGTTTGCAACGTGTTCATCAAACTTTAGATTATCAATGTAGAGGCCTAAAAAACTGGAGCAGGGTGTATTTAGAACAGTTCGCCAAGACGAAGTTGATTATACGCAAATTTAAAAGTTATCACGTTTGTTTTGTTTGTATTAAAACTTAAAAAATTGGAATCACACCAGTCTTTGACTAAGTGTAGATCATGTAACACAGCATGTTTTAGAGTATCTGTTTTCCTTCCATGACAGAAGAGAAATTTTCGGGAGATGTTAATCTTACTTAAATCATTGATATAGATTAGGAAAAGACTTGGTCTCAAAATTGATCCCCGTGGGACGTCGTGTTTAATATCCGAACTTTTAAAAAATCTATCAGATAGGTACCTCTATTATCGGATAAATATCTTTGAAACCGTGCAATGTTGCCTTTCGTAAACCTTAAAAATATAGTTTTTTAAAAGTTTTTCATATCTGATACAATTAAAAGCCTTTGAAAAATCACAAAAGACTGATGCTAACACTTCATCCTGATTTAAGGCCGCCATTTCAGTGTATTTTACGTGGTCAAAACAGATGTTTACAATTATTTACAGAATTTGTCTTTCACTGAATGGATTTTAGTGAAACTTTGGCAGCTTATAATAACATGTTTAATGATTGCAATTATACATTTTCATTTGTCCTGCTAATGATTAAATACTATTAAAAAATATAAAAAATGATAGTCACAGATGCAGTTCAAACAACTTTACAGCATTCTACATATTTTTTGAACATTCTTGCCAAAATTTAATAATCAATGTTGCGTAATTTTTAAACTGTGCACAAATTACGATTTCATGTGAAATTGAAAATTTTGCTCCGTCTATATTGAATTTTAATTCACGTCCTAAGTTATAGGTGTCCGATGAACCAAAAGTAGCGAAAGTTTCGACGCCGTGTTGCCATATCTTAAAATTGTCTTGAATTTACAGGAAAATATATTATTATGCATATTTACAATTTACAGAAATATAAATTATATATACAGGGAGACTCGTTTTTTACCGTTTTCTTAATAATATTTTTTGTGCGTTGTTTAAAATCAAATACTAAATTAAATAAAATTTAAAATAAATGCCTTTATACGAGGGAAATCAAAAATGTTCTCAAGAGTAAAGTGCCCTTATTTACACTTTGCTAATTAAATACTCATATAAAGTCACAAAATACTCATTTATAACACGTATGACAAGATTTGTGAAAAAATTGGTTAAATATGTAATTTTTTTAATGTATGCTGAGTTTTTTCTGTAAATAAAGTTTAAATTCTACAAAATGGGCTTCGGTTATTTATGCATTTAACATATAACACAAACATATAACATATATGTATCATTTACATATCGTATTACATAACAAAGTAACTTACATGTTACATAATAACTCACATTGATAACCAAAACCAAAAATGTATTATTTATTCCATTATTTGGAAATTGAGGTAAATATACCTACCTATTTATAATATATTATGCAGATTCAGTGCCATTAACAGATTCTTACGATTAGTATGTTCCAAGTAGGTATCTGCGACTCTAATTAGACAGCTAAATATTTAATTCTCCATAAACGAGAAAAACCTTGCTATAAAATTGGTAGATTGCGTAGTTGACAGATCTTTTCTACCATACCAACTTAACTGAGAACATAAAATAAAAGTACGGTTGTGTATATTATTTTGCCGAACGACTTTTGCGATATATTGAACAAAATATGGAGGTTAAAGAGCGTAGCTACATCTACGTAGGAAAGGACTAACTAAAATTCAAATTCGAATTCACAAAAATTAAGAGAACATATTCGTAGCATCTTGTGTGTTCTTCGAAACTTGAAAACGAAATTGACAAGTAGATAAAATTTGTGTTTTGTTAAGAATTCGACCATCCTATTTTTTTACAAGCCTTTCAATGATTTTAGATAATGTAGGAAGTAATGAAATTGGTCTGAAGGTTTGAAGGATCTTCCAAGCTGTCCCTTTGTGTTGTGGTAAAACAATTGCAGTTTTCAAACATACCGGAAAAGTCGCTTTAATAAACGATAGGTTAAGTGCGTTCACTAACGCTATCTGGAAAATTATAAAAAAAATTGTAGAGATTCCATCGTATCTTGCAGCATTTTTGTTTTTTATAGGTAGATTAAGGATAACTTATGATCTTAGATTATACAAACCTTAGATGGAACATAAGACACTGCGCATAATCCCATTTCGAAATTATTCACACCCACCAATCGCAGTTGAGAACATCACATGTCAAAGCGTTGTCCATCCAAATTTAATGTGTCAACGAGAATTAATTTGGTATTTTAGTGATTAAAATTTTGGAAATTAACGTTGAAAATGCCAAGATGTGTTGTAAAAAGCTTTATTTATAATAAACCTGCGAAATGTGACGGAGATAAATGAAACTTACATTTATTTCGGTGAGATATTTAATTTTTAAGGATTCTGTCGACGTCCATATTTGTTGATTTGAAAATAAACAGAATCGGACTTGGTCATTGGTACATGTTATAAGTAGCAAATAAAGGTTATTATTATAAACTGTTTATTATTTCTTGTTTCATCGGCAATCTTTTTTTAGGAAGTGAAAAGAGAAACATACAATCAAATACAAAAATATCAATTTCATTGCCAATTTATTCGTTTCAAACTTGACAACTGGTTTCAATAGTTTTCTCAAAACTATTTATTTAGTAATTCTCTATAACAGTGTTACTCAAAGTGTGAGGGCTTCGCGAAGAAAATAATCACAATAAAAAAAAAACAGTTCTATCGCCACAAAATGGAGGGACCTGGCTTGAGGACTTTTTTTTGAGAAGTAATTTTTTTTTAAGTCACTAAGAGGAAGGAGGAGATGATTTTGCTTTAGGACTTTTTTAATTTTATTTTTCATGGGTGAAATGGATTTGGGATAATTCTTGCAAGGAATCTTTTGAATAAATCAAAAATAAATTAACAACAAATGATAATCTTGTGCATTTTCAGCCTGAGTTGCCGATTAAATTATTCGTAGATGCATCAAATGTGGGAATAAGGGCCATGATATGTCATATTTTTGAAAAAAATATTGAGAAATCTATAGCTTCTGCTTCGCGTACCTTATCAAAGTCCGAACAAAAATATTCCCAAATTGAAAAAGAGGTCCTTGCAATAATTTTTGGCTTAAATAAATTTAATGAATATTTATATGGACATTTCTTTATCCTAGTTACAGATCACTTACCTCTGGTAACTATTTTTAACCCAGCTAAATGTATACTCCAATTTTCAGCCAACAGACTACGTAGATGGGCAGTAATATTGTCAAATTACAATTATCAAATTGAATATGTGAAATCGGAGCATAATATAAAACCGATTTTTTATCATGTTTACCTATTAAAAGTCAAAATGAGAGTCAAAATAAAGAAACATTTGAAATACATTTTTTAAATGATGTGTTTTATGTGTTTAGGGCTGCGTTAAATATTTCGCTTTTCAAAAAGGTACCGTCGCCAAAAAAGTTTGAGAAACACTGCTCTATAATAATATGGGATCTATCCATTTAATTTACATTCTGCATTTTTGACATATAAAGTAATATATTTTGTAATCGCAGCAAGTGTCAAAACGATCTACTTTATGCAACCAGTTGCATAAAGTAGAACATTATGTAACTGATTATGAAAAGTTGATTATGTCACCAGTTACGAAATGAAAATAAATAAAACTGCCTCTTTTTTGGTTTTTAAGTTGAAAAATCGAAAAATCGAAAAATCGAAAAATCGTGAAATCGAGAAATCGAAAAATCGAGTAATCTAAAAATCGAAAAATCCAAATATCCAAAAAACGAAAAATCGAAAAATCGAAAAAACCAAATATCGAAAAAAAGGCAATGAATAGTGACATTTCACATTTGAAAATATGACATTACATTTAACAACAAAAAGAAAACAAAAAAGAAAAGCTGTAAATTGCGTTTTATTTTTAAAATAACACCGTTATTGAAAACGGCCCAGAAATGTTGGGGGTAGAATTTTGACGTAATCCTAGGGATAAAGGGTAAAAATGTTTTTTGTCAAATTTTTCGCTGGTAATGTCAAAAATTAGATCGGCAACACTGCACATGTCCCTTATTTTTATTATTACTATTGAAAAAAAAAAAAACGTCGTAGGGCAATCAAATACAACAATTTTCTAAAATATTTGATTGGAAGTACCTACAGAAGAATTATAGTGAGTAATTTTTCAACACAATTTTATAAATAGTTAAGTCAAAATTAGAAAATGTATGTAAATACGTTACGAAATGCCATTTTGTGTAACTCGTTCATTTTTCGGGACCTCGCTCCGCTCGTTCCACAAATATTTACTCGTTACACAAAATAAGGCATTTCGTAACTGGTTACATAAATAACTATTAATTGACTTCCTAATATTTTAATTCATTGAACGGTATTTTCGGTAAATAATTAAATCATAAATAATTACCGGCATGTAAGTACCAAAACATTTTTTTCTCTTCGAAGAGTAGGCCTGTCAAATAAACTTAAAATATTATAACGAACTAAAAGGTAACCCATTTCTAATAAATTAATTATTTATTTTATTTTGGTGTGATCGTACAAAAAAATCTTGTGTGTAATTCGAGCAAAAAGTACTTTGGCTGTTTCGAACTTATTGTCTCAACAGCTATTTTGTTGCAATAATTTTATAAACTTTTATTTAGGGTCGATTTCACCGATTTGTTAAACGAAGTTTAAAATACTAAACGAAGATTAAAATTACATTTTTATATTAACAAAAACGAAGTTTAAATTACTAAATGGAGTTTAAAATGACATTTTTACAATAACAATGTCATTTTAATCTTCGTTTAATAATTTAAACTTCGTTTGAAACAACGGTGGAATCGGCCTTTAGCTAGTTATATATTGATAAGTGTTATTGCCCTCATCATACATGAATCGTGCTAACAAATAAAGTCAAAAAAACGTCTCATAATTTTTCATCTTTTAGTTACCCACCAAAATTAGGTACTACAATACAAATATTTAAGTCCGGCCCAGAACGTCTCCCTACTCCTTCCACCCAGTTTTTCGGTTTTGGCAAAATTTGCGCAGCGACAAATGCTTCCTATGTTACCTCTACCCTTTCTAACCTCTTTGCTTATGATAAATTTTAAATACTATTAAATTGTTTTTTTTTGCGAAATAAAATGCACACAAAAATTTGCATGGTAATTAATTAATTAATTTTTAAAATCTGGAACTGTACTTGTTCTTCGTTCAAATATCTGAATTATTAATGCACGACCTACATAAAGTGTGCTTCGACTGAACCTTTGTAATCCTCGATCTCGTCTCTTCTCTAATGTTTCTTGTATCAGGTTAGCGAGTTATCGAAGTACAGGATTTTAATTTGGGCCTTTATTCCTCAACTCTTTACATATTCCTTCCACTTTTAACAGGAAAACAGAGTGACGGAGTGAGTAACGCAATCTCCAGCTTGTAATCTGAAGGTTGCTAATGAGGCTGTTGTTCGTGTAATTAAAGCGTGTGCTTCTCCGTTTTGTTTATATAACAAAGTTGTGAGATCTAAACTACATTTATGCTTTTCTTTTGTCCTATCCGGTTTCTTCTATTCACCTGCCATTTTATCGCGTTGTGTTATACGGTTATTCGTTCGTTCTGTTGAAGTTTTGTGACTTATTAAAGGGAAACGTGTTTTTGGAAGGTTACGGATTAAGAAGAACAACTAAGGAAAAGCGTCGTTTCCACCAAAATATGGTGTCATTTCAATTTCAACGCTTCTGGCACATAGATTGGGATCTAAAATTGAGATCGCAGCGCCGTCTGTACTTGACATTTAAACTAAATTTTGTGGCTTGTTATTGTTTACATTTTCGAGTTTGTAAACAGCCCATAAAAAGTATTTAGTTTATATTGTGCTATTTTATGGAAAATATATTGTTGTTGTTAATTTTTAGTGATTAGACACTTTTATTTCAATAGTTTTTAGGTTAAAGTAAGATATATTTTTATTTGGTAAGTAACCCACTATTAATTTTGTTTTTGAGTTACTTTTATTCATTTATGTTAATTTAAGGTATTTATGTTATCTTTTAATAAAATATAAATATATTTATTCTAGTTTTAGTGAGATGTCTGAAATAAGGCTAAGTTTCATAGAACTTATCAAGTATATTGGTGGAGGTGAAAATTCTAGGCTATTTTAAATGCAGGCAATATAGTTTTTATGTGGAAAGAATGAATTTAGTAATAAACATATATCTGGTTATGCAGTTGTTCTCCAAACTAGTGTAATGAATTCAGATCCCCATATTGTTTTAGGCCAGTTCTCATTCACAGGATGTAGAAATTGGTAAATGGCTATGTTCGTTTTAAGCTAGAAACAGTAGACAGTGCAAACATATTTCAGGAGTCTTAATAAAGTGATCTACGTGTATACTGTTTCAAATAATAAAAGAACTATCAAGCTAATTTGAATGAATACCTTATGATTTTGTCTACACCCACATGTATATTATTTATTCTACACACAGACTAAAGACCGAAAAGGTAGGCCATTGAACGAATATATTTATCCATTCTATGAAGAACAATTTTGTCAAACCAATTTTCAATATATTTTTTACTTATTGAGATTAAATATAATTCGATGGCTAAGAACACAAATATTGTATGCCCAAAAATGTTGTTTTGAGTAAAATCGATTTGAAAGTTGGAGGTGACTATGGCGAGCTGTATAATTTTTATTAGCATTACTTTACTGAATGGTGAACCTATGTTTGGAAACCATAAGGATTTCATCATGAAGAATATAGAATCCTATCTATCCCATTTTCAACAAAAATGGACATACAATATTTGTGTTCTTAACCATCGTACAAATGAGTGATTATTGTGAAGAATTGATAAATAGTAGCACTTCACAAGATGATCTTTTATATTTTCAAATTTGGGATGCGCAAGATGTATCGATATTTAAAAAACATCGATTTTTCGGTTTCGATTATCGTTGACAGCGATGTTTTTTTATCCGATTATTTTAGTTAACATCGAGTTTTTTTATGCGATGTTATTTGTTAACATCGATTTTTCAATTAACATCAATGATTTTCGTTTCAATGTTTTTTGGTTTTTTGTTAAGCGTCAATTGATGGTTTTTTTTTTTTTTTTTTTTTTTTTTTAATTTGGTGTCATCGGCGTCGACTACTACGGCCATTAGCCTCGTGTTCTGTGTAGGCTTTGTTACTGTTTCCCAGCGCCACTTTAGGAACAGCACTGTTAATTAGAACCCAACAGTGAATGGTCGAGTGGGGAAATTGATGGTTTGAATTCTTTTTTGTTAAGCGTTATTCTTTTTTTTGCTCTTCAATGAACGTTTTTATATTATGTTCTGATATACTATCCAAAATTATATAAGAGTTAATAAATGTATCTGTTGTAATTGAAAGAATAAAAGGGTTATGAAGATGCTAAAAAAGACATTAACGATTGATTATGGATTATTAAAAACGTTAGATTCATATGTCAATCTTCCTAGTATTCTTGATTTGCTACGTTTTATATTTACGTAAGACCAGAATTTTACTGGATCTTTATGGATCACATCTTCAGTGCTCTGAACATCTGCATCATATGAAACTTTAATTTCTTGCTTTATTGGACTTCTTAAGAGAGGAAAACGATTTTAATATGAATGTATGTTGTAGTTTTTGTAATTCTTGTTAGATAGAACTTTTGCTTTAATATTATTTATAATCTCTTTTTTAAACCAAGGTAGATATTTCCGCGAATGGGGTTTAAATACAGAAGTATATTTGTAAATAATACCGTTAGTAACTTCCTATAAGTTGGAGCATGCAACGTTATCTAACGGATGTGTATACAAGACTGTTATGTATGTTACTGAGGGTGTAGATGTAATTCTTAATATTAATAGTTAATAAAAGGCACCATATCTCTAGTAGGTATTAGGTTTTATTGTTGACCGCTTCATATGTTTATGTTACAATAATTCACATTCATACTACCACCACCTGAAGGACACTGCATGTCGTCGGTGTACAGGTAAAGCGCGGTTGCCACGCTGACAAAGACCATTCCATATTCAAGAGTTGATTGTAAATTGCTGAGGAATCTATGCTCCGATCAATATATTTAACAATGCTCTTTTCTTCTGTTTTATCATTTTCGCTCCAAACTTCTAAATGTAGCCAATACATTGTTAAATATTTAAATTTTGCCTCCATTCCTTTCTTGTCTGTCAAGCAATTGCCTATATGCCTTTTATGCAATGACGCTATGACAGCATTTAGGCTGGAGGATCATTTGAGAAGATGTCACTCTGATAAAATAGGTAAACATTTGAAATACTTACAATCCCTAAAAAAAAAAGTTCAGAAGAGACCCACAATGGACAAAATGTTCGCTTGAACGTCACAAAGGGATGATGATGGTTTGTGAGCGTTCTACAATACCTCGCTTCTTGTAGCGAAATCCGGAAAACCCCATAATATCAGTGAAAAGTTATTATTGCCAACCGTGAATATTATTAAGTAAAATAGAATTAGAGGGGTGAAATAATTGTCAGATGAGAAAAACGTAAGATTTTATATTTTTTTTGAGTTTTACGTAATAGTGATTTTGTTAAAAAAAAAAAAAAAATGAAGACAAAATGTAACATGACAATTTTATTACGAAGATAACATACAAAGACACAGAAACTGAATGGAAGAAACTCCATCAGGGAAAAACAGTAGGTAGAAACAGAGTGGAGACGACTATGTATCTAGGAGAAGATGTGCAGAAACAAGTAATTTATCAATAAAGAGACAGACGGGATTAGGGCAGGCAGAAGAGAAGAAATAAGAAAAATAAACTTGGAAACTTAAGATTTTTTTGTTGAGGAATTCGAACTCATCCCATATGAGATTGCATTTTATTGGAAATTATATAAACTTGAAAGAGGTCTCTATTACAATTATTACATTTTTCAAACGTACGTTACCTTCAAACTATCATCAATATGAGAGAATTATATAATTAATAATAATAATAATAATAATAATAATAATAATAATTTATTTGCAGTATTACAGGTAAATTTGCATTAAATACATAAATTTTATCGAACAAAATAGTATAATACTACAAAAAGGGAATAGCAGACAGCATAGCTGATATTAATTGCTATCCCTAATAAAGAAAAGAAAAATATTAAAATAATAAAATACAACGAATAAAGTGTGGCACAATCGAGACAAAAATATAAATACACATTTTATAAATGTAATATTACATTTTATTATAATATCTAATGGTTGTTTTGACTAGATATTTTCTGACATCAAGAGATGTTTATACTTTTGCTTAAACATATTTGTCGAAAGATGTTTGAGTTTAGGAGGA
This sequence comes from Psylliodes chrysocephalus, assembly GCA_927349885.1. Taxonomy (NCBI): domain Eukaryota; kingdom Metazoa; phylum Arthropoda; class Insecta; order Coleoptera; family Chrysomelidae; genus Psylliodes; species Psylliodes chrysocephalus. Next base: position 11,842,273 of record OV651825.1, read on the forward strand.
ACCAGGTTATATAGTTTAAATATCATATAAGAGAATGAACCTTGAAATTTGGAGGTACGATGGAGAGGTGGAGATATATGCCCTCTAAACCTTGTATGCACATTATGCACATCACTTCGAAATGTAATTTTATTATAGAGATAAGGAGGCGACTTTAATGAAATGATCTTATGATACAATGTTACCATGTGTAAATTCCTTCTAGTTTCCATATTTAACCAGTTAGTTTCAATTAGTTTGTGACTTATCCTTTCGTATTTTTTTATACCATATATGTAGCGAAGACAAGAATTTTGTACTCTTTGAATACGATTAATATCCACATAGTCAATACAAGGCCCGTAGACGACATCGCAGTAATTAAAATGACTGAGAACCATAGTATCACAAAGAAGTATTTTTATATTTTGATCTAAAACATGGCGAAGCGGGTAAAGCATTTTCAAATTAGCGTAAGCCCTTTTTATACAATTATTTACATGGCTTTTAAATTTTAAGTCAGTATCAAGATGAAGACCCAGATTTTTGGCAACATCTACACAAGCCACCAAGACACCATCAATACTCACAGATAAATGTTCTGCTAGTTCTTTTTTATTTTTTCCAAAGACGAGTATTTGTGTTTTTGCGGGATTGATAGTTAGCTGATGTCTGTTAGAAAAATTTACGATTTTTATTAATTCTGAGTTAATCAATTCATTAGTAAGAGCAACATTAAAATCAGACAAAGAAAACCTTATTTGCGTATCATCAGCATATATATAAACTCTGCCATTGGTAAGAGCCGAACTAATATTAGTAGAGTAAATGCAAAACAAAATTGGTCCCAAAATAGAGCCCTGTGGCACACCGCAGGCAATATTTTTAATATCAGATCTACCGGCACTTGTTTCAACAAACTGTGAACGATCGGAAAGATAGTTTTTAATAAATTTAGTTGCTTTAACCGAAAAACCAACATAGTGAAGAATACTGAACAGAAGCTGATGGTTAATTGTATCAAAGGCTTTTGTATAATCTAGAAGTATTAAAACGTTTGTATACCCTTTGTCTATATCCCTAAAGATATCATCAGTGACCTCTAATAATGCTGAAGTACAGCTGTAGCCACGTCTGAAACCAGATTGGCTGATTGGTAAAATATTGTAATTGTTGATGTGAGACTCTATCTGATATTTAATTACTTTTTCCAGAACTTTTGATAACACTGATAAGATTGAAATGGGTCGTAATTCACTAAAGCTACTAATATTGTTCTTTTTAGGCAATGGGAAAACTTTTGTGACTTTCCAAAGGGCTGGAAAAAAAGATTCCTTTATACAGGAATTAACAATATTCGTAATGAAAATTAAAATATACGGACAACACATAAGGAGCATATTAATTTGCAATCCATCAATTCCTATAGCCTGCGTTTTAATTTCGGTTAAATACTTATAGATAGTATTTTGATTAACTGTTGTAAAACTTAGCAAGTTACGGAAGTTGTCTTTAAAATTATTAGTATAGAAAAGAAGTAAATCTTGGTCAGCATCGGCACAGTTACCAGTTGCCAATAAAAAGTGATTGTTTATGTCATTAGGAACATTTAGGTTTTCAGGTAACTTGGATTTTGCAGGTTTAGAATTTATATTTAAATTCTTAAGTTTTTGCCACATAATACGGCTGTTTCTACCAAATGTATCAACGCAATATTTTAGATAACCTTTCTTTTCATTTCTAATAGCCACCGTAGTAAAATTTTTTAATTGTTTCAGCATCAAATTATTGCATTTTTATGTTTTCTCGATTTAATACCATTAAATTTTTACCTGCGCAATTCCAGAGCAGCAAAACTGCCTACGAGGCTGATTAATACCGTCGCATGTTTTAAAATAACAGGAAACTATATTGAAAAATAAAGTAACTTACAAACCCTTAAAACTTGTATTTCATTATCGTCATAGGATATTATCAGTCCGTTGCATTATGAGTAGGTATGATTTATTTTTAAATTAACATTTTTAATATAGATTAAATTCTATTTATGTGAAATTATATGCTAATTAAGTCCAACAAAGCTTTATATAAAAAAGTAGTTGCTGATATAATTTTTTTATTACCAACATGATCAAAAAGTGACTATCCCTTATTCTTACTAATTAATTTAACTATCTACATAAATTAAAATTCCGGAAGTAAATGCAGTTTTTATTTTATTAGCGTAAGGTCTAAGGTAATTACAAAGAAAGATGCCTGTCACATACTAGTTATCAAAGTGAATTTATTTCATTAGGAAGTTGTGGTAGATTAAATAAAATAGGTAACGAATACATTGATACGGAAACACCCAGAATCCAAAAATTAAGACTTTTAAAAGGGGTGGTTGGTTCTCTAAAAATTTCACAAAAACAAATTTAGAGCCAAATTAAAGTGAAAAAATAAATAAATTCTTAATTTTTTCGCTCTTCAGATCCTTTTCTTATCTCTTTGCCCCCGCACAGCTGCTTCATCTTATTTAAATAGTGCTTATCACTGTAGCTTTTCTTTGCTGATTGGCTCTCATTCAACTTTTATGTCTCCGCTTCCCCAGTCCCTTATAGTTCTCTTTCATGTTGCTTGATTTACCCATATCTTCCCATTAAATAAAATTTTATTTACCTTGTTTTTGTTTTTTTCCCTCCAACTTAACATTAATCAATTCAAACTGTACAATAATGCTAATAATCCTTATAATTATTAGCATTTAATATTCCTTTCTGAAAATCCAAAATTACCTTCTGACAATCTCTAAAATTTTATGACAGTTCAAAAAAATATTGACATCCTGATTTTTTAACATAAATTTAGATTTTTTCCAAACTTTGTCACCCCAGGATAATTAATAAATTTTGATGGCGTCATATTTTTTCGTATCAAATTCTCCAAATTCATTGTTCATTTAATATATTTTCCAAATATACTGAGAACAATGAAATTAATTTCTAAATTTAAATAAAAAAAAAAAAAATATAACTCCTTGGCAATTTATATTTTCCTCCTTTAATTATTGATTTCTCATTTTTTTTATTCATTCAAACAATAAACTATCTTATAACTTATAACATTTCTTAACTATTTTACCTTCCGTATAACTACCATCTAACATTCATACTCACATTTATCCCTAATTTATATTCTAAATATCCCCCGATTTTCTTGTTTTCTATATACTTCAATATCTTCATAATTTATAATTTTTCTAATGTCTTTTTTGTGCATATTATCTTCATTCGTCTTTCTTTTCCATCTCAAAATATCCTTTTTTTAAATATTCTTCTCATTTTATTAACCGACTTCAAAAAAGGAGGAGAGGTTATCAATTCGTAGCGATATTTTTTTTTTTATGTATGTTCAGCGATTATTCTTTAACACGGTGTCCGATTTTAATGATTCTTTTTTTGTTAGAAAGGGGCTACTTCAGGGGTGGTCCCATATGAATTTAGTTAAAATCTAATAATTGGGTCCATGAGAAAATCCTCAAACTCTTCATTTTTTTATGTATGTTTAGCGATAATGCTTTACCACCTTGTCCGATTTATATGATTCTTTTTTTGTTAGAAAGGGGCTACATCAGGGGTGGTCCCATATAAATTTGGTCAAAATCTAAAAATTGAGTCCATGAGAAAATCCTCACTCTTCATTTTTTATTTATGTTTAGCGATAATGCTTTACCACCTTGTCCCATTTTTATATGATTCTTTTTTTGTTAGTAAGGGAGTACCTCAGGGGTGATCCTATATAAATTTGGTTAAGATGTGGTGATGGCATCTACACGTTTTTGAAGTCGGTTTTTTTAAATTTTTAATTTACACTTGTACATTTTCTCATCTTCATTTTCTCGTCATACATAATTTTATTTTAAATATTATTTTATATCATTATTTTCTTTATGCCGCATTATTCATTAATATACTACATTATTTACGATTATGCCAAATTAATTCACTCTATACCATATTATTCATTATACCGCATTTACTTAGTATTATACAAATCACAAATCATATAGTCTCCTTCATTTTAATCCAAGAAATTATTCATTTCCCTTATACTGTTACAAACATTTCTTCTCTAAATTCTCTTTTTAGGCACAAAATCTTTTCTTTTGAAATCAAATTATATTCTTTCCCTTATTACATTTTCCTAACTATTATTATCGATGTTGTCTTCTTTTTCACTTTTACACACGTCCACTTATACACTTAATACAGGCCTTTTTATTTTATTCATTTTATCTATTCAATTATCATGTTCACAATTACTTTCAAACTTCCAAATTTCCGTGACCTATCTAAATTTTTCTACCATTTCAATTTCGTCCTCACTCTTTTCTTTTCTGTCGTTCTTCTAGTCTTCATTATCCTCCCCAATTATTCCTTATTTTTCACTTTCGGTTTCATTTGCCTTCTATATTTTACATTTTGTTTCACACTAACTTTATTTTTTAGAATTTTATATTTCGTTTTAGCTCTAAACATTTTTGTAACAACTTTTGAATGAATTTTACCATTGTCTCCCTCAAACTTATGGTCTTCCTTAATTGCAATAAAATATAATTATTCTTTATTCTTGTTCCTGATTTTTCGTTATCCATATCTTGAATAGTTGAATATACTTGTTGTAAATTTCTTAATCTTGTTTCTATATCCTTTATTTTTCTACTGACATCATCCCGCTTTTCCTCTTTCATTCCATTATTGACTTTTGTTCGTGTTTGGGTTAGTTTTTCTATCATTTGATGATCTATTTGCTTTCTCATATCTCCTAACCTTTTATCCAATTTCTTTTCCTCTTGTTTTTTATTTTCTATAATTCTTTGCTCCGCTTTTTTCACATTTTCCTCAACATTTTGGTCTATTACTATTATTGTATTAATTCATTTTTCTTCCAACGTGTCCATTCTTTGTGTAGCATCTCCACCTTTAGTTCTTTTTCAAAAAAATTTTACTTTTTCTGCTGCAATCTCAAATTTCTCATCTTGCAGTTTCTCTATTTCTACTATTATTACAATTTTTTCTGTTCTTAGTTATTCTGTTGTTTTTTTTTCCATCCTATTTTCTATTAGTAACTTTGACTCTTCCATTTCTTTCACCGCTACTTTCAATTTATTTTCTACCTTCTCTATTTTGCTCTTCATATCATCTTTCATGTTTTTCTCCATTTTCTCCATTTTATTTATTTTTTCTTTATCTTTTAACCTTTCTTGTTTTCTCTCTAATTTATCCTTTCTTCTATTTTTATCCATTTTTATTTTTTTTTACATATGTGCACTATTGAAAACTGTTACCCGCTTTTGCATGTTTGTCAGATTCTTCGTTTCCTTCTATTCCTTGATGAGAGGGTACCCATAGGAATCTGACATCGAAGTTATTGTTTTGTCGTTTCTGTAGTTGGATCTTAATTTGTAGTGCAATAGGGTTGTTGGTATAGATGTTTTTTAATGTATTAAGGGCACTTACAGTTTTTTGTAGGTTTGATTCAAAGCTTGTAAGATGGCAAATACAGAGCTTAAGACGGGTAATCTGTATCTTAAAGGTGGTTTATGAGAAGTGATAACAGCAGCTCCAACTCCATTTGGGATTTTAGAAGCATCAGTGTATATTTTGTGAAAGTTAGAATACACACGGAAAAAAAAATTGTAGAACAAATTTCTACAATTGTAGATTTTTTCTCTACAATAAATAGTACATATAGGGACAGGGACAATTTGTAGTAAAAATTTCCAAATATTTGTGGAGAATGTATTGTAGAGTTATTATTTATTTAGTAAAAATATCCAAATGCATCATAAGAATTGTTCTATAAATTGTTATAATTTTTGCTATTCATTGTATGAATTTATATTAAAAATGTATTGCGTTTTATGAAAATAAATACGAAAATTTTACACAATAAATAGTAAAAATTCATACAAATTGTGGTAATTTTTAATAAAATTTGTAGTAGTATTCCATAATTATTATAATTACAACCTAGAAAAAAATGTTCCTTAATAAAATATTCAATTTATTGTTTTAATATAAAAGATACAAATTCTTAATTACATTATGTAATAAATAACAGTAATAATAGCGCCCTCAGTCTCAGTTGGCTTTTCTGCACCTGAAAAATATGAAATAAAAATTAATACCAATTGAACTGTTCATACCCTTAAAACGGGGATATTTATCACCTTTACACTGATTTGGATATTAAATGACTAAGTCAGATAACTAACAAAAATGAGAAAGTAGGTATGTCACAATTAAGACAAAAAAATATTGAACTTGGCACAAAATTCGATCGTTGGCCACAACTATTTTTTTAAAATAATCTACTAAGGTTATTTAAATTAGTTATCTAAAGGTAAATTATTCAGAAACAATATTAAATGTACTTACCACCAATAGAATTTATTATTAAAATTTTCTCAAACGCATCGGTGCTTATAATATAATAATGTGTTATAGGTACTCGTATATGTACCATGCTTTGTTATGTGAACATTGGCGAACGGCTACTGCTGTCTGGCCGTTTATGATCGACGTCAGAAAACGTTGGCCAATAGCAGAATTTTGTTTTGTTCACATGACTAAGAATTTCTACAATATTGTAGAATATTTTTCAACAAAATTGAATGTTTATTATAAGAAGGTATGTAGAGTATTACTATTTTTTGTAGAGAAAATTTCTATTTTTTGTAGAGATAATTATTAATATTTGTACAAATTTTTACAGATGTTAGTAGTAGTAATTACGATAATTGTAATAAATTTCTACTTCTACAAACAATAGTAAAATATACTAAACATTGTGGACTTCTTTCCTATTGTTGTAGCATTTTATTCAACAATTCAATTGCTACAATAATTAATAGTTTTTAACTATAAATTGTAGTAAAATTTTCTACAAATTGTTAAGTATTTTTCTACAAGTCTACTACTACAACATTGTAGTAAAATTTTCTAGTCACATTTTTTTCCGTGCATAGACAGTTTTGAGGGAAAGTTTTGGTAAATTAGGGGTGTTGGTGTTTCTGATTTATTAAAAATTGTTAAACTTGTATCGATGCTCAGAGATTTGATCAGCCATGGTGGTGGTATATCAATATTTGATTGAAAAATGTCAGGGAGCTGTATATCTAGTTGTATGAGATATTGAGAAACTCTGTAATAAAAAGGATAGTCAACTCTTTTCCTCGATTCGTAGGTGTTTTGATATCTATTTGCAACTGTATTATTGTAGTTTGGATGTTGTTGATTGTTCATTATAGTACTCGCATACGATAATGTTAGATATTGTTCTGTTTTAGCAAGTGATGACTCTCCTAGTTCTGCTTGTAAGCTTTCGATGGGGGATCTTCTATAAGCTCTACAAATTATTCGTAATGCTTGATTGGCTATGCCATCTAAATATTTCAATATATGTGTTTTAGTGGAGTCGTAGGCGATGGACCCATAATCAATCTTCGATCTAATAAGGTGTCTGCAGCATTGAAGTAAAGTCTCTTAATCAGAACCCCATTCTCTATTTGCAAGGGCTTTTAATAGATTTAATCCATTCTGACAACTACCAATGAGCTCTTTAATATGTTCTTGTCAATTTAATTGCGTGTCGAAAATCATCCCCAGGAATTTTATTTTTGATGCATAATCGAGAGGGCTACCATTAAGTTTAAGAATTGGTTTCTGATCTATTTCTTTTATAGAGAACATCACACATTTCGTTTTGTCTGCAGAGAAATGGAAACCGGAGTCACTGGACCATTTTTCTAGTATATTTATGTGTGCTTGTAATATTGATTGCATTGTTGTTAGATTTTTACTTTTTTATGTACATGACCAGATCATCTGCATACAATCTAACTTTTATTGGCTTTTGTATGTTCTTGGTAATGTTGTTGATAGCTATCAAAAATAGAGTTGGACTGATCACTGATCCCTGCGGTGTTCCATGTTGTTCTGTTTTGAGGTCAGAAATAGCGCCATTTACTCTAACTTGGAAAGTTTTATTATTTAGAAAATTGTGAGTAAAGGATAATTGGTGGTTTAATTCTTTTAAAGTTAATATAGATCAGGAATCTTAACCTTTTAATAAGTTCAAAGTAATAATAATAAAATTCAGCATGTGCTTCTGCGTAAAAACTCTTTTTAAGAGTCCTTACAAAAACGTAATTTCAAATTAAAATTCTCTATTTGACATTTTGTGAGTTTTCGCTGAAATCTCACATAAATACAATGTTTAGATTAACCGGACCAGATTTTACTTTAAATCGTTGGTTGGCAACATTCCACATTCCCCTTCATGTTCTTATAACTTTAATTGCTTTTTCAAAATCTCCAGACTGCGAATATATTTTATTTTATCATCCTGAACGTAAATTTATAATAATTATGTAAAAATTGCGAAAGTCGTGCACAAAGAAGAGAAGAATGCCAAGAGGAAGGTACATGAAATTTTTATTAACGAATATTACCAGAAGTTTGGTGTCCTGGGGCCGTTTTCGCCGAGATTTCATATAGTCCTGAGACTCGGAGCAAAGTCAACTATGACTGAAAATCAAATTAATTATTGCTTGATGTTTAATTTTTAATTTTGTCTGTTTTAAAAGGAAGTTGTGTAGGACGAGAATATTGCTTTTCGCATGCTATATAACTTTAAACTTATGAAGTTTAAATGGTTTTTTGCTAGTTTTGAAAAGTTATAAGCTTTTAGTAACCAGTAAAAAGCTGTATTGGCAAAGATCATAAAATAATGTAATACATTCAGATTTTTATCATTATACTTAGTTGAAACCAATAAAATAGAGGTTGGAGGATATGAGCAAAATTATTAATATTTGTATTGTTAAATATTATAGAAACCTTTGCTTAATTATTTTATTAATATTTTTACAATATTTTTAACTACTTAGTGGGTAATTTCACGTCAAAGCGACATATGCATGTCTTCCTAATTTTTTCAAATAAATAATTATTTTATATCTTTAAAATGATATCAACTACGATAAATGAATTACTATCTTTAAGGCAAAATAAGTTTTGTTTCCAAAGAAGCAAGATAATTTTGAGAATTTTCGTTCAAACAATAAAATTTTAATTATCCTGGCATGTTGTCAAACCATTCATGTCTTAAAAACAGTCATAATGTAAAAGTTACATAAAATTACGCCATCAACATTATAATACAGTCTTATCCAAGTATTTTCCATGTACTAAGGCCTTTGAAGGCGCAAAAAATTATATTTATTTCGAAAATATAATACATATTTAAATTGTCTTCAATGTCTTACGTAATTCCCCTGTCATTTAACATTTAATGAATTATAGTCTTTAATATTTTTGGCAAGTAACATTTAACTCCAGCTAAATGGTATCTCCTAGACCAATGTAGGATAGGTTAGGATAGTATCTATATTTTCCATTATAATTTTAAAAACAGATATAAAGGCTTTCTTGGAAATCCGTAATTCCCCTGGCGTAATCCCCCTGATGATTTATACGACAGAGGAATTACGTCTTTAACAAGAGAATTACTTTCATGCAGTTATGAAAATATTTACTGCAAATATATTTTAAGTATATCAAAATATATGACAGTCTTATTGTAGATTTGTGTAACAATGGCTAGACAACCAAAAAAGAGCAATATTAGGAAAGAAAAGAATATCTAAAAGGTCTAGGTATCAGAGAATAAAAAATGATAGGCAAAAATATAGCGAACAAAAAGAAAAAGAGAGAATAAAATACATGAACAAAAAGGAGAAAAAACAAGTAAAGGCAGCAAAAGATATGACACCTAGAGAAAATCGAGTGACTAGAAAACGCTGGAGAAAACATATCAAGGCTTGAGGGAAATTGGGCCTTAAGCATTTTCTTGGCCGCCATTTCCTCACATCGGGTGTTGCTTGCTGTCCGCAACAGTTCATGAGACCTTTGACACTCTTACTAGGGCTGGTTCATTAAAATTTTTTTACTTTACTAACTGCCTTTATTTTATTATGTTCACATAGTCAATTATTACCCCACTGGGCTTTTGCCACTTGCCACCACTCCGAGCACAAATAATACTAGTGATCACTATTATTACTAATTATTCTAAATAAGGGACTGCATCCTTAATGATAATGCTGGCCAACGGGCCCACCATCCTACACGGATGATATGAGTTCAATTTTACTCTTACTTTGTGTTTCCACAAACGAATCGACTTTTTCGCACATCTGTTCACAACAAAACACCCCAAAAAAGTGCCTTGCTACATCACCAAGCGAGAGTTCGCGCGCCGGTCTCACTTCCGGCATTTCTGACCACCCAGCTGCGCAGGGGTGCGAAATGCATAGAAGCTTAGAACACTACCTTGCGTCAATCGCACTCCGCCCCCTCGACCCTAGATGGTGCTACGGGTACCGAATTACGTTTAATTGTTCTTTGGGGTCGTATCAGTTGGAACTTAAATTCAGGCTTGTAATTCAAATTCCAACAAGGCTTTTCAAGCAAGACAATCCAATCTTAAAAAAGAAACTCTTCGGTTTATGAGAGAAAACTCACCAACAACTACAGATACTGATGAGAATTCAGACGCTATGAACTTGCCAAGGTGGCTGGAAGCTCTGGTGTTTTACCTCCTCGGTACGTTCCTGGTGATTATATACTAGTAAAATTATTCGCCAAAAAAAAACCTATAAATATGTTGCAATCTGTTCAGGCGACGTAGACGAGGAAGAAGGAGGAATACAAATAACATTTATAAAATCATGTAGTAATGATGACGCAATATTTAAGGTGAATGATAATAATGTTTCTTATTTATCACTGGAACACATCATATTACATATTCCAACTATTACGCTAAAAGGAGATCGATGCTTTCATAAATTTTCAAAGCCAATTGATGTTTTAGAGCAGTAAATCGTTCTTCTTACTTTTATTAAAAAAAATCGTTTTTTCAGTTTATATTCTTGTATTTTTTAAAGAACTAAGTTAAAGAATATGAACCCAAACATGATTTACCGAATAGTGTTTTGCATGTTGTTGTAGGTACCTGAATATACTTTATATACAACCTGTTGTACCTATTATTTTTTTTATTTTTGAGTTTCTTTTTACGAATGATGTTTTATTTTAATACCTAGCTAATTTAAGACTGTACACCTATTATAGAAAGTATAATTATTATAATAATAATAATACTCTCCCTAATTTACCCCCTTACGAGTAAATTTTAACCCTAAAAGCTAAGCTTGTGCGAGGAAAGGGATGGATATTATTATTATTATTATTATTTGTCGTGGCGCTCCGGGGCGACTTAAAGATGATTGATGGTGCCATTTGACTTACAGGTGAGGAAAACCCGAAAAACCCCACCCACCTACCCACCCACTGTATCTGTTTAAAACATTGAAATACATTTTAGAGACAGTAAGATTATCAAATTGTTTATGTAAACATAAAAGTGAAGCCATAAATATTCCGTTTCCGTACCAAGGACACATGTTTTTTTTTTTAATAATCATGATCAACTGGTTTTAGAGTTATTTGAAAATATAAAAGAATATCTTGTGTAGTGCCATTATTTATCGATTCTTCATAATAATCACTTATTTGTAATTATATTTAATCTCAATAACTAAAAAAATACTGAAAATTAGTTTGACAGAATTGTCACTCATTTAAAATTTAAAAAAATAATGGTATCCTGGTGACCAAATATAAACTGTGATTGGTGAATTTCATGTCTGTACAGTGTTCTTCATAGAATGGATAAATATATTCGTTCAATGGCCTACTTTTTCGTTCTGTAGTCTGTGCGTAGAATAAATAATATACATGTGGGTGTAGAAAAAAATCATAAGGTATTCAATTGAATTAGCTTGATAGGTCTTTTATTATTTGAAACAGTATATACCTAGAACACTTTATTAAGATTCCTGAAATATGTTTACATTGTCTACTGTTCCCAGCCTAAAACGAACATTGCCATTTACCAATATCTACATCTTGTGAATGAGAAATGGCCTACAACAATATGGGGATCTAAATTCAATGCACTAGTTTGGAGAACAACTGCATACACAGATATATGTGTATCACCAAATTCATTCTTTCCACATAAAAAATCTATGGCTTGCATTTAAAATAGCCCCTTCTTCAATAACAGTTCTAGAATTTTCACCTCCACCAATATACTTCATAAGTTCTATTAAACTTGGCCTTATTTCAGACATCTCGTTAAAAGTAGAATAAATATATTAATATTTTATTAAAAGATAACGCAAATATCTTAAATCAACATAAATGAATGAAAGTATCTCAAAAACAAAATTAATAGGGTGTTATTTACAAAATAAAAATTATATTTTAGTTTAACCTAAAAACTATTGAAATAAAAGTGTCTAATCACTAAAAATTAACAACAACAATATGTTTTCCTTAAAATAGCACAATATAAACTAAATACTTTTTATGGGCTGTTTACAAACTCAAAAATGTAAACAATAACAAGCCACAACATTTACTTTAAAAATGTTAAGTACAGACGACGCGCTGCGATTTTAATTTTAGATATCAATTGCTGTTTTTTTGTAAATGTTACAACTGTCTTTTTTTACATTAATGAACAGTTTTGCACCAGTTGATCGAAATAGTTACAGCGTTTTGAGAATGCTCCAATACCTGCAAATGTTCTTTAGATCGTTTTTTAATACCATATTCCTGGACCAAATATGAGTCAATATTTGGTATTTGGTCTAGTGAAATAGTCGTTCCAAATATAACACGACCTTTGTTGTTTATAAATTTCTCGAACATTTTACAATTTGATTCTGCATAATTTTGGCATTAGTAATCATATGATTACAGCCCTCGAGCTAAAGCTCTCGGGATTTAATCAGATAATTAATGCCTAAAAAGTATGTCTTATCAAATTGATATTAAAGTATTCTCGAAATTTAGATTCAACAAAAATAGCTGACTATTATCAAGGTCTTGGTATATTACCCTTGAAAATCGTCCACTAGTACTGTCCATAGCATTAAATATTGTATCCATTCTTTTGGGTAGGTCTGGATGAGTTTTGACTCTATAACTTTTCTGTCATTTATTGTTGTTTGTCCACTTTTTAAATAGTAAATATTGTAATGATAATTATAATGATAATTAATATTAGAGCTGCCCTTTCTCTTTCTCCCAGGGGTGGATTCAATATAACTATTAGACTTTATGTTTAATTTTACTTTAATTTTGTTTTAATTTGATTGCATCTTTCCTGATTAGAAAAATTCTAAAACAACTGCCAAAGATCAAGAAATAAATACCTGTGTACTTACTACTTACTTTTCGTAAAACCCTGTATGTTCTAAATTAAATAAGCAAATTTTTCAACATAACTGTATTGTTTATTTGTAACACATTATTTTCGAAACCAAAAATATGAAAGTAGTCACAAATTAGGTTCAAAACCTTATAAATACCTACCTACTAAGAACTATAATCATTCATACCAACTAAATTTAAAAATAACCGATTCAAAAAAATAATGATGGTGATTCGTTGATATAAAATTAAATATTATTTCAAATGGAAACACAACTTTATTTCTATGACTATTATCCATAGCCCTCAGAAGGTCTAGATACCGCATCGTAAAAACATTTTGACCCCCCATATGATGGGCGCCATGATAAATAAATGTCAATAAATTTTAAGTTGGCACTACTGACAAGACAGAATCGGCGCAAGTTTAGTAATAAGCGTAAGATCGGCGTTCGACGTATATAATCGATTTTATTATCTGTTGTGTTGTTTATTTTGTTCTTCTAGTAAAGGTTTTATTTAAAACATTATTTTTTAGTTTAGTCGTTTAGTGTTTTATTTTAATAAACAACATTTGTGGTTTGGTGTTAAATTTTTACAGGATTTTCAAAATCTCTTTTTGTTTTGTACGTGAATGTAACAATGCATCTAACGGTAGAAGATACAAGGAAGGAATAACATTTCATGTGTAAGTTTTCACAAATATTTGTGTATTTACAAAATCAAATAATTTGTATGTTTTGTTGTAGCATACCAAAAAATGTTAGGAAATAATAACTGATAGCCATAGGAAGACCATTGAATCATTTTGTGACTTTAGTATAAGCCCAGAAAATTTGGGGATACTAGCTGAAACGGCAAATGTGTTATTGGCTCCTTGTTAGTGACCTATTGTACAATTTTTCCAACACAAGTTCCATGATCCTTTGAACTTGACTGCACCGTACTGATGAAGACCAAACGTGTCCACCGTTACTTCTTTTTTACTTTTTTTTATTCGGAAAATGTCCACTATTACTACCTTGATACAATAATATTAGTTCCGTTCTAAGTAGGTACATATTATAGTTTGTATGTTTTATGCTTTATTTTATTATATGTAATAAATGATAGGAAATATACTTTTATAGGAAATAAATTGATTAAAGCAATATGTAAGAATAAGTTTATCTAAGGATTAAATTGTTATAGCAATTTTTCATATCCATTGTTTATTAATTTGTTTCATTTAATTCTTTCTTATTGAGTTAGTTATTTCATATAAATATGCGATACTTGTAAAATGTAATATTTTCTTTTAAATAGGTATATATTATGTTCGTATAAAATATTGTTCAGTTAATAAAAACAGAAATATTTTGTCTTTTATTCAAAAGAAGTTTGTAAATTTTTCAAAATATATTTACCTACCCCAAAAAAAGATTAATAAAACCAGTTAGTCATATACACATTTTCTATATATTTATAGAGGTACTTTTTAAATAACTTTCAATACATTCGAAATCTGTGGTTTTATTAAACTCAATGTAACAAATAATAATAGGTATTCTCAAAAATATTTAAAAATAAAATCGAGATGGGACTCTTGTATAATTTAGTAACTATTCGCCTATGGTTAGTGCACTGCTGTATGTCCCTGGGTTTTCTACATTAGAACAATACTGCTTCTCCACTCTAGCAGTATTTTTTGCATCTCAGATTATATTTATTAAAAAACCAAGGAATTGTTTTGGGCCTATTGCTGTGCCCTTTTCCAACATTCCCAAAGTTTTTTTTTACTTTCTGCTGATTGGATCTCCGATAGCGACAACTCCATTTCTTGTTCCACTAGTTTTTTATCAAATTTTTAAAATAACTTCTATATATTTATCTTTTGCAATGACTTCGCTTACCTGCTTCATAATCTCTTCCCTATGCCCCAATTTCTCTAACAGGTGAGATCTTATACTCGCTCTATTAAATCAAATTATCATTATAGTTTATTTGAAAATGCTTGGTAGCACATTTTTTATGGCAAAGGTCTATATTTTTATATAATTTTGCTATTATTCATTTTTAAATAAACTATAGGAATAGGAGTAATCTATTAGTTTTTCTAAAAATACCTTGTTACCGATGTAAGTATATCTTTCCCTAGTTAAAAAATTCGAGTTTTTATTTTCATAATATAATATAAATAAATGACCGGTTAACAATCACATTCTTTTAAATAGTACATTTGACATTGAAGTAGGTATTTTCTCCATATTGCCAAATAGGAACAGATGGTTTACTTGTAATTTGAATTATATTACATAAATCTCACTGAATTTCTCTATAATTCTCATAGCAATATGTACACAAACCACTTATCCAATAATATATAACCATGTAAAAATAACATTTCAAGAACGAGAAATTTTATAAAACCGGTCCTGTCTGAACAGATCTAGGAAAATCAAATAGGTTTGTCAAAGTTTTGTTCTTAATTTGAAATTAGAAATTGTGCGTCTCACTCACTTATAACTAATAACAAGGTGCATATTATCGGTGTTCACGTATTACAGAACACACAAACTAAAAATCAGTGTAGCCAAAACATAAATTTACCTAACATGGCGACAAGCTTGAATGGGGTCATTTTTTTGTATTGACAGTATACGCCAAGCGGTATCTAGATTTTCTGAGGGCTATGCTATTATCAAACTATTATACCCAAATTATATAAGAAATGTCACTTCGTAATGTCACAGAAATAAAAATGTTTTATCATGGGATTTTAATTTATTTATACTAGTTACTTTAACGTTTTTATGTTATTGGTTAACGATAAAAATCAGTCTTTCCTCGCATAAAACTCAATAACTGAATATCAAAAAAAAAGTCAGTGCACATAAGAGTACTCACTCAGTTCGTGTTCGTATTCATTTTTGCTTGCACTACTACAAACGGATTCGCGTTTGCATGATCCACGTTGAATTGATGGTTCCAGCGGTCGTATTTTGCTGTAACAGTCAGTCCTGGACAATATTTCTAAAATCTTCTTGTCGCACCTACACTTGACGTTTCTTATAACAATTATCTTTACACATACCATAAATAAATTTGCTTATTTAATCAGCCTTATTTTGTTAATTTTTATACTAATTTTTCAAATTTTTCAATTCAAAAAGACCTTATTTTAGTCCCTTCAAAAATTGTCTTTCACTTTGACATCTGTCCTAATTATCTTTTTTTTATGTACTGGGTGGTGTATTCTAGTTATGCATTTAGTTCATTCTTATTATTTTAATGTTATTATATTATCATTTTTATTATTTTGGTATTGATATTATTATAATATATTTGGTATTTATTTAGAGTTTATATTTCTAACACTATACTTTGTGCATTATAACGCATTACAAAACTCCCTACGGTTTTATTGTCTTATTCAGCTTGTTAAAAATCGGGGGTGCCCAAGAGAGAACGAAGGCCGTCGACTCCGGCTGCAATCAGCAATTTTTTTTTGCTTTTACGATAAATTGTAAAAACAGTGTGGTCAATACGGACTCCCCGTGTTTTAGATTTAGCTCTTCCCCGAGGAGCCCGAACCCCCGGCATAGCTTACTTGATCATGGTCGGCACGTAACACTAAAAATTGCTCGTTCGGTTTGCCTTTGGCTCGGCGGCCATATTTTTTGTCTTTTTGCGGGCGAGCGCGAGGTGTGACTTGGTTGTGATCAGACGATAATTGAAAACCAATTATTGCGGTAAATCAATCGAAAAATGAACGAAAACTCTCGCGGGAAATGGGAAACTCGGTGATGAATTTTTTCATTGAGGTCTGATAGCTCGTAATTTAGAATAACTGAAGTAATGAATGTGGAATGAAAATGTATTAGCGTGTGTATAGTTCGAATGAGAAGCATTTAAAAGTGGATAAAAATATAAAATAATTACATTGATAGTTCTATTTTCTGAAAAGGCTTGGTTGATATTTTTCGCTATCTTTTACTATTTCTTGTTTTCGTTTGTTTAGTGTTTTATGCCTTTATCTCCTTTTTGTTTATCTTCGTCTTATCCTCTTATGTATTTGTTGTTTTGAGTAAATTCTTGGTGGATCTGTAGTATGCAGTGGCGGCTCGTGGGCACTAGCGGCAGTGTGGCACACACTGGAAAGGAATCTCAGGATTCGTTTTTCCCTTAGGAAAACAAGTTCTCCGCTTAATGAAAATTAAATATATTTCAAAACAATCAGTTGGGGCAATAACGATTTCTAAATGTGACTATAGGGAGCTAAATGTGACCACTCAAAATGCATTTAACTATGTATGTGGCTATTTAATCAAAAAATCATTACATATCCACTCTTGCGAAATTTGCGTAAATTTCTCAGAAGAATGCAATTTACTTAACAATTCTAACTTGTTAACGCATTTTAAAGCATACGACTCTGAAGAAAAGGTGTTTGGCAATTTAAAATCTCCCAGCGAAAAATTTTTCAAATTAGAAAAAATATTTATATCTCTATTTGATAGTTTTTTAACTAAGCCTGGAATTTCCAACGCATACCTTTTTGAGATGAGCACAATAGAATTTGGTCATCCTTGCCAACAATTTGCAAAAATGTACACCATTAAATTATTTATAAGACTCAGAATTTTTTATACTATTAAATATGCAAACAGAGATTTGAAATCCTCGAAAAAGTCAGACAAAACCAAAAGAAAAATTAAAATTTTATCCCATTTATAAATATTATTGATTTTTTTTCATCATACTCGTATTTTTGTCCGTAAAAAACAACTGTTTTACAATGGTACAAATATTTTTGTTTTTGTTCATACTGATTTTGTTGTGCGCTTTTAACAACGCACCCGAAGTATTGCTTCATTTTAAAGATCTTGATATTTGTATTTTTATGTAGTTATGCTTTCGTATTTTTTTTATTTAGTATTAACCCGAGGGGCAAATCACTCCCGCAATACGTGTACAAAATGTCCGCAATCCCATTGAAAATCGCCGCAGTCTCATCAAAATCAGTGACAATCGCTAAGAAATCGCCGCAGTCGTTCCGAATTCTCTTGCAGTCCCCCGAATTCTCTAGCAGTCACTGAGCAATCACTAGCAATCGTTAAAAATCGCGCGCAGTAAGGTGACATTAACCAATTAGCCATTGTTGATGTAGGGTGCTTGTATTAAGCCATCTAAACTATTTTGTGTAAAGAAATTGCAGTTTACATTTATCGAAAGGGTCCTTCCGTGCATTTTGAGGCATGAACTATTAAGTTAAATTTACATTTTGGAATTTGAAGGTTTTTTTAGGATAAATTTAGACACTAAATCTACTTGTATACAAGATTTTACAAGGTGGTCGAAAATTGTCCCTTTTCATCTAGTTTTTTTTTTAATGTATAACAAAATTGTTGGTATTTTTTGGGGGTTGGGGTGATACACGTTTTAATTAGGGTTTTAAATGTATTTTTACTTTCCTATCTGTTTACAGATAAGGAAAGTGTAGGAATCATGATTATTTTCGACCTCGAAATTTCGACGGTTTTTTATGTTTTGGGGTATCCTGAACCTGTTTTGACTATTTTCGCGATGATGTCTGTGTGTGTGTCTATATCCTCGATAACTCATGAACGGATACAAAGAAAAACACCAAATTTTAAACTTAAGTTTTATTCCGGCGTCCAATTAGCTGATTAGATTTTGGGCAGAGTCGGAACATTTGGAGGGTACTTTATAGTCATCATTTTTATATTTTATGGAATATATGTTATTTACGTTTGGAAAAGAAATTTTTTTAAATAAAAGTTACAATATTATTATCTATAATTTGTTCTATACAAAATTTGGTCCGTATTCGAGAAATTTGACAAAATGTAAAAAAAAAATATTTTTTTATAAAAATTGTTCAAATAAAAGTTGTTTGTAATATAATTCTCTATAATTTTTGCCCTATACATAATTTCTCTAAAATGGACCGTATTCGAGATATTTAAGAAAATGTGTAAATTTCGAATTTTAAAGAAAAATCAAAAACGGATAAAGTAAAAAACATTAAATTTTAAACTTAAGTTTCCATATATGATGTAGATAATGAAAAGAGCATTTTTTATGGATTGGAAGATCTTAATATAAAGGATTTTCGAAATTACTACACAAAAAGTGATTCTGATACCTCATTTTTAAACATAATTGTGAACAACAAAAAAATGAAGGTAAAAAAATCAGCTCTTTGTTGGTTATTTTCCACTGAAGACGGGCGCTTGTCAACTGACAGATTATCTCGTGTAAAAGGAACATCCTCAGCAGTACTAAATAACAAAAAAAAACAAGTCCAGAAAAAACACAGCTAAAATACCAAATAACTACAATGACAAAGATGTAACAGAAAGTGAAAAAACTACCGGTGAAAACACTTTGCTCCAGAAAAATATCAATGGCATTTTAATTAGGAACGAACAATATTACGCAATTCTTTACGAGTCGTGGTACATAGGTCGGATTATTCAAATAATTGATGAAACCACTAGTAAAATAAAATTTTTAAAATCTGAACTTGAAGAATATTTATGGCTAAAAAAAGACGACATTCAAATTGTTAAAAATAAATTAATATTTTACGGACCCATCAATTCAATTGGATCTGGTCCATTTAAACTAGAAACAAACATCAATAAAATTTGTAAACGTCTAAAAAAACACTTTTATGAAATTTTTAAATAAAAAACCTCCAATTACTTAATTACTTAACTTGTTTTATTTACCTGTACCTATTTGTTCATTTAGGCATATCAAAGATATCTAATAATGGAGGCATGTAAGTACCTACATAGAAGTTTATATTTCGGGTATCACATCAATTAAAACTGATCTTTTGAATGAATAAAAAACGTACAAAAAGTTGATTTATTGATAAATTTGTCGTACACACTTAGTTTTAAATCAATGCATTGTATTTAGCACCTATACATGCGCTATACAAAATTTAGTTTTTCTGATGAAACACCTAGCTAATGCTTTTTTTACTGGAAACCAACTGGTAAGCCATACAATATCGTAGAAATCCTTCGGAATGCGTTCAATTTTGCAATAATACTGACAATCCATACGTACGAGTAAATCGCCGCAATCAATAGGGAAATTGCCGCAATCAATAGAGAAATCATTGCAGTCAATACATAAATCACCAAAGTCACGGGAAATCTGTCGGAAGTCATGTGGAAATCACCGCAGTCATCCAGAAATCGCCGCAGTCATCTATAAATCGCCGCAGTCATCTAGAAATCGCCGCAGTCATCCAGAAATCGGCCATATGATTGCGGAAATCATATGAATTCGGCAATACATGTACATTTTTACAAAGAGTGATTTGCCCCTCGTATTAACCGCAATAACCGTTTGGGTTATGAGCGGTTTGTAGAGTACAATGTTAAACAAGATTATAAGTAAGACATTTTTTTAGAAAATAAATTGTCTTTGAAAAGTATTTTGTTAATAGATATTTCATGTTTTGAGGTAATGGAAGAAGTGTTCTTTCTACTTGGTATTTTTGGTAACAAACGTTTTACTATCATAGGTTTTTGGCACCGGTCATAAGTGTTCTTTCTTAAATATGTATTGTTGTGTGATTTATGTGTTTCCTATCCTAAATTTGCTTCTCCCAGGTGGAATATTTAGTAATGAATGCGGTATTGGTGTTATTTCTTGTCATTTTGTGTCTTTTGTACCCCATCTTGTTTGTCATTGTTGGTTTATGTGTTCTTTGATTTTGGATTTATGATCTGCGTGTGGAATTTCTGGAAACATGTTTATACTGTTACTTTTTGTTGCACCCAAATAAATTCTACATTTTTGTTCAGATCTTGATTTGTTGAAGCATCGTGTTTTGTGGATATATTTGTATAATTCCATGGAAAGCACTTAGTGAGTCAGTTACTATTGCAAAATTTTACCACATGAATAATATTGTAAATTATCAGAAAATGTAAATTTAAAATTATGGGAAATGATAATTATTAAAACAAAGATAAAATCACCTTTATTTTATAAAAAATTACTGTGACATCACATATTTTCTTAACAAGGGTTGGTTCAATCAAATTACAAATTATTAAATAATAACATAATAGAAGCACAACATTATAATATTATATTTTTCAGATGTTTATGTTGTTAATTTTAAAAATGTCAATAATATACCTATTTTTAGGGGGTGGGTGGCTTAATGGTAGAGTCTCTGCCTGAGGATCCAAGGGTCCCAGGTTCGAATCCCACCGTTGGCCGGGATTTTTTCATTTAATTTATTTATTTAAAATTAATTCTGATGCCTTGGTAAGTTTCCCCACTCGACCATTCACTGTTGGGTTCTAATTAACAGTGCTGTTTCTAAAGTGGCGGTGGGAAACACAAAGCCTACACAGAACACGAAGCGAAATAACCTTTGCAGTTGAAGCCAATGACACATAAAAAATATACCTATTGTTAACTTCAACTGTTTTAAATCCTAGTAAAATCATTTATCCAAAAGGTGACTTTCTTTTTATTTGTATTCCACAGATCTGTTGTCAATATTTGGTTTAATCCACCCTTCAAAATAACACTCTTCCAGTACAACAATTGTAAGATCGTTGAAGCGGTAATAGAGAAATATATAAGGGTGAAAAAATGAAACGAAAATCCCTTTGTATCTCACAAAGAAATGTTTATTTTTCTAAATTGCGAACGATTTGGAAGTTAACTTCACTTTATCATCTGGTACACTTAGTGGAGAAAGAGAATATATATGTGGTGGAAAAATTACTAAGTTGGATGTTGTTGGAAATTGCCAACACCGCATTTCCAACAAGAATTATAATAATAAATAGCCTGCTTAAAATAAATATTCAGTCTTTCAAAAAGTAAAAATATATAATTCATAAACTTTACAATCAAGAAACCCCAATTAATTTTTAATCTGTAGTAAGGGTAATAAACTTTATAATAAAGTAAATCCTTCGTCAGGTAAATATGCCTGTTTTGAAGATTTTTTAGAACGATTTTAACATTCAATCATACAACAGTTGAACTACATCAATGAGTAATGATAAAAAAAAGAAAAAAAGTGAGGCACGTTGTTGTATAATTTAACAGTGTATGAAGAATTAAAGGAAAGGAAGAAATTAATTTTTTTTAAAAATTAGTTCCATATTGGCAATAAGTTTTTTTATTAAATCAAGGCAGAAAAATTGGTACAAACAACCATTTGGATGAAATTATAGATTTTTCAACACTATTTTAAGTAAACCTTAAGGTATTATGTAATATTTTGAAGTCTTCTGATGATTCAAAATTATGACCAAATAGTGTGCAGCAAAAATTGATATGATGACGATATCGCACGAAGACAGTTGTACCTTATATTTTTTTTCTACGACCCACTTTTTAAAATTGTTTTAGGTTATATAACTAATTTAAAAATGATTTATGACTTTACTAAATTATAAAGAATAAAACCTTCAAACAAAACGATTTTATTTCATTTGTCTTCAATATTAGATTTGAACTCTGGATTTTTCGCATGGCAACTCATTACCTATGCTATCATCAGCTTCATTAATACACCTAACTTTTTTGTTTTAATACTCATAATTAAATTGGAAAATGATAATATATTCCCAAATAACATTGCCATACTTTTAGAAGAATTAATTTTAAGTTGATGAATATTTGAAAGTCTAACTAGTCTTTCAAGACCTTCATTAATATGATTACTGGCTTCTAAAATATCATCATGATCGAAATAAAATTTAATTTGAGGATTATCTGTATAAAAGAATAGTATACCATTCTTAATGCTATTCCCAAAGTTGGAGGTCTGTAGTGAAAATAATAAAGGCCCAAGTATTGATTCACAGGAAATCTGCTTAGTATTTGATGAACCTGCATCAGTAACTACAAATTGCTTCCTGTTATCAAGGTAGCTATTAAATAGTCTAATAATATCATTAGAGCAACCAATAAAATGTAATATTGAGAGTAAAATTGTATAATAGTATCAAATGCTTTGGAATAATCGAGTATAACAAGTGCTGCTATTTTTTTAGCATCAATGTCTCTGAAGAGATCATCAGTGACATCAAGTAGAGCTGTAGTACAACTGAAGCCAGAACGAAAACCTGACTGTCGCAGTGGAAGTATTTGATTATTTTCTAAGTGAATATTTAATTGAAATTTCATGATTTTTTTAATTACTTTGGATAACACTGGCAGGATAGAGATGGGACGCAAATCGTTCACACTCGTTACGTTTTTCTTCTTGGGCAAATTAAAGACTTTTGATAACTTCCAAGATTGCGGAAAAATGCAATCGGTGAGGCAAATATTTCTGATATGTGTAATTATTCCAGAGATATACAAAGATATGTTGTTTCTTGACCTTCTTCAATGACCTTTCTTACATATTTGTCAACCATTTCATTTTCAATTACCCCACAATGTTCTTTAACCCAGATCAAATAAATTGCCACTATTTTTTAAACTATTAATTTCTGTTATTATATTTATAATGATGTAATTTGTTTTATTGTTTTTAAGTGGCTTAATTTCTGTAGTGCACTTTGGCTATCTGAAAAAATGTTTTATCTGATATAGTAATTATATATTTCAATGCCTCCAATATTGCCAACAGCACTGCCGTATATATACTCATATTTATATTTAGTTTGAACATCTGTTTTATGTCATTTTTGGGATTGCACATGCAACTCCATCATCATTTTTAGACTCATCTTAAATATTGATTGTGCATTCAAAAAATGTTCACTGATATCAGATTGAAAAATTGGATTTCCTATGAATAATGGATAGTTTTCATAATTTCTTAAAAACTGATCTGAAGATTTTTAACTTAATTTCGAAAACCAGTAATCTTTATCTAATCTTATTTAGTCTAATCGTCTTATTTTTAATCAGAGAATCTTTAGTTATTCTGTGTCACATTCTTAATATACCGACAATTAGTTTGACAGAATAATTGTCACTTATTTATAATTTAAAAAAATGATAATAGCCGGATGACCAAAATATGAACTGTGGAGGATTTCATATTTGTGCAATATCTAATAGATATAATGGATATGAAATATATAAGTTTTTAGAGTTTGCGTAGAATAGTTAATATTCTTCTCAGTGTAAAAAAATATAAACTGGAATATATCCCATCCCATATTAAAAACAAATAAGTTACACAATTTCATCATCGTTCAAAATTTTGAAGCGGTTCTGCTAGCTGAATTTATGGAACGAAATAGTTCATATTCTAGGGAATATTATAGTCATTAATAAGTAAAATAAATTGACGGATTTCGTCAAAGAGAATCGCCAACGAAAGCTGTCGCGGGAATGAGATTATTACATGAGAATGTATTAGTACACACTTTGGTTGCTGCAAAATTTGCTGTTAAGCAATGTATACGTACTTTACAGGAATTAAATCATTTAGAGTACAGTCTTGGCTTAGCCCATTTTGAGAATTTTTCAAAATATATATTAATATCTATTAATGTGAAAGTTTGTAGTATAAAATGATAAATTCATACACAGTCAAGCTTGTAGATTGGTATAAATAAATAATATTAATTTGGAGTGAGGGTAGCCATATGTGAGTAGTAGGGATTAAGTGTAAGGGGTTAAAGAAAAGGTCCTTTATTTCTCACAAGTCAATTTAATTGGCGACCGGTTTCGAAGCTGTCCCTTCATCATGAGGCACACCTAAATGGAATGTCAAGGAGTCAGTTGTAATAAAAAACAATTATAAAAGCATGAACGGACTTTAACATATACAAAATAACAGAAAAAACACAAAAGAAAGTTAAACAATAACCTTGACTCACCTTGACTATTTCCATAAAGGTAGCGCTACATAAAGTTTAACAAAACGAGTTAAAAAAGTCATATGTAATACAATAGTATTTTTTTAAAAAATATTTTAGGTTAGGTTAAACCGCGAGATGTCTGTTTGAATAAATTAATTAAAACACATGTAAGACAATTATTAACTAAACAACACAAAATAGTTTTAACAATCACAAACAGTTTAAACATTTTTAAGGATATAACGTCAATTAATGAAAGTAAAAAGTAAAAAAGTAAAAAGTAAAAATTATCAGACTCTCAAGACATCTATCTAGATTTTTAACGAATCAATGTAGTAAACTGTAAATTTTAAATTTAGCGGATAAATAGTGTACTAACAAAGGTGTTATTTACTGAAAGTGAGTAAAGGTGGCGGTGACAAAATTTATTGAAAGTAAAAATATTAAACTGGGAAATGAGAAAGCAAAAAATACTAACAAGAAAATTAGAACACTAAACAAGAAAATATGAAAATTCATATGTAAAAGGGAAATTTGAAGCAGATAATCAAAAGAAAAATTACTGTTACAGGAAACGGAAACTAAGTTGACAAGTACGAATGTCAAAAAAGAAAAGTCAAATTTTGTATATGTTAAAGTCCGTTCATGCTTTTATAATTGTTTTTTATTACAACTGACTCCTTGACATTCCATTTAGGTGTGCCTGATGATGAAGGGACAGCTTCGAAACCGGTCGCCAATTAAATTGACTTGTGAGAAATAAAGGACCTTTTCTTTAACCCCTTACACTTAAATAATATTAAAATAAAAATATAAAATGTTTAAAATGAAAGTTAATAAATACATAATTAGACGTTCAGTTCTGGGATGTTATATCGTTTTATTCTAATACCAGTTATGAGAAAAAATTGTTTATAGCACGGATCAGATACTCTCACTGAGATGTTTTAATAGCATGTAGTTTATTTTGTCTTCTTCTAAATGTTACATTTACTTATTCGCTCCGTGCGCGACAGCAGCGCCAATTCGTTTTGGTACTAATGGACTATTTCTGCGTATACTGGCAAATGCAATTTTTAATAAAATTCGTAATTAAAAAGTATATATGTTAGTTTTAATAAAAGTATATGGATTTGTAAAACAAGTAAAACATTAATTTATTATTATTATTATTATATATTTTTATCTCTTAAATTAAAGAAAATTATGTATATTCAATAAAAATGAATAATAAAATATAGGCAGGCAACAGTATTTACTAGAAAATGTATGAGAAGTTGCCTAAGTCTAATAAGTTAAAATGTATAAAAAAAGTATCGTTATTTATATTTTCATTTTTGTTGGAATGAAAACATAGAATGAATAATTTAAAGTGGTTTCCCATCAGTAATTCACAAAATTGCATTCCAGTCACATTTAATAATCAAAGGCAGAAATCTTGAAATCTAGTCCTTGCTGAATGAACATTTAAGAATAAAGGGATATTAAAGAACATCGTAAAATAATAATTTATTGTTTATTTAAAACCTTTCAAGCATTACTGTTATTATTACAAAAATAAAGGTAATTTTTCTTCTTATTGTACACCTATCCATTTATTTCTTTGATTTAATTTCCACTTTGCTACTAAAATTTTTTATAAAAGTTTTACTATTTTTTTTGCTAGTATTTGTACAATTTTAATACAGCAACTCCAGTTGCCTATTAATATTGTTTTTTTCATACTTTTTTGAAAAAAAGTTAAATGTTTACGTGTATTTGATATGCCAAAATTACAAAATATCGCCCTAAAATGCACTTCGCACGGAGCAAATACGAGGTATTGTAATGAAGGTAGCGGTATTATGTTAGTAGTAGAATTTACAAAATATGTACCCGTCTCGTCCACGTCATCTTTAAAATATATAAAGTACAATTCAATAAATAAATCACGAAGCCTTATGTCATCGTTTTCTTATTTTTCATCTTTTCTATGCCCTCCAACCTAACCTTCGTTCACGTAAACGCATGTCGCAACGACGATTACATCATGTACGTTTGTACTACTGCGCATTCGCAAAAATCTTGATGGTGGGGGAAATGAATTATTTGTTTAAAGTATTGAGACAATAAAAAAAATAACAAAAAATGTCTAGTCGAAAACTGATTATTTGATTTGACATGAAAAGTCCACAGAATTCTCATTAATCAATATGTACTTATTTAAATTTAATATACAGTATGTGCCCCTAGGTTGGAATCTTATGGAAAAATTTTTTATTATTAATTTTAGAAAAAAATATTATTCTTCATAAAAAGTTCTGCATTATCTAAAACCTAGAATACAGTCATCAAATATCAAATTTTTTCAGTGGTATACGAGGTATATGAGTTTTACTCAAGAGTAAAGTACCTTTATTCTTTATATAAAATTTTATATCTGATGGTTGTATTTCAGGTTTTAGACCATGCTCGATTTTTTATAAAGAATAACTTTTTCCCAATATTATTTTTTAGGAAAAAAAGTTATATTTGCATTTTTATGTTTTATAAAAATATAACTATTGTAAAATAAATGTTTTTAGGTAAAATTTTGTTTTTTTTTTAATAAACCATATAAAAGGAAATTGAAAACAAATTTATTGCTTTGCTAGCCAAAATAAGTAAAATTTTAAACATTTTAGTTTATTGTCTATCGGGCACAACAATGAACAAATTTAAATATTTTTTTAATTATAAGAAGATGGTAGGTTATTATACATTTATATTTCAAAATTTAAGGGCTGCCATAAAAAAGTTGTATTATCTATCAAATGTACAATTTCTTTATTTCAATCAGTAATTTTTTGATGATAAATCTATGGCAAATTAATGTTTATCCCACAATCTTCTAATAACCAAAAATTTATTTAAATTCGTTTATTGCTGTGCCCGCTATACAATAAACCAAATGCTTAAAATTGTCAATTTTTACGTATTTTGGTTAGCTTTTAAATATAGTATAATCGCATATCCACTATAAAACTAGTTCATAATAACTATGAGAACATTTTATAAACAGTCGTATTCTATGATATTATGACAATATAAGTGAATGATAATCCATATGAGAATAGCTTATAAAGTTTATAAGCTAGTTTTATTATCTGTACATCCGAAATTAGCCTCTAGTAAGAAATTATAATACCTGCTATAAGAATTTTTTACACATCTCATAGAGTAGTTCACTTATTTTTATGTGAACGATTGTATAATAATAATAAGACGATTTCACTGCCAATAAGTAATGCAGTGGTAACCTTTAACAAACCGTGTTGTATTATGTCTATAGTCCGTATACTAACGGTTATGGAAGGTTCTAGCAATTCTTGTTCCATATCAGCAACAGCTCGTTTGGCTGTCCCATATAGTATACAACAGTCAAATAAAGAGTACGAGAATTCTGATAATGATTAGACCGCATTTCTTTCAGTGTAATCTCCGAAAATACTGCTACTCGAATAAGCCACTTAATAAATTTGTTATCTCTCATTAAAATTTGATAAAGATTTCTTTACTGAGGCTCCATAGGAAGTAATACTTGCGGAAATGTTTATGATTATTTTAAGATTTAAGTATGTCATTTTGGATATTATTCTTGTTCATCTATGTTAAAAAAATTAATTGATTACACTTTTCTTTTGTAGATCTTTTTATGCCAAAATGTAGGTAACTCCAAATTTAAGCCAATATTAAAAAATTCAAATTTCCATTAAATCCCTCTAACCGTCGAAGCAGTTTTCCAGAGTTTTCTGTACAACTTCCGCCCCGCTCCGCTTTATACGACATATTAAAATTTCACGGATCGAAATCTTGCGAAAACGGCGCTTTTCTTAAATCCCATCTATTTCCTTCCGCCTGATTGCGCGGCTACGGTTAGAGGTAATTATTTCCTGTTTATCAAAGTGCTGTCTCAAAGGCCTAAATCGTAATTAGTTATTTTTGGAAGAGAGGGTCATCGCTGTATGCCAGTTGGAGGATCCAAAAAACAAATGAATTTTTCATTTTTATTTAATTTTTTTATTTTCATCAATAAAACAATAATAAAGAAAATTAGGCCAGTCATCAGCGATAATTTATTCACATTAATTATAAAAGTTTTCAAATTTTGTTGAAATATTTATTAAATTGAAATAATTGTAAATTTAATTTTGCTACTTTTTATGAGATGCGGAATATATTTATAATTGCAAAAGATTAAAATGTATTATAACTTTCTTTAAAAAACTGGAAAAGTGCAGCAAACTTGAAGCAAGATAGTATTTTAAAAACCAAACAAAAAAAAACGTTTAAAATTATTTTAATTTACAAAATTATTTACTTTTGGACATATTAATAATATCTCCCAGTACATGAAATACTGACTGTGACAAATATAGAAACAGTAACAAAGTGATAAATTTAGTAAGAAACAGAATACCAACTTCATTTTAAAAGATAATAAAAATGCA
This sequence comes from Psylliodes chrysocephalus, assembly GCA_927349885.1. Taxonomy (NCBI): domain Eukaryota; kingdom Metazoa; phylum Arthropoda; class Insecta; order Coleoptera; family Chrysomelidae; genus Psylliodes; species Psylliodes chrysocephalus. The sequence continues at coordinate 11,871,880 of OV651825.1, forward strand.
ATTTGATTAAATTTGATAAATTTACGTGATATTTGGTTGTATTTAAAAATGTCGCGTTCAACCTGAAGGTTTGTTTCATTTACATACGTGTCTTTTTAATTATTTAATTTAAACATTAACTACTTGTTTAGAATTTTTGGTAAATTCTTTAGATTTTTTCAATTAATAATAATGCCAATTATTACATAGTTGTAAAGGTACAACATTTTAATATGAACTATAACTTACCATTTTATTTATTTTTAATAATAATTCGATTCCATTTAATGATTTAAAAATACACATCTTTTCTTTAATAATAAACATAACCTTTAAATCACCTTTTTAAATTTTAAACATATTCAACAAGATATAACGGCAACGCAATGCCAACGTATAATAAAAAAATTAGTCAGAGAAGGTGGGTTATTTAAGTCATTGCCACTGTCCATAAAGTGTGTGTGAAGAAGAATGAATGTTTTATTATAGAATTTTAAGATTTTGATGTATAGAGTCTAGAAATAAATGTTATTTTTTGAATTCCAATTAATTTTTATTTGGTATATTTTCTGTTGACTGGTTGGCTACCCTGAAATCCCATAAGAATACATTCCACTCGTTGAAATTCATAATACGAGGACCAGAGTAAAAGTAATGAACCCAATCAGCCTAAACATTCCCTGAGATTAACTAAATTAGGAAAATAGTTACAAAATTTAAATAAATAAGAGTCTCATTGCTAACAACTAAAATTTAATCAAAATATAGAACACAGTTTTAATTACATTGCATTTAGTTAACAAATTTGAATAAAATTTAAAAATTTTATATTATATAAAATTATAATACACCACAGTACAAGAGTGGCAGCACATAACAACGAGTGGCTGTTTAAACAGGTAAGTAATACTGTCACAATATATTGTATTATTTTCAAAATTATATCAGATTTGCAACTTTTTTGAAAGTCCGTATATGATTATTTATGTAAAATAGCAGGATTCACTCGGGACTACTGAGAATGTTGTAGTGCCTCCAGAAATAAGTCTACTGGGCGAAGACCTTTCTATCAAAGTAGACCCGGGTATCTAGCTAAATGAATCTATTGTGTCTCGCTGGTCTTATTATATAACGAAAGGGTTGGACGCTAAAACTCGGGACTCACTTAGTGAAAAATGGAAAATTCCCCGAAAATTGTTCAATTTTAAATCCTCCCAAAATTAATACGGAAATAAAAGGAATGGTTTCAGCAAATGGAATTAAAAAGGATAACTATTTATGCAATATTCAGGAGAAATTAGGCAGAGGACTTAGTGCCTTGTAGAGGCTGCAAAATTTTTTTGTGAATCACACTACTTAGTTTCTAAACATAGAAAACATGAAGTATTGCCAATTTTAAATTCAACTGTAAAAAAAGTAGCCGAAGAAACAGTGCACGATTCCTTTTTATTTGGGAAAGACTTGAATGATCGCTTTAAAACTGCCCAAATGGCAGAAAAGAGTCACAAGGATATGATGGCCAAACCTACATCGATTTTCAAGAAAAATAATTTTAAGTTACCAAATAGACGAGCAGTTACCCCATCTACACAACCAACTAAGCAGTCTTTAAACGAGAAGCGCCAGTATTTCAAACCCAGAGTCCGGAACCAAACACCATACAAAAAACAAGCATGGAAAAGGACAGAAGCGTACAGGAAGAAATATTAGAGGTAACTGAAAAATTGTATGCAGGTAGAATCCAAAACTTTTATGATCAGTGGTTACGTTTAACTAACGATAAAACTATTTTAAAATGGGTTAATGGATATTCCATCCCTTTTATTAAGAAACCAAAACAGGATTGTAAATTAAGTAGGCGAAAATTTAATAACACAGAGTTTCAGAATTATGCTAATTGTATAAAGCGATTGCAATCAATTGGCGCTATTAACAAATGCAAGCCCTGTAAAAATCAATTCATTTCGTCATATTTTTTAGTACCTAAGCCAAATGGCGATTATCGATTTGTTTTAAATTTGAAGAAATTAAATACTTTTTTTTACACCCGTATTATAATAATGCACTTATATGCCCAAAATCCGTTTCATAATGATACCCATTATGATACAGATTTTTCATTACGATACAGATTTTTAATCAATAGAAACCTACAATTTTTCAATCAAGCATGCTGTTTGACGTTTGTCCTAGGTTCCTATGTAATTATTTTAGTTGTCAAAACGTATTAAATTTTTGTAGGTAGCTAAACTTCGATAATTATAATATTAAAATGTCTGATATTAGCGATATAGAAGACTCCTCCACACATATCGGAGAAAGCAGAAAATACAGTACAAAATATTTTACCGCAAAAATCTAGGGAAATACCAATACCTGAAGTAATACCATTAATTACAATTTTGTAGAATTTTTTATAGAAATACGAGTAATTACTGTTATTGTGTTCAATACCAATATAAATATAATATTTATAGGTCTTGATTATTTATCGGGTGTAGAAAAAATAGCGTATGCAACTCTCATGTAATGGTTATTAAAACACTCGCATAAACCATACGAAACTCGCCTTTGGCTCGTTTCGTATCCCGGTTAATGCTCGTGTATTAATAACCATCATTACATGATCGTTGCATAATATACTATTGTTTCATTATCTCATTTTAAAATGGAAAATTTCAAATCTGTCAAAGATATTATTACTAAGAATTCTTATATGTCTTCTGTAGATTTAAAAGATGCCTATTTCTTAGTTTCAATTAACAAAAAACATAGAAAATATCTAAGATTTGAATTTAATGATTGTATATATGAATTTACGTGTCTGCCTTTTGGTTTATGTACTGCTCCCCTTATATTTACAAAACTATGCAAACCTATTTTACAATATTTAAGATCTAAAGGTATTTTGTTAGTAATGTATTTGGATGACTCTTTAATTATTAGTGATTCTAAGGAAATATGTTATCAAAACATTAAATTAGTTATAAAAACATTACAACAATTAGGTTTCATTATTAACTACAAAAAAAACTCATGGATTTTGGAATAAATATGAGCGCAGTTGTCATATAAACTACTTAGAGCTGTTAGTTGTATTCTATGCTTTAAAGTGTTTCGCAAAAGATATGAATAACTGCAATGTTCTGCTAAGAATTGACAATACCACCGCTGTTAGCTATATTAATAAAATGGGAGGAGTAAAGTATTTAAAACTTCATAAAATTGCTAAAGAAATATGGCAATGGTGTGAAAAAAAGAGATTGTGGATTTTTGCATCATATATTTCATCAAAGGACAACATTGAGGCAGATCTAGAGTCTCGATCCTTGTCCATAGAAACAGAATATTCGTTGAATTCACATACTTCAAAAAATAATAAATTCATTGGGAAAACCAACTATAGATTTATTTGCATCAAAATCCAATGCTAAATGTAGAAACTATGTTTCTTGGAAAAAAGACCCTGACTCAATTTTTGTAGACGCTTTTACTAGAAGGTGGCCTATTTTTTACGCATTTCCTCCATTCTTATTAATTTTAAATGTACTCAATAAAATTATTATTGAAAAAGTTGAGGGTATAGTAGTTGTCCCAAATTGGCCTACTCATCCCTGGTACCCAATATTTTTAAAATTATTGATTAAAAAACTCTTGTATTTTAAACCTAACCGTACTTTAATTCTTTCACCTTTTAGAGAGAGTCACCCGCTATGGAAAAGAATTACCCTGGTTGTGAGAATCTTATCAGGGAAGCGTACCGCCGAAGAAATATTCCAGAGCCAGGAATAAACATTCTAATAGCCTCTTTAAGTAATAGTTCTTTAAAACAGTATAATTGTTCTTTAAAAATCTGGTGGAATTTCACAATAAGTGCGAAAGTAGACCTTCAATGCAGGATATTTTACGTTTTCTCACTGTGGAGTTTGAAAGAGGTAGTAGCTATAGTTCGCTTAGTTTGCATCGATCAGCATTAAAACTATTATATAATAAGTTTGACGATGAAGATATTATTAGTCGTTTCTTTAAAGGTATTTTTAAAATGAAACCTACGTTTCCTAGATATAGTACAATTTGGGACCCAAGTTTTGTTTTGAATTATTTATCTACTATGTTTCCTTTGGATTCACTATCGCTAGAAAAATTAACTTTGAAGTTGACTACGTTATTAGCACTTGTCTCTGCTCAAAGAATGCAGACCCTGTCAAAAATTCAAATTGTTAACATAAAAAATAATCAGAATCAGATTGAGATTAGGATCACAGATTTAATTAAAACTTCCAGGCCAAATAGATCGCAACCACTTATTATTTTGTCTTTTTTTGAGCAAAAACCAGAGTTATGTGTGGCAGGTACTCTGTTAGCTTACATTAACAAAACGGAGGCGATTAGTTAAAATACAACGTACCTTTTTATAACTCATAAAAAACCTCATCATAGAGCGTCAGTTCAAACAATTTCTAGGTGGGTAAAAACGGTTCTTAAAAAGAGTGGAATAGATACCACTCAGTTTACTGGTCAGAGTACCCGCCACGCTTCAACCTCAGCTGCATACAAAGCAGGGGCGAATATTGAAACTATTCGAAACGCTGGAGATTGGTCCGCAAAGTCAAATGTTTTTGCAAAATTTTATAATAAACCAATTTTGATTAGAGATAATTTCGCAGAGACCATTCTAAGTATTAGATAGGTATTTGTTAAATTGCAATGGTAAATGATAAAAGTTTTTTTTTTATAATTGTAATTACATTATTTGATTGTACTTTTATCAATAAGAATTATTTTATTTAATTTTTTTTATTAATTACATTATATAAATATTTCATGTATTAAAATTATTAAATAAATTCCTTATAACAAGGTCTTAATTTTTGTATTTTTATTGTTTGTAAGTATGTAGCGTAGATCGCGTTTACTATAAACATCTACATGGTGGTCTATAAGGAAGTGGTTCCAAAATATAATCATAGATTAAACGACTTACCTGTAAGGAAGTTCGATTTTGATTATATGAGGAACTACTTCCGCATAGACCAACCCTCCCATCATTGCATTATAGGTGACATATTTTTAGTGTTTTATGTCTAATAATATACCCACCCTATTTATAACGCGATCTAGGAACTAAAAACCATAATGATTATGGTTGGTGGGTGTAAGGGCGACGAGAGCCATGTGTTTTGTCTTGACTGTTGAATAGTGATCGTTCCGTGCCAGAGGCGTAACTACATGGTGGTCTATGCGGAAGTGGTTCCTCATATAATCAAGATCGAATTCGTGTAATCTATGATTATTCTCACATGAATTAATATGAGTTAATTGTGAGGTTTTTCTTTAATTAAAGTAGGTATGTGATACATAAGAAAATCCACATTTGAAAAACAAAGGATTAAAAGGATTGAACAACTTGATGATGATGATGTGTCTTATTTTAAATTTCTTGCACAGATACCCTAAGAATATATGTTACTAGACCGAATTAACGAATGTCTTAGTCATGCTGTTGTTCTACTGGCCTATAAAAGCACGAACGTCTGTTTCGCGTATCTCTTTGAGAACCTGCGGGAGATGTTTGACCGGCCGACGTTTCTACATAAATTTCAGCTCATGAAGATCCATTGTGGTCCTTGATAAAGGCCTGATGAATAATTTTGATTCGTTTCGAAATCATGCGGGTAAGTGGATGCCTATTATATATTCGGCTTGCCCGAGGACTACTCGGCAAGCGGAAAATTTTAATATACAATAACGGAAATTGTTTGAGAGCTAAAAGGTCGTTTAGGCTAGTTGAATACGTATGAAAGTTTTTATGATACGTTTTGAGTAAACATATCTAACGTAATTAAAAATAAAAAATAGTTAAGAAATACTTAGAGATTTTCAATTTTAGATAATGTTTATCTAAGATTTTGATGCAAAATTGATAAACAACTTTATATCAAAAATATCCAGGTTTTGATATAAAAAGTTTACATTGTTTTACTGAGTTTAAGAAATAATCTCTATTTGTTAATTAAGAAATTAAATAAATTTAGAAGGATTTTATATAGATTTAGGTTTATAAAGTCTTAAACACTTAAAAGCATTTCTTATTTGTCGAAAACCATCTTTGGTATACGCTTACAGCTTGAGGAGGCACTTAAAAACGCACATATGTCCGCTTGAGTTACTTCAACGTAGATCTTTAAAATTAATTTTTGAAAAATTAAAACAGATTTCCATCCCAATAAATTCATGCTGAAACAAACATTTTGAATTTAAGAGAACTCGTTTCTTTTGCGTCTTGTTATAAACAACATACCGATAAATACAGTGCCCAACTTCCACCACATGCCTGAAATACTCAACAAAGGCATTATTTTGAGTGTTTTTATACTTCTTGCCGAGTAGATTGACGATTTTCTTTTTTTCCATTATCGCATCTTTTTTAAAACGTGATTGGCATTTGTACTTCTCTGATTTTGGCTCACTTATCGGTAACTACCATTGTTCTTCGTATTGCAAATTCTTTAGCAGACGTGGCCAGTCCTTTTCCAATCAAATTTCCTCGACCAATACCACTATTCCTTCCTGTACAGCTACCGGTAAGGTTTTTCGAACTGTAATTATAGCACCTAATAGTCTTCATTTGCTTGTCAATAAAGATTTTTTCATGTTAAACAATGGATCGAATTTAGTTTCCTCTTCCTATTCATTTACAGTCCTTAGTTCACCGTATCTACCACAAGTTATAATCATCTATACTAGACAGCCAAATATTCAATCATATATTCTGGAGCTGATATGCAAATCGTACCAACTTGGCAATATCTAATTCGTTTTCACGAAGGCTCTCGTTTTGTTTCTCTTTGCGTTTCTTTTAACTGTAATTGGTGATTGTAACCATATCGCATGTTTAGTCTCTTTCTAAGTTGTTCAAAGTCATTTGTTTCTTTCACAGGTTCTCGAAGGGCCATGGTCAGATGTATTGCCTTTTCTATTTCAGACCATTCAAAAGTTGGAACTTTAACACTACATTTAGTCAAACGAAATAAAAATACTCAAAATCAAGTATCATACAAAATTGTTTTTCGTTAATCAAAATAAATGGAGGCTATCTTGCCTAAATGTATAATTTATTTTAAAAATCACCGACTTGTGTGTTGTGTATCACTGTTATGGACTTGAGTGAATATGTCGAACCATCCAACATGGTTATTGCCCATACACTGTCCTTTGGGCCACCCAGAGTATTGGATCTCTCCCATTTTCTCTCCTCTTTGATCTGTCGTATTCTTGTGGCTTAATATTATGGTTACAGGTACTATTGTCACATAGCTTTTTCTTCTACACCATCAGAAGCATTTCTCCTTCTTTTTATCTTTTCGTTTGGATATAAGTTCCATGGCGGACGATAACAACCTACACACGGACTTTTATTCAAAAGGGAACAATAGACTATGTTGCCTGTGACACATAACAGAAAATTTCCGACATCCCCTTCTCGTTTTGGCCTTATTTCATCTTCTTCCGCCGCCTCTGAGTGATTCAAATACTGGGATACGTTTGTTTATTTTAAAAATAGTTCATTTATTTAAAACAGTTTATTATTTATAATTTATTTACAGTTCTAATTAATTTATTTTTGCTTAACCACTATTTATATTTCACATTTATAATCTAATTTATTTAACAATTCTTTATTTTAAAACAGGGAAAAGAATTCATTTATATACAAAGATTTAAGAGCCTAAAAAAATCCAATCCTGACTCGAAGAATCTTGATGCATCTGCGAAATCCTTTCTACACGCGCCGTTCTGCATACAAAGAACATTCCAGTCGATTCTCGATCGGCCAGCGTTAGCGGTAACGGCAGCGATGATGGTAAACAAAGAACAGGGTCGGACTGGTTGCATGATTATATTTACATTATAGTCACCTCCGTTTTTTTTTTGTTTGAAATATTTTAATAAGATAGACCTAGTTTTATACCACACATTAAACACGGCCGATACTTAAGACTAGACAACACAAGTATTTATATTATTTGCAGTTTATGTCAATATGTTTTGATGTTTCGGGACCTTACGTCTCTTATATGTTTAATCCCAAGGTATGTTAAGAACTTCTGTTAATGAATAGATAAACCATTGTCGTATTCATTATTTTGGGCCTGATGATGGCCCTTGGACCGAAACTAGTAAAAAAACCTTAATTTATTATGATTAAAAAAAATAATATGTAGTACTTAATTTTGAGTAATTTTCTTTTATGAGAATTGCTCGATTCGGGCAGTTGAATACCTTTTACGATTTACATTTAGTTGATACAAATTTTTTTTTGGAATTTAAACAATCTTATGAGCAGAGCGAAAAAAATTATATGAATTCCTTAACAGTTTAGATTTCAAATTCAATGCAAGTTTGTGAGCTTTTAGAATAAAAGTAAAAGGACAGAAAGCTTAGAAAAGGATAAATTAACTAAACTAAATGTGTCATGATGTAATTGTTGTTTTGGCAAACTGGCGAGAGCCACAGAATGCCGAAACCAGGGTCGGACTAAGATACGCATTTTATTAGAAATTATCAAAAAATTTAATTTTGTTTTTGTACAGTGTACAGAGTGATTACTAAAAATTTAAAAGATAATAAAGCAGTAGGTTGTGACGATATCAAAGCTGGAAGAATAAAACTATTAGTTCCTTCTATATTGGATTCACTAACAAATATGTTTTAAACAAGTGTATTGAACTGGGCTGCTTTCCTTTAATTTTCAAAACTGCAATATTCAAGAGAGGTGAAAAACGGACGTAAACAACTACATACCTGTATCGTTAGTCAGTCATGTGTCAACAATCTTTGAACTTTTAGTAAAGGGAAAAATAATCAAATTTCTAAATAAATATGATATTTTATCTCAATGAATATGAAGATAAATCAATCACATTAAATGAGGACACCATATTATCCTTGACCACAAAATTTACTGAAGCACTCGATGAAAGCAAGCCATCTTTGAGTATTTTCATTGATTTAAAACAACTTTCGACACTGTGAGTCAGCTTTTATTTTGTCAGTCTCTTGAGGATATTGGTATTAGAGGCACTTGTCTACAACTGTTCTCTAGTTACCTCACTGGAACGTCTCAAAAAGTCAAAGTGCGGGCAATGAAATCAGCAAAGATAAGGAAATAGAGTATATAGTTCCGCAAGGCTCTGTCTTAGAACCCATACTCTTTAACATCTATATAAACGGATTATTTCAGTTAAAAACCAAGGGCAAAATAATTGGGTTCATAGACGACATAGCCATCTTTTGTAAAGAGGATGATTGGCAACTATTGTTCGCAATTTGTGAAATATTTTTTGTTCTTTGGTCGAAAAGATTATTTATATCGGATTTTAACTTTATTTATCATTTTTATGTCGTGGTTGTATACATTCACTATGGTTTGAATAAAGCTTATTTATTATTATTATTATTATTATTTATTTCGTGCTGAAAAATCATAATAAAGACGAAACAGGTCCAAGAATAACGTTCTCCTTAATAAGCAAAATCAAAGGCAGAGTGTTGAAATAAATTTCTATTTCTGCTGTTTTCCTTTGGAATTAATTCAATACTCGTTGCTGTACTATCCAAAGGAGTAGTTGTTTTCCGAAGACAAATAGTCGCTCGTATTTTGTGTGACATATTACTTTGCGTTTTATTTATTTTATTTTTGAAGTTTTAATTTAAAAAAGAACTTAAAAATACACTCTTTTTTCAAAACAACAAAATGCCAAACTGCCAAATATATTTCGAGATATAGATCTATATGTGATTACGATGAAAGTTCTGGAATTACTATTATACCAGGTGCAGACAGTTAAAATTTTACATTTTTATATTTTAGTTTTTCACACTCTGTATCGCACTGAAAAGTGACTTTACTGGAGATCACATCAAGCCATTATGATAAGAAATAATCTTCGAGCATATATATTTCATAGAGCCCGCATTCAACAGCGTTTGTTTGGGTTAAGAGGGAAATGCGTAGACTATATTACCAGTGTCGCATCATTTTTACGGGGTTTGAAATTATTATAAATAATAAATTTGATACATGCCTTCAAAATTCTTTAAATTATGCACATATTTTATAAACTTCATTATTTAAGTAGGTATCTAGGAATCGTAAATTATTATTAATAATATTATTATATTTTGTTTTAATTCAAACATCAGAAAGTGTATAACGGAAAAATGAAGTTTGAAATAATAGGCAATAAAAAAGATAGAAAGCTTATATTTAAAAATCAAAAATATAAATAATTAGTAGATATATTATACAAATATTTTTGATATCTATTAACACACGTGTACGAGAATTACAATAAAAGAATTTTTTCCAATATATACTACAAATAGAAATCAAGCTAATACTTAAGTACTTAGGTACATTTGCACTGTTAGTCGTTAACAAATAAGTGAAGCTTCATTTTTATTGGAAAACTCTCTTAAGCTTTGATTATTTCTTAATGACTAGGAGTGCAAATAAAATAAGCTTAAAATGACTTTTTTATAGAAAAACTCACATTAGGCTTTACTTTTTTTTTAACGACTAGCAGTCTTCTTAATTAAAGAACATAATAAAAAATAATTATTGTCAATTTTTGTGGTTTATAAAAAATATAGGTAGTAATAGGTAAATAAAATTTATGTTGTATTAAAAAGTACTTAGTTACTTACATGTTTTCTAATTCTGCATTTTCTTTTTCTGCAATAGAGGCTTTATGGTTCAGATCATCACTGAAAAATTAAAAATTTTGAACGATTAACCCATAAGAAAAGTGCAGAGTTCTTTACCTTTTAGATTCATCTTCTGGGACCTCAGTGAATCCTGATGGCAATGCACCTGGAATTTTGAAATATTTTCTGGAGTAAGTTTCAATATGTTTCACCAAATGTGTTTTTCGGCAAGATCAACGGAAACCTACAAAAAACAAAAATTATTAATTTATCATCTTTAACATTATCATAATAAAATGACTTAAAAACAAAAAGCTTGTTTATATTGAAAAAGTATGATTAATTTTTTTTTCAGTAGTCCAAAATCTAAAACAATATTCCTCATACATAATACAAATTCTTTAAATTTAATTCACTAAATTTACCATTTATTTTAAATTCATGTTTAACGGCCTTTTACATAAAATGTTTATGTTTCTTTTAAAAAAATGGTAGAGACGCTAATGGTTACTTAATTATTTCTGTTTACAACTTACACAAACTCTCACCATTGTTAAAATTTATATTACTAAAATAATGAAATACAAAAATGACTTATAAACTACAAAATAAGCTAGAAATTAATGAAAACAACTAAAATCAAACAAAGTCCATTTGGACGATGGCTCTAGTAATATATGCTCGAAGGAAATAATAAACTAACAGAATGTTCTTTACTAAACAAATAAACGTACACACAAGGACAACCCTGTTTTTTCTAGCTTTTTCAGGGGACAAAACCATAACTCAAACGCGACGTATCCTTATAACAAATTCCCATTACCGATTCCAAAACAATCCAAATCCCTCAATAATACCGCATCGGTAAGGAGTGAGGGCTGCAATATTTCACCAATTTTTATCAAAAAAAAAAGGGTTGATATAGGTGAACAAGTCCGTACGGACCCAGGACCAACATGAAAGGATGAAGATCCTGGTAGTGTTTTTGTTATACTATCCTTTATTTTGAAATGTATATATTTTTAGACATGTAAATAAAATTCTTCTAGACTAGTCTTTATTTTTAAAAATCGGCTAAGGAGTTTTCGATAAAATTAGGGGTATCGACTAATTCCGTGAGCAGTTTTATTAAATACCTTTCCCATACTTCGATGAAAAAATTCTTTTTTTTCAAATTATATCTCAAAAGGTAAAGCTGGTGCAAGTGATTGCTTAATTACTTGTATTTTATAAATTGTGTTTTAACCTGATAAAATTGGTGATGACAATCAAGATATATTAATATATATCACTGTTTCGATTTTGGTAACAACGTTCATGATATCCAGACCTACAATTAGCAAGGAACAATGCACAAAATCTTCCTTTCCCATTCTAATTAATAACCGACAGTATTTTGAAACTATTTACAGTTCCAACAGACACGAGGATGGTACGATGCGGACGAAACTCGCACAATTAGTCCCAGTCGATAGCATGTTAATTAAGTAGAAAACTTTATTCACCTTGTCGTGGCTGAAAGCCATTGTTCTAATATGTCTTATTTGCTGATTTTATAACTTAATATTGAGTAACGTTACCGAGGATTTGCATTGTTATATTCCGAATTATGTGGATTTACGGTATTTTCGAACAATTAAAAGGAAAGACAATTGGGTTTGTTATGTATCTAACCGATGATATGAAAACACGGTAAGCACGCAATTATTACTTGCTTTTGTGTAAAACTCAACCATTCATTAAATTAGGACCAGATTTAAAATTTTGGAAGTCATATGCGCAATTTGTTATGAAATCTGTATTATTATGCAAATTCTAATATTTCTGATATTGAAATATCTAGAAATCAATACATTTTTTTTAATTTTCAACTACATCATCCTGAATCGCAAACGAGTTACATTTTACCTAAGCATATTTCGTTTAATCGTCTTATTTTTAATCAGAGAATCTTCGGTTGTCCTATTCTTAATGGGACACCTTGTGTAGTATTATTTGATTATAAAAACCTTTGTGGGGAAACACGTATATTTGAATGGTTTAACAATAGTTATTTACGAAACAAGTGCGGGAAGACTATACAGGGTGTCCCAATGAAAAGTAGCCTACTTCCAGAGCTTATAACTTTTAAAAACCTAATCGTAGAAACGTGCGTTTTTTGCTGATATGTGTTATTTTGCTATAAGTTTTGCTTCAGTGACACAGGAATGATGTATTACCTATACAGGGTGTTTTTTAAAAATCTCCTCTTTTAAATTCATCGTAACCAAATTTTATCAAATGGAACACCCTGTATATGTTTAGGTCATCTGAAAGATACACTCTTCTACTTTTCAAAAATGTATAATTTGTACATGGTATTTTACAAATATAAGCTAGGGACACTTAGAGAAGCAAAATTACACCAAAATCGTGGTACCTACTTTTGTGGTTTCCGAGATATAGAATTTGGTCGAATATTTAAACAAACGAAATCGCCTAGATGTCAAAGATTACAAATTAGGACCTACTGTATTAAAGTGCCAATGTATGTCAATCAAACTACCGTTGTTTATCAACACACTTTTCAATCAATAAGCAATCAACTATGAATTTCTCGATGAATCAACTTCCGAAACATCTGGATAAAGCAAAAGTTACGTTTATAAGTGTGTTTATTATCTGTTGATTGGCGAATGAAAACGAATTAAAAATATGGCCACATCTGGAATCGCTGCAACATTGTTACCTGAAGGAATGCCTACCGGTCCAATCAACAGCCAATAACTCGGAACTCATCAATAAAAAACAGCAGATTATAGCGTCACTTAAATGTTCATAAGCTTACAAAGAATATGCGAGTAGAAGAAGATGAAGTTGAATGAGCCAAAGATGTGTTAGCGATGGGCGATGGACGATTGCCTACCAAGGAGACTTAGTAGAAGATGTGTATGGAACATGCTTTGCAAATGATGACAAATTGGAATAAGATGTCCTTCATCGAGCCATCTTGTCACTTTTGAATGCGACATCAGTATTGTACAATGATACGGTCCATCATCGAATCCCTGAAAATGAAGTCGTCTATAACAGTATTGATACGGTGAAAGACCAACTTGGGGGGTGGACTCCTCAAATGAATACTTATGGAGCATAAATCCGGCAGATCTACCTTCACACGAATTAATGTTAAAGAAAAATTCTATGATCATGCTTATACGAAATATACGTGTAAATGAAGGTATTTGTAATGGGACACGTTTAATTGTTACCAAGTTGGAACCAAATCTCATCGTGGCCAAAATCGTCACTGGAGAACACAAAGGAAGAGTTGCCTACATTTCACGAATGACTTTAAAAACCGACAAAGGTCTGGAATTTACCATGGAACGCCATCAATTCCCTGTAAAGCCAGCTTTTGCTATGATCATCCATAAGTCACAAGGCCAAACCTTTGAATTTATCGGCATTGATCTAACGACGGACATGTTTACGCATGGCCAGGGGCCTAATTCCTGACGGCGTTCGTATGCGAGTAGAAAAATTGTATTCTTGAAAGCTTAGATAAAAGCTTGAAAGCCTGTGCCGTATGCGAGTGATCCCGCATGTGTCGCTTGGCGAATGATTTACAACGAACGGTCCTGACCATTCGACAATTTTATCTCGCATGCGGTAACTATGTGTATCCAAGCATGTCACTTGTCACTGTCACATAGATCTAATATAAAATAATTTTTATAATAATTACCAAATTTTCATTAGTCATTATGTCATTAACTTTACTTAGTTATTATTATGAGGACTAGTCTTCATAGTTATTGTATTTGAGTCATTCCATACAAAATCGTCTGAAAATAAAAAAAATTGTTGCCGATCCATTTTAGATTTTGGTGTAACTTTGAGGAACTATTCCTTAGGGTCCCAAAGAAGAAAATTTACACGAGTTTGTTTTTTATAAACACTCCTTTCCACCTATTTAAATAATCGATATTTTTAAGCCTTAGCGACTTTTCCTCTGAAAATTTTCTTTTTGAAGATAACGACATTATTAAAGCGAAATTCTGAGGGGGAAAGATAGTAGTTTAAGTGTAAGCATCGATAATTTGCTTAGTCAATACCTCTGATTAACGGCAGCGTGCTGAAAATGAGTATTTTTTGATCATTTTTTGTGAATTTCAATCGAGTCTAGCGTCTTAACTGCTTAGACTTAGCAGCTTATGTTCCTCAGAAATTAAGTGTATATATCATAGATAAAATACAGCCACAAGTCAACCTGAGCAGCCCACTCTTTGCAGAAAAAAACTTTGCTTGAAGTTTTGAAATTTTCAAAAATTGCATAATTTAGGGTATATAATGAACATGTTGACTGCCAGATAAAAATCTGAAACTCTCAGAATCTACTGTTTTTACCTTTAACTTTAAATGACCGTACCACTTGTTTTGTTATTTTTATGTTTAGTGCATGTGCTAGTCGTTTTTTACAGCAAAAATCAACTTAATTTTTTATTTCTTTCCAAAAAACTAGATGCTTCTATTTTGAAAAAAATTTCGACTTATGTATGAGATTCTTATATATCTTTATGAAAAAACATCAAGAAAAACTGAATTTATAAGATTATAAAATAAAAAAAATTGAGCTGATTTTTGCTGTAAAAAACGACTTGCACATGCACTAAACATAAAAATAACAAAACAAGTGGTACGGTCATTTAAAGTTTTCATTTCATTTACGATTCTAGAAAAACAAACTGATCAAGTTAACATCCCTTTTCACCCTTCTTTTGAAGGTATGTCCACCAAGGCAAGACCCGATCCTTTTTGCTATTTTCCCTCTACAGAAAAATATCATGACCTCCCATTTTTTCGGGAGATTTCTGTTCGTTTTCTTCTTTAATATCATTCCCTAATTTCTTCGTTGACACTTTAATAGTAATTCTAAAAACATCCTATCTTAAGACTATTATTTGCCTAAAAGTTTCTTTGTGGATCTTACACCGAACACCGGCTGAGAAGCTGTTAACTGAAAAACATCTTATATATGGAATATCTACTATTCCAAGACGAATTTGATGTATACGATGCTTACAAAAAAACGTTTTACTACTTGCAGACATTTTTGGTTAAGCACATAAAAGGTTTATTAGTCCATAAAGCACCTAAAAATCAATCAGAGGCAAATAGAAGCCAAAAATCAGTCTGAACGCCACATTATGAGGTTTTTCACGATCAATGACGACATAAAGAAAATTATGCAATTCAAAAAACCAGCTATACTTCAAACAATAGAAAACTTACTAACGAAATAATATAATTTACAAAAATAAACTTATAGCCTCATTCACAAAACTTAAAACACTTAAAAATATAAAAACGTCATTGACGTTAAAAGAGAGTTGAGCGATATTTGAGGAACTGTTATTTAATAATTTATAACTTGGTAAACTGACATTTTTTTACAGGTTTGTCGACTTCTTAAATATTTTCCAGGAAAATATTAACAAATATTTAATTTGTTAATCATTTGAAGAAACATTACCTATATTATTTGAATTTTCCAAATCACAGTAACGATTCAAAGTGTGACTGATAAATCACGCCATCGTCCAACTCTACTTTTAATCTGAATGTTTCTATCTTTAAGGATTTTTATGTACGTAACTATTTAAAAATTCTCTCTGAACATGGATGTTACTGTTGAATTTTTTTACTTTTAATTTTATTAATACCGGCCCTGGATAATGCCCCATTTCCTGATCCTTCGAGCATCAATTATTAACAAACATAAATATTTGTCGGCTGCCTTTTTCCATTCTTTCGGAAATGAAGACTAATATTCTCGTCTGTGAGTTAATTTATTATTCTATTTAATGAAAGACGTGCTGTTTTTTTTTTCTTCAGCTAATTAAGCGCAAAGCTAAAGGATCTCTTTTGCCATTGATGAATAATTCATTGATTATTTTATTCTTTATATTGCTAAGATATTTATTTTAGTCTTACCGAATAAAAATCGAGATGAAAATGCTTTTGAATTTTATAACTGTGTCACGGTCGATAATACACTGTATGTTTTACGATCAAAAATGGCAGAAAACAAAGTGAGACAGGATTAAAAAATTAAAGTTTTTTATTTAACATCTATTTCTAAAAATGTGAAGTTTAATAACACACGATGATGATCACGTACAGAAATAGTCGAATCTTACAAACAGATGTAGAAATGTTTAACCGGTAAAAACAAACAAATCTATGAGAAGATAATCCCACAAAGTTACTGAGCTGACAAGGATTCTCATAGCAGCAAAATTAACAGAAACAATGTCACTGGAAGGAACAAACTTATTTATACAGGGTGTATCTAAATATTGCCGAAAACATTTAAGGCATGAAACTTTTTAGTTACACCCCTTCAAAGATTAAAAAAGGGTTTTCTTTTCATTTTCTCTGCGTATTAACCTAAAGACACAAAACTTGGTAAATATTATTTTTCAATAAAATTACACTTTCTAAAATGTTGAGCAGCGCTGTGTCGCAACTGTAGCTGGGTCTAAATCACTTGAAAATATATTGTACACAGTATGGTTTCTTAATTATATTTCAATATTTTCGATAGTGTTGATCCATTTAAACTTGATGGCGACTTACATTTTGGCATTGGAAAAACTTGTCCTTCACTGGATATAAAATTAAGTTGCCCTATAAGATTGATTTAATTTAATTTCATTGCTAAATATATTTAGAATTTTCCAGTTTGCAGTGATAGAGATATATTTTTTTAGTCTGCTTAACCAGCATAAAAAACGTGTGTTTCGATTGGATTGTTGTATTCCTATGCTTCAAGAGGACAGTATTGAATTCCTACCTTTCGTAATCGACCCAAGTAATACGAACTGAATCAAATTAATTTTTATTGCACACTGATTCTTTAAATGCAGAAATATGTCCAGAAACTTAACGATTCGAGCAGGGCATGATTAATACTTATGTAAGCATTTTTATTCATAAATATTAGTCACACTACTTAAGGGTACAGTCTCTCTTGTTTTACTAACGAAAAACATTCTTTGTCAATAAAATTAGTATGTATGGTACACTTTTTTAAATATTTATTTAATTTAGAACAGAAACAAACTTAAAACCATAACAACGCACACCTTGACTTAATTCTCTATAACCTTTGATAATATTATTACAGTGTTCTTACATGTCTAACTTTACTAAAATGAATATCATAAATTCTCCTAATTTATGAATGACTCGTTCTGTGTGATAAATTTTAGAATTATATAAATTTATAGCAGGAAGTTGACTGAACTTTTGAAATAAGCTTTAACTTTAATAAGTAAGTGCTTGGCATTATGGTTATGTTATTATACAGAGGATTTTGAAAAAGTACCGACAATATTTTATTTTCCTATACCGGGTGTCCGCGCGAAAACTTTAAATGGAATTATTTCTGTAGTTTTAAAATATATCGACTTGAAATTTTGGAAGGTCATTAAGGAAGTAGGGGGTAAATTAATAGTGTATAAGATACCACTCCAACGTGATATCTGCCGCCCCCAGTCACCCCCGGTTCAAAAGTTTAAATGACACCCTGTTTTTTTAGTATCTCTATGTGAAAAAATTACTTAATTACATAATGAACTTGGAAAGATATTTACAGCTAAAGGTTCAGATACCAGATAATAAAAAAAAAGAACTAGTAACCTTGGACAGTAGACAAATTTCGAAATAATTAAAGCAGATAGAAACAAAAAAATCTAATTATCCAAAAAAATATAACTTATCACAAAAAAATACAACTTATCACAAAAAAATACAACTTATCACAAAAATAGGTATTCTTATAGACCAACAAAATTTCGCTTTATAAACTAAAGTAAGGACTCTTTTTATTTTTTTAGTTAAATCAAATGTTCAAAATGTTCACCGTTTACATTTAAACAATAGTACAGTCTATTCTCGAAAGCGTTCCGAATATCTTGAAAGACATGTGGTGTTAAATCTCTACATTCCTCTATGATTCTACTACGCAAATCATCAATGGATTGTGGTGGTGTCCTGTAAACAACAGACTTCAAATGTCCCCATAAAAAGAAATCCAGTGGGGTCAAGTCTGGGGAGCGAGCTGGCCATTCAATAGGACCCCTACGACCTATCCATTGTCCTGGAAAAACGGTATTTAAATATTGCCTTACTTCTAAACAGTAATGAAGGGGAGCTCCGTCTTGCTGAAAGTATAACTGATCCTCCTGCATTTGATCTATGTTTTCTTCCAAGCACTGAATGATAAGAGGATGTATTAATTCTTCTAACAACTGGAGATATCTAGGCCCAGTTAAATTCTCGTGATAGAAAATTGGACCAATTATTTGGTTATTTAGAATTCCAGCCCATACATTAATTTTTTGGGGACGTGCTTTGAAAATATTTCTGTCGCCGAAAGTGAGTTAATAAGACAATTTAATAATATTGGGCGTGAGAATAGTCATGATACCCAAAATAGTTACTTATCTGTCCTGTTTTTCGACGAAGGCCAAGGCAAAATGAAGATTTTAGATTGAATGAAAGCTCCTACAGCTACAAAGTAAGAGTTATTAGGAATGGCAGAGCAAAAGAGGTGTCAGCATGTTTTAAAGCATTTCAATCACTTTTTGGAATTAAAGCCTTTAAGAACAACTGGCGAGCCGCCAATTGATGGAAGGCGAAAGCATACCAATAGACCTCATAAGATGTCTCAACAAACCCGTGAGTTGTTATTGCGGTCTGTTGGCTCTTTAAAGGGACGTAAATACAGCTTAAAGGACTATAACAGAGTATACCTCCCGGAAAATATGAATGCTAAAAAGCTTCTTGCATTATTTTTGACTAAACAGCCCCATATTGAGATGTGTTATGAAACATTCAGGCAAATTTTTGTGTCAGAGTTCAACATCGCATTCGGTTATCCACGAACCGAAACGTGCTGTTGGTGTGATGAGCAGAAAGCCAAAATTACTGAGCTGGATAGGAAAATTGCCGCTGAAAAAAGTGATGACAAAAAGGTAAAGTTAGACGAGGAAGGAAGGAAGTTAGAAACTGAGAAGACACTTCATTTAAAGAGAGCAGATTGGTTCTATGAATTGAAAAGACGTACAAAAACTGAAGCGATAAAATCGTCAACTGTAGAGGCTATCGCTATAGATTTTGGAAAAATCTCCCTACTTCAAATATAACTTCTGCTGAGGTGTACTTCAGAAGAAAGCTCTCATTCTATATTTTCAATATGTATATTTTGTCAACTGGTGCTTCAATAATGTACACCTACGACCAAACCATCGCAAAGAAAGGGTCAGATGATCTTTCCTCAATGCTTTATCATGTTTTCAAAACCCATCTGAATCCTGCTGTTAAGAAACTTTATGTCTTCGCCGATTTGTGCTGGGGACAAAACAAAAACCACACCATCATCCAGTTCCTGCACTACGTAACTGCTGATCTAAAACGATTTGACACTGTGACAATCACGTACTCAGTGCGCGGTCATTTCTTTATGGAGCCCGATAAAAACATGGGGTTGGTCCCCAAAAGTGCTAAGGCTGAAACTCCAGATGGCTGGAGAGAGGTTATAGAAGCCGCCCGAACCAAGCCGTATCCGTTTGTTGTGGTATCATGTAAACAAGTTATGTTTAAATGATGACGCAATTTTTTTGTCCTTTAAATTGTACAAGAAAAAGTTCTCTTTACATATTAGGCAACTAAAACAGTTAATGTTCATTCAAATAAAAAATTAAACCGTTGATCATAGGAAAACATATAACGGAAGTTACATGTCATCATTGATAAAAGATCAACGGAAGAACCAGAAGAGAAAATCAAACGTACCAGATCTTCAAGAACCCAACCAGCTCTACCATAGCCCTATAACTCTGCCCAAAGAAAAGTGTGCTGATCTAAAAGTTCTAATGAAGAAGAAGGATCTAAAGAGTACTACAGCCAACTTCTCTCTGCTAACTGGCCTGTACCAGAACCAGAATCAGATGATGTGCCTGATGATCAAAGTGATTTATAGAAATCAGATTATTTCAGTCTTTGGTTTACGGATTGTTTTGTTCTTTATATTGTTCTTTATGTTCTTTATCATGTAGAAATGCCTATAATAGCGAAATAAAGAATTTAAAAAATATAGTTTTTTTCTGTTCAGAGGAAAAACCAACTCACGTCAACATTTGTTTAAATAAAAAATAACCAACTACAAAATAAAAATACAATCATAACATTACTTTAGCTATTAAAAAAAAGCACATATCGATTTAAATATAAAAAATATTTGTCTGGAAAAGCTTAAAAAGCGTCGCATTTCTATCGTTTTAAATTTTGTTTCCTTTCTCCTAAAAATTATAATTTTTTGGACTCTGTTGGTTTTGCCATGTACCCTTCAATTGTATCAAACAAAGAATTCAAAAACATTCTGCATCCGTCGAAATATCGGTCGATAATATAGAATGCTTTTCTAGAAATTAGAGTCATGTACACCATGGGCGTGCGGAATTTTTTTAAATATATAAAATTAATACATTACAATAGCAGTTCGTGGAATTAGAATGGAAATACAGAAACGAAAGTTAAAAACCACGTCATAGGCATTACAATCATCTTGAGTTGTAAATTATATTTTTTCTACGACTCATTAGAGAGGGTCCATTTTTTGAAACTTTTCTCTACGTTTTTGATCAAAATCGCTAAAATTGGTCTGGTCGTCTGTATCTAGAATCTAGAATGAAAGCTCAGATCGATTTGCGGTTTTAACTTTATTTGACAATGTCTTTAAGTCGAGGACCTAGTTGGTTTTTAGAATTTTCGGTTTAACTTTAGTTTTTTAAATATCAGTGTTTTTAAAATGGAATTCATTTCTTATGGGAGCTTGTTTTATCCACTGTGATATGTGTACCATTCTTAAACGTCAATTATTTTAATAACATTCTCTTCATCAAACTTACCTATTTCTGTTAGTTTATATTCTGCAGAATACAAATGATGGTAATTACTGAGGCCCTTCATATGGGGCCTCAGTATTGCATTTGTGCAGACGAAAAAAATTTCTGACCCATTTTTTAAAACTTTTTCATGTTTCTGATCATTCTGAGTCCGAAAATCCAAAAAAAAAAATTTTTTTATCTGGTCGTCTGTATGTATGTATGTATGCCGACACGATAACTCTAGAACGAAAGTTCTGATTGACTTGCGGTTTTGATTTTCTTAAATAATTACTTCTAACTTAGAAGCCTATTCATTTTCAGAATTTTCGGTCCCTCCTAACTACTTTAATAACAATTTTCCTAAGATTTTAGGAATTTCAAATATTTCTAACGTCAAAATTCCTAACATTCTTTACATTCCATAAATTGCAAACATTCTCTAACGACCTGTCAAACAACAGCTGTTGATAGTAAAGGTGAAATTTCTAACGCGGGTTGCGACCTTATACTTGCAACCATATAGCCATTTTGGAGGCTATTTTCATTCGAAATTAGTCGCCAAGCCTGCCAATTTATGAAAAATATATAAGCATTTTCTTAAAAATGACTTTTTTATGGTGGTGCTATTAAGCGTACTACTATTTCGCCCCTAGCCACAAAAACACCTTCATCAAATTTACTGGTTCTCTGTCGCAACCCCATAGAATAATTAAACGGCCATTTTATTTGGCAAACATCAAAATAATGCTTGGCTGTGTCTGTCAAGTATCAAGATGTCAACTGTGATATGTGAATGGCCCTTGAATGTCAAATTATTTAAAAATGTATACTTCGTTTGATATTTATTGCAAATAATAAATATCTCAATTTAGGCTTTCCATAAATAAAGGTACATCAAGACAGATAATATAATGTTCTTATACAAAGCACTTTTTTATTATATAAAAGAGAGGTAGGATATAATGCCCATTTCAAATTTGGATCAATTATGATACCGATGTATTTTGTTGTGTTTTTCATTTTAATTATAAAGTTGTCATTTATTTGTATGTTGAAAGAAGGCCTTTGTAAATTACATTGCTCTCTATGGATCTACTTTAACACAAAATTAGTTTTGTGGCTATAAGTTGCAATAGCCTATCGTCGTAAAACTATTAATAATTTAAACATAGTAAGTAGTAATAATATAACATCAAGTAATTTTTTTAAATAAAATACATGATCTCAAAACAAATAATCTATAATAAATGCCGATAAAACGAGGGTTAAAATAACAATAAATTAAGGGAAATACTTAAAAACGGCAGGTTTAAAGAGTATTATCACAAGAAAGTATATCCGTTCTGTTTATTTATCAAGTATTGTTTGAGGTTACTTTTGAATACATTTATTGTTTTTTTTTTAATTTCTGTAGGCAGTTTATTACATTTTTTAAACCTTTAATAAAAATTGTATTCTGGGAACTTTTAGTGATGGCTTGCTATACATGAAAGTTTGGTTTCTTGTATTATAGTTGTGATATTGCGAATTATATTGAAGTTTTTCTAATAGATCTGATGCGATGGTACTATGTCATTTTTATTTTATAAATAAATATCAGTCATGTACTGAACATAATCCTGAACTGAAAGCCAATTTATTTCTTTTAACATAGTTGCAATACTTATCCTTCTGTCCTTTATTAATAGAATATAAATAGGCGA
Organism: Psylliodes chrysocephalus; assembly: GCA_927349885.1. Taxonomy (NCBI): domain Eukaryota; kingdom Metazoa; phylum Arthropoda; class Insecta; order Coleoptera; family Chrysomelidae; genus Psylliodes; species Psylliodes chrysocephalus. The sequence continues at coordinate 11,895,209 of OV651825.1, forward strand.
AGTAAGAAGCCCAAATATTTTACATGAGCAGGCTTAAGAGGTAAAGGGGCCAATTATTATTGAATAAATTGCTCGAACAAGTTTTTAAACCCTAATCAAAAGGCGATATAGAATGGTTTTAAAACTCAAGGCTTGTGAAAATCATCACATGCCAATGCTTCACAAACCAAAAAATTCAACGTGCTAATACTACTATCGGCTTTCAGTATTTCGTTCCGAGTTAAATAATTTCTCGTTTTTGTTACGCTACGAGTTTACCCTTGTGGGCCTCAGTCTCGATAAGGTGGGAACCACCATTTTACGTTTCTCGAATTTTGAGTGAAACTAGTTTCCACTAAAAAATAACACATAGTTTTCTTTCATTAAAGTTAGAAGAGTCGAGGAATTAAAGTAGGCCACCCTGATGTAACCTTGTTAATACCAACAAATATACGCTATTTTATGTACATTTTGGTTTTTGTGATCCGACGGAACTAAAAATAGTTTAATTTCTCAAATAAATGCAGTAGGTGATCGTAAAATGCACTCTCTCACATGCACTTATTTCGCTCTCGAATAGTTCTAGACGAAAAAATAAAACATTAAATTACTGTTGTAATTTTCATTCGCTGGCATTATCATTGCCGACCAGTGTAGCGGTCTAAACCACAACGTATATACATGGAATTCCTAAATATTGCCAGTTAGGGGTTAGGGATCTGCGAGCAGTGGCGCAAAGAGCCAGATTATATCGGATTAACGCAAATATTTGTTGTAAAAAAGTTTAATTCCGTTATTTTCTTGTTATTAACAAGATTATCAGATAGTTACAGACTATTAAAAATTTATGAGACACATGTTTATTCATGAGAAAATTGGAGTTCATGTCACTCAGATAGGTCACATTCACGAGCTCTTTCTTTCTTATTTTCTCTAAACTCTAAGCAAATAGGTAATGTTTTTAATATATCAATAGTTCGTTATGTGTCCAGGCGGGTTGTATATTTACTGAGAAGTAGTGACAGAGTTGAAGTTGCCATATTTGTCATAGGATGTGCTTTTAAATGTTTAAACGAAATCAATACATAATGAAAAAGTTATTTTAAAAATTATTTTATTTTTTACAGATTTTTTGAAATCCTAATTTGAATGATCCGAAAATAAGTCTGTCTGCAATTTTAATATCAATATTATTCTTGGGAACTGCTTAGTAACTTACCTTACGATGTAGGGAAAAGTGCCAAAACATTTTATTAATTATTTTATTACTGCATGTACAAGAATTTTCACAAAAAGTAAACAAAATATCAAGATTGCAGAAAACTTAAAAATTCCAACCTTATAAAGCGAGGTAAAGGAACTACTCTAATACCAGACAACCGCTCATGAATTAATATAGTCATTTTATAACAATCGTATAGTATATTACATAACAAGTAGTAAGAAGCGTTAGGGTCTAGTGCAGTAATTCCATGAGCATGTAATTATCTACAACCAGAATTATACATTCATAATAACGAGAAGGCTTTCATAATTTATAATATTTCTTAAAAATATTGTGAATTGAAAATGCAAATACTAAATTAACTGAAGACAAATTGTTTTGGTGAACACAAACATTTCTTAATAGTATTGTGAATCAAGAGTTCTTTTAAAACTAAAATTAAAAATATTTAATTATTTTATCAAGAACATTTCTGCTTTTAAAACTATTTGATTACGTTTTGAGGTATACTTTTAATTTTGAGTATCTACGCTTCAATATTCACTTTATTTTTTATAATAATTACGATTCATAACATGGAATTCCACCATATCACCCTGATTTCAACCCATTTGAAAAAATATGGGAACCTGTAAAAAATTTGGTAGCAGCGAGACATACCACATTCATTTTAGTTAATGTGGAATCGTTAACATGAGAGAGGTTTGAGACATTTCAAGAAGAAGATTGAGTCAACATGTCAAGGAATATGAAGCCACACAAATTGACTTTGTAAAAGCTGAATTAGACATGTGGCGGATAAAATGGGTGGAAGAATCTGAACTAGAACGACCAACATGTGCTATTGAAGCTCTCGAAGAATGCAACCAGGCCTTATTTCCAAACATTCACAAACTTTTAAAGATCTTGGCGACACTCCCTGTTTCTACATGTACTTCTGAGAGGACTTTCTCTTCTATAAACCGCCTCAAAACTTATTTGAGAAACTCCACAGGCCAGGAAAGACTAAACGGTTTGGTTTGTCAATCCACCGCAGAATTGACATCGACACCGAGGAGGTAATTGATTTGTTCGCTGCAAAAAAAGCAAAAAGACTAAATTTAATTTTGTAATAAGGTGTTAATACTTCTGTAATGGTTTTCTAATAAATATACGTATATGATAAGTAGCACCAATTTATTTCTTTTATCAAAACGATTTTATGTTTTCCTTCTGTTCCACCAAATCAACCCCCCCCCCCCGAAATTATTTTCTGGCTACGGCCTTGAAAATAATCAAAGGTAGAAATATTGAAATCTTGTCCTTGCTGAATGAACATTTATTTCCAGAATTACTGTTATTATTACAAAAATAAAGATCCACAATGGACCATTGAAGGTGTACAGTAAATACTGGGTTATTGGATAAAATTTGGTTAGAAGATGAAGACAGTGACGTTAGTTTAGAAGCGCAACAGCTCTCTATTTTATAATCGAAAGAAAATTAGATTTGTGTCTCTATTTATATGTATTTGTAATATAATATGTAATACCGTCTCATTTTATGATAATTATTTAGAATAAAATTCACATCGTAGAACCTAGTTCGTGATTTACCCTAATACATAATTTAAAATAAAAAAGAAAATATGAATATGAATTACTAACTAAAAGTGCATCTGCCTCTGATATCATACCTTCGCGCAGTGTCGAGCACGTGGTTGTACCAATCTCATCTTGGGCCGACTCTACATGAGTAAAGCATGAGTAAAGCATGAGTAAAGCATGAGTAAAGCATTAGTAAAGCATGAGTAAAGCATGAGTAAAGTATAAGTAAAGCTTGCATGATTTGCTTCGTTCTCAGGTGTGAAATAGGATATTTTACAGACATAAACATGAGAAAAAATAAAGAGATATAAATGCAAGGCTTCTTAAATCTAATTATAAGGTTTATTTAAAAACGAGTCTACAACAATATCCATATCTTACATGACTAACTTGATGTCGTTACTTAGCTAAATTTAACAATAATAACTTAAGTAGTAACCCTAAACAATGGCACTTGCCTATTTAACATAAGTGACACAAGACTTTTAGTTACAAATCTTATCTTACAGAATGTAGTTTAATTTATTGCAAGTTTTTATAATCTAAAAAGAACACATTCAAACTTTTTCGATCAGTTAAAGAGTTTTTATGATAGTTAAAAAGTTACATAATATTACTTGGTTTATTAAGACGATATTAATAATTGATGGTCCTGTTAATGAAATTATATTTTTCTACACCCGTATTATAATAATGCACTTATATGCCCAAAATCCGTTTCATAATGATACCCATTATGATACAGATTTTTCATTATGATACAGATTTTTAATCAATAGAAACCTACAATTTTTCAATCAAGCATGATGTTTGACGTTTGTCCTAAATTCCTATGTAATTGTTTTAGTTGTCAAAACGTATTAAATTTTCGTAGATAGCTAAACTTCGATAATTATAATATTAAAATGTCTGATATCAGCGATATAGAACACTCCTCCACACATATAGGAGAAAGGAGAAAATGCAGTACAAAATATTTTGCCCCAAAAATCTGTGGTAATACCAGTACCCAAGGTAATACCATTAATTACAATTTTGTAGAATTTTTTATAGAAATACGAGTAATTACTGTTATTGTGTTCAATACCAATATAAATAGAATATTTATAGGTCTTGATTATTTATCGGGTGTAGAAAAAATAGCGTATGCAACTCTCATGTAATGGTTATTAAAACACTCGCATAAACCATACGAAACTCGCCTTTGGCTCGTTTCGTATCCCGGTTAATGCTCGTGTATTAATAACCATCATTACATGATCGTTGCATAATATACTATTATATCCCTGCTTCTAATTATATCACTCACCGTTTAATAATTTCCTATATTTTTTGGTTAATAATCGATAACATTATTTACCGTATTTGACTAATACCCAGACAGCATAAGTCAATCCATTGGATGTCCACCGGAAATCCATTGATGGACATATCGGCTGTCCAAAGGACGTCCAGCATTTTACCGAAGGGCATCTACTGGACATCCATTGGATTATACGAATGTCCCACTCCTGGTAGTCCATTTGGAATCCATAAAAGATCGATATATGGACTCTTTTTGTATTGCTTCTGGACAAATTATGGACATCCGATGGACATCACCACCTACATTAATCAGAAATAAAATAATTGTAACTATGGACATATTTTTATTGTCATAAAAAATATCAAGCATGTGTTGGTTTTATACGCACTCCTTTCTGTTGACCTTCTTAGCTATTTTGGTTACTTTTTATCATCACTATTGTCGCTCTCAGCAGCAGCTAAAAAAGACATTACATTTTGTACGAATAGTGAGTCAAATCAATCTTTTAATAAAAAATGTCTGATCAGGCAAAACTAATACATTGAAATGTACGCCTATGGAATGTGACGTTATATCCCCACTTTTACCGCACTCCTCTTTTATTCAGACTATAGTATTGTCGGTATTAAATACGTTTTGTTTGTTATTTTCTTTAAAAACCATAATAGATATACGCCGTTTTCGTGTTATTGTTTTACACCAAATTTGATTTTTTAGTAAGTTTCACAATAGTGGGAGAATAGTTATGTTTAATTAAAATGTATTTCTCATAAATTTTGTAACGAAGAGACAACAGTACAAACAATTACAGGTTGTCATTTTTATTATGTACAGGTGTTTCAATAACATCCTATGTAATGATTTGATCTTACTGGCGGTGCAGCCATTCCCGATTAATAATAAATGGCCTGATTTGTATTCCGAATGCAAAATTTAAAGAGTTTCGGCCACCACTGGTGCGACCGCCGCGTTTTGAGGTTATGTCGAGTACAGAGCAAAGAGCGACCGCTAGAGAGAATTGGCCCGGTGCCAAGCGCCACCCGCTGTATATACATCATCACGTGACACCGGTCCTCGTTTCTCGTCGCCCCCGCTCGAACAGCGCCGCGATCGGCTCCCGCTGTGGCCGTTTTAAGACGACGAAAAAAACGAAGGCTAATTGGTCAACATTCCGGGAAAGGTTTTTCTTTTGTACGAGTTTTCTCGGCGACATAGATCAACTTTGAATATAGTGTATTTACTTTTTGATAGTGAGTTAATAATAAATAAATCAAGGTAAAATATTAATAAAAAATAGAAAAGTTTCGGGTTGTATGAGAATGAAACTAGAAATATACCCAATAATTATCTTCTGCATTTTCATATACCAGCTGTCAATTGAAATTTCTACTTGTCGTATATAATAGTTATTTATGGTACAAGCGAGCTAGGACATATTATTAGTCACGAAAAAAAGTTTGGCACACGAGACCTCTCATAATTCAAGATTGTCATACAACACCTCTTTAAAAATATATGTAAAAGTATATTTATCTTTGATTTTGTAATGGCATACTGTTAATTAAAAAATATGAATACCAGAATAGGCTATAAATTTATATAATATGGTAATCTGATATTGCTAATATCCATTTTGGTTAGGAAAATAATTTTAAAAATCAACACTGATATTAGAGATGACGTAGTTATATTAAAGCTAGAAATACGTTTGAACTGACATTTACAGAGATATAGTTTTTATTAATTTATAACCTTGAAGGTTCAACATCCCCTCCTCATCAAAAACTCTTTTTATTTCACTTGTGTGTACAGGTTTTACATTCCTATTTAAATAAATAATTACATTAACACTGATTTGGAATAGTTACTGGACCAGAAGTACTATGAATTGGACTATTTGGACAAATATTATGGCGGAAAAATTTGAAATTCAATAAAACCATAAAATATACGGATTTTATTCGAACATAATATAATATACTCGTATACAATAGTTGTGCAACAAGAGTGGATATGATGGCCATATCGCACGAAGACGAAATTTGTGCACGACGCCGTAGATGAAGTGCTCAATCGTTTAATTAAAATAAAAAAACGAATAAAAAAGTCATTTTTCCCCATCCGTTTTAATTAAAACTGTTTTTATTGCAAACATTTTTGCAATTCTATTTTTAATTGTATAATATAAAAAGACGTTTTTCTAACTTATTATTAATTATCTCTTCACAGGTTTTACTTAAAATATATCGACATACTTGTAATGTATTTCCTTTGTAAAATTGTTAATTAAGTATGTATTTAATTTTGTATTTTGTATTGGGAAGTAAATATTATTATTATTATTATATTAGATTAAAATTCCAACATAAATAAAATATTGCCTAGAAAAAGTCCCAAAAGTGTATTATTTCATGTTTAAGTGCTTTAGTGTACTATTGAGCTAAGGCTGTTCAAATGAGCCAGATAGATGGTCGATATACATTGTTAATATTTAAAATAAAAAACTACAACCAAATTTGATAAAATGATATATTAATTTTATGATGTAATCAAAGATACAAAACGAAACTTTTCTTTATTGAAAAAAATAGGTAATTTAAATATAAAAGTAGAAGTAACAGTTTATTAAATTTTTTATTTACAAAAAAAAATATTATTGTGCTATAGTACCTTATCATCAGCTTGTCTTTTCTAATACCTTATTTCATTTTAAAAAAATTATTGCAATATTTGATGTAGTGTCTGAAAAATTTCAGCTATAGATGAAAGTATATACTGTAAGATTATTTTAATATTTTACATTTTCAAATTAATTTTACCATTTTTAAATTATAATTTCGAGACAATTAGAATTATCTAGTTCAATTATTGAGCAGTGTATTTCAATTATATCCTGTATTTCAAACATAACGAAATAATGTTATAAAGTTAATCTTCTGCCCTTAGTAATTTTCTAATTATCTCCTTAATTAATTATTCATATTTCGTTTGCGTAATATTTTAATTTCCATACGCCTGCAAACAAGACAAGAGAATAAACTTGGCTACCAATTGTATCAAACAATGTTACTTTGGCATTAACACTTTCATTCACAAAATGGAAGCCTAATTCCCATATTAATAATAAAAGTCAGTTAATTTAACCGATTTAACCCCCTGGATACAGGGCTGGAGCCGACCTGTTCGTAACTTGTTTTCTTTATTGTATAGCAGAAAATATCTTAAAAAGAAGTGGATATGAATATTTTCAAGAAAAAATTCATAATTGAACCCTAAGACGCGTTTAACCAAAGGAAGCTTTTATTTAAAGTACACTTTTAAGTTTTTTTTTAAATGATTTCGATAGCATTGTTTACTCGTCTTGAATTCTGAACACAACTTTCTTCTTTAACTCGTATCTGGTTTTGTTTTAAATGGTTAGCATTAAGTTAGGAACCAATGAGGATGTTGAGACCATTTTGCGAATGTGATGATTTTATTGGATTATTTGTCCGAGACGGACCTGCCCCGCACGGCTCCCTTACCATCATTCCAAACCCATTCTTGATGCTCACATCAAAGCAAAGGGCGAACTTGTAAACGTTCCGGGGATCTTACCTGCGAGTTTGTGTAATCCTTCACTGTAGGGCACCAGTTAACCCCTTTTATCCGGGCCCTTTTGTGCCTTTGGCAGTCGGGATTTTTAGTAGGCAAAGGAGTTATGTATTATTATCCGCCTTCCTTCGTCTCTCTGGCAAAGGACTATGGGAAATAATTTTGTTGTTAATTAATTCGGTAAAAATTAACTGCTGCTCAGCGACTAACGCGGACAGACGTTTAGTACAGTCAATTTACTCTAAAATTTTGAGTGCCAATAGATATTTACGATATAAGTGCGGTAAGAACATTATTAATATATGCATATGAAAATTGGAGTATATTAATAATATTTTACCGACACAAATATTGTACAATATTTTATTTACAACTGTCATGTAACAACAACTCCGAAAATTCGAAATTATATTGAATAAAATTATGTCGGCATATCGTTAAAATTGACTATTTGCGAATACAAGTAACTTGTCAGTATTTTGTAACCATAGCAACGGAATTAATAATCAACCTCTGTCAAAGTGGCATTTAAAATCGTAAAAATTCCGACGTAATGTTGCTCAAATAACCATTACAAGTACATATATTATCAATTATGTCTTCAAGTGAAGATGATTTTCCACAAGATATTGAAAATGCAGCAACCGGCGTAATAGAAAATTTAGTACCACAGAAATCACGTAAGAGATATCATTTAACTTATGATAAATATGAGAAATGGTGTAAAGATAAGAAAATTTTAAATATTACAAATGAAAAAGCATTACTGGTATATTTCAACTAATTGAGTAAATTACAGAAGCCTACATCTCTTTGGTGTTACTACTCGATGTTAAGGACAGAATTGCTTATTAAACAAAATATCGATATCAAAAAACATATCAATTTGATAGCATTGTTAAAACGAAAATCAGAAGGGTACAAACCTAAGAAATCTAAGGTATTTTCGAAAGAAGAAATAACTAAATTTATTGTAAATCTCCTGCATTTACAATAAAATAGTTATTATATGAGAAAATGTTATGCATGAAGGTAATATATAATAGATATTTGTATAAATGTAAATAAATATTAATGTTATATATATTTTAAGGTAGTGCTAATTATTGGTTTGGCTGGTGCATGTCGGAAAGAAGAGTTGACAAATTTATTCATAGAAAATGTAAAATATCAAGGATTGTGCTATCAAATTGTCATTCCAAATACCAAAACAAAAATATCGCGAGAATTTTTTGTTACATCTGGGAACATTGATGGTATTAATTTAGTTACAATTGTTAGAAAATACTTTACAGAGATCTACAAGATCTACAAGATCTAAAAGTTGTGGCCATCAACGATTTTTTGTTGGATACAGAGCAGGAAAATGTACAACACAACCTATTGAAATAAATACTATGGGTAGTGTTCCAAGATTAATTGCCGAATTTCTTGAACTGCCCAATCCAAAGCGGTATACAGGGCATTGTTTACGACGTTCTTCAATTTCACTTTTAGCCGATTCTGGTTCAGATCTTCTAAATATTAAAAGACATGGCGACTGGAAGTCTAATTCTGTCGCTGAAGGATATATTGAGACTTCGGCAGAAAATAAGAAAAAAACGGCTATGAAAATCTTAGGAAAAAACCAAGAAAATATACCATCGACTTCAAAACATATGGAAACTAATATTTGCAATTATCGGGCATCGGGCATGTCTGCATCTGGCATGAATTTGTACGATTGCAAGGATTGTATTATAGATATCTATAACAAATAATTTTTTTATTTTGAGTTTATTATTGTTATATTTGTTCTGTTTTGTTAAATAAATGATTAATTTTGATTAACTATTAGTTCCGCATCATTACCGCACTAGTGGGGTAATATACGTCATTACAAAATTTAAATAAGTGTCAAATCAGTGTCATTACATGACAGTTGTAGATAAAATAATTTGAATGGTTGCATACAGGCTTTCCAGTTGTTTTTATTTCGATGGATCTTTTGATTTTTTCACGTTGTTATGGAACGCACACTTATATTTCTTCTTTGGGATGGTCTTCAACAAACTCCTGATGGAAGAGAGAACTGCAATAGGACAGAACGGGATTACTGAAATTAATAACCGTCAGATTCTCGGCATGGTGTCGAAACTCCATAGCTTTCCGACAGCACATAGAGAAGCCGTACATTCGAGAGAGAAACGAATAGAACAAGAAAGACTTTCCCCTCTCCCAGACGGACTACGAACTGTACACTTATGCTTCCAAAAGTGAAAAAGACTAGGAAACAGGAGTATTCGGTAAAAACCAAAGAGTTGCTAATAGTATACCATTTTTACCACGATCTTCTACGCAATGATCGCCATTGAATCCGATGCACTTGCTGAAAGAGAAATCGAATCTGAGTTTCTATGACCAGAATCTTTTTTTTGGCGTTGCAATGAGTACTCTCAAATAAAGTTTTATAGATTATAACACTCATATACTAAAGAAATGCCTCAGGGCTAACTTATTCCAAGGCCTTCATATCCAACTCTTCTATAAATTTATCTGCCGAAAAATGCAGCAAGAAAGATCTCAGCGGCATTGATGACAGCACCACTGTCGTCTGACTCCATTAGAAGGATAAATCTGCAAAAAACATTGATGGGTCAATTTTACAGCGTGAGAAATGAATCAACAGAGCAAATTCTAAGTACCTGCTTTTCGCCTTAGAAAGAATTAAATTCCAGACTTTTGGCTTTGCCTGATTGGAGCCTATCGACTTTAAACCAGTCTCACATGTTCTTCATCGAAAGATATGATTTGTACGGTGAACTATGAGTTAGACATGAGTCAACAAAAAAGATCTATCAATTTCAATCTGATTTTAATCCAATATTTCTTATTATTTCTTTATTCTCCCATATTTTCTCACATTTCTTGCCAGTCTCGCGTTGGTTATTACATAAAAAGCGCAACGTTAAATATACATAAAAAAATAGTTAAATTTTGGCGTTTTTCCCTCTTTAATTTCCTTTTAATTTATCTTTTATTTTTCTGTTTCATTTTTACTTCTGTTATTTTTCCAACTATTCTTCCTTGTTCAATCTTTACAGTGTGGCCCTATTAATTTTATGGGCGCTGTAAGATAAATATTGTGTGAACATATTCCTATAAAAACAAAAACAAATATAGAATATCTGGACAGTAGTTTTAGTAATGAGAGTTAGACAAACTAAATTTATGTATTTTTTAAAAAAGAAACTAGACGAAAAATATTGGTTGACTTACTAAGCGAGTCATGAATTGTACAAGAAAAATATTATAGGCTCAATGGAAATGAAATTATTTCTATAAAAAACTTGCTTGAAATAATTGGACAAAAAGAGTGCAAAAAAAGAAAAACGTTAAGAAATGAAAATAGTAATTATTGGCAAAAAAGCATGGAAAAATTGGGTAGAACAGAAACTCCAAACTCTAACATCGACGTTGGCAACGGCAAAGGAGCTGAAGTTTTTTTATCAATTGCTGCTTCTGTTAATTTTCACTATTGTTTTCTAAGTTTCAATTTAATTGCCTCTGTACACCACAAGTTAAAGGATATATACCTACATAACCTACATTGTCAACTGGTCTCTGTAATAATTACTGAAATTTAAAAATATTACTTTTTATCAAGTACATATTTCATAATTCATTTCCTATACCTTTGCTCTATATTATTTTTAATTTTTTCAGAAAATTTCCTATTTCTTCTTGATCTATATTCTCGTACTTTTACTCCCATTCTATCGCTTTTTTTACTTTCATTGTATTAATTGACATGCTATAAATGAATTTTTGCAAACTGGTAAATTCAAAAAGTAAAAATTTAATTAAACCAGCATTTTTAAAATTTGTGCCTGTTAAATCAACTCTTATAATTTTTTTCTACACTTACATGGATATTAGCTATTCTACGCACAGACTTCCAAACGAAAAAGTATGCCATTGCTTCAACTAAACGAATATATTTCATATCCATTCTACCTAGTAAGAATACTAAAACTAAAAATGAAATCGACACACTACAGTTTATATTTTGATCACCTGGCTTCTATTATTTTTTAAAATTTTAAATGACAATTTTGTCAAATTAATTGCCAGTATATTTTTTAGTTATTTAGATTAAATATATATTAAAACGAGTTATTCTTGTGTATAATCAGTAGTAATACTATAAGTACTTCAAAATAATCAGGTTATACATCGATAACTTGTTGCATAATTATAAAGAGTGTCAGTTTGACAGTTTAAATAATCCGACCGCGAAGCGGGAGGATTATTCTGTTAAACTTACGCGATTTGTAATTATGCAGGAAGTTTGAGATGTATAATCGTATTTTTTTGAAGTACGTATTGTATTTTATACGATTATTTTTTGAGTAAATTAAGTAAATATCAACAATTTATTAATTTAAATACATATTGGTACAATGAAAATAATTATTGATAAACGTCAAAATTTGACGGTCCTGTTAGTTAGTGTATTGTTGTCGATGTGGTTACTACGGAAATGAAATTATTGTAAATATTTTTGATTGGTGGAGCTGCTCTATGTATAATCAGGTATTATCGAAATTATACGAGGTAACTTAACTAAATTGAACGTTCTAATTGGTTAAAAGTTATACGAAAAAAATAATCGATAAATAATAGCATTTATATTATTATTTCGTTTATATTTACAAATAAATCATAAAATTTTAATAAAACTTTATGACAACAATTTACTTAAAGCTAAAATGTTATGTGTTGCGATGGAGGCAGAGACGAAGGCACTTGGCTATCATACAGATCCCGGTTTCAATTCGAGGATTGGAGACTAATTAAATTTTTGTTTTTGTTTATTTAATTATATAAATTAAAAATAAATAAATAATTTATTTTACCTTAATAACCTAAAATAATGTTTAGATAATCGTTAGTAGAGAGTAGACAAAATATACTATACAACTCGATGGATTGTTTGTACCGCACTCACACCATTGAGCACTCCGCCTACGGCTCGTGCTCAAACTTCGTCTTCGTGCGATATGGCTATCATATCCACTCTTGTTGCACAAACCACTCTATCCCATCGTCCTATATATTTTCGATTGTTGATATTAACTTTACCATTTTTTAGGAAGCTACATACAAAAATAATTTACGGTTAAATAAGTTATATAGTTAATGAGATTTATTCTATAACTTTACATTTATTTTCGTACAAATAAAATCCAAAAACCAACTGCAGTCACTACAAATTGTATTTTTTTTACATTTTTCACAAACTTATTAATACTCCTCGTATATTTCTAAACAATTCTAAAGTCAACAAACCATCGAATCATATTGGTAAACTTCTGTTATTGTACTCACTTTTTAACATTTTTGGTACCTACAGGACTATAATACCGAAAAATTTTCTGGTTTTCGAAGCATCTCTTCAAGAAAATTTATTGGTCCCACAGAAACAAAGAGGGACTTAATTAAATTTATGAGTCTAAGGGTCTCGCAAATCGAATAAATTACCTCGCGCTTTTCCACAATTACAATACTTGAAAGTCGAAATATTTCGGAAGGTTTTATTAAATGCGTTGAGGTGCGGAATTGGAGTAACACATAATAATAAAAATAAATTTAAATAAGAAATTGCAATGTATTGAAGATAAATTTTCATAAACAATTTAGGTAAAGAGCAAAATATAATTAATACAATAAAATAGTATATTATGCAACGATCCTGTATTAATATCCATTACATGAGAGTTGCATACACTATTTTTTCTACGACCAAGTAACTATTTCAATTTCAATAACATTGCTTTAGTTTTTTAATTTTTTAATACTTTTTTATATATGAAAGAAAAATAAGTTCTTTGACTTAATTTTTATTCCTACACAATAACCAATATAATAATTATGATCTTAATTTAACTATTAACAATAAACATAAACGAATTCATATCTAACATTAAACAAGATAAATTATAAATTAAATTTAATCAGTTTTGTTTAAATACAAATTTTGAATAGTACAATTACTAAAAAGTAATTGAGGTGTACCATCTTTGATCACAAACGAATTTATACTTATAGATGAAGAGGGCAAATTAATATGAATTTCATTATTTGTATTATCAATTAAACGGAGAATTTGATTTTCAGTTTCATAATGAAAACCAGTTTTATAAAGAGTATCATTATGTAACTGAAAATTAGCATTTAATTAACAACTTATAGTACAGGAGTAGAAAAAGTTATTTTTGTGTATTATTTATCAAGAAATTCTATAAGATAAGTGATTTAAAAAGATCATTTGTATCAGTAGTACGTAAATTTACAGAATGCACTAAATTTTTAGAGAAGCTTCTCAAATCCTCGTTGAGGAACCTTTGCAGATCTAATGTGGACATCCTTTCATCATGGTTACAGCAGTTTTACTAGTTTGGTCTTTTCCAATACACTTTTCAGCCTAAGAAGTAATTTTCATTTGTATTCTTCTCTAAGTGTAAGGAATCTCAATATTAATAGTACTAAGTAGTACTAAAGTTTATTTCTCCTTTTTTTGACAAAACTGGTACATGACCGAATTTCATGGAAAATAGGTAGACTTTGAAATAAGTCATAAGGAAGAAAATACCAGAAAATTGGGAAATATGTACAATAAAGAAATAGATGTGAAAAAAGAAATATAGATGTATATATGCTTATAGTGGGTATATATATATAACACGTGATACGTCTAGTAAAAATTTTATTTCCGTCACTAGTGAGAGACAATTCTATAACGGTTATTTTCCTCTCTAGTGACGAAAGTAAGTTGTTCCATATTCCTAATATTTTACTTACAGGTTATTTATAAATATATCAAAAGATGCAAAGTACTGAAGAGTTTTGAGAAAAATATGAAGATCATGGTTAAAAATAGATTAGATGGGTTCGTTATAAGAACTAAATTATTCAATATATTTTTGAATGATTTTGTTCTAAACATCAATGATATAAAGGTCTTAACGTATGCAGATAATCTAAAATTATTGGTGGAAGTTCGCTCAACGAATGACTGCAAACTTTTACAAAAAAAGTCTGGATGGTATAAAGGATTGGTATAAAGGATAGTTTACTCCCATTGAATCCTGAAAAATGTTCGTTTATGTCCTTTAACAGGCGATTAACTGCTTTTACTTTTAATTATAGATTGCATGATATTTTTCTCAATAGGCCTGAGTTTGTAAGAGATCTGGGGGTATATTTTGATTCTGAACTTACCTTCACTAAACACATTAAATCAATGGTGTCATCTGCCAATAAAACACTAGGGTTTGTCATAAGAAGTTGAAAAGAATTCTCACATATGTCCACATTCAAAATCTTATATAACAGCTTGGTTCGATCGAAATTTGAATATGCATCTGAGATATGGGAGTCCTAGACAACATGTATATGTTGACCTAATCGAAAAAATTTAAAGAAAATTTATGAAATCGGCTTCTTTTATATTAGATGGTATATATCCCCCAAGAGGCTTTCCTCATGATCTGCTATTAACACAATTTAAACTCTCAGATCTGGCAAAACGTCGAACTTTTCAGCAAATAACACTACTTTGGAAAGTTCTTAACGGTAACATAGACAGCATTGATTTGGTAAATTATGTTCAGTTAAAAATACCACGCGCAGGGCTTAGGGTATATTTTAGCTTTTATTTGCCAGAAGCAAGAACCAACATTTTAAATTCATCCCCACTGTATCAAGCAATTAATGAGTATCATACCATCCAAGATATCTTGGATATTTTTGCTTGCAGCATATTTCAAATTAAACTTGTTACTTTGGGTTAATGTGTTATAATTTGTACTTATGTGTATTACTGAATTCTAGTTCATTGTGTAATCTTAGTTTAGTTATTGGTTAAACATATAGTACTTTATCCTGTAATAGCTACCCAATGTTAATATCCTTTTTTTTCCTGTTTTGCATACAGCCACAGGTTTTTTTCATGGACATTGACACCTGGATTGCAAAAAATACTATACATTTACAGTCTTTATAATCAACATTTCTCTTAATATTGTTTTTCCCATCCAGTAGATGGTTATCACTGTTGGGTGCTGTGTTAAATAAATAAATAAATTGTTTTAGCATCATTACCTACTTTTATATACACTAACGAATAAATATTATTTGTCACAATTAAGACGAAAAATGCATGTGATAAAGGCATTATCACTGGAATTATCATTATAAACGCCAGAAACATAAATCAATTATACAATTATTTAACCTAAATAAAACTTTAATGTTCGGGTAGGATGAACTGTTTTAATAACTTGGTTAATTAATAATTGTATGTAGATACCGTCGAATTCCAGTTCTACCCGGAAGGGATCGTGATTATTTTGCCGAAATACTTTCTTCATAATTCATCCTGAAAATGAAACACGTAACAACCGACGAATTTAGCTTTCGTATCAGTTCCAGGATAAATAATTATCCTGTTTCGCTTGTTAAATCGTATCGCGTACAGTGCGCACTGTTTAAATATTATTTTATCAATGTTTTAGGTAATGTTGTGGTTAATTTTATATTTTATCATTTTGATTTTTAAAATATGTCTGTATAATATCAGAAATAAACATTTCAAGCTCGGCTTCCAAATGTGACGAATTGAAATACGTTTCACCTGCTATACAGATGGCTCCAAAACCCATGAAGGTTCAGGAGTAGGTGTATATATATATAGTACCAAACCAAAGACAAGAATCTCACTGAACTTAGGTAAATATGCGACAGTATTCCATGCAGAAATAGCATACATCACTGCGCAAAAGAAGTATTAAGACAGAAGGTAAATAGAAAAACTGCGCAAAAGAAGTATTAAGACAGAAGGTAAATAGAAAAACCATTGTCATATACTCAGACAGTCAAGCGATGTTAAAAGCACTCAGTTCCATGCAGGTACACTCAAAGCTTGTGTGAGACTGTTTGGAAGCCGTAACAGAACTGGGTAGTCAAAACAGACTAACCTTAGCCTGAGTACCAGGCCACAGAGGACATAAGGGCAATGAAGAGGCTGCTTTACTAGCCCGAGAAGGAGTCTCAAATGCTTTTATTGGCCCAGAACCCTTCTGTGGTGTAACAAAAACATTTATCAGAACATGCACAAAGAGGAGGATGTTTAAAAAATCGGTCAACCTTCACACATATTCGAAAAGCTTACTTATATGGCAAATTCCATTGTACGACCGAGCGCAGGACCCAAATTATTGATTTTACAAATGGTCTTGAAATAACAACGGCTTCAAGACCGTACCAGTGACATGCCTGAATATTTTTCCTAGAAGAGTATAATTATTAAATGTCGTTAATATTTAATGTGAAATAAAACTGAAACGTTATTTATAACGTTACACCACATTCAAGCAGTTGGATACTCTTCTTCATTTATCTAAAATAGTGACTTAAAGTAAGGAATAAAATTCGGTATCTGCAAAGACTACATATAGCAGGTACTAAACTATAGAAAGCAATCTTATGAAGTGATAGGGACTAGAAAAGCAGCTGACTATAATTTCTGACGCAAATTTTAGGCTAACAAAACAATCCGTACATCGATAGACATAATAATAGTACTCTCCCTAATGCAGCCTCTCACATCCTCACGTGTTGAAAAATCCTACCCGAAGAGGAAAAAAGGGCATTAAAAAGTACTTAATTACGTACTGAAGGATTAACTTACCTTTTTGTAAGGGTATTAAACCAGCAAAAATATAATGATCTCTATATTATAACAAAGACTAAGGTGGGCAATTTTAAATTCAATAGCGTTATTGGGGGTGGGTTGACTCAGTGGTTAGAGTCATAACTTTGAGATCGGAAGGTCTCAGGATCGAATCCCACCGGTGTTAGGGATTTTTATTTAATTAAAAAAAATTAAATATTAATTCTAATGCATAGGTAGGATTCCCCACTCGACCATTCACTATTGGGTTCTAATTAACAGTGCTGTTCCTAAAGTGGCGCTGTGAAACAGTAACAAAGCCTACACAGAACACGAGGCTAATGGCCGTAGTAGTCGACGCCGATGACAGCAAATAAAAAAAAAATTGCGTTATTATATTTTTAAACTAAATGTTTTGTTATATCTCTAATTCGAAGTATTTATGGTAATGGATGTTTGAATAGTTTTTAAGGAATATTTTTTTAATTTTCTTTTTTGATTTGGTATCACAATTTTTTTTTGTGCATGCATTAGCAAAGTCCAATTAATTGAGAAAAACAACGATACGTCATAACTATTATTTTGAAATTTCAATATATATCATGAAAAATAAATTTTGCAATCAATTATAATTATGTAAAAGTATACGGTATAAATCATTCAAAGGTAATACATATTATTTTATAAATTTTCCATAGCCTTGCCTGCAATATCCTAAAAAATTATCAAATCATCAGTCAAAATACATATTAAAACATCAAAATGTGCAAAATGTGCATTATGGGTAAAAAAAGTGACAAAGGTTTTCGATCGATTGATGATGTTACTAAAAATACTTATATTTGTTAATTACATTTTTATAGAAAAAGTGGTCCAACGGAAGAATTTATCTGGTATTGCACAGTATTTTTTTTAATAATAAAATACTCTTTTGGTATACACAGTAATATTTTTAAAAATGTTATGTTAATCCTCAAAATATTAAATAACTGTTTTTATTAAATATACTCTTAATTAACGTTCATGTTAATTTAAGTGTTTTTGTAAGAACTGATAGTTGGTTGGCCTAATTAATTAGAATATAATTATTATTATGATTTGTTTTCATTAAGTTTTTACACAGTAAACAATTATTGATAACTAACCTCTGAATCAGCACACTTTTTGCCTTATTGCAAACGTACAAGACATTTCAAGCACCTTTTTATTTTCTCACAACTATGTGTTTCCACAGAATTATAAAAAAGTAAATCACTCTCAACGACTTTTTTCTAATGATTGATTTGTCTGTAGAGATAATATTGCTTTTCCAGCCACTGTTGATAAAAACAGTACGAAACTTTTGATTTACCGCTATTTTAACATGGCGGCTGTGCTTGCGCTCATCACATAATGAAAATCCTTATTGTACCATAACATATTTTTAATTAATTGGAATATCCACAATACTTACAATTGTATGAAACGTAACAGCTTAAAGATCACCAGAGAGGTACAGGGCCGTTTCTGATAAACTACAGAACTTACTGTACCTATTTTATTTTAATGGAAAATTTGCTTTTAATAATAAATCTTTGCTAGCTGTGAAAATTATAATTTGATGGGAATATGAATATGATTATTTTCGGACATGAATACGTTTGTGTGAGGTGGCCTAATTGGTTATCGTGCGGACGCCCCAAGTCCGAGATTCCAGGTTCGACTCCCGGTCTAGCATACATTTTTCTTTCTTTAATTCTCAGCATTTTTAATTTTTCTTTGGTCCGTTTTCACTTTGAGAATATGAGAGTAATTTTTATAATTTTCAAATAGCCAAAATCATAATATATTTATATTAGGAATAGAGTGGACAAAAATCCAAAGGATTTTAGCGGTTTGAACTGCTTACTACCAGCCAATAATGTATTGCTGCTGAATCGGAATCACTTTCACTTGAAACTATATATTGTTGTGTCAAACCGACCCTGTTCTCTATTTACGTTTACGCGTCATAGAGTCTGGTGTTTTCCATCGCTGCCCGTCCACCTCGAAGACTCGATACAATGCTGAAATTTTATCTGTATGTGGTCCAACGCGTGGAGGAAGATTTTGAGTTTGTTCTACACAGGATTGGCTTTTCCCAGACTGCTACAATTTTATATATAAGTGAATTATTTCGATGGTTAATTGAAATTTCAGTATGAATGTCAAGTAAAAATAAATTAGAAGTGTGAATAATTAATAGTGTTTAAGTATTAAATTAATACGTAGTGCAAATAAATCATAAATAGCTCATCAGTATAATAGCAATAACACTGTCTAAATATGGTGATATCTTTGGTATGTACCTATATCAATAATCTTTCATCAATCTACTATATCGCATATCGTGTATCGATCATTGCTCATCGAATCTAGGGTTACGATATTCAAAAATACAATTTTCTGGCATTCCTAATGAAAATTCTGGACATTTATTTAAAAATCCGAACAAAGCAACAAAACTCTGTCATGAAATAATTAGTAAACATCTTATTAAAACAGTACCTATCATCAAAGACTTAAAAACTACACAAGACAACGACTGTCTATTTAATATTAAATTAAATTATGAAAAAATGAAAGAAAGTTAATTTCAATGCCAAAAGAACTGTTTATACGGGATTTTAAGTATACCTTTTAATGAATCATCTGAAAATTCCTGATAATTTACAATATTCAGCGCATTCCGTACAAACCGCCAAAATTCTTGACATGTGCGGACTTTTCCTGACGTCTGGTAACCCTAATCGAGTCATCTATGGCATGTACTTATACTAATCTTTTTCTTAATGCGAACCAATCGATGTTATAATTAAATTATATTTATTTTAATTAGGTTTAATAAAAATATATCCACGATATATGGGCCAGAACTATAATCTAGTTTTAAAATCCTCATCGCCTATTTTTTCTACACGAGGTTTGGGTTAAGATCGTGATTTCGTGTTGACATGTTTAGGTTTTCGCGTGACCAGCATGACCCGTATTCAGTTACACATATCGAAAGTGGATATTAATCTTTTTTTTGTTCGTTTCACATAATCTATGAGGGTGGTTGTTACATCGTTAAATTGGAGTTGCTCGATTTTCTGCGTGTGTTCCGATCCGTGGGAAAGACCTGTTTTTTATTGCAGATGCAAACGCGATGTTATAATTTTCTCTTCTAAGATAATAAGTCTTTTTAGAGGTGTTATGAGCTAATTATATTAATTCATTGCAATGAAAGCTTATTTATTTGGGTAATGGTTGCCATAATATATTGGGCACTAAAAATGTAACCTACCTAATGTACTTAGCAACTTCCAGACTGAAAATTGCCTAAAAATAATTTTACCAATATTTTGTCTAATTGGTAGCATAAGTTTCGGTTGTTCCGGTGTTAATTTTCAAACCACGTCTTCTCTACTCAGAGCGAAACCGGAACCAGGGCTGTTCATCAGACGGTCGAAACTATGTGCGTTACCTGTATATCTTCGTTCTACGAGGAAATTAGGAGGTAACAGTCAAGCTTTAATAAAATCATCTCCTTTTATTTATTACTCAAAGCTCATTACTGGGAAGCTTAATACCTGGATTAGGTAGATCACAGTATTTTGACCTTTTACCTATCTAGTTAAATTGTTTATTGTAGAAGCAAACCGTATAATTATAATTTGGCCGTTAATGCTGCAATTAAAATTTATTGTTTTGTATTTGCTCGCCCATCACATAAATGTCTTTCGCGTGTGAAAATATTATATACCTAATGACCGCTCGCGGCGAGTTCTAGCCAAGATTTTAACGGCATGGTCTGAGTTATTGCGGTTGACAAAATGCCCGTAAAAATGTCATTGTTACCGGTAATGTAAAAGATATCGAATTTAATGGGTGACATTTTTTATTCGGATAAGCCGACTTGAATACGTCTCATGTGTTACGTGATATATACGTATAAGCCTGTAGGTTTTGCTATGTTGAATAGTATTTTCTGACGAAAAAGTATTAAATTTTAATTTTTTGTAAATAATCCATATTTTTTGATTATATACATTTAGACAGAAATCGTAGTATTCTATCGTT
The DNA here is from genome assembly GCA_927349885.1 of Psylliodes chrysocephalus. Taxonomy (NCBI): domain Eukaryota; kingdom Metazoa; phylum Arthropoda; class Insecta; order Coleoptera; family Chrysomelidae; genus Psylliodes; species Psylliodes chrysocephalus. Next base: position 11,916,694 of record OV651825.1, read on the forward strand.
GGTTTTCATCGTGTTGCGGCTAAAATATTGTACCTTTTAATAAGGTCTAGTTTTTCGCGTATTTTTATGCTCAAGCCGGCTCGGTAGCGTGTGATAAGTACACAGTGTGTACAGTGTCCAGCCGGCAGTCGCTAATTACTATTTGCACCGTTTATATCGAGTATACCGCTAGACAACGTGAAGTGTATGGGCACCCGAACGGCTGATTCCCGATCAATTTGTAGAGAAACACAAGGTGAGTCTGTTTGAGCTATCCGAGTATAACTTTCACCCCTTTATCCGCACCACATCGTCTATAATGAAGGCTAAAAGGTGAAAATTCGCCAACAAGTAACACTTCTGATACAGGTCATTATTACATGTGTGGGTATTTAAGTTTTAAACGTATTCGAGAAAATAATAATTCAAAATTTCATGCAATAGGGTCAATTAAAATAAAGAAAGTGGGGCACACACTGGAAAGGAATCCCGGGATTCGTTTTTCCCTTAGGAAAACAAGTTCTCCGGTTAATGAAAATTAAATATATTTCAAAACAATCAGTTGGGGCAATACCGATTTCTGAATGTGACTACAGGGAGCTAAATGTGACCACTCAAAATTCATTTAACTATGTATGTGGCTATTTAATCAAAAAATCATTACATATTCACTCTTGCGAAATTTGCGTAAATTTCTCAGAAAAATGCAATTTACTTAACAATTCTAACTTGTTAACGCATTTTAAAGCATACGACTCTGAAGAAGAGGTGTTTGGCAATTTAAAATCTCCCAGCGAAAAATTTCTCTTTTATATTTTCAAATTAGAAAAAATATTTATATCTCTATTTGATAGTTTGTCAACTAAGCCTGGAATTTCCAACGCATACCTTTTTGAGATGAGCAAAACAAAATTTGGTCATCCTTGCCAATAATTTGCGAAAATGTACACCATTAAATTATTTATAAGACTTACAATTTTTTATACTCTTAAATATGCAAACAGAAATTTAAAATCCTCGAAAAAGTCAGACAAAACCAGAAGAAAAATTAAAATGTTGTCCCATTTATAAATATTGATTTTTTTTCATAATATTTTTGACTATTCCAATGGTCCAACTAACGTTTTTTCGTAATCACAATAAATAAATTATTATCATGGTCTAACAAACTCGCACCTTAAGCCGCTGCGTACATTTGTATCTGGTCTAGGTAATTTGTGTCATGGGTACAGCACGTCACGCTGAGGAAAGCGCCCCGCTTGTGACGTTTTATCCATCGCATGTGTTCATCTCTTGCTAAGCGATATTGTCGTTGTCCTTGTTTTTCGCATCATAATGAGAGAGAAAACAACAGAGGCACACATTTACTGTGCCCATCTTCCACTTAATTTTGGAATTCTCGGAACGTTGCTCAACGCCCGGTTGTCCAGTGTCGTGCCAACACGGTTTGCACTGAATATTAGATAAAATAATAATAGGCATTGAGGAACATATAAAATATGTAAGTTATTTTTTTTTTGTTTATTATACTAGGGCACGCGCCCAAGTGCCCTTACGGGCAAACTTCCACTGCTTACTAGGTAGGTAAGCTATATGCTATAAGCAATATCGTGATATATTATAGCAGAATTCCAATAAAAAATGTAGATTTGAGCATATTATGGTAAGTTTAAGAGAGCTGAATTGTTCGAAAATATATATTTTTAAGGTCTCAAAATTACTAGTAAACCTGTGACAAAAGTTTTTCTACAGAAAGGACCAAACACCTTTTTAATAGAAAAATGGCCTTTTCTGAAATGTTGCTCTTTGTGGAAACGATGTACATGAACACCATATCGAAAATGCCACTTTTTTGTAGCCAGATGTCTCATAATAGATCTCTTTTATTTCCGTTTGTTGTAGAAAACATGAATTATGGATTATTTAGTATTAGTATTTAATAAAAAATTACATAGTTATTCGAAATTGCGCAATAGGTTTTGTTTTAAATAAATATACAATTTGTTAAGACATTTTTTTATTTTGTAATTTAACGCTAATTATTTACTTTTTATTTACCATAAAGATTTTGTTATTTCAGGCCTGAACATGGCCCTGTGAGGCCGAAACTAGTCACACCTGTATGTATCTAACAACATTAAATTTATGTGGCTTTGATTTTAAAATTATTTTCTTTATTTGTTATAATTAGAACATTTCATTAAAATTAGGAATTCTCGTCCATGTAGGAGATTGTTTAGGAATGGTAACAAAAAAGCATTTATCTTTAGAATGTGTTTTATTATGTAAAATATCACCGAGTTATATTGTTTTAATATTATTCTGTAACAATAACATCATTGTAGAATTAATACTAATTTTTTTTCAATGTCCAATTCCACAATTTTATTTTTGTGGGAAAAAATCCACAGTATTTTTTTTCTTTGATTATTGTTATCATGCACACTATTAAAACCATGAAAAATAGTAGTTTTCACAGTTTGTTTTGATTAAATATAGGTACACCTAATACACAATGACTAAGGTATGAAACAGTTCTACAATAGTTCTACTTTCTGATCTCATGAAAAATATAACTTAGCTTATCTACACACAGACTACAAAACGACAAATTATGTAATTGCGTTCAACTGAACGAATATATTTCATATCTATTCTAGGTAGCGAGAACAATGCTAAAAAAAATAAAATTCACCAAACGCAGTTCATAATTTGATCATCCAACTACTATTATTTTTCAAATTTTAGACGTGACAAATCTGTCAAACTAATTGTCAGTATATTTTTTAGTTATTGATATTAAATATATATTAAAATGAGCTATTTTGGTATAGAATCGATAAATAATAGCATTTATATTTTTGTTTCGTCAACATTTTGAAATAAATTTAAAATTTCAATCAAACTATATGAAACTACTTTAATTACAAGTATTAGAATTAAAATCGTAAATCTGGCAGTGTAGGTGAGAAGACGGTCTCTGTTTTCCATGCGAAAGGCCCGAATTCGAATATCGGCTAGGGACTAACAAAATTAAATCTTTTTTTATGTTTATTTTATTTTATAAATTAGTAAAAATCATAATTAATTTAAAAATAGTTATTTTGTCTTAATAACCTTAAATTATTTTTAAATTGTAGATTTTCCTAAGTGGGTTGTAGAAAAACCATATTGTACAACTGGAGTGGATTGTCCATATCTACTCTTCTGCACAAACTACTATTTTAATTCAGTCAAAAAAGCTATCCAACATTGACATTTTCACACTCCGTTTACCGTGGTGAAGAAAATAAAGTAGGCATTTTACATTCAAAGATTCAAAAAAAAATTGAATTATGTTGTACATAACGGTTTACGGATTCTTTTCATCATAGAGGTACTCCACGTATTCAGAGTTTAAATCTGGTAGGGGGTAGTGGTAATGAATTTTAAATCTGGAGGTAGTGGTTATATTTAAGACTTTATTTTTGATGATAATAATACATTTTAGTACAGATAAAAAGTTGGGTTTCAAAATTCTTAGGGGAATATATTGCGCCCCTGCTCCACACGCTTGTCGAATAAAATATTTTTAATGAGAATATATACATTTTGAAATTAGAAAGTTTTTGACAGGTACCTCACAGTACAGGAACGTCATCTGGTGAATACTAAAATAGTACCCCATTTAAATGGCACTATTTTCTGGGGGTCACTCCTAAGAGAGTGTATTATAGGAAAGTATTATTATTTTTATAATTAAATAAAGTCTTTTAAACAATAAATAATAGGCAACATTACAATTTTGTTGTAGAAGGATTGGTCACCTGTCACCTTTAAAAAAACTACAGCTTAAAAACAATTACCATTCACACGAAGCTGAAGATTCCTGGAATTTGCAACATGTTATACTATATTTATTTTATAATAAAAAAATGTTATTTTTTAATCGGAAATCGAACTTTATTTCGGTAATTCAAAACTAAATTTAGAAAAGAGCAAAATCTAGTCAGATTTCCAGTTTTACATTTTTTTAAAGTTGTCTTGTCGTAGCAAAAATAAAGTATTTTCCACTCGTTTGAAAAGTTCTCGCACTCGTAATGTAATGTACTATTTACTAAATTAAATTCAACTTATTTAAATACCCTTTATGTATAAAACAGAGAACAAAAACCAAATTATAAAAGAAGTAAGTTCAATTTAGAAATGCTTTATAGCTGAAGAAGCCGAATGCGAAAAATCTCATTAAACGTTAAAAATATTTAACGGGTGTAGAAATTGTAATTGCATCCATAAATGCAGCGCATGTAAAACCGTATTAAAGGCAATAATTTTGAGGGCCCCTTTAATGATCAACAATAAACAACATGCGCTGCTTCTGAATACAAGAACATAGAAAATAATCTATTTTCTTTTAAAAAACTACATTCATAGAGGTAAGAGAAAATTAGAAAATAAGGATATGATTCTTTAACATTTATGCGTTATGACAACATCGTGCTGAAAAGTGCACAAGACAATTTTTTTTTAATTATAGCTTTTCTTTATATTCCTCCACAAATTCTACTATGTTGAAAACGGTCCCCCCACCGCTACTCCTAAACAATGTATGGGAAAACTCAGGTTTTTAAATGCTTTACTTAAAAACTGTAAGTCCAGACTTTCCATCATTTTGTATTTGAGATATTGATGTGGCATATACTTTATATTATGTGAACTAAAAGATTGTTGTGTTCCATTCTGTCTCTAAGGAGGTAAGGACGTTATATTTTAATTTACCCTAAATCAAATGAACCATAACATGACTGTCTATGCTCTCTAACTATTCGTATTCGAGCTATTGTAGCTATATAGCGTACCCTAAAAGTATTCGCTCTTCATACTTTTATGAATATTTGAAAGTAGTATATCAAATTTTGGACCATTACTGTAATATTTTTTAATTTAATTTCGAGAGACGTTAAAATGGTGGTTCTCACCTTATCGAGACTGAGGCCCACAAGAGTAAACCCGTACCGTAGAACAAACGAGAAATGATTTAACTTGGAACGAAAGACCGGAAGCCGATAGTAGTATTAGGACGTTGAATTTTTTTTTGTGTACAAAAATTTAATAGACTGCCTACAGAAATTAAAAAAAAAACAATAAATTTATTCAAAAGTAACCTCAAACAATACTTGATAAATATACAGAACGGATATACTTTCTTGTGATAATACTCTTTAAACCTGCCCCTTTTAAGTATTTCCCTTAATTTATTGGTATTTTACCCCTCCTTTTACCCGCATTTATTATAAATTATTTCTGTTTTGGTATCATGTACTTTATTTAAAAACATTACTTAATGTTATAATAAATGACAACTTTATAATTAAAATGAAAAACACAACAAAATACCTCGATATCATAATTGATCAAAATTTGAAATTGGTTGATCACATTACGTCATTAACAACCAAAGTTAAAGATTCATTTATATACAAATTTTATGAATTAAGGAAATGTATGACTAGGAATTTACTAATTATTATTTACAATTAGCTGGTTGAATCTGTTTTGCGATATGGTATATTGTGGACTATATGATATTGCATTTCAACCCCTTAATGTAATCCAAAATAATCTGCAAAAAACCAGCATTATATTCTACCTCTCTTTTATATAATAAAAAAGTGCTTTGTATAAAAACATTATATTAGCTGTCTTGCTGTACCTTTATTTATGGAAAACCTGAATTGAGATAATCTACAAATTATTTCCAATAAATATTAAAAGAAGCATACAAACACTTCTAAATAATTTGACATTTAAGAGCCATTCACACATCACAGTTGACATCTTGATACTAGACAGGCATAGCCAAGTATTATTCTGATTTTTGCCAAATAAAATGGCCGGTTAATTATTCTATGGGGTTGCGACACAGAGCCAGTAAATTTGATAAAGGTGTTTTTGTGGCTAGGGGCGAAATAGTAGTAAGCTTAAGTTAGCACCACCATAAAAAAGTAATTTTTAAGAAACTGCTTATATATTTTTCATAAATTGGCAGGCTATCGACTAATTTCGAACAAAAATAGCCTCATGGCTATGGTTACAAGTATGAAGGTCGCAACCCGCCTTAGAAATCTCACCTTTACAATCAACAGATGTTTTTTGACAGATCGTTGGAAAATGTATGGAATGTTAGGAATGATTGGAATTCATAAAATTAGTCACATAAGAAATGCATTGGCGGATTTTAAGAAAATTAATATTAAAGTAGTAAGGTAAACCGAAAATTTTGAAAATCAATAGGGCTCTAAGTTAGAAGTAATTATTCAAGAAAATCAATACTACAAGTTAATCAGAACTTTTGTTCTACAGTTATCGTATCGGCATACATACAGACGACCAGACGAACATTTTTTTTGCATTTTCGGACTCAGAATGATCGGAAACGTGAAAAAAGTTTTAAAAAATGGGAGTAAGAAAATTTGTTCGTCTGCACGAATGCAATGCTGAAGAGTCCTAGGATGGGCCTCAGTAAATCCTTGAAAATATTGGCAGATCATCCAGATACATCTATATCTGTAAGGTGTGGGCATAAAGTAACTTACTCTACGCTAGTAAAAAACTAGCTGGTTGATAACGTCTCCGAGAGGTGTCTCTTGATGGCCACATTATTTTAGTCGTCTCTTGCCGGAAATGGCCATTTGGTTGGCTTCTATCACCCCGATAGTAAATGCTCGGGTTGATCTATTCTGTTTAGACTGATATTTTCACACTAAGAGACACGTTTGTTTAACATCTAGTGGGTAATATGCAAGTATTGTTCTTGAGATTAGAGATTCGAAATCAATGGTGTATTTCACTACAAAAAAAATTAAATATATACTTTGTCATCTACTTTATTGATACACAATTGTATCGTGATTTATAGGAAAATCCGAAATAAAAATGAAAAAGAAAAAAGAAAATAAAAATAAAAAAAGAAAAGAAATAAAAAAAGATAAGCAAAAGAAAAAAAAAAGAAAAACAAACAGACCTATTATTTAACGGATTTTTTATACACCATTCCAGGCTCGGATTAAATTTTTTATATTCTGTATCTTTATTTTAGTTTTTTAAAAAAAAAAATATTTTATTTTGTGAAAAAGATATATTAGGAACAAAATTTTTACCTAAAAAAGATGTCTTTTACACTAAATGTATAAACTAAATATCTTCAAAACCAATATTTTAGAATAATAGCAGTGTGTATAGTGGAGCAGAAACAATAAATAATATCTTTTTTTATTCGACAAAAAGAGATATAGGTAGAATTCCAATGCCAACTGCTTTTCTTTTGCATTTGTAAAAACTTGTATAAAAGTAAAAATTAGGTTACTCCAGAGATGTTTTGAATCCGAAGAGGTCTAAATAATAAATAAATTGACATATGAAATGTCACTGATTATTACTGAACATAAAAATTAAAATTAATACCATTACTATAATTCGGAATAAAAACTCTTTCATTTGAGCTAACTTTCAACCCCCTATCCATTCAACTCTTTTCAATGTGATGACATTACAGCCAGAGCTGGGAAGGATTTGAATCATATAGGATTCGAATCATATAGGATTCGAATCCTTTTTGAGGATCCGCGAGCGGTGTTCGAATACTTAAGAAAAAAAGGATTCGTGATCCGGATTCGTTGAGCAAATCCTTAAGGATTCATATTCGAATCATCAATATTAGTCTCGGATCCTTTTAAAGACCAAACTACGCCGGCGCGAACGGTCGACTCACGCTTTGACTGAAACACCCTGAGACTGATGACCGAGTCACAGTTTATTGCAAAAGAATCAGTTAGCTCACTTGGACCAGTTGAATGTTCCAAAATAACATCCACTCCAGGGATACAAATTTAGGATGCGCAGAAGACTGTTGTTGGAATATAGTAGGCGGTTGTCATATATTTTATTGGTTATGATTTGATTCTGTATGCGCCAGGGATACAAATCCAAATTCCGCAGTGTATAAACTGGAACATTGAGATCAAAAGTGCCGACGCAGAGTGAGCGAACTGATTCTTTAGCTATAAACTGTGACCGAGTGTTAATATTTAGAAGATACGTAACAATCTAGGTACAAATTAATGTCAAAGAAGGCAGCAGAGCACCTAGAAAATTTTGAGTTAAACCCTATGCCTCACTTTGAGGCTGTTTTAAGGCTATTTTTACATCCTATTCAAAAATTGTATGCTCCTCGTATTTTGCAAAAATCACCTCTGTTTTTTAAAGATTTCTTTCTAAAAACAAGCACCCGGATTTTTAGGCTATTTTTAGGCTCTTGAAATATTTTAAAACATTACTAAAAATTGCTATTTTTAAATAATACAGGGTGCTTTGTTGGAACCAAGTCAGCAGAGCACCTCGGTTTATATTTTTTCTGGAAACATCTACTTATGTCACATGTTTAAGCTATTTTTAGGCTCTTAAAATATTATAAAAATTTTCCAAAAAAATAGTGTTTTTAAAAAAATACAGGATACTTTGTTGAAACAGAGGTGCTTTGCTGGCTTCGTTTGAAGCTAGCAAAGCACCCTGTATTTTTTTAAAATAATATTTTAAGAGCCTAAAAATAGCCTAAGATATTGTGTAATTAAAAAAAAAACTTAAAAAACTGAGGTGCTCTGCTGACTTCGTTTGAAGCAAGCAGAGCACCTTGATTTTTGCAGAAAACGAGTAGCACAAAAATAGCTTTAAAATAGTTTAAAAATATGGCATAGGTTTTAACTCAAAAATGCCTAGGTGCTCTGCTGCCTTCTTTGCCATTACAAATTATCAATGAATATCCAACACTAAAAAATCCAAAAATTTAACACTGGCCTTCCTTTGTCTGGTAGAGTCAAACGAATATTTTTTTCCAATATAATCGACGCACCTTGAAGGAACGTTGATATTGTGGTGATATATAAGGCCAACCAAAAGAGATTTTTATTTAATTGTTTGTTTATTTTGTTTTTTGTATTAAAATAAAATATATTTTTTGTAGATTCTAATTTATTTATGGTTCATAAGTTTATTTTTTTCAACATCTTCTGGTATCAACCATTTGTATGCAAGTCATAGTCCATAATAACACATAGTTGATGTTGATATTAAATTCGGACGCATACATAATACCGTGATATGACACTGACAGTGATTCGTATTCGTAATCCGCAAAAATGGATTCGAATTACTTGATTTGAATCCTTTTTTGTTGAAAAAGGATTCGGACATAGGATCCGTGATTTGAATCACATCTCGTGATTCGAATAAATTTTTTGAGGATTCGTCCCAGCTCTGATTACAGCGACAGAGATGACTGATCTCAACTATATTTTAAATTATAGTACAAAGGTGCCATTGATATTTTCCAATTTTCGTATAAAATCATTAAGTAGTTTCTAAGTAAAAGCCAGTACAAATTTTGGAATACCCTGTATACCATCTATATAATTTATAATAAAATGCAGTTTGCGTACTCTGAACAATCTTTACGTAAGTGATTAGAGAACTGGCAATAAAAAAAAGCACGTTATCCACTCTTCTATCGAACAAATCACAAAAACCACGCAATCAAGTGCACATCAGGATCGAAATCAAGTTTGACTGTAATTTTTCCGACTCTAAGAGTGTTAATGGGTCAGGCAGACACGAGGGTAGACAAGAACTAGCTGACTGTATCGAGTCGACTGATAAATCGCATTTTCGACGATAAAATGCACGAACGATTTCTTCTGGGATTAAGAAATTGCTCGCATTTGGATTTTTGGCTCGAAACTCGGATCCCCAAAGGCTTCATCTCCGACCGTTACGAACGCCTTTTTTTTGTTTATGTTTCCCTCTCTCTTGTAGACATTAAAGCCAAATTTGCTTAATTTTTTGGAAATAGGAACTTGACGTTTAAGGAGATCGTTTTTAGATAGCTAAATCGAAATCAATTTACAAGAAATTCTAATTAAAGAATTGGAATTAAAAAAAATATAAATTGTGGTGATATGTATTGTATACTAGAGCTGGGTGATTACATGTACTTTAAACATAATTACAATTACAAAGTACTTTTTCAAAAAAGGAATTAATTACAAGTACAAAGTACATGTTGTAAAAAATAGAAATTGTATCGATTTAATTACAATTACACGAAAAAAGGAATTAGCAATTACTTTTATAATTACTTTTCTAATTACGTTGCCGATAAAATAACAAATTATGATAGAATTGAGGAACCATGAACTAACCGGACCGATACAAATAACATTTTTAAATAGGTAATTCAAAGTGTCAAAGTAACAGCCGTTCGCAACGACTTTCTTAAGGATTCCTTAAAGCTAAAGATATCTTAAGGACGGGTTGTATAAATCTTACTTAAAGTTAAACTCGGTTTGAGGTTACACATGACAAATTTTGTATGGTATACAGCCTAAACACCATTTAGCACTTAGGGCTTGTTTACCCAAACAGACTGCACATATAGCATCGGAAATTGACATGTATCACTTAAAACTGAGCTTAATTTTAAGTAAGCTTTAACTTAAGGGAAAAGATAAAATCGATAAGTAGTATAAAAAATGAAACAGGTAAGTTAATAATAAAATGTGAACTTTTAAAAGTTTATTGATTTTTGGAATAAAGATACAAAAGTTCGTGTACCTACGCATAGGTACTTTTATATTTTACCTAATCATACGATACAAATCGGGCATCACTAGTCTGGGGCCGTTTAATCAAAAAGATAAAATAGTTAACACTAAACATTTTATTTACATTGGATGCGGTAATCAACTCTAAAGTCTATTCAAATTGCATTTACGCCTGTTGTAAACATAAGCACGTGGATGCTTAAATTGAGCAGAGCCGTATTTTACTTTTCCGTCTTACAAAAATGTAAAATAAAAGGATAATTTAATTTTTTTATTTTTTAAACTAAAAGTACGTGTAAAATCAATACATACAGGGTCTCCCAGGCTTTACTAACATTTCTTGATTAAAATAGGTGAGAGACATAAACTGCGTTAACCTGCAATGAAAATTAATATATGTATTTGACTTTAAAAGAGTGGTAAAAAGTTTTGCATTACATTTGGTTCATTACATATGTCTATTGTGATACAAAGCATTAAAAAATCATATATAATAAAATTATATTATACAGGGTATCTAAATAATTACAAATGCTTTAATAGCTAATATACGAGTATATATATATATATATATATATAACTACTTTAAATGCATTGTGGCACCTGTTAAGTCTAATGTAGTTGTGGCACCAGTGTTATAATTAACGTCATTAAGGCACCATCTAATTGAAGTAGGCTGTGGCACCAGTATATATATTTCAAGTGGTATTATGGCACCATGCGCTGTTGTCAAGTTTACGTGGTGCTTAAACGTAGCTGTGTATATAATAACTTATACAGTAATTAATACGTTAAGAAGTCAGTAATTATTTGAGCACAGACGTATAAATTAATTTTAGCTAAATAAACAATTTTGATAAATAATCCCGAGGCAGATATATTTTTGATTTTAATTTGCTGTTTTATACACGTAACAATTATTCAGGGTGCGCCATCTTCGACTGAAGATGTCATTGGTATTTTTACTTTCTTATACTAACATGTACGGTGTGTTCCATAAAGTTGGACCCATATGGGAATTTGTTTAATATTATGACCGGAAAAATACGTTGTAGGGCAATCGCTTCTGCCTATTTAAAAACTTAAAATTGTCTATATCAAAGTTGACTACTGATATTAGTTTTTGTCAAGTTCGCATTAATAAATTGTTTTTATGAACAATTTGTTAAAAAAACACTGCCAACTTTAATATGGGTTATATTAAGTTTTTAAAAAAGCAGAGTTGAATGACATGACGTTTTTTTTCTAATCGTAATGTTAAGAAAATACCCTATGGATCCAACTTTATGGAACATACTGTATATGGGATGTATACCAGCAGTAATAATATGAGAAAGTATTGTAATCCAGAGAATTTTACACTTTGAGATTTTAACTAGTAAATTAGGTTAATAAGAAAATAAATTTTATTATTGTGTTCATACATTGTTTTTATAACAAAGCATCAAGTTACAAATGACGGAAGAAACGAATGTTATACAAATGTGTACTCGTTTACAATTAATGTCTTTATTTGGACGTAATCATTGTTGGTAAATTCATCATGTTTGAAATATAATCCACGATTTTTAATTTTCAGTTGATTTTTAAAAACAAAATAATGTTTACTGTAGATCTCAGGCATGAAATATTTTTATAATATGATCCCGCGCCTTTCCCAATGAAATATAGCATAAACTATTTCAGTAGCCCTATTAAAAATGAGCGTATTCATGTAAAAAACCTCGACTAAATCTATAATTTTTGCATATTATTTGTTTTTAAAACTCAACAAGTAAAAAAAATGTAAATATACAGGGTGTTCCATTAGTGCGTAATTGTTCACTATTTCAATTTGTGTTATAGACAAGCAAAACAGTTTTATGGATTTAAAAAGTACATATTTTAAAAATATTGTTGGATATACAGGATATTGCATTTTTGCCTGGCAAATAAAAATTTATGTTTTTTAAGTAGAACAACTTGTATTTTATTTTTAGAATGGTTTATTAATACTGTATTCAACTCTAGAATGTTTTTAAACAACATTAGTGTTGCCAAGCAATTTTTTTTTTCAATAGAGAATGATGCAGACCACAAATTAAATAATCATAACTTAGGTAGATTTACCTTAATTTTAAAATTGTTAAATATACAGACTTATAAGATACTAAGCTAACGAATAGTGGTGATAGAACTGGTTGATTTTATACAGAGTGTTTTAAAACATGTCATAAATTTGCCTAGTTTTAAGTTAAATTTACTTTATTTTTTCAAATGCAACATCCTGTATATTATTTTAGTATAAAATTCTTTATACTACCAATTAATTAATAAAGGGTAATCCATTTAAAAAATCATAACCTCACGTTTTTAAACACCCTATATACAACATAGCAAATGAGGGAAATCATTTAAAATTGTTTGACGATGTAATAACAATCAAATATGTTTAACTACCTGTAAAGTGTTAAGCTTTAAAAAAATATAAATATTTCAAAATATTAGACAATAACACATATACAAGGTGTCCCATGAGAGCGTAATTGATGGATAGCCGTTGTATTATTGAAAATACGAAAAAAAAAAGTTACATGACCATATTTATTAAATATTACCTAATATACAGGGTATTCCATAATCGAGAGGTTGACCAAACATACATTTTTAAAGGAAAACACCCTACAGGTAGTTATAGATATTTGATTGTTTTCACATCGTCAAACCATTTTATTAAACTTCATTTATTTGCTATTTTGTATATAAGGTGTGACAAAATGCGAGGTAACGGTTTTCTCAATTTTTTAAATGAAATACCATATATCTTATACTACCAGTTAATTAATAAAGGGTAATCCATTTAAAAAATCATAACCTCACGTTTTTAAACACCTTATATACAACATAGCAAATGAGGGAAATCATTTAAAATTGTTTGACGATGTAATAACAATCAAATATGTTTAACTACCTGTAAAGTGTTAAGCTTTAAAAAAATATAAATATTTCAAAATATTAGACAATAACACATATACAAGGTGTCCCATGAGAGCGTAATTGATGGATAGCCGTTGTATTATTGAAAATACGAAAAAAAAAAGTTACATGACCATATTTATTAAATATTACCTAATATACAGGGTATTCCATAATCGAGAGGTTGACCAAACATACATTTTTAAAGGAAAACACCCTACAGGTAGTTATAGATATTTGATTGTTTTCACATCGTCAAACCATTTTATTAAACTTCATTTATTTGCTATTTTGTATATAAGGTGTGACAAAATGCGAGGTAACGGTTTTCTCAATTTTTTAAATGAAATACCATATATCTTATACTACCAGTTAATTAATAAAGGGTAATCCATTTAAAAAATCATAACCTCACGTTTTTAAACACCTTATATACAACATAGCAAATGAGGGAAATCATTTAAAATTGTTTGACGATGTAATAACAATCAAATATGTTTAACTACCTGTAAAGTGTTAAGCTTTAAAAAAATATAGATTCGGTCAGCACCTCGTTTATGAACCACCCTGTATATTTAAGAACAATTGTTAAATATGGTCATACAACATTTATATTAAATTTTTTTTTTTCGTATTTCCAATAATAAAACTGTCCATCAATTACGCCCTGATATAATTTATTGGCTAATATGTTGGTATCGTTGGATAGTTAAATGTATAACAAATTTTATGCTTAAATAATATACAGGGTGTTGCATTTGAAAAATTGAGTAAATTGAACTTAAAATTAGCCATATTTAAGACATGTTTTAAAACACTTTGTAGAAAATAAACCAGTTCTATCACCGCTATTCGTTAGCTTAGTATCTTATAAGCCTGTATATTAAACAATTTTGAAATCAATCTAAATTTACCTAAATTATGATAATTTAATTTGAAGTCTGCATTATTCTCTTATTTAAAAAAAAAATTAGTTGCTTGGCAAACATTCCCGGGTTGAATATAATATTAAAAAAACATTCTAACAATAAAATAAAATACAGGGTGTTCTATTTAAATTATATACATTTTTATTTGCCAGACGAATACGCAACACCCTGTATATACAAAAATATTTTTAAGATATGTATGTTTCATATACCTTTTATTTGAAACTGTTTTGCGGACACCCTGTATAACGTTCTGGAAACACCATACGTAAAGTCTATAAACTGGTGCCACAACTATATAATGGTCTTTTTTTTTTTTTTTTGTGGCTTGGACTTTTGTCATTCAGCCAGTCACTTAATGAATATAAATAATATACTATAAATATCACAATACAAAATAAATGGTAAACAACATGGCAACAAAAATAATCTATCGGAACAAAATCAATCTGTCGCAACAAAACTAATCTACCGCAACAAAACCAACCTATCACGTCAAACAAAAATTAAAAAGACAATACTTTTCAAAGGAAATAAACCATTACACTCGTTTCTCGTCCAGGGACCCATCAGGACATTTTTTTTTTCAAGACACACTAGAAATAGGCCACGGAGTGGGTAGGGTAATATAACAAAGGTAATTAGGATATATCAAAAACAAAGGTAACAAATCTACTACAATCTTATATCTGCTTTAGACAGAAATTCTATCAAACAATCAAAATTTTCTTTTTTAGATGAAGCCAAAATTGATAATACATTAAACGGAGCAGTTATATTTACGTTGCACAGTTTTTTATATAATTCAATTGACAGATTCTGATGCGTTGTGCATTCAAAGAAAATGTGATCTAAATCACCTATAACTCCACAGTGTTCACAGTTGTCACTAGGTATAACATTTATACGAGAAAGATGTTGGGGATAACATGCGTGTCCAAATTTAAGTCTAATTATTGTTGTGATAAATCTGCGAGGAATATTAAACTGCTTGGGCCAATATTTTGTGGGTATAGTCGGATGTAACAATGTATATCTTGTTGGGTTAGTGAAAGAAAATTCACTCCATGTATGCGACCACATTAAACGTAGTTTGGTTTTGAGAGTAACAAAGTAATCACCCACGCATAAGTTGTAGTCTGGATGTGGATTTCCAATATTAATACTATCTTTAGCAAGTTTATCGACATGTTCATTTTCTGCTAAACCTATATGAGCTTTTATCCACAAAAAACGAATTAGTGTACCAGTTAGAGATAACTCTGCGACAAGGTTTTTAATTTTAAAGATGTATGGGTTACAATTAACAGTTGGGAGTTTTGTATCTTCCAAGGCCTTTAAAACAGATAGAGAATCGGAAACTAGCACTGCACTGTTGTGATGAATTGATTCGACATATAGTAAAGCTTCATATATAGCTACAGCTTCGGCACTAAAAATAGAAAATGAAGAGTTCAGGCTGTGTGATTTCTCTATGTTTCTAGATGGAATATAACAAGCAAATCCTGTTCCAGTGGAGGTTTTAGAAGCATCAGTATTATATATGATTAGGGCGTTTTCCCAATTAGATAGAAATGATCTTAATATATTTCTACTTGTGCGTACATCAGAGTCATAATATGGTTGAATGATACGATTTTTGTGAAGAAATAGAGGATAGTCAACAAGTTGTGTTAGATCATCAGTTTTATATATGCTAGGCAACTGAGTTTGGCATTGTTGAAACGCAATGCACAATGGTGGAGAATTTTTTAATTTCCAATATTTATTAACAAGGTCAAATACATGTAATCGGCTAATATTTCTAAAAAGTTCTATGTTTTGAAGGTGTACTTTTGCCAGAAATTTCTCGCTAAGATATGTCCGTCGATATTCTAGTGGAGGTTCAAGTGCTTCTACGTGGAGAGGATTAATTGGTGTTGATTTCATTGCTCCAAGACATAAACGTAAAACTGTATTTTGAAATACATCTATTCTTTTTAGTAAATTATTACTAGCAGATCCATAAAGTATGCAACCGTAGTCCAATATTGACCTCAAATAAGCACGATAAAAAATAATAAAGCTGTTTCTACATCAGCACCCCACCAGGTTTTTACAACCATTTTCAGAAAATTCAGTCCCTTGTTACAGTTGTTTAACATGTATTCTATGTGCGATTTCCACGTGAGTTTTCTGTCAAGGATTAACCCTAGGTATTTTATTTCGTTTTTTATTGTGAAATCTACGTTATTAAGTCGTATATTATTATTTGGCAAATTATGTCTAGTAAATATTGTAACTGATGATTTATCTGCTGATAATTGAAATCCATTTTTGATTAACCAAGAATTTAGTTTATTTGCTATGGAGTCCAATGACCCCACTACATTTTCATATTTTCGGTGTTCAGTATAAAAACAAACATCATCCGCATATTGTATAATTTTAAAAGGAATATGAAAAATATTAAGTTTATGGAGATCGGCTGTATACATATTGAACAAGAGGGGGCTCAAAACTGAGCCCTGAGGTAACCCTGTGGTGTTTATGCGAGGTCCGATAATATGATTATATGTTCTAAGATATACCAATCTATTACAATAGAATTGTACGATACTATTAGCAACATGTGATGGTATATTAAATTGGTTAATCATTTTTTCTTTCAAAATTGGAAGACATACAGCATCATATGCACCTTCAATGTCCATAAAGAAAGCAGCCAAATAATTATTTTTTGAAAAATTGTTTTGTATGTCGATTACGATGCTTGTCAAAGCATCAATTGTTCCGAAACCTTTTTTATAGCCATACTGGTTTTTAGGCATTAGATTTTGTTTATATAACCACCATTCCAACCTACTTTTTATTAATCTTTCGAGGGTTTTCAGAATGCAGGACAACAAAGAGATTGGTCTATAAGACTTAGCATAATTTGGGTCTTTACCCGGTTTCAAAATCGGGACAACAACGACCTCCTTAAAAGCCGTAATAGTGCTACTATTTACAATAATATCATTATATATATTTAATAAAAATTCCTTTGCAATGTCAGGTAAATTGGTTAACATAGGATACTTGATATTGTCATATCCAGGGGCAGTATTTATGCGGGAATTTAATGCATTGTCTAATTCGATCATAGAGAAGGGCTGAGCTAAAAAGTGATTAGTATCTTTAGGTAATACATTTTGGTTTGTAGGAGACATTACAGTAGGGGGGGCAATTTTGTCAAAGAATTCCATGGTCCAATCATCATTTAAGGAACGGATAGTCGGTTCTTGTCTTCTGTTCATCTTTCTTGCTTGGTTCCAGAGGTCATGAGAACTAGTATTTTTATTTAGTTTAGAACACCAGTTAATCCAATTTTTTTTTGCTTTATTTTTTAATATTTTTTTAGATTCAGCAACAATTTTTTGACAATTTATATAATTAGACATAGTTGGAGAATCCTTATAAATTCTTAGAGCCTGGCGTCTGTTGTTCACAACGATGTCACATTCATGGTCCCACCAGGGAGGTGAGGGGCGTTTTTTGCATTGAAAAGGTTTATAAATGGGTATCGATTGAGTGGCCGCATTATTAATACTATCTATTAGAAAGTTGTATTTGTCATTATTATCTACAAACTCTAAAACATTTTCGAATGTCGACTCTAATTTGTCAGCATATAAACCCCAATTGGCTTTATTTATATTCCACTTACTTTTGGTAGTTACTAAATTATTGAAAATTTGTATATTTTCATATTTTACCAAAATCGGGAAGTGGTTTGAACCTAGCGTATCTGAAGTGATACTCCAGGAGAGCTTGTTTGCAATATCTGAAGAGCAGAGAGTTATATCTATCATGGAATCATTTACAGTAGGCCGATTTAAACAAGTAGGTTGTCCATTATTTAATACAATTAAATCTAGATCAGTTATTGCAGAAAATACTTGTTGACCATAAGTATCATTTTTATGCGAACCCCATATAGCATTATGAGCATTCATATCACCTCCTATTATGAATGGTGAACTTACTTGAGAAAAAATTCTTATCCAGTCCTCAGTTTTAGTTTTAGTAGTTGGAGATCTGTAGACTGATAAGAAATGTATGGAACTGTTATTTAATTTAACAGTGCATCCACAAACCAGGATATTAGTATTGAAATTTTGAGTTATATTTAATTTCATAAAGCAAAGGGTGGTTTTGATGAGGATTGCAACGCCTGCATATCCGTCATCGCGGTCATTACGAATAATATTGTAACCTTTAAATTTGTACACAGTATTTTTCTTAAACCAAGTTTCGCTAAGTAATGCTATATCGATATTATTATGATATAAGTATTGTAATAGAGAATTTTTATTTGTAACAGCGGAACGAGCGTTCCATTGCATAATATTTAAATACTTAGTATTGAAGACTATTTCTTTGAAAAAGTACCCTCCAATACCAAATTTATATCTCTTTTTATTAGATCATTATCAAGGGATTTAACATCTTCAATTGATTGAATTTTATTACAGATAGTAAAAATATATTCTATTATAGACTTAGATAAATTATCTTTGATTTTCTCTATATCATTATATGGGTTTGCGGGAAGTGGTTTGGAAGGTCCAAATTGAAATGGGAAAATGGGAGCGATATTAGGGGATAATGCAATAGGTGAACCAGCTTTTCTTTTTTTTCTATTGTCGTCAAGACTGCGATTAGGTGTAATCTTCGGTTGGGACAAAAAACTGTTAGTATGAGAATGGAAGGTACTTGTGCTTGGTTGTGATAATATTGGCGGATTCCGCTTAAATGTTGGGAGGGGGGGGGAAATTTTCATCTCTGTTTTCTAGAACAGAGAAGGTGTTTCTAGTAGCGAGACCTGCAAAAGATGAATCACAATAGGCTTTAGCTTCTCTAAACGAAGTTTTCTGATTTATCATAATATTTTTGATTTTCTTTTGATTTTCATAAAATGGGCAAGATTTATCAACGGATACATGTCCACTAATTTCACAGTGAATGCAGAATTTATCTTTTGCTTCACAATTGTGATTTTCAAATTTATCTGAACCGCAGTTAATACAGATAGTACGCGAGCTTTTACATTGTTTAGAAATATGTCCGAATTTTAAACATTTGAAACATTGAGTAACTCGTCCTATAAATTGTTCCACGGCAAAAAATACTCTATTAACTGCTACCTGATTAGGTAAAATATTACCTTCGAAAGTAACCAGAATCATCTGTTTCGGTTTAAATTCCACTTTACCATCTGATTCAACCCTGCGGTGTAAACGTTTAATATTTAAAACTTTTGATTTGCATTCAATGTTTTCAGATAAGTATTCTGGATCATATTGTGTATCAACACCTCTTATTATTCCTTTGGTTTCAAGTAAATGATTCGGTATATATGCCTTTAAATTTTCAGAAATCAAATTAGGATGTTTAACTAAATTATTTGCGTCATGAAGAGTTCTTAATTCAACTTTTATGCGATTTCTACCAATACTTTTAATTTCTACAATGTTAGGTACTTTTAACTGTTTATGTAAAATATGTCCTATTTTTAATGGGTGTAAACGTCCCAAATTATCATTATTTGTACTCTCTATATAAACATGAACATTTTTGAAATTGTACTTATCTGAGGCGGCATTAAAAAGTCGTGTTTCGTTTGTTTTTGTACTTGGTTCACTATTGTCCGGCTTGTCGGAACTACTACCACTATTACTATTTGAATCGTCATTATCCTGCACTAATATCACATCTAAGTGTGTCTGTTTGGGGTTTGTCTCCCCCATCGGGGAGCTTTTTTCAATGACCGTTTATTCGGAAATAAATTTGCAATTCACTAATCAATCACAAAAATTAAATAAATCCGATTGAATTATTTAGATTTACTCGAGTGTAATGATCGACGTCTGCTTCGTACCGATGTATACACGAGACTGATATAATGGTCTTAATTATTGCAATATTCCTGATGGATTAATGGTCTTGGGAAGAGGTCTTGGGAAATACAGAATGCATCAAACAGAAGTTAAATACATGTATAACATAAGGAAATAAAAAAACATAAGTTTAAAGTCAAAATGTGCATACTTTCGTGTTCAATAGCTTTACTTCTAATACTTTTTATTGTATCAAGAATATTTATTTCTGACACATTGGCCAAAACTTGGTTGTATTAACATGATTTTGACTATTATATTATTAAAAATGCTTTATACATAATTAGGGGTTAATTTAGAAATATCATTCAAGAAATACTGATTTCTTTTACATTCCATTTATTCGATACGTCGGCATTATATGCGGCTTCTTTAATTGAATTTATACTAGACGACACACCCTTGGATGACTTATTTCTTAAACTTAATTTCACCACATAGGCCTCTTTTTTTATAGCTGTTGTTACTAAATTATGCAATTGTTAATAGTATTGTAAATCGTTGCTGCTTTTAGTTATTTAAAATGTTTTTAAATGTTTAATCCCTATCAACAATTATTAATGTGTCCAACACATTCATGTTTAAAGTATGAACTAAATACATACTTTTTGCACACATCTTACTCGAAATATTTTTAAATATATATTACCAACGAAAATACAAACCACTGCCAAACAGAAATACATATACACACAGAAAATACAAAAAAAAAATGTTTATACTTTTCATCTAAATTTTTACATTACGGTCCATTTTGGATCAATCATGTAAAAAACAAAAATTATGACTATAATATCGCAAACAACTTTTATTTGAACAATTTTCTTATAAATTTGAATTTTGCATTTTTTTGTCAAATTTCTCGAATATGGACCATCTTACAAAAAATATGTATATTACAAAAATTATAGCGATAAACATTACAAACAACTTTTATTTTATTTTTTCTCTTATCGTAAATAACAGATATATTTTATAAAGTAGAAAAACGGCCCTCTATAAAGTAGCCCAGATATTCCAACTATGCCTTATATCTATTCACCACAGGATGTATTAAGGCTTAAATTTAAAATTTGGCGTTTTTTTCTTCATTCGTTTTTAAGTGTTCAAAATTCGAAATTTGCACTTTTTCTCAAATATCTCGAACATGGTACATTTTAGAAAAAATGTGTATGGAATAAGCATTATAGAGGATAACAGTTTTTATAAAAACAATTTTTTTAAAAATTCGAATTTTGAACTTTTTGTCAAATTTCTGGAATACGGACCATTTTAGAAAAATCATGTGTGGGACAAAAATTATAGAGAATAATATTAGAAGCAACTTTTAGTTGTAGAAATTTCTATTCCAAGCGTAAATAACAGATATATTCCAAAAAGTAGGAAATGACCTCCCATCAAGTACGTCAAAATCTATATTTGAGCAGCAGTAGCAGGATGGTTTATACGTCACATCGTCATTCTTCCTGTTCAAAATCATAATGATGTACCAAAGCGGCTAATTCTACTAATCACCTCGAACGAGAAACCATCGTGTAACAAAACTGAAATTAAAAGTTCAGAATTGCACATGCGAATTGATTATTTATTATAAGTCATCACAATATCACTCATCACCCCGCGATCACATATCGAGCAGATTCCTATTTACGTTTGTATTGTTTATTGTTTTACGCTTGAAATATTTGCCACTGAAGATAGAATTCACGAGAAAACAGTAACACAAAAATGCGATATTAGACAAAGCGTTGTTGCCACATTGGTTGTTCAACAGTAGTAGTAATATGGTGCCTCAACAGCGAATAAGTATATGCCTTTGTAGGTGTTTAACCGTGGTAGTTAGAGTGGTGCCTCAAAAGCGAATAAGTATAAAATACAAGTTGGTGTATAACAAGGAGCGCGCTCCAGTTATAAACAGTGAGAACTAAATCCTATATAAGTATATGTTCAGCGACTTTGAAGCACCAATACGAAAATTCGCGTACAGACCCCAGATAATATTCTAATAGCATTTAATAGGGTCTGGCCCTCATAACGTTCTGGCACCAATATGTGGTGCCACAACGAAATTTTTGGTGCCTTAACGTACGGCAAGTCTATAAATTGGTGCCACAATGAATAAATGTATATATATATATATATATATATATATATATATATATTTACATCATTTTATCATTTCGACGTCTTTTCATAAAACAGTAATCTGGCGTCACCTAGAAGGAGTAGGTTTTTTAAAAAACTAACCGTGTATATAAGTTCAGCGATTTTTTTGGAGCCCGGAGCTGTTGTCGAAATTTTCCTATCACATACTTTATGTATATTTGTATATTTCACTCTGAGGTGAATTTTGGCAACAGTACGAAAAATCGTTCATTGTGGAAACATATTGGCAACATGCAACGTTGCCAGTTTTCAGAAATTATAAATACCATCATTTTGGCGACACGTCTTGCATATATACACATATGCCAAATGTACAATCAATTTGAACTCAATATACATAATAATTTTAATGAAAGGTTCAAGAAATTATTTAAAGATTAATAGTACAAAAATATATATAAGTAATGATTTTTTAAGGTTATTTACTATCATTTGGACGTCATCTATTATGAGTATGCATGCAATATACTATTGGAATTTACTAACATTATGACATCTAAAAAGCTTAATAGACAATTTGGCTTCTTTTTTATTTATATATTACCTTAAAAATATGACGTTAAAATGTTATAAAACACATTATATTATAAAGTATAAAGAAACAACAGTTAAATTATTACCTACATACCATCATTTTGGCGACACGTCTTGCATATATTCACATATGCCAAATGTACAATCAATTTGAACTCAGTATACATAATAATTTTAGTGAAAGATTTAAGAAATTATTTAAAGACTAATAGCACAAAAATATAAATAAGTAATGATTTTTTAAAAATATTTAATATCATTTCGACGTCATCATTTATAGGTATGTATGTAATATACTATTAGAATTTACCAACATTTTGACATCTAAAAAGCTTAATAGACAATTTGGCATCTTTTTTTTTATTTATATATTGTCTTAAATAATATGACGTTAAAAAGTTATAAAATACATTATATTATAAAGTATAAAGAAACAACAGTTACATTATTACCTACATTTTAACTACGTACTATTTTATTTACGAAAATGGTGGTAGAATGGTAAATAAATATTAGGAAAGCCAGCTAGTTCTTAGTTCAGTTTAGTTTCTCTGTTAAAGTGGAGACGTCGCGCGTTGTTGTGTTATGCATTGCAAATTTTACAGGAAAATCTTTAAAATAAATAATTCGAGAGACGCTAAAATGGTGACTCCCACCTTATCGAGACTGAGGACCACAATAGTAAACCCGTAGCGTAAAAAAAATCAAGAAAGACGTTAATTTTTTGGTTTGTGAAGCATTGACATTACTTAGGTAAAACCATGTGATAATTTTCACAAGTCTTAATTTTTAAAACCATTCTATATCGCCTTTTGATTAGGATTTACAAACTTGTTCGAGCAATTTATCCAATAATAATTGGCCCCTTTACCTCTTAAGCCTGCTCATGTAAAATATTTGGGCTCCTTACTTCGCCTATTTTTTTAAAAATATTCGGTCCCTTTTAAATATGTCCATGTAAAATTATATGATCCCATTACTCCCTTAGATCTGTTCATGTAAAAATATTTTCGCCCATTGTCGCTTAAGCCTACCTACGTATAAAAATTTAAAATGGTTTTAAAAAAGCGGCAACATTTTTTTAATTTTGATAAATTATTAATACCAATTATTTGGGTTGGGCAGTGCATTTATCATTCTGGGGGTCGATTCTCGACTCGTAGCAATATTTTCCTATAGGAATTTTTGGCATTTTTATATACCTCGAAAATTTATGACATTTTCCTACATACACGAAAGTGTCACAAATTCCTATAGGAAAAGGTTCCTACAAGTCGAGAATCGACCCCCTGATAGTTAAACAATAGTAGTGTTGGACGACTACTGATGTATTTTTTACATATTTTTTAAAACTTTTCGGTAATTAAAAATTTTCAAGTTGTTTTTGTCTTGGTTTTGGAAAAATTTACTAAAAAAAGCTAATTAGTCTTGTAAATCACTAATTTTCATGCAATGCATTTCATTAGTAGGACAAGCTTTTATTATGCCCATTATTAAAGACTTTAAGAAATAAATACTTTATTGTAATATAAGAAGAAAAACCTTAATTAAATAGACTTTTATCGTCTGATGCTTACTAAAAAAGTTGATCCAAGGTCTTGTATATCACTAATTTTCATGAAATACATCTTATTAGCCCGACAAGCACCCGTTTTCATCCGTTATCCTTAAAGGGGTACGTCAAAATTTTACCCTCAACATTTCTGAGCTCTTTTCAATTAGGGCGTTCAATTATTTAAAAAATGAAACACAATTTACAGATTTTATTGTTGTTAAACGTAATGCCAAAAATGTGAAATGTCACCATTCATTGCCTATTTTTTTCGATTTTCGATTTTTTGATTTTTCGATTTTCGATTTGTCGATTTTTTATTTTTCGATTTTCGTTAGTTGGTCGTAGAAAAAATATACTGTACAACTCAAGTGTATTGGCCATATTCACTCTTGTTGCACAAACTACTAATTTTCTACACCCTCATGGATATTAGCTTATCTACGCACAGACTACAAAACGAAAAAGTATGTCATTGCGTTTAACTGAACGAATATATTTCATATCCATTCTAGGTAGTGATAACACTGCAAAAAAATTAAATCAACCAATCACAGTTCATATTTTAGACACCCAACTACTATTATTTTTATAATTTTAAATAAGGAGTAGGGTTGCAACTAGGGAAGGCGCAACCCCCCTTAGAAATATCACCTTTACAATCAGCAGCTGTTGTTTGACAGGTCGTTGGAGAATATTTGCAATGTATGGAATATTAGGAATCTTAGGAATGTTAGACGTTAGGAATCAATCGGGTTCTAAATTAGAAGCAATTATTTAAGAAAATCAAACCGTAAGTCAATCAGAACTTTCGTTCTAGAGCTATCGTGCTGGCATACATACGCGCAGACGACCAGACGAAATTTTTTTTTTGCATTTTTGGACTCTATGTTTGGAAACGTAAAAATGTATAAAAAAAATGGTAAGAAAATTTTTTCGTCTGCACGAATTTAATACTGAGGCCCCATAGGAAGGGCCTCGGTAATGGTTGAGATAGAAAAATATTTACTTGAAAATGCCGAGAAACTGAAAGTAGAAGATATATACTGCGAAACAGCAAAATGGAAAAAATTCGGTAATTAATAAATGAGAGCCTGTTCCGAAAAATGCTCGGACACGTCGAATGGTATTTTTAGTTGCGCATTTTTTTAACAAAAATGTTTTATACAGGGTGTATCATGTAACAGTGATCAATACCAACTTTCCTATTTTAAATGCAACACCCTGTATATTTTGCAATTTTTGGATTCTTTAGAAAATTCTAGAAAAATTTTATGTACTATGTTCCATACCTGTTTCGGAAATATTAAATGTTTTCCAATTTATTGCAAAAATTAAAATTAATAAAATAAATTTATTTGATTACAGAAATTCGTTACAGCACGCTCAAAAACTAATAAGTAATGCTGTTTATTTCTTGAAAATGTATCAAAAAAAAAAATCTCAATCTAGGAGAAATGCTAGCCGCGAACCTCTTGACAACATCCTAATAAGAAATTAAAAAATGTCTTCTAATGTTACTCAATATCTCAAAAGTGACCAATTTAATCGCAAGCGTTATTTCGTCTTCCAAAGTCAGCTAGGTTTTAATATTTCCGAAACAGTTAGGTATAGGATATTATAGTACATTAAGTATGTCTTGAATTTTCTGAAGAATCCTAAAATTTAAAAATATACAGGGTGTTGCATTTAAAATAAGAAGGTTGGTATTGGCCAGTGTTACATGATACACCCTCCATAAAAAGTTTTTGTAAAAAAATGCGCAACTAAAAATACCAATCGATGTGTCCGAGCATTTTTTAAAACACGCCCCTATTTATTTATTACCGAATTTATTCCATTTGGCTGTTCCACACCGTAGAAGAAATAAGGAAAGAAGATAAAAAAATATTCTGCTAAGTCCAGAACCATCCACAAATAGCAATATAAATATAAGTAATGCCACAAAAAAACAAAAAAAAATGTGTGGACAGACCAACACAAAAGAAAGTAAGTCATGAATTTCTTTCAAAAATATTCAGAATTAAAAACCTTAAAAAAAATAAAATGTAATTAATTAAAAGTAAAATATCCCAACTTTTACTGTGTGTCCAATTAAGTCGAAACCATATGGAAAATTAAATTTTTTTATTCTTAGTTTTATGAAAAAAAAAATCATTCTTTAAAAAAAGTTCTTCATGGTTCAAAACTTAAAATGCAACTATCAAATATAATTTTTTTTTGAAGCTTTATAGGTACGTGGTTTGTCAAAAAAATATGAATTTGCTGAAGAGTAAAGAATCTTAATTTTTGAGAAACCTCGTATATGACTAATAAAATTTGATATCTGATGATTGTATTTTAGGTTTATACCATGCTCGACTTTTTATGAAGATTAACTTTTTTTCCTAGTTCTCATATGCCACCAACTATCTACATAAGTTGGCGTAATATGAAAAACTTTTTTATTACTAATATTAGAAAAAAGTTATTCGTCATAAAAAGTCAAGCATGGCCTAAAATATAAAACACAACATCCGATATCAAATTTTATTAGTCGTATACAAAGTTTGTCAAAAATAAAGGTACTTTACTCTTCAGCAAAATTCATATTTTTTGACAAACCTCGTATACGGCGTAAAGAAAAATAATATCTGATGGTGGCATTTTAAGTTTTGGACCATGCAGAACTTTTTATAACGAAGGACTTTTTTTATAAAACTAAAAACAAAAAAAGTTTCCCATATGGTTTCAACTTAATTGGACACACTGTATAACAAAGAATGCAAAAAATAAAGGTATTCATTTAAAATAGATGCTCAAAAAAGCAATTCTTTTCGACTTTCGATTAAACTTTCAAAAATTTCTTCCTTGTGTTTTTATTTTTCATTATTATTTGCATTTTCTGTCCATTTTAATAATTTTTATATTTTACTAATAAATAGTTTATTGTTTAAAGTTTTCAGCTTTAAAAAAAATATAATTAGTTTAATTTAATTTTAATAAATTTGTCCAAATATAAAAAATCCTATTTAACTGTAGTACCTTACTAAATAAAAACAAAAATTAATTCAATAAAATATTGATTTAAACTACTTGCTCTGATATTATGTACTAGATATTTACTTTAAAAACCGCAAATAATTTCTTGTAATAAAATTTCTCGTTAATATTTTTTTTTATGCTTAGGTGTATACACCTAATATGCCAGTCTCAGTTTATTTGATTTTCATTTATGTGTGTTTTGTGTCGGCTTTGTTACTGTTTCCCAGCGCCAATTCAGGAAGAGTACTGTTAATTAAAACCTAACAGTGAATGGCCGGAGTGGGGAATCCTACCTGGACATCAAAATTATTTTTAAATAATTAAAGTTTGTAAAAGAATCCCGGTTGACGGTGATATTGGAACTGCGGACTCTTGGATTCGCAAGCCCAAACTCTAGCTCTGAGCCACCCACCCCATAAAGATTTGTTTAATAGAGAAACATCAAAAAAAAATTCTTTATTCACTTGTAACATAATTAACTAGCATTCTACAAAAACTTATATGTTTCATCAATCTTGTTTAAATTGTTGAGTGGTGAATGGCAATGATGAATAAATTTACGTGTACTTTATTTTCATTTAAATAATAGTTTGACGCCATAATGACAGTAAGTCATAATATTTATATACAAATATATATCTTGAGGCCGAAATGTTGATTGGTAAAGATTACTAAGAAGAGAAATTAGAACTTCATCGTTCAAATATCAGTATACAACGTTGCCAAGTTTTCGATGCCAAAATGTTAGTAGACTGAAAGCTGGATATACATCTACAGTAGCGCCAATATGGAAAAACGCTGAACTAATTGTATATAAATTTTTCATTCTACCATCATTTTGGCACACACTAAAAGTGAAAATTACTCTAAACCAAACAGAGATAGGTATGTAGTATTTTGACCTAACAATATGCAGTCCCTTTCAGTTCGAATGCGATAGAAACGATATATCTATCGTACTCTCAACAAAATTTATTAAGCAAAAACAAAGTGGCGTCGATATACGGACGCCACATCGTCTTGTGACGCCAAATTGTTGGAAAAAGCACAATGTATCGTTGCCAAAATGATAGAATGATGTATATATATATATATATATATATATATATATATATATATATATATATACATAAGAGAGTTGATAGTCGTTGCTGACTAGTTAATAATTTAACCAGTAATTTGTGGGTAATGCAGCAAATGAAAGTTTACTTTTTTAAGTTTATTCCAAGCTTTCGGAAATGTTTATTTCCATCATCAGGGAGACTAAAATAAAATAATACCACATATTATGATAAAGTAAGGTAAATTTTTTTTTTTTTTTTTTTTAATTACTTACATCTTAATTAAGGTTGTTCATTATGGTGGTATTATTCATTTTAGTGTAAAGATACAAATTGGACAAGCTGAATCAATTACAAAATAATATACACAAACAATAATTACGATACTTTAAAACTAAAAAAATATAAATAACGAAAGGTCAATTTGACAATTTGACATGACAAGTAAAATTTTTAAATAAATAACAAGTTATTAGAGGTTAGGAAATAAATGTGGATAATGCTATATTTACATAACATTAATATTTTTTAAATGTTCAAAGAGTGATTTTTATATTAAATTAGCTCTGTATTATTTAAATAAGTTAGGAAATTTTAAGTTCTTCAGCAAAAATATTGAACAAAGTGTACATTTATTCCAAGATTTCGAACATGATTATACTCATCATCAGGGAAGCTACAAGTATGGCTGGGCGATTATCAAAATAAATAATCGATTAATCGAAATTAATCGAGCAATCGAAAATAACCGAATCATCGAAAATATTCGATTAATTGAAAATAATTGATTAATCGAAAATATAATAGTCGACCAATCGATTAATAATCGATTATTTTGCCCACTCCTCGCTACAAATACAATAAGAAGCTATAAAAAAGTTGTATGATGAAATGATTGCAATAATACTTACAACTTAGTATTTAGACATCTTGTATATTATAGCAGTCTTACTTACTACATTTAGCACTATTCTGAATCGGATAAAAGAGAAGAACTTGAAGAGCTATCTTCATTTATCTGAATAACAAGTGGGCTTGTCTGAACCTCTATAATATTATCCAACTCCAACATTTTAACTTCAACTTTTTGGCGAACATGGTCGACACACTTTTTCCATTTTTCGGGACAAATTAATGATATTCCTTCTTCAAAAAGAATTTTCATGTCTCCAAATTTAAATGTTGAATTCTTATCTGGTACGTATTGTTTAACGTCGGCCCAGATTAATTCAATAGGGTTCAGTTCACAATGATACGGCGGCAGGCGAAGTATTATTTTGTTTTGCTGCTTAGCCATCTCATCTATTACATACCTATCATATATCTTTTTATGTTGCTTAACAAGATTTATAAGTTGGATCTCCAGCATTTGGTCGTCGAATTCAATGTTTTTCTCTTGTAGCCATTTTTGAATATCACCTTTTTTAGACGCGGTTGTAGGTATTTTTTCCAGCTTTCTTGAATGATAAGATGCATTATCTTGAACGATAATACAGCTGTCTTCTAATTTCGTAAGGGTGTCTGCAAACCACTCTTCGAACGATTCTCCACACATTTCTTCATGGTAGTCACGGGATTTTTTTGACTCAAATGCCCAAAATGCATCAGGGACAAAGCCTTCTTCACTTTCAATATGGCATGTAATGAGCCTTTTTCCCTTTCATAAAAAAACAATAGCTCATTTGTTTGGAATTATTAACATAATTATACACACATACCTGATGGGTTTTTTAAACCAGTTGAAAGTCCATCCAAAAAGGCTTGTCTGGATGATGAAACCGACATATCGACCCATACTTTTGATTTGGTGTGGCCTGCATTAATCCAAGTTTCATCAAGATAATATATTTTTCGTCCTTCTTCTCTGTACCGTTTTATTTTTTGCAAATATTCCCTACGCCACAACACAATTTCATCTTTGTCTAAAAGCAAACTGTTTCTTCCTCGGGTTTTAAATTTAAAATTAAGGGTTTTCAAAAGCTTATAAAATGTAGTTCGCTTAAAAGTAGGCAAATCTGGATCATCGTTGGCTTCTTTTAATACCTTATCAATTGTTGGAAGTTCATTTCTAAAAAAGAATTGATGTAATTTGCGCCTTATTACATTTTTATCAAAATCATCCACAGAGTCGCAAATTCGTTTATAACGTAGCTTTCTTTTTGGTTCAGAAAATGTTTGATTCTACTTATACTCCTTCACAACATTAAAAACGGTTTTAGCGCACATCCCTGTTTTATCAGCAACTCTCCTTTCAATATCATGTACCAACATATCAGGGTTCTCTAAAAGTTCATGTTTATAAACATTAAGAACTATTTCTTTAGTACGCATGTCCAAATGTCCCTTTTTCGGTCGCTTTTTAGAAGGACTAAAAACAGTTTTCGGGACTTCACCCGCAGTGTCTGTGGAGGACATAGTATCGGTAGACGAATAATTAAAAAACTAACAAAATGTTTTTAAATTCGTAAAATTCACGCAGCACTGACAAAATATAGTCAATCAAATGTCAAATAAAGTAAAGAAATGTCTAAACTAATCACAACCGTAAATACTACCAAAAACTCGTTTCTAATTATCCGCAAGCGCAGTGTAATCGCAACGAAAACCAAATTGAACTGAATTCGACTCTGACAAAAATATTTGCGCGTTGTCTAAAAACGACCGATTAGCCAATTCGCTCCGTGCGCGACAGCAGCGCCAATTCGTTTTGATACTAATGGACTATTTCTGCATACACTGACAAATGCAACTTTTAATAGAATTCGTAATTAAAAAGTATATATGGTAGTTTTAATAAAAGTATATGGATTTGTAAAACAAGTAAAACATTAATTTATTATTATTATATATTTTTATCGCTTAAATTAAAGAAAATTATGTATAATCGATAAAAATGAATAATAAAATATAGGCAGGCAACAGTACTTACTGGAAATTGTATGAGAAGTTGCCTAAGTCTAATAAGTTTTCATTGAAGAATTACTCTAATCTGTCAAAATAAAAAAATTCCATTTAATAATAGCGTGAAGTTAAAATGTATAAAAAAAGGATCATTACTTATATTTTCATTTTTGTTCGAAAGAAAACATAGAATGAATGATTAAAACTGATTTCCCATCAGTAAGTTACAAAATTGCGGGTCCAACCACATATAATAATCAAAGGCAGAAATCTTGAAATCTAGTCCTTGCTGAATGAACATTTAAGAATAAGGGATATTAAAGAACATTGTAAAATGATAATTTATTGTTGATTTAAAACCTTTCAAGTTTCTGATATCTACTATTTGCAGCATTACGGTTATTATTACAAAAATAAAGGTAATTTTTCTTCTTATTGTATATCTATCCATTTATTTCTTTGATTTAATTTCCACTTTGCTACTGAAATTTTTTATATAAGTTTCACTGTTTTTTTTTTTGCTAGTATTTGTTCAATTTTCAACACAGCAACTCCGGTTGCTTAATGTATTGTTTTTACCTACTTTTTTTTGAAAAAAAGTAAAATGTATACGTGTATTTGATATGCCAAAATTTCAAAATATCCCCCTAAAATGCACGAATTATCCGCAGCTAGCGCTAGTATCGCTTTTGCTTCCCTTTCCATGACTTCGCATGGAGCGAATAGCAGCGCAAGAAAATGTCACGTGAGCTGGTTGCCGGTGAAAGGGATTTTTTTGACGCGGCGTAAATGTAATCTAAACAAACTTTAGTCAAAAATTATGTGATACCTTTTTATTTTTGTCGTTTAGGCTACTTCATAAATGTTTAAAACCAATTTTTCAAATCTCATACCCTTGAAACATATTTTTTAACAAGAGTAGACCACAGAATGTAAAAAAAATATTTGGTGTAAAATTATTAATATTTTTTATATAAAAAAATTTTCCTTGGTTTATTCGGTCATTAATTATATTTTCTATCGTTAGCACAGCACTACATATGTTTCGAAAAACTTGGTTTCCATCTTCGGGTGCAGTCAAAATTAAAAAAAAAAATGAAAAACACATGGGGACGATTGCAGTTTAAATTTTTTTAAAATAACAGAAACCCCATCTTTCTGTTTCAGCGTGTAAACAGAAATATATTACTTTTGGTATGTTCCTCCATGCAGCTTGCTGGATTTCAACTATAAACTTTTTCAGTTTTTTATCTAGCTAATTTTTTATTTTTAGTGTTATGGTAAATAGTATTTGTTAAGTCCTCTTGATGTGTTAATGGTGCTAATGGTTATCTGGTTCTTGGATGTCTGGTTCCTCTGCTTACTGCATTTGATGGATGGATAGTGTGATAGAAGTTGTATCCTTTGAATTTAACATAAGACTCCGTTTTAAGGTGGGTTTCAGAAATCAGGCATTTATCTATGTTTTGTACGTCCAAGAAAACTTTAATATCAGTTTGTTTTTTGAGAAAATCATTGGCATTCCAAGTGGCTGTTCTAATATCTCTGATTATTTTCTGTTAGTGTATGGCGCAATTTTCATACTTATTGATGTTGTTTGTTATTATCAGGGAAAGTTTTTCGACTATTTCTGTTTCTTGTTGTAGATTTTTGCCGACTCCTTTTGAATAACTAAAACATTTAACATAAAGTCCCATACTGAAATAAGGAATGGTTATGTTATGTTATGTTGATAATGGGGTGTTAATACACTGCGACCTAAAAGATCTATTGTGCCCCCTTCTGTCGCCACTGCACTAAGGAAATGTCTCAATGCCTATAGCGACTCTTCCAATCCTATTTTCTCAAGGAAGTGTAGGATTTGAAGTGGCTTCAAGTTAGGTAAGTCTCCCTCTTCTATTTGATATCCTCCTAGATATAGTGCCCTTGGATTCTGGAGTGCTACACATTCAGTTAGGATGTGAATGGAGGTTTCGTCCTCCTCCTCACAGAATCTGCACTCACTATCCTCTACTAAGGAATGGTTACTAAGTTTATGTTTCTTAGTAAGGAAGAATAATAATTTTCGGTGTTGTTTTAAATATGTATTTATTTTTAAACTGTATAAATTATAAGGTGAAGGGTGAGAAAAAGTCCTTTATATCTCACAAGGAAAGCCAATGTTTAATTGTTTAACAAAACATTGAGTGCGACCGGTTTCGAAGTGTCATCACTTCATCTTCAGGCTCGCCATACTCTCCATCCACTAGGGAATAATTAAACAGATTAAAAGATAAGGCCTATTTTAAACATTGTTGTTTTTTTAAAAAACTAACATTTTTTTTTTTTTTTTTTCTTAAAATTACCTCAACTCACACAAATTTTGAATTTACGACGTGAAACTTTTTTTTTAATCGAGGTCTTGTAAGATTTCCTTATAGACGACATTAGTCGCGTGTTTTTTTGCAATGGCGATATTTTTAAAATACAACTGTTTACTAAAACGTCTCCTACAATAGTTATAAGAATTTTAGAGGATATTTAATAATCTACAAGGATTGCTCATTATGAACTCGTTTAGAGGTTGTAACAATTTAAATTAAAATATTCGGAAAAATATGAAAAATAATACAAGCGACTGTTTCCCTCCGGAAAACAACTACTCCTTGGCTAATAACCACACTTAATATTATATCCAAAGAAAACAAGCAGAGATAATTATTTTGATTTAGCTTACTAAGAAGAACTTGATTCTTGGAACTGTTTTGTTCTTATTTAGGACTCGTCAGTAAAAAGTAGGTATTTTAGGCTCCACTTTCTAATGAAACTTATTAGCTGAGTAACATTCATTACCTTGTTTTTGGTTTAGTTAAATTAAGAAATCAGTCAGTAGCGCCATCTTCTTTTAGTAAGCAAAATCAAAGCTTACTTGTAGTATCCAGTTCAAACACTACGCGGAAAAAAAGACAAGTGGGAAATTTTGAAAAAGAAAAATAATTATAAACACTAGAAACGTGTAAAGAAATTTTTAATTGTGTTAGAGAGAAGGGACTTTAGACGAGGACTGTATATTTATTATATTAGTCATAACGTCGCACAATATAATCAATTAACTTGAGAAAACTGTATACGTTCGATAAGTGCACCTAACTGCATTTAAACTAATATTTTACTTACATTCAATCTTCTGGCTTTGAAGGTCCAACTTATTACTACTATTGATAAATTATTATTTTAACTTGAGCAACTGGAATTGACATATAAAATTAAATAACATGGACAAAACTTAATAAAAAGTTAAACAAATATCAATAATTTCGGTTTTTAATAAAACAAGTATGTAGATAGAGTACGAAAGATTATCCATTTTCTCAAATTCAGTACAACAAAAAAATAGTTGAAAAATGTTTTGAATGTACGACTAGTTTCAGCTAACTAGCTATAATCAGGCATATTATAATAAATAATAACAGTTGTAAAAGGTTAAAATTTTAGGTCAATTATAATACAGTATGATAAAAAATTAAATCAAAAAATACACTGTATTTAAAAAATATAAAAAAGTGTTACGTTTATTTATTTTAAACTCTGTATAAATGGTCCTTCAAATCTTTTGTATTATCATTAAAAATTATAAATATAACAATAATTTTTTTTTTTATATTTTCAACTTCTAAAGCAATGAAAGTAATTATCAAAAAACATGTCCGATTCACCCTGTAGAGACAAATATTTTTGGACCCAAATTATTTACAGTAATTGTTGGAAGTGTCCTCCACCCACACGTATGCAAGCATCTACTCTTCTTCGCATAGACTGACGCACATTTTCAAAGATTCCTGGGGTGTTTCTTATGGTTTGGCAGCAGAGTGTTATACGATTTCGTAACTCTTCTTCGGTTTGAATCGGCACTGCGTACACTAAGCTTTTCAGATGCCCCCAGAAAAAGAAGACTAAACTATTAAGGTCGGGAGATCTAGGCGGCCATGACTGCGTTCACACCTATCCACCGATTCCGATAGGTGTGATTTAAAAATTCACGCACTCGTAAGCTAAAATGTGGAGACGCACCATCGTGCATTAGCCACATCTGGTTTCTTAATAAAAGAGGAAGGTCTTCAAGCATTGGCGGCAGATCATCTTCAAGGAAGTGTAAATATGATTGTCCATCAAGTCTTCTTGGGAGAAAAAATGGGCCTATCAAATAATCATCAATAATGCCAGCCCAAACATTTAATGAGAACTGTTCTTGATGATTTGACTCAACAATTGCATAAGGGTTTTCATCCGCCCATAAATGGTTATTATGGAAATTTATTATTGAGTTTCGAGAAAAATTAGCTTCATCGGTAAAAAGAATGTGCCTCTCAAATAATGAATTTTCCAGCAGGTTTTGAAGAAACCACTCACAGAAATTAATGCGCAACGGGAAATATCTAGGGAGTAATGCCTGGACTCTTTGAATGTGATATGGGTATAACAAATTTTCGATGAGAATTTTCCAAACAAGTACATGTGAAACATTAAATGTTGACGCGATTCTCCTCGTGCTAGTTTCGGGATTCTCCTCAATTTCATGTAAAATTCCTTCTTTAAGTTCCGGTGTTCTTACTGTTTGATGGACTCCTTTAGCCCTGTGGTCTACTTTTAAAGTTCCGGTCTCGTGAAGACGTCTATGAATCCTAGAAAATGTTCTCGGATCGGGTAGTACGCGATTTGGATACCGCTCTTGGTATATCCGTCTGGCTTCGTATGCATTTCCGCCTGCAAGCCCATAACTAAAATGCATGTCAGCTAATTCACTGTTCGTAAAATTTGCCATTTTTTTTTCAGATTTTAACTCTTACTCTAATAATAATTATTTAATAATGTAAAATCAATGTCAACTTTATTGTCTTTATGAAAAGAAACGTCAAAAATGATGACGCTTTACCCAGTCTACTAATGTTTATTTCATTTGCTTTAAGAGGGCAATAATGCGCTTACCATTTTTTTCTATTCAAAACGTAGAAAATTAATTTTTGTCCCAAAAAAATGTTTCCACGCATGGTGGGTGTCTACCAGATTTCAACAAAATATCAATGAATTTAAGGAAAAAATTTGACCAACCACTACAATGGTTTTTATTTTTTTACGCGAAAACGGTGCATCGTACGAAAGTAAGTCTATGAACCAAGTTTGCTCCAAAATAAATGATGATTTCAAAAATAATTTTGTGGCGTACCATTTTTTTTCTTCAAAAATATTCAGTTCAAACCCCGTACGGATGTCACTGGTAAAAATTTAAAAAAATCTTGTACGTCAAAAATTTCTCCTTAATTATTAAAACGTGTGTACAAAATTTCATAGAAATATCTGGAGTGATAAAAAATTATTATAAAAAAGTAATTTTTTTCTTAAAACTGTAACACCCTGTAGCTCAAAAATTAAGTGAGTTACGACATATGTTGATATTAACTTTTCTTCTTAAAATCACCTAAGGATTCACACCCTTAAGTATCGGCACTCAATTAATAAACACCCTGCATAAAAACTCAATTTGACCGTGCTCCTATTTACATAAAAAAAAGTACGGGATCCTTCCTACGCAAAAAATCTTGTGACGAGAACGAGAACGTAATACAAAAGAGAAGAGCCCTCAAAATCTTCTTTCCCCAAAGTCTGAGCGAAATCAATAGTTTTTTTGGCTACAAAATTGGCTCGTTCATTAATTGGCACATTTTAACAAAGCTTTCTCAACGACCTTATTTTCAGACGATTTCGATCGTTTCACTTTCAACAAGTTCTCAAAGAGAGATTTTAATTTGTTTTTATCCTTTAGAATGGTCGTAATCGTTGAGTGAGATGTGCCACTTTAACTTTTGTATTATCCTAATTTCTCAGTTTTTTAATATCCAGACTAAAAGGATATCAGTTTATTTAATTACTCATCAATTTCAGTTTGTCATTACTTGCACTGTTAAAGAACCTCGCAAATCTCTAAAGGAGAAATGGTACTCTTGTGTTCCTCGAACCTTCTAAAAAAAAACGTTAACGGGTTTAACCATCGAGATAGAATAAAGTAGAGACGACCATAAACATTATTTTGCGTTATGACAGATGGACGCACTATGATTGAAGGAACAGTGATTTTATATTTGAATACTGACAGAATGAAAATGATTTTATATCATTTAAATGAAGCTATTTAACAAAAATAGCATTTTTTTACCGAAACTGACTAATTTCGCTATCTCCAGCTCGACATATCATCGTTAACATGACGAAGGGGCGTATCTCAAAAATTCCTGAATTTGAGTTAAGTCCATTAAAAGGCGTTTTCGGAATTTATATATATTTATTGTCATGAAATAATTTTTGATTAAAATGATCAATCTGAAAACGTAGCTAAGGAAATTAAACTTACCTAGCAAATATGTTCTTAATTTTCAAAATAATACAATTAACTTGTCCAGTCCATGATTTTGTGGTACGTACAGTATCTTGGTGAGTTTCTGTTCCATTTTTTTTTGGTAGGTAGTATCCTCGAAGTTATATTTCGAACCGTGTTTCATCTAAAAAAATTTAATAAAGAATAAGTATTAAACAAAATCTCATAAAGTATGATGAACTAAAACTAAATTAATTAAATTTCAATAATTAACTAACACATTATCTGTTATTTTAATTGTAATAACAAAATTTGGGAAAAATACTTTTAAAATTTATAACAGCCTATCATAATTAAATAAACTGACCTTTTTATATAAATTTAAATCCATTGGCCAAACAAAACCTTGTTTCCTAGTTGGAATTTGATAAGATTTAAAAAAGAAACAAAAGATAGTGAACAAAATCAACAAGTAGGGTA
Source organism: Psylliodes chrysocephalus (assembly GCA_927349885.1). Taxonomy (NCBI): domain Eukaryota; kingdom Metazoa; phylum Arthropoda; class Insecta; order Coleoptera; family Chrysomelidae; genus Psylliodes; species Psylliodes chrysocephalus. Next base: position 11,955,179 of record OV651825.1, read on the forward strand.
GACATGTTGAAATTTGGGGGTGAAAAAAGGCAAACAATTAAAAATTACATGAAAATAGTGATAAAAAGCAAAAGTTGTAATAGTGTAAGTCAAATAATTAACAGTTAATAACTGAAGGTGAACAATTTTATAATAAACAGTCAACAGTGACAAAAAGTGTACTTAAAAAAAATCTACATTGAACAAGGACTGCAAGTAGGAGAAAATTGGAGATTAAAGCTATTTTACTGACCTGTGGTGACCTGGAGGAACAGCAAACAATCATTTTCTCTCGAAGGTATTCAATTTTGTGGTGTGTCCCTAGAAGAAAAGAAAAACAATTATCAGTTCACGGAGAGACATATTCTGACAATAAAAGGTATTAAAAATTATTAAAAGTACTTACTTGCCTGTGTAACGTACTCAAGTCTTGTGTTTTAGTTGTATAACAATTTTTCTTTTTCTATGTTAATCACAAAAAAAAAATAAATACAATAACTCAATATTGTAGCAAAATGTTAGGTTATCGATTATGAGAAGGAACCGAATTAATCAAGTTAACTACTAAATTGAACATTATTTTTTTTTGTGATTGAGAATTAACAAGTTTTTTAATTAGATGTATGAAAGATGAAGGATGGATGTGTAATTTAGTGGTTAATTTAATGTATAAAAAGACATTGATTGGTTTTAAAACGAAGAAGTTACAATAATAAAGTATGTTGCCTATACGTTATATCTATTTTCATCTAATTATTGATTTTATCCCCATCTATATGACTGTAGCCATAGCTCAGAGAATATGAAGAATCTAACGCAACTTGCTCATGAGATTTATAGTTTTGACATTGTATTTCTTTTATTGAAAGAGAAAATATTTGCTAGCCGGGAAAAGTTAAAATAAAAGATAATTTAAAAAAAATACATATACATTATAATATTTAATGAAAAAGAAAATAATAACATTGCAATTCTGGTAAGTATACATAAAAGTTTTGAGTTACTATATAATTAATAATAATAATAATAATAATAAAAAAACCATTACACGTTTAAAATGGGCATTTAATGTTATTAGCATTTTTTAAGCAACTTTTAATGTTAAAAAAATATAGATTGAAGTTATTAAAAATCTTTAAACTTTAATTATTCAATTTTTTTAATTTTGAAATACGCCTGTTGGTCTTGTTAACGACTATATGACGTAATAGTGTAATGCAGAAAACATCGTCATGACTACTTTTTTACAAATTTTTCAAAAGATCACATGTTTTTACTGAATGCTTTTTTTACACATAATAGTGGCATCAAACAATTTTTCTAGTATAATCTATGTTGTAAATTATTATTAATTACAGTGTAGGCCACAAATTAATGAAAATGGAATTTTAATTTTTAATCTATCATGGGCATCAAAATAATATTCCTCTAAAATAACCTCTCTATTTGAATTAGGGGCGTGGTTCAAAGCCCACTCGTACTGAAGCTCTAGGCTTATTGCACTCCTCAAAGTTTTTGTTTTAGCAGATTAATATTAATTCAAAAATATGTCTGATGGGCGCTTCCGCGATTTCTTCAGGTTCCGGATATTGTACCCCGAGGCGCCATTCCTGTTCCCATTTAAGGTTCCGGCAATGATGTAGTATGCGAATCAAAGTTTCGTCTTCCTTTTTAACACATTAAACATAGGGAGTAGTCAGATATCCCTAGGAGATTAAGGTGTCTCCTGAGGCTTCTGCTAAGGATTAGCAAATGATTTTGTTTACTTTTAGATGTACCTTCTATGAATATTTTGGAAGTTCCAACCAGAGCCCATGGTATTCTCTATTTATCTGTTCCATTAGCACACAGACATGCGGGTTCTGTTCCAATCAGTTTTCTCAGATCCCTTCCTTGTTAGGAGGTCTGCTGTATCGTTTCCTAACACTCTCTCATGTCCCGGTACCCATTCAAGAGTGACCTATGTTCTTCCAGGGCCTGGAGGGGCTGTTGATTGCTACCCTTTTCAGTGCTTTCTGTTATAATAAAGACCCTCTTATCTATAAAAGAGTCATTTAGCATAACTTTGGCGCAGACATTTATCGCTGTTACTTCAGCCTGGAAAACTGTTGACAGTGACCCCAGGTTCAGACTAATTGTCCTCTCTGAGTTCAAGTGGTAAATCTCAGCCCTTGTGCTATTTTTTATCTTCAAGCCGTCTGTATATCAGATTGATTCATTTTATATTTTCCTGTTTTTGGACATTTTTGGTATTTAATTATCGAAAGGTTTCCTAAGGTCATAAATAATAGGTCTTCTGTCCGATGGCATTTTTAACACCGGATTTTGTTTTAGTTTCTCTAATTGGTGTCCTCGAAAGTTCTCATCCAAATCCATTATTGCCGCCGGCATACCTTCCTTCTTCGCTACTAAAATAACCTAGATTTAAGGGCTAGCACATTTTATACGGAGTGAGTTAAAAAGTTGGTAGACCATATATGTTATTTTAAATTAAACTTCTTCTGCCTTTCAGACAGCAAGGGACTAGTCTCAAAATCTTTAATCCTGTTTTCTCAATAAGGCTTAGAACAGGGGGCTTATAACATATGCGCGTTATATCACCAGGTTAGTGCGCAACAAATCCGCGCATACCAGTCCGTTTTACAATAATAAAATGATATTTAAATTTAGAGTACACGGAATAATTGGATAATTCAAGAATATCTTGCCTAGTAACAAAAATAACTCACGAAAAGTATTGTTTCAAAATTATATATTTATATAAATACTACAATTATTTGAAAAACAGGAATTGATCAATAATTATTTTTACAGCGTAAATCTGACTTTGTGGTGGCGATCGAACCGATACAATAACAAAACAATATGGTTATGGTTGCCGATTAAAACATGGTTCTTTTACTTTTATTTAATTTTAGTTGGACATGTTATATTTAAAATTAGGCAAAGATATTTTGATGTTTTAATTCGAGTTTAGCAGCAGAAGGTGCTGTTCGTAATAAATAAATTCATAATATCCAATTGTAATAGCCTTGTTTGTATAAAGGTAAATAGTACATTTCACTGATCACAATTTGTGCTGTAATTTTTTAGAACAAACTCTTTTTTAAATTTTCTTCCGATATTAAACAAAGAACAAAATGATGCCATATAAACTACATCATTCCACTTGCAAAAAGTAATTTATAGGTTACAAGACTTTGTGTATAATTGGCTTTGCCTTTGGTACCCTTAAAAGCTAAATTAACATTAAAGAGTAATACTAAGTAATATTGTTATCATAGCACAACGCCAACTGCAGCAATGGAAGTATTATTAAATCTCACGCCACTGTACATCTTCATACAAGGAGAAATCAGGTCAGCTATTCACAGGCTAATACAGGGACGAAACCCAATAAGCCAACTACATAGCGCTGACCACACAAGGCTATATCACCAAGTAAAAAGGGATAATATTCTATCTATGCCTACTGATAGGCTATTACAACATACAAATTTAAAAGAAATTTTAAAATTCAAATACCAGCTTGAGAATCCTGGAAACAGGGACCTCCAGCACGGGCTGAACTCATCTGGTACACAGACGATTCAAAAACCAAGGAAGGAGAGGTGCTGAAATCTATGAACCCAAGTCGAAAACAACGATTTTGCTGAGTTTATGAAAATATACAACAGGCTGAATTAATAGCCATACAACACTATGCAAGAGAAATACTAAATCAGCAGGTATCAGGCAAAACTATTGCCATATACTCTGAGCAAGTAGCTCTAAAGGCAATTCTCTCACCAGAAATCAAATCACGACTGGTGAAAGATGGTCTAGAAGACCTAGCAGAGCTAAATAGTCTGGGTGTCAGTCCATGAGGGATATCAGGGCAACGAAAAGGCCGATGAAACTAGTTCAAAAAGGCTCAGATATGGCCATGACAGGTCCCGAACCCTTATGTGGAGTTGCTAAGGCATTATGCAAGGCATCCATAAAACAATGGATGCAAAAAGAGTCTCAGGAATGGTGGAATAACCATCAGCCAAGTTCACAAAAGACTTACTGGATCAAAAGCGTCAAATCGTTAGGACAACAGTAGGTCTTCTTACTGGCCACTGTCGCCTTAAAAGACACATGCGTGTCATTAATCCAGCAGAAGAAGCAACTCTGTGCAGGTTCTGTAAAGAAGAAGAAGAAGAAGAAGAAGAAGAAGAAGAAGAAGAAGAAGAAGAAGAAGAAGAAGAAGAAGAAGAAGAAGAAGAAGAAGAAGAAGAAGAAGAAGAAGAAGAAGAAGAAGAAGAAGAAGAAGAAGAAAAAGAAGAAGAAGAAGAAGAAACATCATTCCACGTCCTATGCCAATGCGAAGGCCTGGCTGGAATGAGTTTTTAACATTGAGCGAAAAGCCAAATGCATGCAACTACATGCGGAAGCCACTGTCTTAGTAGCTTTAAGTCTAATAAAAAAGACCATGCTAGACGACATACTCTAAAACAAACGGAGTCCCACAATATATCTAAAAAGGTCACGGTGGACAAGGACAAATAACGTTCAACTCCCAATCTAATCTAATCTATCATACCATCAAACAAATTACCTGTGAAAAGAAAGTTACATTAGATCAAAATCCAATAAAATAGAATTATTATCTAAAAAACAAGAATAAGATAATGGATTTTTAAATCAAACCAATGAATAGTTAACTCCAAGGAAGAAAAAACTTTATTTTATAAATAGAAAAGAAAAGTAAAATTTGTGAATCAAAGAAGGACCTCAAAGCTTTGATCCCGCAGGCATCGTTTTTTTTTAAGACGAAGTGACTTCTATTAATAATTATTATAAAATATTATAATAATAATATAAAACTGTGACAATGTCTAGAAGAAAAAAGAAATTCAAAATGATATGAAGTCAAGGTACTGCAGGGTTTCAGATTATATGGATGGTGTTCCTTCATGTGTTTTGTTACCTAAGTTTACAGAAAATTAAATTTTATTAAAATATTGTTTATAATATTTATTATAAATTAGTTTTAATGATATAATAGATAATACAATTATTTAATATTACATTATTTATTTTACCCTTCCTAAAATTGTGTCATAAAATTTTACATTTTGATTGGCATTTTGGTACAACTTGTACCCTTGTTTGTATTGTAAAAAATGCCAATAAAAATGCAAAATTTTAGTTATATTAATTAAAGTAGAGCTACTATCAAAATCCCGCTAATTTTTAAATGAAATAAAATATGTAGGTACCTATATTACCGACTGAGAAATAGTTGGACAAATCCCTCCCATATGGCGCTGATAGCAAACATGTTGCCATATTTATTCAACTCTTAATTATCCTTCCTCCATGGTTTAGAATTTGGTGTGGCTCCAAGATGGGTAAATCGCCCTCTTCTACTTGGAATTCAATCAGAATGTGATTGGAGGTTTCGTCCTCTTACTTACCGAATCGGCATTCATTATATTTTACTAGTCTAAGTTTACTAAAGTGTCCTTTGAGTAGGCAATGCCCGGAAAGGATCCCCGTTAATATGCGTAGCCTGTTCTTGTTCAGACAGGCACAGGATTTTAAAAGTTTCTGGTTTTAGTCACCCAGAAGTGATTTAGTATATTCTAGCCCCAATAGATCGTAACTCTTTTTTTAGAAAAATTGAATAGCAGTTATTTAGCTTAATTTCTTCCAGAAAAAACTACAAACACGATTTACTTAATAATATTACTTAAAAACATATATTTTTTTTCAACTAATACTGAGTTCCAATTTATTAAAAAAAAAAAAAATCGAATCACTCTGTATAAATGGTGTCTAAAATCTTTTGTATTCTCATTAACAATGATAAATAAAGAAATAATTAATTTTTTGTACATATTTTCAACTTCTAAAACGATGAAAGTAATTATCAAAAAACATGTCCTTACTTATTTACGATTCACTTTGTAGAGACAAATATTTTTGGATTCTAATGTGAAGTGTCAAAGGATCTTACAGTAATATTAGACACAAAAAATTGTAATGGATTAGCTCTTTTCTGTAATTACTGGTAATAAAAAAGGGTAATTTTTAAGTTTCAAAAGCCAATCATAGAACAAAGCTATAATTTTGGAAAATATCTTCTACAGGATGGATGATACGCCAGTGAAAAAATATGTATACTTTTACAGGATTAAAAAAAATTTTTTTTTGACACATTCGATAAATTAACTATCAATATATTCACTAAGTCACCCCGCAGTCAATGAATTGGATAATAATTATACATGGTAAATACACAAAAGTCCCGCAAAGACACTTCGTTTCACATCAATAGTTATAAAAAAATATATTGGCCTATGTTGATATCAACATATAAAGTTTAAAACAATAATTCTTAACAATATTGGAACATATCCTTTTTTAGACATTTTAATCAAAAACGGTATACACAAAAACGTATTTGACATTCATGAGTTTGCATAATAATCAGTAGGTAAGTACGGCACAAATTCACGATAACTTAATAAAAACGTAATTTTCATAATGTTCACGAATATTCTCTTGAATTTCTATTACATTTACTTATAAGCATAATTATAAAGAAACATTTCGAGTTATAAAAAAAAAGTCGGAATTACTTCTCTGTCATTATCGTGTTCCTTATTTTCCATTTAAGGAAAATTACCCTTCTTTAAGGTCTTTAATGCTCCTTAAAAACAGCAAAATTTAAGTTAGACCGAGAATTCGTTATTGTTTGTAAAATTCTAGCTTTAGAATTTTAATACTTTACAGATATTACTTTTATGCATGAAAGATTATTTGTATAATATCTTTCATAATGAATTTTTCTCGATTATAAATTTTTATTCAAGGAACAATTCTCTTTTGAAATATGAGATTTTTAAGTCAAATATTAATTGTTTGACGAGAAGGTTTTTAATTAAATCCGTTGAAAGATATTTATGAGCTACACGCAAAAAATGTTTGGATTACTTATGCAATTAAAAGAGTGAATATGTAGCCCTCCTGTGCATTTAAAATAAATATTAAATCGTTAAATAATAATAATAATTTATTTAATGGGACATGTTCAAAAATTTTGAAATTTTTTTTATGAATAATAGAGTTGAAAATAAAATTACATTTTTTTTATTTTTTTTTTATCTATTCATTTGCCGGAGTTATGAATTTTTTTAAAATTTATGACGTCACCGGGAATGGACCAATAGGAGCTAGCGCACAACGTTGCCGGCTAGAAGGTTTACGAGAAGTGATGTACGTTCGTTTGTTTAGACTTCTAAAACATCGTTAAACAAATATCTTTTAAATATATAATATCAAATGTTTTTTTAAAGTATAATTTCTGTTTAAACTTTTACCATATTTAAAGTTTCATTGTTTTAAAAGTCACTTAATAATTCAGAAAATGGCAAAATGGCAGCACTGTGTATGGCATCTGTCATCATAGTGTCTCCATCAAGAATTTATTTGGAATTTGATTGTTTAATTTTGTACTTTTTATAAATATTATGACTACGAAAAAGTGTTTTGTTCCAGAATGTGATAATGATTCACATTCATCTTCAAAAATATTTATTAGTGTTCCTAGAAATTTGGAAAGAAGAAAATCAACCTTCTACTAGCGATGTTTCTCGTGAACTTTTTAATAAAAATACACCGGATTATCAAGATGTAGCAGCAATTTCTGCTAATTATCCCCTTCAGGAAATTGAAAATAAGGCTACTATAAATTCTTAGGTGTATAACCTAAAAACCCTTCTGGAAGAAAATGCAGAATCTCCTGAAAGTTTTGAAGATACCGAATTTATTCATCATTTTGTGGAAGAACTAGTGATAAAGAAATAATGGAAAAATGTGGGTATTTAAACAAACTGGTTCCTGGATCCCATATAATGGCAGATAGGGGTTTCAGAATAATCAGCTACTTGAAAACATGGGATACACTTTAGTAAAGCCACACCTAGTGTATCACAGAATGAAAAAACTTCTCCAGAAGATGTACAATTAAGTAAAAGAATAGCATCTCTAAGAATACATGTGGAAAGAGTTATAAGAAGGGTTAGTTAATTTAACATGTTAAAACCACATTCGTGTGTGAATTTTAAGCAAGTACATTTACTTAGTAATATCTGCATAATTGCTTGTTAACTTACAAGAACCTATTTTGTAAGAGTAAATATTAATTTAATAAACTTTTTTGTTTGTTTTTTAATTTAATTTACCTAATTATCACATTTCAGGGATTATAATGAGTTTTTAAACAGCCAATGTAATTTTTGATAAAAATTTAACTTTTCGAGCAAATCGAAGAGGAATGAGTACCTGTATATGCATAGATTTTTTTGGGACTAAAACTACCAAAACAAAGGCACCTATTTACAGCAGTTTAAAATGAAACATTTTAACAAAAACGCCTATGTCACAGTGATAAATATTAAAAGCCAAGTTCAGTTGAATGTGGTAGCAAAGTCTATATATTCCAATAAATCGGGTAACTACATGTGGTATCACTGGTGATAAATTTAAAAATATCACAATGCTTGCCACCTTTTTCAAAAAACCAGAAAGTGTGCCTTCTTATGAAAATGACAACAGTGATAAATGTGAAAAAAAAATTTCATGTTGCTATTCGTTATTACGATAGTAAAACATGTTTGCAGTTCCGTTTATTTTTTATGAAAATCTAAGTAAAAACAACCAATGTCAAAGGGTTTTAATTTTTTTTCTGTCAAACCAAATATATCACAAAATTAAAAATTGATCATAGGTCAAGCTAAAGTAATACCTATATTAATAGTGGCTTTAAAAAAGGAGAAAGAATAATATTGACTTAAGTTATTATTATTAACATTGGTGATTTTTAATAAAAACTTCAATTATTGTTTACAAACAAAAATATAAAAATCTGTGAAAATTTTATTTATTAACCTTTTAATAAAAAATGAGAAAAATGAAGTAAAAAAACAATTTATTTACAAATAAAAAATATATACAAATCCTAAGAATATAAAAGTACTGATTTATTTTCCTGTAGTGGATGAAGAGGTTTCTTTAACAATCTAGCCAAGTGTACATCATTATCAATAACACTGAGTAGATGTTACAGATGGTTCCTCACTTCTTCTATGAAGCCACATGTTTACAACCTCCTGAAAAAAATAAAAGGGTTAGATATGCAGTTACAAAATAACTATACAACCAGCTACAAAATGCCTTATTTTATGTAACAAGACGAGCACTTTACTAGCTCTGAACGAATCCAGTAAAGAACCTCTGATTTTCAAAACTTAAAAAAAACAAGCTCACCACATTTTCACATTTTTGAAATATTATAGAGCTTTTCGAAAAAAACTGCTATTTTTAAAAGTACCATTTTTGTTTAAACAGCTATGTCTCATTTTAGGCTATTGAGTATTATAAAATAAAAAATTACGGGATGCTTTGTTAGCTTCAAACGAATCCAGCAGAGCACCCCAGTTTTTTTTTAAACCACACCACATTTTTTGGCTCCTACAATATTATAAAATATTCGAAATTTGACATTTTTAAAAAAAATTCGCAATTCCTTGCTGACTTCAAAGTTTTTTTTCTGAAAACAAATATACTTACCACATTTTTAGGATTTTAAAACAGCCTAAACATGTGTCATAAGTAGTTGTTTTTATATATTAAAAAAGTGAAGTGTCCTGCTGACTTTGTTCCAACAAAGCACCCTGTATTATTTAAAAATAGCAATTTTTTTAGTAAAGTTTTACAATATTTCAAGAGTCTAAAAATGGCTCTGCTGGCTTCTTTCGAAGGTTAGCAAGCACCATGTATTTTTTAAAAATATAATATTTCAAGTGCATAAATATATGGTGTTGCTGTTTTTACAGAAAAAACTTTATAAAACAGAGGTGCTTTGCTGACTTCGTTCGAAGCTATCAGAGCATTTTAAGTTTTGCATAAAACGAGGAGCATAAAATTTTTGAAAAGGGTATAAAAATAGCCTAAAAATATGGCATGTTTTAACTCAAAATTTCATAGGTGCTCTGCAGCATTCTTTGGTATCATAATTATTACTAGGTTCACTAACAAAATCTATTTCTAGATTATTTTAACACTTGCTGCGATTACAAAAAATGTCTCTTTATGTCAAAATTAGAAAAAAATATTTATAAGAATAAAGGGCCTTATACACTGTTTATTATATGTGATATAAAAACAAAAAAGCATAATAAATATTACAAGCCTTGAGATTCAACATATCCTAAGCATTGTGCACTAAAAAACAGCCACATCATAAGGTTTTTGCTGTACTTTATGTTTAGGTGTAATTTGTCTCCTTCTTTCTTATGGAAAAAGTAAATATCTCCATATTCTTGCTTGGCAGATCTAAAAATAAAACCTGAGATAAATATGTTTTACTATAAAGTGTACTGCTTCATATAAGCTGTAACTACCTACCATTAAAACAATTTATAAATAAAGTTTTACCTTTCTATCTTTTGGAAACTGAGTATTGTTAAAAAATGCAGTAATCATCTCGGTAATCATATTTTCGTTTACAATGGGAAAAATACTTGATTCAACTTTTATAAATACAGCTGATAAATTCATATTCTTCTTCCTTTATATATCCTATATCCCACAGGATAATTTACCCAGATAAATTCAGATTAATAATAAAATTAAACCAAAACAAAAAACTAAGGTTAGTTGTTAGGTGCTGTCAATTTTTAAATGTCACTTAGATGTGCGTTCACTTCGACATTCTGTATGTAGGTTTGTTCGTTGGCTTGGTTTTGTAAAACAAAAAAAACTTCGACACAAGCTGATTGGTCTATTCCCGATGACGTATAATTTCAAATTTTAAATTTCAATTGGGCTTAATTTAAAAACTTTTAGTTTTTTTAACGAACTGATTATTTAGAATAACTTGTATAGCGACTAACTATTACAATATAGTTTATAAAACAGCATATCTCACATGTGAACATGGCCCATTATTTTATGAATAATTCTTTTTCAAAACCTCTTTATTTCTCCATCTCAACTTTAAGACTTGTAAAGAAAGGTTCAATAACAGGTTGTAAACAAATTGGGTTTTTGCAATTTCTCTCATTTGTAAATATTTATCTTTACTGAAAATTAATATGACTAAACGTTTATTATTTCTAAAACTAGACATTTCATGATCTAATTTTACCAATTAGTATTTTTAACAATATCCACATTATACAGGGTGTAACTAAATAAGTGTAAAACATTTAAGGGGGTGATTCCTCATAGATAGGATCTTTCATATAAAGAAACTTCATTGGAGCATCCCTTGTTAAGATACAGCCCCTTAAAGGGGGTACATAAAATTTGTTTAACAATTTTTTTCACAAGCACTAAACAAGTTACAATATTAAAATTAACCTGTCATTCTACTACCAAAAAGACACTTAGCCAGTAATTTATTTGGTTTACCCCATGGTTGTAAGGGGTGGAAAACGTAACCCCTAAAATTTCGTTCCAACGTAACTTTTTGTCTTATTATTTGTTTACCATTTAAAATGTTATTTCCGATAGCCTGTTTCATTCTAAACAAAAAATGTCTCTTGAATTTTTTGCCCAAAATAAACCAGTTCGCAGCAAAAACTAACCTAAAAGTTTTAAAACTAAAATAATTTTAACTCCCAAAAAGCAATAATAAACATGCTGTTTTAGTTATAGCTGATAATAACTTATTCGTACTTATACGGACAATATCTATTTCGAATAAAATAACAACTCTTTTATAATATAAACAAATTGGTTGGCATTATAATGCAAATTTCGTCTCACAAGAGGCATTTTAAACACAAAACGATAATAGGGTATTACATTTCAGATTTATATTCCCTATTAGCCGTTTATAGTAAATTGGATAAAGATCCGATGCCGATTTGGAATTAAATATAGTGTGTATTATCTAATAAATGTTTAATGCGCTTATTCGCTGCTATTATAAATATTATATAATAGGGATTTGCTCCCAAAGTTACGAAAAGCCCCATGTGTTGATATTTAAATGTAAACTCAATTTGTTGAACTAAACCAACCAGTAAAAAATGGACATTATCCTAACTCAAAATGTAGATCTATATACGCAATACATCTATCTACATCTACATCTATCTACGCAATACAAAGTAACCATTTTCTTCCTAATGAATAATATTTTTTAACTTTAAGCCTAGGGGAGAATATAAAGAAAAAGAAGAAAGCAAATCGAAGTCTAAACAGGTAATCAACAGAAAACATAATGAAAAGATTAACCAAGATTAAGAAAAAAATATACGGTTAACTATCAAACATAAATAAATTATTATCTAAGTGGCCTTTCTGTTTAAAAATTCATCATTTTATTTTTTTATTAATTATCAATATTTTCTATGCTATTTAATAATAATTAATTATTTTACCCACTTTGATTATTGTCAAGGAGGGCAAATTAGGAATTACATGTAGGTAACTAATTCAACATAAATCTAAATTTGCATTTATTAGATTAGACACTTCAGTAAGTAATTTTCGTGGATCTTCCGTAAAGCGACTTAAAAGAACTTTTGAGAAAGAATCGCCAAAACTATTCAAGTTTTCTAGATACACCGAGCATTCAAATCCTGTTTAGTCTTTCTTAAATTATTCTTTATTTTTAACAAGTTTTTACTTGTCTGATAGTACTACCAAATGACCTTTCAATGGTAGATGTAGAATAAAATACTACCATTAAAATATTGTATGCCTGTTTTTAAAGTTTGGATAGAAAGTTTCTACATTGAGTTCAAGTATTTTATCTCTAAATATTCAAGATTCTCCTCCCCGTTAAAAAATAATCAGTGAGAGCTCAAGCAATCGCCTCTAATTAATAACACTTCTTTCATACACATTTTTATCACATAACGATAATAACATACGCAGCTTTGGTGTGGTGGCTAAAGACACAGTAAAGGAGAGCAATAACGAGGCTAAGCAAGGTACAAAGACTTGCCTGCCTCGGAATAACGGGGGCAATGAAAACAACCCCCACCGCAGCAATGGAAGCACTAATAGGACTCCCACCTCTTCACTATGTGATACAAGGGGAGGCAAAATTAGGTGCTTACAGATTATGGAATACACTGGGAAATCTTGACATTAGGCCAGGTCATATGAGTATCTCAAGGTTAGTGACAGGAGACGTGCTAGACATGAGATCAGACCACATAACCAAGAGGTACTCTTTTAATACTCCATTTGAGGTTTTAATACAGGAAACAGCGGAGATCACCATAAGGGAGTCCAATGCCCAACGACTGGAACAAACCTAGTATACAGACAGGTCTAAGACTGCGGAAGGCACTGGGGCGGGAGTATTCTTCAAAAACCCTGATACTAACCATAGCTATGCTATAGGAATACATTTCTCGGTATTTCAGGCCGAGGTATACGCAATAATGAATAATGAAAGAGCTGTCGAAAATCAGCATATTCAAATAATGTCAGACAGCCAAGCGGCACTTAAGGCCATATCGAGTCAGAAAGTTACATCGAGGTTGGTATGGGAATGCATTGAAGAACTAATAACACTGGCAGACCGAAATAGAGTAAAACTATTTTTGGGTGTTAGGTCACCAAGGGATCGAAGACAACGAAAAGGCTGACAAACTTCCAAAAAGAGGGTCAGAAGAAACACCGGAACCAGACACAAACCCAGGAGTACCAAAAAGTACAGTCCGGGGTTTCATAAACGACTGGATTCGGAAACAACATATCAACTATTGGGAAAGCACCCCAAAACAGGCACAAGCCTTCATAGACAGACCATGTCCCAAAAGAACTAGAGAATCACTCTTTGTTGAAAGTGATAACAGGGTTCATGACTGGATACGCCCCAGTAAAGGGACACTTGAACAAAATTGGCATGTACAATGGGGAACTTATGTGCCGACTATGTCACAAGAAACCAGAAACGGCCAAACACATACTGTGCGAATCGAAGCTCTAGATCGCAAAAGACAAGCTCTTTTTGGACAACCCCAGGTTGATCCAACAACGTATAGAACCCACTCACCCAAGGATCTGTACAAACTTGTACAAGGTACAAAGGTGACAGAGTGGGTGCTATGAACTAACATGGGGTAAAACACAATAAGCCAATAGGCTTCAGTGTTATTCGGAGACATAGTCAGACGAGCCCAGGAGAAAAAAAAACACATTTTTAAATCTAATGCAGGTGTAATTTTTGCTATCTGAGCAGGATGTAACAACGATAGAATAATTGCCGGAGATTTATCTTGAATAAACTTCGTTTCCTGTGAGGATAGTAACGAGTCCAAAAAGGTCACGTATAGCGAATGGCAGCTGGATATTATTATCTGTAGTTTTGGCGCCCTGCAGCCCATGGAAGATGCAGATCTATGTGGATTAATTTAATAATTCCTCACTGCCTTTTTCGGCAGAACGCTTGTGTCCTGCAACTGCATATGATATTGTTAAGTTGTGCTCTGCATTTTTGGTTGCGTCCATGGTTTTAGATTGCAATGTGTTCCCGACTGGTTCCAGTAGGGAGTTGTACTTGTCTATATTACATAAGGCTAATATGAATACAGTTTGAATAACAGCAGATAACAATTAAAAGCCACTTTTCTAGTTCTGTAATTTCCTTTTTGGGAAAACTTTTCCACACCATTTATGATGAAATGCTTCTTAGATATGTTTTCTGCTTCACATTGCAATATGATTTTTGGTGTATATTTTCAACGCAAAACTGGTTCTCTAAAACAATAATTGATCGCATCTTTGGCAGTTCCAATGGAGTTGCAAAACAGGAACATCGTTTAAATTGTGGCATCGCAATGAAAATATAGACTATTCTTACATGTTTTTCTCAATATTCGTCCTAACTCTGTCCCAAGCATTTGTTAACATTCATATTCAATGTATTAACGAAGTTAATAATTTTTTTAGCTCGACAAAATCATACATTCTTCCCTAACATTTTTTTCTTATGACGCCTATGGAATGTGACGTTATATCCCCACTTTTACTGTACTCTTATTTTAATCATACAAAAGGCATGGACACTTATTTGTACTAGGAATGGAAACAAAATTAACCAGCTAAATGTATGGGAGGAAGGGCCCAGGGGTGGCAGTCCAGATCCCTCTGCCCACTGGAGTACGCCCATGGCTGTTTATGTATAAATGACATACTTTTTACCTTTGTCCTTACTATTGTCGTGCGAGCCGTTTTCAGCTAATCCGGTATGTCTCCGATGACGCAAGCTAGTCTAGCGATATGAATGTTGTCCACTACAAGAAGTTACTGCAAAGACCTGATTCACACTCATCTACAAAAGGCATCTAGAACATCCGAGGGTCGTAGGGACAGGGCATCGTACGCGACTTTATCTAGTTGTTAGATAACAGCTAAATATTATGTAGTAAAGATACATTAAGATAAATATAAATTTGTTATAATATTAACATGTGTATTACTATCCAATTTATTGATTGCATGGTAATTTAATAGATAAATAGTTGATTTATCGAATGTGTCAAAAAAATTGATAAATTACCCTGCACTTTTAGTCCTGTAAAGGTGTTTCTTTAGCGGAGTATCAACTATGCTGTAGAAATTAAATTTCCAAAAATTACAGCTTTTTAATATTATAGGTTTTTGAGATACAGGATTTGACTTAAGAAATACCCACTTCACGACAAGTCAAAGCGTGAGTCAACAGTTAGCACCGGCGTAGTTCGGACTCTAAAAGGATCCGAGATTAATATTGGTGATTCGAATACGAATCCTTAAGAATTTCCTCGGCGAATCCGGATCATGGATCCTTTTTTTCTTAAGTATTCGAATACCGCTCGCGGATCCTCAAAAAGAATTCGAATCCTATGTGATTCGAATCCTCCCCAGCTCTGGTAACTGGTAATAAAAAGGGTAATTTGTTAAGTTTAACACCCTGTATCTCAAAAACCAATCATGGAAAAGAGTTATAATTTTGGAAAATATCTTCTACAGAATGGATGATACGCCAGTGAAAAAATATGTATAATTTTACAAGACCAATCAAAAGTTAGGGTTCTTAAAAAAATTGTTGTTTTGACACATTCGATAAATTAATTATCAATATATTTATTAAATCACCCTGTAGTCAATTAATTGGATAATTATACATATGGTAAATACACAAATTTCGTAAGAATACTGCTTTTCACATTATTACTTATAAAAAAATATATTGGCCTATGTTGATATTTACGAATCACCCTGTATAAATGAGTCCTAAAATCTTTAAATTATCATTAGATATGATAAATATAGCTATAATTTATTTTTTAGCAAACATTTTCACCTTCTAGAACGATAAAGTAATTATCCAAAAATGTCCTTACCTATTTGTGGCTCACCCTGTAAAGGAAAATAATTTTTGACCCCTTTTTACTTTCCTATCTGTATACAGATATAAGGAAAGTATAGGAATCATGATTTTTTTCGACCTCGAGTTTTCGACGGATTTTTACGTTTTGAGGTCCCCTGAATCCGTTTTGACTATTTTCGCGATGATGTCTGTGTGTGTGTGTGTGTGTGTGTGTGTGTCAGTGTGTGTGTGTGTGTGTGTGTGTGTGTGTGTGTGTCAGTGTGTGTGTGTCAGTGTGTGTGTCAGTGTGTGTGTGTGTGTGTGTGTCTGTATAACGCATAACTCATGAACCGATACACAGAAAAACACCAAATTTTAAACTTAAGCTTTGTTTCAGCGTCCAATGAGCTGATTAGATTTTGGGCAGTGTCGGAACATCTGGGGGGGTACTTTATAGGTGGTCATTTTTATATTTTATGGAATATATCTGTTATTTACGGTTGAAGAAGAAAATTCTTCAAATAAAAGCTACTTCTAATATAATTATCTATAATTTTTGTTTTATGCAAAATTTTCCTAAAATGGTCCGTATTCGAGAAATTTGACAAAATGTAAAAAAAAAATAATTTTTTATAAAAATTGTTCAAATAAAAGTTGTTTGCAATATAATTCTCTATAATTTTTATTCTATACATAATTTCTCTAAAATGGACCGTATTCGAGATATTTGAGAAAATGTGTAAATTTCGAATTTTGAAGAAAATTCAAAAACGGATAAAGAAAAAAACATTAAATTTTAAACTTAAGGTTTATTTCGGCCTGACGTGAAATGATTAGATTTTGGACAAAGTCGGAACATCTGGGGGGGGGGGGTACTTTATGAAAGGCCGTTTTTATATTTTAAGGAATATATCTGTTATTTATGTTTGAAGAAGAAAATTGTTCAAATAAAAGTTACTTCTAATATTATTATCTATAATTTTTGTTTTATGTCAAAATTTCCTGAAATGGTCCGTATTCGAGAAATTTGACAAAATGTGCAAAATTCTGATTTTTAAGAAAATTGTTAAACTAAAAGTTGTTTGCGATATTGATCTCTATAATTTTTGTTTTTACATGATTTTTCGAAAATGAACCGTAATGGAAAAATTGGAGAAAAGTACTAAATTTAAATTTTTCAGTACTTTCGTTTTCAATGAATATCTGTAAAAAAATGTTTCGAGTTAAATGTATGTGGAAATGTATACATTTAGTTTATTCCCTAAATATTTATAGAGGAGGTATAATAGGTTGTACAAAATAACCGCCTATAAAGCCTATAATAACTAGATAGGAAAGTCATGTGTTGGACACATCAGATTTTTATATTCGTAGAATGCCAAAATATATTACAATAAGATTTGACACAAAAAATTATAATCGATTAACTTTCTCCTGAAATAACTGTTATCAAATAAGTGGTATTTAGTTTAACATCCTGTATCTGAAAAACTAGTCATAGGATTTGAATGGTATCATGAACACTATTGCTTAAGAGGTCGAAAAATGTATGACATTTAACTTTTCCATAAGCAGTGTGCGGGGTCTTTTGCGTATAAGTGTATAAATAGATTATATAAATAAATTGTTTAAAATAAATAAACGTTACAGTATCTTATTTATAATCTTATCTTAAAATAAGTGAGCACTAACCTTACAAAAGTCAAATTAAATTAATCAGCTATACAGGGTGTTATTGAAATACACGTACATATTAAAACTGGGTATTGCGCAGATCCCCACTGAATGTAGAAAAATATTATTTTTTAAAAATACCCCTTATTAAGGGAGTTATTAATTTTTGAAAATTAATTCTAAAACAAACGTACTTCACTGATATGTTGAGGATGACCTATATAAATTAGGTTTATTTACCTATTTTAAACATCAACAGTAATTAATATGCAAGTTTTTGTCAGATGATAAGAAAACTAGTCTTGTAAGAAATAACCATGTTGCCAAGATTTTCGAATTAATTTCTATTTCCGAAGACTGGTTTTTACTACCCTCGTTATCAAAAAACTAGAATATTTGATAAATGATTGTTTTTAAACTATACATTTTTGAAACTATAGATTATTAAAATTTTAGTTGATTTACGAATCTGGCTAACACGAGCGCGTCATTTCCTAGTTGGTAAAAAGTGTTGTTACGATTACTTTTAAATATTTTTTTACGATGCCACTATTTACGAATATTGAACTAACGGATATAGTGCTGGTTTATGGGGCAGCTGGAGAAAATTCTCGGCAAGCACAAATCCTGTATCGCGAACGGTTTCCAAATCGGAGAATTCCGGACTGTCGTACGTTTATTTCAACTGTTCAGCATCTAAGAGACCATGGAAAATTTGAGAGTGTCAATGCAGATCGAGGGAGAACAAGAACACAAAGAATATTGGCGGCCGAAGAAGAAATATTGGAAGCTGTTGAAAACCGGCCTCAATTAAGTTGTAGAAGACTAGGTCTTGAAATTGGAGTGTCCTCATTTGTTGTGTGGCGGGCACTTAAAGAACAAGGTTTACATCCTTATCACATCCAAAAAGTCCAGGCCTTATATCCAGGTGATGAAGAAAAGAGAGTGGAGTTTTGTGAATGGATGATTCAAAAATGTGTTGATATTCCTGATTTTCTAAAAATATTATTGTATACTGACGAGGCTTCATTCACTCGTGATGGCGTGTTCAATATGCACAATACGCATATTTGGAGTGATGAAAATCCTCACGCCATTAGGGAAACTGGGCATCAAAGAAAATTTTCAATAAATGTTTGGGCTGGCATAATAGATCAGTATTTAATCGGGCCTTATGTTCTCCCGAACAGATTAAATGGGCCAGGATATCTCCAATTTTTAGAAGATATTTTGCCAGTACTCCTAGAAGAGATACCGTTACAATTAAGGCAACGGATGTGGTACCTACTAGATGGCGCTCCTCCTCACTTTGATTTAAACGTACGGCAGTTTTTGAACATTAGATTTCCTCAAAAGTGGATAGGCAGAAATGGACCTACTAAGTGGCCTCCGAGATCTCCGGACTTAAATCCATGCGATTTCTTTTTGTGGGGTCACATGAAACAACTGGTTTATAATGAACCTATTAATAGTGTTGAACAATTAACCAATAAAGTTAATGCGGTAGCCGAGGAACTACGACAAAATCCAAGACTAATTTCTAATGTTCAAAGTTCTTTGGAAAGACGATTGCAAGTGTGTGTAAATAATAATGGACGGCATTTTGAACAATTACTGTAATAAACTTTATTTTGAATTAATTGGTTTTGCTACGGCAACAGTGCAATTTCTATGGGTAAGTTCAATTTCGATTTATTTTACTTCTTTAAATATGGAAACTAGTAGGTCGGAAAAGGGGACTCTTCCCCAATATTTAAATTTTAGAATTTAAAGTTAAAATTGGTGCCAATCGTTTTTGGTCATTACATACTATTCTCAATTTTAATATGTAGGTGTATTTCAATAACACCCTGTATAAAGATAAAAGAACTTTATAAAGTATTAAACTTACTGTATAAACATCTTTTGCTTCAACATATCCGACATATTTTTTCTTGTTTCGTCTTTATTTGACATCATCCTTCGTCTTAAGAAAATCCATCGAAAATCTGTAAAAGAATATCCTCGAGGGCATATTGTCGCCCTTCTGACATCCTGATTCCCCAAGGAGCGCCCCTGAAATGAAAATAAAGCTGATTTCAGGTGCTCCCTCTGAAACTTTTTCGTTCTGAAAGAAACATAATTCTCTGTTCGAGAATTTACTGGAAATGTTTACAAATCTGTTCTTCTTACTTCCTAACGAAAATACTTAACAATAGAAAATAAAATAGATGTTTTTTATATATATGTAGGTATGTATGTATGAAAAATGTAATGCAAGCTATTATTAAAAATTAAGCACAATGGAGTAAAAAGCCAAGTTAATCCTATATTTATCTAGAATATGGCGACTACTACAAAAAACAATTTCAGTTTATTTTTTATTAAACGATTATTATTTTGTAGAACTATTTTTATTTTGAATATTTAGTAAACTTTTTTATTTTTGTCAAGATTTAAAAGGAATTTATTTAAAATCTTGGCAGCGATGAAAAATGATAAACAAGTAAATAATGCAAATTAAATGCTTTTCCGGTTAAACCAAGTTATAAAAATTGCCACCATTCGAAAAAAGGCCATTAAGATGATTTGTTAAATAAAAATATGGTTGCCCAACAGGAATAAAGCAATTGTAAGCATGTTGAGGGCAACTATACCCTGTCCAGAGTAGATTACTGTCTCTTATCTTTGATAAATGGAAAGTAATTATTGTGTTATAGCTGTTCTATACTTACTCCAGCCAGCCCCGGGTCTTGAATTTTTTTGAGGCGGGGCAAAAACTGAAGAATGCCGCTCCCACCCGCCACTGATGGATATAGGCCTCCCCCAAAGAACCTCACAACTACCGGTATACCGCTGCTCTTTCTCTGTTAAGCCAATATTTTTTCGAAAAATACCAGGATGTGTCGGACTCGGACATATATTTTAATTAGGTTAGGACAGGATAGGGTCTGAATAAAACATGAGGTTAAAATTATTATTACCCATTGAAATTAAAATTTTACTCTTCGATCCGTTTGTTCTGCAAACAAATCTATGGCTTTATCATAATTAATTTGATGAGCAATTTGATTTTCTATTGCTAATATGGCAAGACTTGGTAAACGTTCCTGGCTCATCGAATATCGTAGATAATTTTTGATAAGTTTGCTAAAACTTAGCTCGCAGCTTGCGGATGTAGTAGGAAGCGTACAGTAAATTCTTAGAGCAATAAAAATATTGCTAAAGGCATCCTGTAAATCATGCATATAAATCTGTTGCAAGAGATTGAAAGCGCTAGCATTTCTTATATCTCCGAATAAAAGTGGACCTTGCTCTTTAAAAACGTAGGGTTCCTGGCAGAATTCAACCGCGTTTAAATCTCGCTCGTATTTTCGTCCCAGATCTGATCCATGCTTTTGCAGTTCTTCATTTGACATATCTAAAATTTCAGTACCATTTAGAAATGCGAAATTCGAATTCAACATGGTAGCACTATCAACCCTCTTTTTAATTTCTGATAATATTCTATCAAATACCATCATTGTTGCTTGAGAAAAAAGTTGAACTGGTTAAAGTTTTCTTATTTCTCACACATCTCGTCAAATTGTTTTTTGGACCTCGGAATTCGTTTATTTGGCAGAATAGGTTTGACGCCAATTTTTCCAGCAACTTCTTTAGCCTCTTCTATCCAATATTCAATTGAATTTTCTCTTATTTTTTGTAAAGTTTTCATCAGGCCATCCATTAAAGAGACGGAACGCGCAAGTATTATATCTTTTTTTACATAGCGAATTACCTGGCTCATTTGTTCTGTATGCCACACATCTGGAGTGCAATCAAACATTGTATAGTATTTGGCTTCTTTGTTTTCGTTTAGAATGCTATTTCTGACTGTATTTGCCATTATGTCAAAAATTTCATTCTGCATTTTTTTGACAAATATGATACTTGCCCCTTTTTTAAGTTTTCTAATTGAATCTTAAGAGTTGAATTATGTTTGGAGAGAAGCAAAATTAAATTCAAGAAATTTCCTTGACCAGGCTGAGGATATTGTGTGATGAAATCGCTAGAAGTTTCGTCGGAACCACGAAAAGAAAGTTTGTTGCTAGATATAATACAGCATCCATAACCATATGCAGGATCTGTCTCCATTTTTATTTTTCGGTTTGAATTACTCGTTCAATGTCTTAATCAATACTCTGGCATGATTTAATTTGTTGAACTCGAGTTTTCTACTTAATCATAAACTCTTTGTGCATTTGAGATTCCTCGTGCTCGATTAATCTCTCATAAGCTTTTTTCCAAATAATAAATCCTGTAGTACACAATGCAAATGTACCGGAAGAGGAAGATTTCTGAAAAATCTTGCAGCATGCACAAAAAATTGCATTTTTTTTTAGAATATACAAGCCAAGATCTTTTAAGCTTTTCGTCATTGGTCAATGTTTTGTACCACATAGCAGATGTTAAATGTCTACCATCGCGTTCAGTTGATTTAAATTCAATGTTTTCTGGATGACTTTCTGCTAATAACACAGCTTGAGTAGTAAAGAAAGATCGTTGCTGGTTGGTCATTTTTTCAATGTCTGACTAATTGCCCGGGTCTGTCAAATCCGATTCAGATTTTTTGTATTATGTCTCAATTTTTTCCAAATTGTTCTTGCACTCTCGCAGTTTGGCTAGACGATGCAGGTGATAAATTTTGATCATCAGGATCGTGCAAAGTGCAAGACATATCCTCTAGTTGAACATCTTCGCAAGCTGTGGCAGGTACTGACGGGCCACCGCCTTCGCTAAGCCACTTTTTCATTTTTTCCGCATATTGTTTTCCCTGAAGGACTCTATCTATGGCCTTTTTTCTTTATTCCGCTCCCGATAGTTTTTTCTTGGCGCGCTCATAATTTCAACCTATAAAACATAAATTTGATATGTTGAACACAGTGTGAAAAATATGTCTTGTAATGACTTTGTAAACCTCATTCTTTGCTAAACTCAACGATACGCGTTTCGTTCCGCAAAATTGCATTCGGTGTACAATACTTGTTTTTCCTAACCCAACCTCATATACCAATTTTTATGACAAAAGTTATATTTTTAATTTATTATTTTGATCTATACACGAAAATTAAATTGTTTTTTTCTCTTTAACTTGATATTTAGTATGCCTTGAAAAGTAACATTTTAACAGTGTTAAATGTCAGTTATTTTATAGTTTTTTAAAATACCAATAACTTCGAAAAAATCCGATGCAAGCTATTGCTACAGGCAAACAAAATGCGTCACTTTGCGTCTGAATCATATGTAATTATATAAGGCACATTAAAGAACGAGCGACCGAGGCAAGGGACAGCGACAGCACTTTCAACACCGGTCTCGGAGCAGTATTTGTTGCCTTAAAGCGTAACGTAAGTTCATCGGTCGTCTGTCGAGGTCGCGATCGCTTATATCGGTCTGTCATTCCCAAATCGTACCTTTAAGAACTATTTTTTTATTTTCTTCATCTATATAAGTTGGTCGATTAAAAAAGTAGGTTGAATTAAAAGGGTATTATTCCAATAGCGACAATAGTTTCAATGGGGGAGTAAATACTAATTGTGTACAACGAGAATAGAACTGGTATGTTGCCAAAATTATAACGTTTGAATAATCCCGGCACGTTGATGGATAGCATGTTTATTAGTTTAGTGTATCTTCTGTCATAAATTGTATCGCGACTACGTGTTTCACCTGTTTCTGAGATCTAAATAATATGACATGTCATAATAACATTTTGTAAATTCTGCTTGGGCTGTCTCTCACCTCTAAATAGACTTGAATTAACTATATAAAAAAATAGAAAACAAATGGAAACTTTTGGTACACATTCCCAAATTATATTTCAATAAAATAATAATAATTGCTTGTTTATTAAAAATCATTTTTTTAATTAATTGATAAATTCTTGTTTAATAAAAGAGAAAATTTAAAACCTAACCTACACTTAGAGAATGTTGAAACAAAGAAACACAAATTACCATAAAATAAACATAAACAAGAAAAAATTAAATATTAAAAAAAAACAAGATAACAATTGAAAATTAGTTAAGGACAAAGTATCCTTGTGCATTAGAATGGCGTCTGCAGACCAAAAGTTAATTGTAACTATAACTATTTCCGTAATTATACCGTACCTATATCGTACTATTTTTTTTTTAATTGTAGATGAAGGTCCAACTAAGGTGGTTCAGGTATTGATTTTTTTTTAAATTAATTGTTTTTAATTAAAAACGTGTGGTTAAATGAAAATTGGGTTGCATTTTATGTGTAATCCATTATTAAAAAAAATTTGGACTAAAAATGGCGTCCTCAGTTTATGAAAATAATCAATAATAACCAGTCATAATTTCTTCGGGATCGCAATTCTTAACGGATTCTGCGTTTACATTTGTCTTATTTTCTTTAAATACTTTATCGCTTCATTTTTTTCATTTCCTACAAAAAAAATTACGATATTTTTTAAATTTAAAAATAAATCAGTATATCGAACATAATACAATAAAATCATTCACCTATTATTTGGTACATAATAGTATTTCGTTACTATTTATTTTATTTACCAATTTTTTAAAAATCAAAAGAGATTAGCTTTATAGTAAATCATATGGTAAATCATGTTTCTAGTCAATTATACCATACAGTGTTACGAAAAATATTCATTAACTTACCGGTGTTAGGGTCAAATTTCGAAGGTGAATCGGTCTCGAAAATGGGAAGCTCTTTACCAAAAACTGGTGATGGTAATACGGAAAGATCGTTATTGGTGGACTCTTTATTTGTATTATAATAATATTGTTTAGTTACTCCTTCTACACCATTATTTTCGTTTACTAAAAAATGGATCAAGTCCACGTATAGAGGTAGTTACGGAATAAAACAGTAAAGTTTAAATCTAACAATGTTACAAATATTTTGAGGTTAAAATTACTTACCTCTTGAATTTATGCTATTTTTTTTACTTTTTTCGTGTTCTTTTGCATGAACCATATCCATAATTCTTTTTGACCTTGTTGAACTCATTTTTTGTATGATTGTCACTAATGATAAAACTCAAAAAACGTGATAAATTTTACAGCACTCTCACTACTGGTGCACATAAATACCAAAACATGAACTCAATACAGTATTATTTTGGAAAGTTAGGGAATTATAGGACTTAGTATAATGTTTTAAAAAATAAATCTGTAACTAAGCACATAACACAGTTTTAGTCCAGATCACTGTAGGACTTAATATTTTATTAAATCTTGTTACATCCTAACCTAGTACTGTAAAACATAATACATGTTCGTAAGTAAAAGAGGACTGCGCTAGAAAAGTGATTTTCCTAAAAAGTGGACTTAAGGTGATTACAGCACCCCTTATAATTTTCGGACAATCATATCTCAAAAGGATATTAAAAAAAAAAAAAAAATTTGGGCAAAATAAATAAGGCAATAATGTCTAGAATATGCATATATCTTAAAGTTTTAATTCCTTTCAGTTTCCAAGAAAAAAAAATCAAAAATTTTTAAATTTTAAAATATTTAATGAAAATAAGTGCATTCCTCAACATCACTATTCTTAATATAATCCCCATATTTAGGCTCTTAATCTCTTGTTACTAATTTTTTTAAATTCGCATAAATTAGTGGCTAGAACGCCTCATAAGTGCTGCTTTATGGTGTAACGGGTCTGTAACTATCGTATCGTACACTTTTAGTTATCATTCGTTTCTTGCAACGATTTACACCAGTTTACACCAGAAGATAGCACTTAACGAGGCGTTTTAGCCACTAATTTTAACGAATTTTAAAAAATCATTAACAAGACATTAAGAGCTTAAATTTGGGGATTATATTAAGAATAGTGCTGTTGAGGAATGCATTTATTTTCATTATGATATTTCAAAATTTGAAGCCTTTTGTTTTTTTTTTCTTAGAGACTGGAAAGAATTAAAAAATTTAAAATATATGCATATTCTAGATATTATTGCCCAAATTATTTTCCCAAAATTTTAGTTTTTTAAAAAATTACTTTTTGAGATATTTTTGTCCAAAAATTATAAGAGGTGCTGTAATCACCTCAATACAGTTTTATTCTGGAGTACAGAATTATAAATAGCATTTATAAGCAATATATTTTTTTTTTCATTTTGCCCATTATGCCCCCAATTATCATTATTTAACTATGTATCTATACCGTTTTGAACATTGTTTGATGTGTCAATAACGATTTAATCTTATTATTGATGCTCGCTTATAGATAACGTTTAATAACAATTTGATCCCGGGAATTTTCCATATCTTCGTCTGAAGCTACCCGAAATTTCACAAAAATTACATCAATAAGTCTTTTTTAATAAATGCCCCAAGTAAAGAAGCATTTACGATTATTACAATCTTATCATTAAGATCAATTAGTAATTTTATTTTAATATAACTTATCTAGATATGAATAAAAGACTCTACTCACTAGTGTACCTTATAGTTAATCAACATCATTTAACTAACTCAGAAGGCTTGGTTCTCGGAGTCTTCTTATTAGATTAGCATTGTTGACATTGTTAATAAAACTGGCGCCCGATTGCTTCCTAGTCTAAGGCGTCAAAAGTAAAAATTGTTTTCTCTCTGGCGAGAAAACCTCTTACAGCAATTATGTTGAGTTTCGTACTTTGTTTTCTTCTATAATATCTAAAAATGTACAATACGTTATTTTTTTTCATCTTTTTTGGCCTAAAATATCAATTAAATTCTTTAAAAAAAAAGAGTGTAAATGTGTGTTAATTAATGTATCCTCTATATTTATAATTGTTTGTATACTAACAGTAATTGTTTGATATTTTTCTATTCTAAAAACATTTCACGAATGAAAACTCCTCTAGGGATCCGTAAACATATCCTTGTTCTGCGATAATACTTTTTCCTTTATTTTCTAATCTCGATAGAAATTCGGCGACGGGCATTAAAAATTCAAATTGTTACATAACTTTCGACGAAGTTTTTGCCCAATTAAATTCAATGAATATATCCTGTCAGCTCCAAGACGCTCATAAATATGAGTCGAGTCCTTGGCAGGAAGGATCTAATAACAATATCCTTTCGGTGAGTTGGCACATAATAATCTTGTAACGGACCCACTATACAAAAACCATGGGACCGTCGGTATCAGCAAAAATTGTTGAACAAGATAGTCTTTGAATATTAGGCCAGTTATAACAAATTTTTCATTTTTTTTTCGATTTTTTTTTTAATTTATAAAAAATTGTGAAAATAATAATGGGGACAATCGATCAGTATTGAAAATTGGTTTAATAACAATAGAAAATAAATGTCAGAAGATAACATTTTAATTAATTGCAAATATAGAATAGTAAATTAGCAATAAATTTAATAGATAACGAATTAGTAAGTTTTGGCAGAATATAAAATGCACAGTGACTTACCTTAAGAGAAAAAAAAATGAATTTGTTCGTAAATAAGGGCCATTAATAGGAGACGCCGATGGAGGAAGGCAATTTTTTTAAACTATAAAGGGTCTTACATAATTTTTTTTATTATTTTAAAAGAATTGAAATATCTAACATAAGATAATTTTTCACCTACAATTACTGTTTAAAAGAGATCATTAAAATGTATACGATATGTTAACTTTTTATTCCTGACTCCAGGAGAACGGAATAGAAACAGAATGCTACTGAATAGAGATAAATAGACTAATATCTTGTCTGATGTGTCGGTTAAAGTACTATTAGGTACTTGTTGGTAGGAATATTTAGTTAGAACAATTTATTTACATGATAATGCAATTTTAAAGATAAGCTGTTATTTACAAAGATTTCATTGGTATTTACTTATCGTAATGTTTTTAGAATAAGTTGGAGTCAATAAGTATTATAAAATCAATCTTTTGTCGAAACTATAATAGGTAATAATTAGATTTTAAATTTATATTTATGGATATATTTTCATTAACATAGAACATAATTGAAAATAGAGTTCAATTAACAATTAAAAAGATGGCCGTGACATAAGAAATAAAATAATCTTGCCATATAGTGTTTTTTATTTAAAGCAATATAAAATGATTACAGAAAACTGCAACCTGTGTTTTATTAGATATATTAAGAGTATATATAAGTAGCCATTTTTAATCCAAATAAAATTAGTTTGTTTTTTCTTGATAATTTAAAACAAAAAAAAATGAACATAATATGATCAATAATTGCAACAATAATTATATCAATTTTTTTAATTTTCATTATTGGGAAAAATAAATAAATAAATATTTTATCTTCTCATGGAAGTATCAATGGAGCCAAATGGATTCTGCCAACAGATGACGCTAGTGAAATTGGATACAGTTAAAAATCCATAGATATATAACCAAGACAGATAGGATTATTTACAAAAATTTTGAACCATCAACGTTGGCGTCCGCGGCAGAAACACAATAATCTTATTGAACATTGATGTCAAGTTTATGATGTTTTTAACTGTAGTAATGTAGTTACGTTTGCTTGCAAAACTATTAAATCTTTAAATTATAAAAAAAAAATTACGCCTGACAACAGCGTAACTAGACTAGACCGTTATTGTAGTATTTGTAAGAGGGTCGTAATTTGTTTAATTCATAAAATTCCTTCGATAGTTATTTGGAAGGAACGGTTGTTTGTAGGTTTTTAGTAAATTCAGGTATGTATTTCTCCCATCTGTCACATTAGTCATATGAAGGAAGTGTTTATTCGCGATTCAAATTAATTTTCGCGCGCCTGTCATTTGTCACTTATAAGTAGGATGTTTATTTACATGTTTTTGTTTTGGGCGGATTTTGTATTTGTGATTGTTTTAACTGTTTTTAGATAATATTCTCATTGTAATAGTGTTTTTGAGTTTCATTTAGTGTTAATTTAAGTTCAAGTCTCGTGCTTTCGTCATAAATATAATATGTATCATGTGTATGACTTATTTGTTGGAAATATTCACCTGTTGGTTGCTACAAGAACATCTAGAAATATGTATTCACTAAACCCAGGACATGTTTTATTATGTGGTTTAAAGGACATTTCAGGTACCACACGTTTATTATTGATGAACTTACTAGACTTATTCTTATATTATGAAGTGAATCATGTAGTACTTTGTATACATGTAAATGGTAATAAAACCGTCACAAATCAGATTACAGTTTGATTCTAAACAAAGTTTTGTAAAATTTCAATATTGTGAATTTGTAGATATTCATTTATCGTAAAAACAAAATTTTACGACTTGCACTTGGAAAATATTGAATACTTCAATTTTGATTTTGACATTAACACCATATAGATTGCAATTTTCTGGGGACGTTTTCGCAGATTTCATTTTTAATATAAACACTATCACAGACTATAAGAAATAAACAAATTTAAAGCTAAAAAGTAAGAAAAAACTCAAATTGTAATTGATACAAATTAAAATGTAAACAATGAACACGAACGCCAATGTTGCCAAATGATCAACTGATTTTAAAACAAAATTAATAAATGAACTGAAATTTAAAAAAAATCAATATAATAAATCGGTTTTATAAAAAAATCCTTAAATAAATATAGAGTATGATTAGATATTACCACACAAATTTTGATTTTTAAATAAAAGGTCTTATCCACTTCTTCAAAAGCTAAAATCCGACGACGTAGCGAAGTTTTGCTACTTCTGGCAACACCGAACGATATCCTACTTATACGGACCTTGTACAAATTTCCTCCAGAGGGCGTATCACTTAGCTTGAATCGCGAATAGGTATCTTCGATATAGCGCCTTAGCTTGACACGAGAGAGTGTAGACTATGCAGTCTATTAGAGAATATCAAAATTGTTCTAACCAATCATAAACGGATATTAACAATATGATATTTTACAGTACTGATAAAATCATACTTTTTGACTCCCAAATTGGTTTCATTTATAATACATCAGGATACTATTTGTTGAGAACCTTTCATCTAATTTTTTAGAACTGAATTTTTGATAATACTCGTTATATATTTCGTTTTTCTTAAATCTTCCAATTCGGTTTCGTATCTATTACACTTTTAAACTACTTTGCATGGGATTACTGGCCTAAAATGTTGCATAACAATTTTCATTAGTTTTTATATGCCTTAAAGGTGCTGGTTAAACGGCCACTAGAATCGGCCATATACTTTTGATTTACAGTTTTTATACGGTCTTCTTGAAAGTTTTAATAAAGGTTTTCGAAGTAATGATTGCTAGAGGCGAAAGATATTTAAAAAAAAAAGTTGTCTCCAGTTTTCTGATTCTTGTTAAGTTCGATAAAGAAACTAAGAGAAAATTGCTTGCTTTTAGTTTTTCTTAAAAAAACAGCTCTCGATTCTGTATTTAATGTTTAGAAGTGCAATTATAGTTTGATTTGTATTATACCTATATGTTTGTTATATTTTTACCTATTTGTTGTTTTTCAAAAATAATTTGAATGTAGGTGGTAAAACGGGTTATGATGTTTATATGGACGACAAGGATTTTTTAATTTTGTTTTATTTAAAAGCGTTATTGCAGTTTTATGACTTGGCGTTAATGATTTTGACATTTGATTCAATTTCTAGATAAATTGTCTACATTAATTTTATAATTTTTTAGTAAAATTATTATGTAA
The DNA here is from genome assembly GCA_927349885.1 of Psylliodes chrysocephalus. Classification (NCBI taxonomy): domain Eukaryota; kingdom Metazoa; phylum Arthropoda; class Insecta; order Coleoptera; family Chrysomelidae; genus Psylliodes; species Psylliodes chrysocephalus. Next base: position 11,985,818 of record OV651825.1, read on the forward strand.
AATGACTAGTTGGCAGCTTTTGTAACTTCCAATTGGCAAAGATTTTTGTTTTAATTTATATATAGTTGTTATTTTTTTAATAATGTCACATTTCTTAAATAAAGCTATTTGTACACTCCTAGTTAATACTAACAGGATAAAAAATGTTTGTTAAATTTAATCAAATGTAATACAACGAGTCCTTAAAATTTTATCGATGAACGAACGGAAGTTAAAAGGGATATTGGTTGGAACGTTTTGTTTTTATATATAAAATATGTAATAGTGGCTTAATTTTACGTGAATGGGAAAAGATTTCTGTCCTTAAAATCAATTTGTTGCTTTGAAAATTTGATTTTATTAAAGTTTAAAATATTTTTTTTTGTTTCAGACGCAAGCGATGCTAAATCAACCGAAGTGAGCGCGATATCAAAAAACGAAAAACAAATGCACGGCAACAACTCCAAAATCATCCGTACCATAACGACCAGCGCTCTCAACGAAAATCAAACGACCTCTAGCGGCGCAGAGCTCAACAGTCGCAACAACTTTATACTGGTCCGTAATTCCAAGGGTACGGATGGCGGCCATTTTCTTCTTCGTACCGATGGACTGGCCCATTCCAAGAACAATATTCTCTTGGAGGACACTGAAGGTGGCAAAATAGGTCAGTAGTTCTTTAGTTTTTAACAAAGAAGAACGTCATTCTTAGAAACTAAAATCATAGTAAGAGTGTTGATAATTATTTTGATAAAATGCAATGCCTGTTGCGGTATTATATTCCAATAAAATAGTCCTTTAAATCAAAATTTTGGAGGAAATACAGAAATTTTTGATATAAGTCACTTTAGAGTAAACGATATGTAAAAAAATTTTGTTTTTTAAACCCCGGCAAATGTCGAAAAACAAGAAAATAATTTGTTTTTTCAAGATTATTTAAGAACTTTAGGTGCTATAAAAAAAGTTTTTATTGAAAGTTGTAAAGCATAAGCCATAACAATTTTAATTAGGAAATTTTCAATATATTATACGACTTTATATGGTAAAATAAATTTTGAAGTAAACTTATTAACTTGCCTGACATAAAATTTTTTATGAGGAGTGAACTAATAAAAATGATATCGCTACAGTTTAGTCACCACTTGAAGTTCCATCATTAAATAAATAAAAATTAATAAAAACAAAAAATAACACTAAATAAAAATAAAACCCCTGTAAAAGATTATTATGTATAAATAAACGGTTTTTTTATTTTACCTAAATTTTCATAATGAATTTCTTCTCGATCAATAAATTTTTCTTTGCAGGTCAAATTTTGATCCAGCAAAGCGAAATTAAGAAGGGGGTGCTGGTCCAGTCTGTAAAACGGTTAAGTTCGCCAATATTTCTCTTGAGCGGGGGAGACAACAGTAACGGACACATACTAATACACACCGCGGCTCCTACTGAAGAAATCAGGCATCCTACTATTGAAATCGACGATGGCGGTGATAATATTTTGGTGCAGGCCTTAGAAGGTATCCACGATGGCGATTCGCCCAGCAGCAGGGGATTGTCTACGCCTATTGGTTCAGGTGAGTTTGTAGTTTAGTTTTCGATTCTGTATAAACTATTTTTAATTATCTTAAGGTCTTAAATGGATCACTCTAGAAGGTAATGGAACTAAAGTGAATACATTACTTTCTGTTGTCTTACCTCCCTTTTAACACTTTTCTTCGCATTTTCGAAAGTCCAAAAATGCAAAAAAATCATCTAGTCGTCTGTGCATAAGCACGATAACTGTTTCACTTGACTAACGGTTTTGACACTATATAATTTCTTTAAGCCGAGATTATCGGTTTAAGTTTAAGTATTTTTTTAGGGTTCTTTACTCAAAGGGTAACCAACGGGACCCTATTAACAAGCTTTTGCTGTCCGGCCAATTTTTTTTTTAGTATAAAATGCTTATTAAGCTTATTTTATGGACTGCGACATAGGTACTGGGGATGTCAAGATCTTAATAAATTGTCACGTATGTAAACTCTAAAATCACAGACATTTTTTATATTGCTGCCATTTCTAAATGTCAAATATATGATCTGAAGATTTTTAAACGCATTTTTAAAGAGGTTATGTGTGTTCATTCATTACAAGGGAAAATAATAGATTCCTCAAAATAATTGATTTACGTCGATAGAGGTGAGTATCTTACGCGAAAAACATATAGTTTGGTTAAATAACGATGATTTTTGGTGGAGCTTTAACGAATTCCAGAATGGAACTCGTATCTAAATTCGATATTACAATTAATATGGTAGTGAACCCAAATAATATTTTACATGGACAAGCTTTAATATTTTTACACGGGCAGACATACATGATAAATTGACCAAATTTGTTATCTTGACTAGACTTAAGGGGTAAAGAATCCAATATTTTTAGATGGGTAGGCTTAAAGGGTAATTGGCCTAAATGATTTGACTTGTAGGTACAGTTGTAAGTGGTAAAGGTGCCAAATATTTTGATATGGGATAAACGGACCAACTATTTTACATATACCATAAGGTATAAAAAAGGTAATAATTTTGTACATGGACAGGCTTACGGGATAAAGGGACCAACTATTTTACATGGGCTGGCTTAAGGAGTAAACTGACCAAATATATTTACACGACAGACTTTTCACATAAATTGTTCAAACAATTTAAAAACCCTAATCAATAGGCGACATGAAATGGTTCTCAAAAATCAGGCCAATGTAAAAATGTTCACGTGTCTTAAGGTACGTTTACATCTGACATTTATTGCATGAGTTTTATTTCTGACAGTTGATTAGTCCAGTGTAAACACTCAAACATATATCTCCGAGAGAAATTTTTGTGTTTACACTTGACTAAACAGCTGTCAGACATAAATTTCATGCAATAAATGTGAGATGTAAACATACCTTTAGCCTATATAAGTAATGCCGATGCTGAAACCTGAAAATTCAACTTCTCTTTTATTTTATGCTATAAGTTTGCCTGTGCGGAGCTCAGTCTTGGTACGGTGGGTAGTACCAATGTAGCGTCTCTCGAATTTTTTAAATATTTCTAAAGCGTTAATTTATAATTATAATCGATGTGTACATAAAGTATGGAATAAATTTATTTTAAGCTAAGCAAGCAATTTGAAGAAAAAATCTAGAAACAGCTCAGTTTTTGATTTAAATTTAATGTAATTTTACATAACAATAAAAGGAAAAATCCACCAACGGTCGAACGGACTATTTTTTTTAACGATTTTAGACCTTCTGAAGCACATTTCAAAATACTTTTTTTGACCTGTAAACGTTATAAAATATTTTTTCTTGCCTTAAAACTATTGAAATATGTCCAATTTGAACTACATCATTTTGATTAATTTCTTGTTATAGAAACTGCTAAATAATAATACTAGACCATAATGCAATTAACCATCCAAATTTTTTCGCACAGTTTATTTTCTTAATTTACGACCAGGTCGAACTTCGTCAAAATGATCTAATTTTCATAACCCCAATGATAATTGACATTGGCAGTGTGACATGTGTCTAAAGGAAATACAAGGTTGCCATATCAATTATGTATTACATAGCAATGGTAATTTTTACCTATGCCCTGCGTTGTACCAGGCCAACCAATTGACTCAGTATCAGAAAAATTATATAAATCGATATTACCCTTGGCGTACGCTCAATATTGGCGGTAAATCAAAATACATCAATGTCATTGTCATAACACGGAAATTCTTCTCATATCTAATGGACTTTATTCTTAAATTTATACAGACAGCGATTGTTTGGTTAAATATAAATATAAAATATATTAAAGAAAATATAATTATTTTCCTAAACGAACAATATACAATAAGAAAATGAAGAAACGACTTCTTGTAGGGTGGCGGCTTAGCCGTCACCTGAAAATTTTTAAACCATACCTGGCTACGCCGACCGGCATAGACTCCAACGGCCTGGACACAGCTTAAATTAAAAAAAAACCTAACCAACCATCATTAGCGTCTGGTCACTGAACCTCGATCCCAACTTTTAATGAACATATATTTATTTTGGCATCTAATAATAAGAAAATATACAATAAATAGACGAAGCAACGACTTCTTGTGGCGTCTATTTTCTAATTACAGAGTGATTGAGTTATTATATCCAATAATAGCCCCATCCAGGACCCTTAGTACAGAGCTTTAATCACTTAAATTATAAAAACAAGATCAGGGATTATAAAACTTGCCACCCTCGTTACAAATAATACTCAAAGGTATTAATTTATCAAACACAAGTATGATATATTTTTTTTGGAATCGTCTTGAAATTTACAAACCAAAAACAGAAAAAAACAGCTAGTACCATTTAAAAAAATTGTTGATGACATCGTTAAGGTTTACTCTGTATATTTCATTGTTATATAAAAAATACAAATTTAAATTAAAAATTGACATCCCTTAGGATTTTCCCCCAAATTTTTTTAGCTCAAAATGCATTTATTTCAAACTTTATGTTCGTAGTGTATGTCGCGTGTCCCATAGCGTTCTTGTTTTTGTTATTTTTTTTTTTGACTTTGTTAAACCACATAGATTATGTTTTAGTTTATATAAAAAAATTAATTTTATTCATTATTTACAAGTTACAGTATTTTTTTAATTTTTATTTATTTGTTTAAGTCCATACATGTCTGGACAGCTAATATTAGAATAGCTTACCATACAAAACTATAGTAGGTACATAGAAAATAGAAAATATTTTATTAGATACTTAATAAAAATATATTCTCGAGACTGGAGTTATCAAGTTTAAACAGGCATAACAATTTTAGATAAAAACAATGTTTACATAAGCACATACCTATGAAATATTAGTGAAACTGTTTTTTTATAGTAGGTACGTTCCGAAAAAACCTTTTAGAAACTTCACTTCCTATCCTAATCGTTCGGGTCAAAATAAATCGCAGGAAAACTCTTTAATTCAATCGCCTATCACGCAATTTACTTTTTATGTGAACAAAATCACTTTGAGCCTCTTAACCGAGATACATTATTCCGCCGCTTGTCGTTCAAAACAGATGAGAATATAAAAACGCCGGAATTAACCCGTTAACCCAGATTAGTTTATAAATCAACAAAAATTTTATGTGAGCAATAAAAATGACAGTCGTATTCGATAAAAGGACCAAAAATATTGTTACAGTAACAACATAAAATCACATAAATTTCTGACTTATTTTTACGGATATTTTTTTTTGTCGCGCACATTAAGATATTTACGACTCATCAAATTTTATCGGTTATGTTGTTTTGTCCACAATAAGAGTGGGAATGGTTAAAGCTACATCGTAAATATGTGTAACAGCTTGTTAAAAATATCAAATTGTTAGGAACGATAATTTCATAAACTCTATGAAGGCCCTACACGTTCCGATATGGCCTACAGGTCAAAACGCAGAGTTATGATCTAAAGGCAATATTTAATCAGCTCATTTCAGTCTTTAACTTTAAATTTGACAAAAGAGGAGAGCCCAAGGATATAGATTTCAAATCAGTGCGATACTCGCAACCAAATACGATATCGAGAAATTTCCTATTCGCTATCGAGTTGCCCTGCGTTTTGGTTGATTCCGAAACCCGTAGTATTCGTAGCAAGCATGCGCAGTACGTGTTTTAATTGACAGTTTACGTACGTAAATAAATCGACGGTATTTGGTATTTATTTTTGTTGGTGTTTTTGTTAGAAAGTGAATTATAATAAATAGCCACGCAAGTAAGCTACCAATTTTTAATGGCCGGATACAACGAATAAGACACAGGTACCAAAACAGATTCCTCGTTTTACAAAGGCGTCGACTCGGGGACCACAGCATTCCATTTGACCTTCCGGATGAGCGCTTTATTGAATTGTACAGATTGAACAGAGAAGCCGCCAGGTATCTGATTGATACTATACATCTCCACCTTGTAGAAGGAGTCTACGACCATTATCTGCCAAATTTTATAAATATTTTTGCTGCATTACGTTTTTATGCGACTGGGTCATACCAACGAGATATTGGACTTTCGTACAACATAAGTTTAAGCCAAACTGCGTTCCACATGTCAGTATCTTTTCTTATAAAGGCTTGTCAAAAATTAATTAAATAGGTGTCCAGCAACGTAGACGTATTTTAAATTTAGATAACGACCATACCACTTATTTTTTTCAATTATTTATAGTAGACGTATTTTAAATTTAGATGCATAATGCAAGTTACAGCAACTATCCAGCAAGTAGTAGCACCTCAAGAAATTGCATTTCCTCAAAATGTCAAGGAACAAAACATAAGGGAAGAAGCTTTTATGGAAAAGTTTGACGGAACGCGTAGCCATTTTAAAACCAAGCCAGGATGGGCACAACTTTTTAAATAGAAAAGGTTTTTATTCATTAAATGTTATGATAATCTATGATGCAGATCTTAGAATATTAAGTGTTAATGTCAATTACCCAGGCTCTAATCACGACAGCTACATTTGGCGCCAAACAACTGGAAGAAACTTCCTTTCTCAAGAGTTTTTGGGAAATCGGCTAAGAGGTTCATGTCTGTTGGGTAATTCAGGGTACATGTTAGAACCATTACCAATGACACCTTTTTTAAACCCACAAGAGAACTCGCCCGAAGCTAGGTACAACTTTTATCATATAAGAGCCAGAAATGCAATTGAACGATGTATAGGAGTTTTAAAGTGTAGATTTAGAGTACTTTTACGGGAGAGAACTGCAAAATACGCTTCACAAATTGTCGGCTATTTGTTAATACTTGTGGTGCATTAGATTTAGGGTGCCTTTATTAGTCAACCTAATGGTGGAGAATGAACATTTTGTCCCAAATCCTGTATACCAAGTAACAGATATTCAAAGAACAGGTTTCTAATTCCCCTACTAAATTTTCTAAGTTAGTGTCAACTCTTTCTACATTTCTTTTGATACTGTTAAGCACCTCAACAGTATCAACATAATTTTTTTGTTTCTTCCTCATTAGGTAATCGTGGTGTTCATTGTTCAAGTTTTTGTTTTTAGAAGTGCAGGTTTGGGATTTCCTAAAGGGGACGTGTGTGTTACTGCATGATGGCTGTGCATCCATCATATTGATTTTAGATTTAGGTCGCTTAGGAGTAAATGTCCTAAAGGACGATAATAACGACATGCTTTCTTGCTCAGTACTCTCATCTATAACCTCAGTCTCCTACACTTCGGCTGCATGTATTGATTGTAAATATGTTACCCCTGTAGGCAGAATTTCTGATAAAACAGTTTCATTGATATCTTCTGCCTCATTATCCAATTTTTTTCTTTGGAAGTAATTATCTAAAAAAATGACAATATTGAAACACACTAGAACACTTTAAAGTAATAAGATAGAGGTCTATATTATCTTCATCCTAATTTGAAAACGAGTTATACCCCTTTATTATTAAACCACAATCTTATACTTACACCTACTTCCTGAACTTCTACACCTTTGTAAAAAGAGTCACCTAAAATGGCCAAGACTTTCATTTCAAAATTCGTAAGCGTCTTGTGGTTTCCTGTTTCACCCCCAGTTAAGTTTATGGACTGGTTTATTTATGAAGCTTCCTTTTTTAAACTGACTATGTAACCACTCCAAGACTAAAACAAAACCTTTGTAAAACACTTAATTTCTTTGTTCATAAAATAAACTTCTTATTGAATTAACTTTACGATATTTTCAAAGAATGAATAATAATAATATAATACAAAATAAATGTTAAACAACAATGGGAACAAAAATAATAATCCATCGAAACAAAACCAATCTGTCGCAACAAAACTAATCTATCGCAACTAAACCAACCTATCACGACAAACAAAAATTAAAAAGACAATACTTATCAAAGGAAATAAATAAGGACACTCGTTTCTCGTCCAGGGACCCATCCGTACATTTTTTTTTTAAGATACACCAGAAATAGGCCACGATGTATGTAGGGTAATATAACAAAGGTAATTAGGATATGTTAAAAACAAAGGTAAAAATCTACTACAATCTTATATCTGCTTTTGACAAAAATTCTATCAAACAGTCAAAATTTTCTTTTTTAGATGAAGCCAAAATTAACAATACATTAAACGAAGCAGTTATATTAACGTTGCACAGTTTTTTTTGTATAATTTATTTAACAGATTCTGATACGTTGTATCATTCAAAGAAAATGTGATCTAGATCACCTATACCTCCACAGTGTTCACAGTTGTCACTAGGTATAACATTTATACGAGAAAGATGTTGGGGATAACATGCGCGTCCAAATTTGAGTCTAATGATTATTGTGATAAATCTGCGAGGAATATCAAACTGCCTGTGCCAATATTTTGTAGGTATGGTCAGATGTAACAATGTGTATCTTGTTGAGTTAGTCAAAGGCAATTCACTCCATGAATGCAACCACATTGAACGTAGTTTGGTTTTGAGGATAACAAAGTAATCACCCATGCATAAGTTGTAGTCTGGATGTGGATTTCCAATACTAATACTATCTTTAGCAAGTTTATCGACATGTTCATTTTCTGCTAGGCCTATATGAGCTTTTATCCACGAGAAACGAATTAGTGTACCAATTAGAGATAACTCCGACAAGTTTTTTAATTTTAAATATATATGTGGGTTACAATTAACAGTTGGGAGTTTCGTATCTTCCAAGGCCTTTAAAACAGATAGAGAATCGGAAACTAGTACTGCACTGTTGTGATTGTTCGATTTAACATATAATAAAGCTTCATTATATAGCTACAGCTTCCGCACTAAAAATAGAAAATGCAGAATTTAGGCTGTGTGATTTTTCTATGTTCCTAGATGGAATATAATAAGCAAAACCTATTCCAGTGGAGGTTTTAGAAACATCGGTATATATGATTACGGCGTTTTCCCAATTAGATAGAAATGACCTCAATATATTTCTACTTGTGCGTACATCAGAGTCATAATATGGTTCAATGATACGATTTTTGTGAAGAAATAGAGGATAGTCAACAAGTTGGGTTAGATTATCAGTTTTATATATGTTGGGCAACTGACTTTGGCATTGTTGAAACGCAATGCACAATGGTGGGGAATTTTTTAATTTCCAATATTTATTAACAAGGTCAAATACATGTAGTCGGTTAATATTTCCGAAAAGTTCTATGTTTTGCCCAAGCCATTTTTTGAGAATGATTTCCATAGAGTCACTGTTAATTAGAACCCAACAGTGAATCGTCGAGTGGGGAATCCTACCTATCCTTTAGAATTAATTTTTAATTCGAACCCGAGACCCTTGGATCCTAAAGTTCAGACTCTAGCCACTAAGTCACTCGCCTCTTCTTTACATTTATTTATTATTTTTTGTTTTTATTTAATAAAGCCTTAAGAAAAACGCTTGATAAGTTTCAAACACATCTTAGTGGAATATCCGCTATATCAAAACGAAAAAATCAACAACAATATTCCTTCCAACTTACCGGACATCTTCCAGAAATGCAGTTCGAGGAACATTGTTAACTTTCTACAAGAAACAAATCTCCTACATAAAATTTAAAACATAAATAATGTAATTGTATAATTATACTCATTTGTAAAACTGTTTATGTCCGCTAATAACCAAATGGTTATTGATGCGGTATTCTAATAAAACAAAAAAAAAAAGTTTCCAATTGAAAAAGCACATTGAAATTACCTCGGCATAAACCAAGTTAAACTCGATTCTTTTTCGTTCTGTGTTATTTTGCGCGTACTGACACTTGCAGATATACGCTCTTATTTGACGGTTCGCCGTTTTTACGATGCATCGTAAATCAAAAAGTCGCTCACTTTAAGAAACTATATCCGTACTACACTACATTTCACTGATGATAGGTTCTTTGTTTACATGCGGAGCGTGAAAGAGGGATCACGGGGATATTTTTCTTTCCCTAAATTCGCCAACAAGTCACCGACTTAATGTTAGACGAAGAAAACTTTTACTTTTCGGATGTATCTGAGAAGTTATCAGTTTTTGGTTACGTGATTTAAATTTTATTCAGATGTAAATGTTATCAGCAAATGCTCTAGAAAGTATTGTGCGTTCCCTATTTCTCCGCTATACCTGTATTAAAGCTAACCTTAAATAATATTCATGCAATTATTTACGATAGTTATTCTATTTATTTTATTATTATACCCTTCACACAGTAGGCCTTCCGTCCTTTTTTTGTCCGCACCAAAAGTTAAAAATAAAGAATGATATTAAGCTTTATAAGGAGACAAAGATATTTATTTAAAAAAATATCTGATTAAAAATGGGGGTTAAGAGGAATTGAAGGATAAAAAAAATCCTAATTCAAAAACAAAACATTATATCAACTTGAACTTTTTAGCAAAAAACAAGCTCTAATATGGAAACAAAGCTTATTGTTTTTAAAAAAAATCAGAATAATTCGAGGGTTAAGGGGGGTTAAAATATTAAAACTAGAAAATGATATCAATTTGAAATATTTAACAACAACAATCAAGATCTCTAAGTGGACAAAACCTATTGATTTAAAAACAAATCTGATTAAAAATAGGGGGTCAAAGGTGGTTGAAATAAAAAAAAAATATATAAATCAAAAACGAAAAGCGATATCAACATGAAATTTTTAGTAAAAATCAAGTTCTGTAGGGGGATGAATCCTATTGTGTCTGAAAACAAAACAAAAATGAATAAAACTGGGGGCTTAAAGGAGGTTGAAATATTTTAAAAATTCTAACTCAAAAACGAACAATATTATCAACTTGAAAGTTTTGACAAAAATCAAGCTCTATAAGGGGACACAGGCAATGGGGGTTAAAAAAAATAGAAATAAAAAGTTTAAAGATTCCTTTAGCTTGACCTGGTCCTCTTTCCGGGTCTCATCTGTATTTAAACCTAAATTTTTTGAGACTGCTAGCAATGTGGATGGTGTGCATATTCAGAACTCTTCTTCTTTATACAAAAAAAATATTGAAGACACAATCCTGTGTTTTCTCTGCTCTTTGCATTTAAATTATTATAATATTTTAACCCACATATCTTTTACGTTTTCGTACATATTAATAAGTTGCCTTGACATAGATTCTCAAGAGGTTATTACTCCACCATATATATTTTAAGTGACAGATAAATATATAGAAAACTCATTACCATGCCGTATTAAACTCTGAAATTACAGAACTCAGTTTTGTAATCATAATATTTACCCGATTAATTTAATTGATAGTTTATACGCTAGGTAACATCCTGTGTTTTTGAGAGGTCCCCGGTATATTTTTGTGGTGTTATGTTGTCCAAGGTGTATATATTAAAGATATTTTGGTTACTAGGCCCAAAAATGGCCAGTTTAGTTTTAATACAGGGTGGTGATATGATTACAACTGTACACATATGACATTAGAGTGTTCCACATACACTTGTGTTTTTATCTACTTAATATATCAGTTTTTTTTTTCATTTTGTCACTGTTCAATACAGCTCAGAGTATATCTGTATAATAGCTGTTGTTTAGATTATAGAGGGTGGTCCAAAATATCAGCATGCATCAAATATATTTCGAATCTTTTAAAAAATAATTTATTTGCATATTATATGGATTATTGCACTGGTTTGTTTGATAGTTACAGAAGGAGCAACACGCTAACCCAGTAATTTTTCAACCATAACTGTTTTCTTTGAAAACATTTTGAACAATTACAGCTGGGTACAAGCTTTAAGAGGGATCGAGAAGTTTTGGTGTTCTCTTCAAACAGTGATTATAGAATATAAAATCTTATGTTTGAAGTTGTTGGTGGCAATTTTTGTAAAGAATCATACTATTGGTGATGATACATCGAATACCTCAACTCATTAAACGTTTTGCATGAAGTGTTTTTTCGTAATACTTTTACCAAATATTCTTCTGCATCTCCAACAGCTTTTCAATTTCGGTATTCGACAAACCTTAAACAGTTAAATATACTAAATAAGTTACTATACAGGGTATATTTTAAATAGGTATTTATAAGCTAATTTTTTAAGTACTTATAGGTAGATATATACCTTGTGCAAAACTTGACAGATGGTTTTGTGGTTCGGCATGAAGGGCAACACGTTTGGTCTTGACTTTTCTGGTATAATCTTCCCCTGTTAAGTGATAAAGTGCAGGAAGTACCGAACAAGTTTCCGTTCCACATCGAACAGCCATAACATGTAATGAAACATCTCGTTGTATCCTGTTCCTGCTTTTGACCAAAGTTCCTAAAAAAATTTTAAGCATACCACTTGTTGAGTACTTACCTTTATTCCTGTTGCTTCAAATGTTCCAAAATGATATAATGCCATAATTATGATATCAGTATCTGACGACAAATTACATATATGTTTTCATGTCTATCTCGCACTGCCTGAAGTATGTGGACCATTATTCTTATGTCGGCTTCTTCTATATCGTTTTTTTACAATTCATTTGATGATTCAGAAGAGAATAAATAATGTTGACAGGGAAGATTCGGTACTTGTAGCGCTGCATATAAGTTGAACCCCAGGCAAGAATTAAGAACCATTTTTACTTTCCTATCTGTATACAGATATAAGGAAAGTATAGGAATCATGATTTTTTTCGACCTCGAGTTTTCGACGGATTTTTACGTTTTGAGGTCCCCTGAATCCGTTTTGACTATTTTCGCGATGATGTCTGTGTGTGTGTCTGTGTGTGTGTGTGTCTGTATAACGCATAACTCATGAACCGATACACAGAAAAACACCAAATTTTAAACTTAAGCTTTGTTTTAGCGTCCAATGAGCTGATTAGATTTTGGGCAGAGTCGGAACATCTGGGGGGGTACTTTATAGGTGGTCATTTTTATATTTTATGGAATATATCTGTTATTTACGTTTGGAGAAGAAAATTCTTCAAATAAAAGTTACTTCTAATATAATTATCTATAATTTTTGTTTCATGCAAAATCTTCTTAAAATGGTCCGTATTCGAGAAATTTGACAAAATGTAAAAAATATTTTTTTTTAAAAATTGTTCAAATAAAAGTTGTTTGTAATATAATTCTCTATAATTTTTGTCCTATACATAATTTCTCTAAAATGGACCGTATTCGAGATATTTGAGAAAATGTGTAAATTTCGAAATTTGAAGAAAACTCAAAAACGGATAAAGGAAAAAACATTAAATTTTAAACTTAAGGTTTATTTCGGCCTGACGTGAAATGATTAGATTTTGGACAAAGTCGGAACATCTGGGGGGGGTACTTTATGGGAGGCCGTTTTTATATTTTATGGAATATATCTGTTATTTATGTTTGGAGAAGAAAATTGTTCAAATAAAAGTTACTTCTAATATTTTTATCTATAATTTTTGCTTTATGTCAAAATTTTCTGAAATGGTCCGTATTCGAGAAATTTGACAAAATGTACAAAATTCTGATTTTTATGAAAATTGTTGAACTAAAAGTTGTTTGCGATATCGATTTCTATAATTTTTGTTTATACATGATTTTTCTAAAATGGACCGTAATGGAAAAGTGCTAAATTTAAATTTTTCTGTATTTTCGTTTTCAATGAATATCTATAAAAAAATGTTTCGAGGTAGATGTATGTGTAAAATGTATATATTTAGTTTATCCTCTAAACATTTATAGAGATGCTGCAATAGGTTGTACAAAATAACCGGAAAATGCCTATAATAACTAGATAGGAAAGTCATGTGTTGGACACATCAGATTTTTTAAAATAAATTGTCGAAGAATTTAATTTAATTTCATGCACACAAATGTAAACTTAAAAAATTTGCTATATGCGTTTAGCAATAATTAATTGTATTTTCTAACCTTAAACCATACTGCAGTAATTCACACGTTATCGTGTCCTGCTTGGCCAGTGACTTCCACGTGATTTCAACTATAAAAGACGTACATTCCTAGATGTATTGCGAAGCTGCTGTTTTCAAGGTTTGTGGGGAAGTAGTGCAGAAATAAATAATTTTGAGGAATAAAAATTGTTGACTCTAATATATCTTTCTGATATTCTATAATTATTTTATATGAAATTGTATTTAACGTAATTAACTAACAGGTTTAACACACTTTTTACGTATCTCGCTCCTGCGAGGCTATATTTTTTAATTTTCTGTCCCCCCTCGCTTCGAGTACGCACTAGACCTTTCCTAAACTAATAGGGGGATCATCAAGGATATAACAATCAACAATTGGGTTCCAACCCAATGCCCAAGCTCAGGAAATCAATATTTTACATGGAACGTATATTTTCTTCATATAATGTAATGGTAAAATTTCCAAAAAAATTACTGGCCATATTTTTAAGTGGTAACAAAGTAAAACATGCTCAAAATAGACTAAAAGATATAATCCGTTTAAAAATTGCGGTAACCTTTCTGCTAACACTAAACCATAGCTAGCGGCTGTATTAGGATAGAAAATCATAGCTCTCAGGAACCCTAGATAGAGCATTGAAAATAAATGTTGACCCTCTACATACTGGGCGCCATGATACCTGAATTTTAAGTATGCACTGCTGACAAGACTGGATTGGCGAAAGGTTACTGTAGAAGATATAAGGAAGTAATAACTTTTTATGTGAAGTGAAACGATTGTGATAGAAACCTACTTTCCTGGTGTGGAAACTGAGAACTGCCTAGTGTTACAACACTCGAGAGGGCGAGAGGCACTAGAAGAATGTTTTTGTAACACATGTAACGATTTGTATTGATGTTTGATGCTATGCTGTTATTTTAATTATAAATCTAAGAATAAGAAAGTATTTAGAATATGTTTGTGTATTGAGTTTTTGGAATGGAACTCTGGCATAATAACACAGAAACAATTAAGTTTAATGGCCCTTCAGCTCTGTTTCTAAAGTTAGAAGTCGGACATCGTTGTGAACGTGAACGACAACCAATGACTATAACGACAACGTCAGTGTAAGCATAGAAAAAGAAAAAAGGTTGTAGGTATCCATACCCACAATTCATAAAGAGTTTGTTCTGGTTCAAACAGAACCGCCAATTCCAGATCTCAAATACAGTTGATGAGTTCATTTTTAAAAGATACATCACGATAATAATCAACCTATTGAGCTTAATGAGTGTAATTCACTGATTCTGAACTAGTTCATGAAAGAACCAAAACAAGCCTATACCTAACTAAGTTCAGGAATTAAGTCATCTGCTGTTGATGAGATTTTTAACTTTAAAATATATATATATATATATAAGAGAAAGGTAGTTTTCTTTCATTTTATTTTTCTTTGTCCGATCTACCTTTTTTTTTTTCATACTTAGTAAAGGCAATAAAAATTCATTTGTAGACAATGCACTGCGAAAAGGGTTCATATTTTCAGTTAATTATACAGTGATGTTCCATAAAGTTGGATCCATATGAGATTTTTTTAACATTTGGTTTTGATTGGTTCTAACGATAACGTAAAATGCGATGTGATTCGTTAAAATATCAAAGTTAATAGGCGAAGAAAATATTCTACAGTAATTCTGAAAATATTCCGATACAAGTTCTTTAATTATTCAATAGCGTGATGAATGTTAACCTGGTGAAAAGAAAATCTTGCACTCCTGTGGATTTTCATAAAAGAAGAAAACTCTCGGATTATGGTCCCCTTTTGATCCTAACATTTGACAGGATGCAGGGCACGCCAAGTATTTTTAGTTCGAAAGTTTTATGTTCGAAAGTACAGGAGGTCGTTTCGGCGAATATCTGACGAATACAATAAAAACGTAACCAGTAAAGAATGATCTTGGCTTGACGTTATTACCGTGTAATAGAGAGAGGCATTACTAAAAGTTCGAGTGTTTTATAAATATTCTATAAAATCATCAATTCTTTTATAATTAAGATACATTATTTCCTATTCCAAGGCAAATTATTTATTGATCTGTGATATAATTGTGACACATTATCATTTGCTAATCCTTTTGAAATAGCAGGATTGTTAATTGAATATTTTAAATCAATAGTTAAGAATTTGAATAACAAAATAAAAATTAATACAGATTACATTGAGACGAATATAACATGAACTCATTCAATATTTCTGTATCCTTCCGATGAAAATGACATTAAACATATTATATTGCATGTAAAACATAACAAATCTTCGTATTGGAATGATATAAAAGCGGAAATTTGAAAGAAATTTGTTTTCGTAGTTCAAAACCAATCTCATAGTTAGTAAATTGATCACTAGAGCCTTTAAACTTGTCACAGTAAATGTCTCAGTAAATCCAAAAAGCCATCGAGAGGAGATTAAACAAATTCTTGTACAAAACCAATTGTTGTCAGGCTTACTGTCGCAGTATGACCGAAAGACAGGCTTATTGGCAAATTATGAACTGTATTAAATGATAATGGAAATACCTGTGCGATCCGTAGGTCTAGGAGGATTAGTTCTTGGATAAAAACCTCACCTTCTAATTACACACTTTATTTTAATACTACTGTAACTATTTTATTTTTATTACATGGTGCACTTACAAACTACATATTTTTTGCAATATTTAAAAAATTTCTCTAGGAAATTTATTACTTGAGCCATTTTTATGGTATGAAAATTATATTACTGATGGCTGTCGTAGCGTCAACTTTTTAACACCGCAAAACGCTGTGTTGTGTGTGACTGTTTAATGATCTGCCGGGAGAGAAGTTGCTCAGCTAGTTTGAAAGTAAAGCTTGACGTTGACCAATTAGGAAGTGTATAACGCCTGTGTTGAACCCTACGATTTAAAGATCGACTACACGCCTGGCCGATTAAATGTCGTCGCGGACATGTTGTCGCGACCGCCCTTAGATAATGTCGAAGCCCAATATGTCCAAGTCGATCTACCGACAACAACAGCTAAGGAAATCAGGGAAGAACAAATGTCCGATCCGGATATACAGAAAATAATAGAGTATTTTGAAAAATCCGATGACAACGATGTTGATTCCAAACGATGGTCCGAACGTGGTTATCTAATGATTCAAGGTGTGCTATTCAGGTATGTTCCAGATTTAGACAAAGAAGAAGCACAACAGTTTGTCCCAAAAACTCAAGTTCCTCGTATTCTCACCGAATACCATGATACTCCTTTAGCTGATCACTACGGCGCCGATAGAACATATCAAAGAATTGCAAGTATATATTACTGGCTAGGAATGTGTCGAGTCATCACCGATTATGTCTCAAAATGTCTAGTTTTTCAGCGCTATAAAGCTAATAATTAAAATCCCACTGGACAGTTGCAAACCCCAGTACAATGTCAACGTTTCGAGGTTCTAGCTATTGATTTATTCGGTCCCCTTCCCGAAACAACCGATTGTTATAAGTGAATATTCATCATAGAGGACACCACTAGTAGATGGGTTGAGATTTTCCCATTACAAGCAGCTACTGCAGAAAATTATGCCCGGTAGATGAGGTAATCCTCCGATATGGTTTACCCAGACGTGCCATAAGTGATAATGCTATCCAGTTCGTAAGTGCTGTTATGCAACAGGTTGCTTATTGCTTAGGATTTAAACAGTATTCCTGTTTACTGGCCCGCTGCGAATCCAGTAGAACGTAAGAATCGCAATCTCAAGCCGCGATTAGTAATTCTGACTGGTACCGATCATAAAATGTGGAAAGATTAAATTCCAGCAGTGCGTTTTGCCATGAATTCTTCTCAATCTCAGTCCACGGGTTATAGTGCCGCCTACTTGACTTTCGGTTGCGGGTTGCGAACGCCCGATGACGTGACTAGAGACTTACGCAGTATTTGTGAGTAATGACAATTTCGTACCCGAAATAACTCCTTATCTAAATATTCTCAGTAAAACTCTTTACCAGGCTCTCGAACGTAGTGAAGTTCAACAGGATCGTGCCAAGACTTATGCCGATAAAGCGCGTCGCGATAACGTGACGTTTACGATAAACGATAAAGTGCTCGTAGATGTCCATGTTTTAAGTAAAAGCAAAGACATCTTTACTTTGAAATTTGCTCCTCCACACCGTGATGGTCCCTACCGGATCTCCAAGGTGGTTACCCCAACCACTTATGAGGTATCTACGCTTTTAGACTAACAGGTTATTGGTAAATACCATTTGTCTGCATTGACGCCTTACCGTGTGAAACATATGGATGCACAGGATTTAGCCCCTGTTTGTCCTGTCCGCAAGCGAGGTCGCCCCTCAAAGGCTACCCCAACGTCCCCAACTGATGAAGATGTTCCGATATCTGCCACTATACATCCCTCGCGTCCTCATAGAAGCGCTTCTGCTTGTGATGTCCCTAGAAGACGAATCGTTAAGTCCAAGTGCTTGTGCTGCACTTAATACAATAACATTTTCTCTTACTTCCACTTGAGAGACCCTTCGTGAAGCAAAGGGGGAGATTGTAACACCCTACTACTACGACAACCCAATAAACACATGTGTATATAAAGTTGCCTACCCTTGGACATTATTCTTAATTTCTACCAGATAGATATTCCGATCAAAAGAGACAGATGACAGTGTGCATTTTACCGCGTTTTCTAAGACAAGTCAATTCTTGCCGAAAAAGCATTCAGTACCAAATTTTGTGTTTTTGCCTTCTATATTCAATTATTTAACTTCTTTTCTTTGTCAAATGATTTTCTTTGTTAGTAAATTTTGATAAGTGTGTAATAAACTAATGTCACTAAGATTTAATGGTTTTAATACTTTCCAAAAATAAGAAGGGCTCTCCGAACCTACGAAATACAAATAAACATCATCCTTGCTATATGAATAGATAGATCATCAAATATACACTAGAAATGACTATGAAAACTGATATACGAAACAAGGGTCCTTATATTATTCCCTGTTATAGGTATCATTTAATAGTTATTCCGGGCTTAGGTACCTACAAAAGCTTTGTGCCGAGTTTGTAGTCATAAAAGTTTAATTTGAAATGCATTAGGATTAAAAGATTACGATGTGCCGAGTTTCATGCCGCCCAAAAATGAGTTGTGTTTGGTTGTAATAAGATATTGAGTTCGGGATGTGGACTCAAATTACTCTTTTTACACCATGTCTAACTTCACATCACTGAATTACAATGATTTAGCGTAGACTGAAAAGAGTAGAAGGGGACCACCTCCATACCCTAGAGTAAAAAAGCGTTCCTCACTAAACATAAAAAAAAAATAATAATAGAGATGAAACGAATACTTCCTTGTTTGACTGACAAAAAGAACAGAATTGAAAATCCAAACTACAACTGTTTCTCTGGTTTAAAATGACAGAAAACAAAAACACAACAGCAACTTATTTTTGTCTGTTTAGTGTAAACAGTTTTTTTATTTTAAAGGGTTGGGTTTTTTTCAAAACAGAAATAAAACAGCAACTCAATTAGTCGGTCTAGTGTTAAACCACCTTGAGATGACAATTTCTATACATTGTATATAAGGTATGCATTATAATAATTTTCATAATAAAAAAATAAGAAGTAGAAGGTAAGTACTTGGGTAAGTATAAAACTAAAATTAAAACAATGAAAAATATAATAACATACAATATAATATTAGTATGTCAAAAGTTCCTATATTGAAATGTAAACAATCCGTCATACTATAAAATAAAAATTTAATAAAATTCTCAACTGATTTAACAATACCGGCACGGTAATATTATAATACCGAAACTCCGGTATGTCGGTGTACATTTCGGCGATAAAATTTATTTCGCCCAAGCATACGATATTAGCATTCGTAATAAAATTTTATTCAAAGTTCGTTAGTCGTAGTAATACGGAAGGTCTTTCTCAAAATAATACTAGGAATGCAATCGTATCCCATTTAAGGAATAAATACTCGGCTATCACGAAACAGGACGGATAGGGTGGAAGTTTTATTTAAAGGGCCATTTGTCAATTTTTAACCTAACCTATAATTTCGAGCCGAAGTGCATATTGTAACGATTTTTCTTTTTCCAAGTCGTTTCTGTTCTTAGTCATTACTGGTCAATGAAAAATTGTGTTACCCGTAACACGCAAAACCATGATACTTATCACACTCTGTCATGAGTAAGAATTTAATAGTATCATTTTTTATGTAATAATTCAAAATTATCCATAAAATATTATAATAAATATTTTATGTTTTCATTTTATGAAGCAACCTGTGGCTCACGTTGTAAATAAAATTAAAAAGAAATAAATCAAAAATTAAGTTTTTTTTATTATTACATATCCGAAAAATTTTTAAATACAGTATTCTTTTGATATTAAGATTTTGGAAAATGAAATATCCAATGAAAAATTTGAAATGTCCTGTGTATCTAAAAAAATATAGATAACTAGAAATGTAAAACTATATCCACAGAAGTATTCTTTTTCAATATTATTATTGTATAGAAATATTTAAAAATTACAGTAATTAAAATATAATTACAAATTGGAAGTTATTTTATATATTATGTAATATTTACAAAAAGGAAGATCCGAATGATATTAGTAACTATAGACCAATAAGTATCTTGTCAACTTTTTCCAAAGTATATGAGTTGAATATCAAATATCAATAATGTAATTTTTTCACAACATGGTTATACTTCAAAAAAGAGTACAGAGACTGCATTTAGAGTTCCATACTAAAATCGTAAGATCTCTTGATAGTAAGAAGCATGTAATGGGTTTATTTATTGATTTTTCTAGAGCTTTTGACTATGTGGACCATAAACTTCTACTGCTTAAGCTGTCTTAATATGGGGTAAGAGGTATACCACTTGACTTATTGGAATAATATTTATCAAATAGAAGACAAATTGTTCAAGTGAATAATGTTCCTAGTTTTGAGCTGGAGGTTTCACAAGAGGTTCCCCAAGGATCGATTTTGGGTCCATTTTTATTTTTAGTTTTTGCCAACGACCTAATCACTTCCTAGAATGCCATTCCTGGAATATACCCAACTTGTTATGCTGATGACACAGATATTTTAATTATCGAAAATTATTGCAGATGCACTAAAAATAGCAACAGAAAGAACATATACTCAAGTTTTATCGTGGTCGGAAAAAAATAACATAAAATTAAACAAAACTGAAACTAATATAATGTTATTTAATAATAAGGGACAATTTATACAAAACCAATTATTTGAAAACACTAGTAATCTAATTATATCTAAAGAAAATATTAAAATATTAGGAATCACTATTGATTATGGCATAACCTGGAACTCACATATTGATAACCTGTGTAATAAATTACGAAAAAGTTGCTATAGTCTTAGATTTCTTGCCAATCATTGTAGTAAAAGTACACTCTTAACAGTTTATTATGCAAATTTTCACTCTCATTTAAAATATGGCATACTTAATTGGGGTACCTGTTCTACCAAGATAAGAGTTTTTGTTCTTCAAAAATATGCCATAAGAATTATTGCGAAACTGAGAATAAGAGATTCATGTAGAGAGTTTTTTTAAAAAATTTAAAATTCTGACACTGGCTGGGGTATATATATTAGAAGCATGTACTTTCATTCATAAGACAGATCAATATATGTTGCCGAGCGTGCTTCTCATGAGTATAACACAAGAAATAAAAGCGAATTACTAATACCTAGACACCGTACGCAACTTTTTGAAAATAATCTAGAGTATGTTATGTTATGTTATGTTATGTTGATAATGGGGTGTTAATACACTGCGACCTAAAAGATAATCTAGAGTATATGGGTTGTAAATTTTATAATATCCTTCCAGAGGGCATAAAGAACAACAGTAATCTCTTTACTTTTAAGTCTAATGTATTGTACTGTTTTTATTTAATTAAAGCCATGTTAAAAACATATTCTTCAAGAAATAATTTTTTTTCAGAACAGAACTTCTACAAATTAAAATTAAAAGAAATGATAATGAATATTTATAATATTTCCTTTTAATAAAAGCCATATTAAAACAATTAATCCAAAATTTGTGCAAATAAGCAAGTAAATCAAATATTATTAACATACCTTATTGTATGGTATCTTTTATAACATCCTGTATATGTTATTTAAAAAAAAAAAAATTGTTAAATGTACAAGAAACAATTATCATGAACATAATTTGTGCAAATAAACAAGTAAATCAAATATTATTAACATACCTTATTATATGGTATCTTTTATAACATCCTGTATATGATTTTTTTGTAAAATTTTGTTAAAATTAATGTCAGTGATGACGCAGAGTGGAGTCTGATATCTTGATTCATGGGGATAGGAATTTGTATCCATGGATAATTTTGTTGATTAGTGGAGTTCGACGACATACATCTTGGAATTTAGATAAAAAATTAAAGTACCTGAAAGAGAAATTAATTAAAACTAGTTAAAACCCGTCATATATCATTCTATTTAAGGTAAAAGTGTTACAAAATGAAGGTAATGTCATTTGATTATACATTTTAATTGTCAAAAACATCCTATTTGCGGAAATACATACCAATTAAATATATGCCCATGAAAATCAGAGATATGAGATTGATATCCTATTTCATGGTGGTCCAGTGAAAATTGTCCTGTGTTTTTGGACTGGAATATTCTACAAAGAAAACAGATTGTTGTGAAATAGACGATTTCCACTCAGCAAGTGTAAGTGTAAAACTATTTTAATTTAAATGCATACCTGATAAAATAGTGGAAACAAAATTGGAACTGAATAACACAACCGTTATACAAAGCATGTATATAGTTCTTTGACATTTTGTAAAAGATTCAAGACAGGGTACAAACCTTTTGGTGTAGTAATGAACACTGCAATCATTATGAATCGATTACAGAGTTTAGTTTAAATACTGTAAAATAGAATTTAGGTTTATAGTTTTCTACCCAAGCAAAGTATTAATTTCTTTATTGCCTAATAGGTGGCGTCAGATACATCCATCGACTTATTGTAAATTTTATTCTTGGGAAGAAAATTAGATTGTTTAAGAAACTTTGATCAAGGTTTTTCTTTCGTTCGTTCTATATATAAAAAAATATATACCCTAGTAATTTGGTTTGTGAAAAGATTATTTGTATTTTCTGTTTGATATACTAGGGCTATTTCCATAATTATAATAAAGTATTATCATTGTAACATATACTATTGTTAATATTTTAAATTGAATGATATATAAGAAGGCGCTATAGATAATCACAATACAGGTAACATAAAATATTAAAATTTATTTAAATGTATAAAAATAGAACCCATTCCCTGAGAGTAGAGTCGAATCTACAGTTAAATAAAATAATATATACAAGGTGTGATTAAAAAGGTAAGCATTAAAAAGAAATATTGTAACTACATAAATAAATAAATATTATTTGGTATATAATTTCAACACGTTAGCTGCTAAAACAAAGAAAGCATATAAAGTAGAATTATATATTTTATTAGAGAAAAACTGCTATTCCATAGAAGAATATTTTATATAATAATTCATGTTTTTGTAAGGTATGTTTTTTTTCTAAATTTTTTTTAGGTATATAATTTTATGTATTTTTATAATTACCATGACATGTTTCACGATAAACGTATAATTTTTTTGAACAATTTTCTTATAAGATGAAATAAATAAATAAAATTAAATAAAATAAATATATATGAGTTAGTTTATTTATAATCATCCCCACTTATATTAGCAGCCGTTTCGTTCTTTTTAATGCACCGGACGATGCGACAGCTCTGTTTGCCTAACATACAATCTAAATGATTGCAAGGGCTTAATTATGAATGAATGGATTAGTTTAGTAGTTTTTCGTTGTTTCAAATACTAAAAAAACTGTTTTTTCCAATTTGAGCTGCTATTATAATAAAAAAATATACATAAAAGTTTTTTGAATACCCTGTATATATTGAAAATTATCTCTTTAAATTTACCTTTGATTTAGAAGACCTTTATTTTGATCAAGAAATAATTTTCATAAAATCTAAATAAATTCTCATGAAATAATACTACGTCTATCTGCGACGTACGATATCTCTTTCCCCATCTGGTATATGATTCAAAAAAAGGTGTATTTCGGATTTCTACCTTTTTGAAAAGTAAATAAAGGCAGGGTTGCCATATTTACGAAAGGAAAAAGCGGGACAGGGATCCGGTTAAAATATTTTTGGAGAGCTTCTAAAAAAAAGACAAAGTCTTCAGCTTATATTTTTGTAAAAACCACCACCACCAGGACATTTTAAGGTTTAAAAAGTCACAAGAACAATTTTTTTAAAAAAGGACAGTTGACAACCCTAGGTGTATTGGTTAAAAAGTGTAAAGGAGAGTCTATTTTAGATAATAATATAATGTCTATGCACGGAAAAAAAATTGTAGAACAAATTTCTACAATTATAGATTTTTTCTCTACAATAAATAGTACATATAGGGACAGGGACAATTTGTAGTAAAAATTTCCAAATATTTGTGGAAAATGTATTGTAGAGTTAGTATCTACAATATTTAGTAAAACTATCCAAATGCATCATAAGAATTGTTCTACAAATTGTTATAATTTTTGCTATTCATTGTATGAATTTATATTAAAAATGTATTGCGTTTTATGAAAATATATACGAAAATTTTACACAATAAATAGTAAAAATTCATACAAATTGTAGTAATTTTTAATAAAATTTGTAGTAGTATTCCATAATTATTATAATTATAACCTAGAAAAAAATATTCCTTAATAAAATATTCAATTTATTGTTTTAATATAAAAGATACAAAGTCTTAATTACATTATGTAATAAATAACAGTAATAATAGCGCCCTCAGTCTCAGTTGGCTTTTCTGCACCTGAAAAATATGAAATATAAATTAATACCAATTGAACTGTTCATACCCTTAAAACGGGAATATTTATCACCTTTACACTGATTTGGATATTAAATGACTAAGTCAGATAACTAACAATAATGAGAAAGTAGGTATGTCACAATTAAGACAAAAAAACATCATTGAACTTGGCACAAAATTCGATCGTTGGCCACAACTATTTTTTAAAATAATCTACTAAGGTTATTTCAGTTGGTTATCTAAAGGTAAATTATTTAGAAACAATAATAAATGTACTTACCACCAATAGAATTTATTATTAAAATTTTCTCAAACGCATCGGTGCTTATAATATAATAATGTGTTATAGGTACTCGTATATGTACCATGCTTTGTTATGTGAACATGGCGAACGGCTACTGCTGTCTGGCCATTTATGATCGACGTCAGAAAACGTTGGCCAATAGCACAATTCTGTTTTGTCCACATGACTTAGAATTTCTACAATATTATAGAACATTTTTGAACAAAATTGAATTTTTTTCATAAGAAGGGATGTAAAGTATTACTATTTTTTGTAGAGAAAATTACTATTTTTTGTAGAGATAATTATTAATATTTGTACAAATTTTTACAGAAGTTAGTAGTAGTAATTACGATAATTGTAATAAATTTCTACTTCTACAAACAATAGTAAAATATACTAAACATTGTGGACTTCTTTCCTATTGTTGTAGCATTTTATTCGACAATTCAATTGCTACAATAATTAATAGTTTTTAACTATAAATTGTAGTAAAATTTTCTACAAATTGTTAAGTATTTTTCTACAAGTCTACTACTACAACATTGTAGTAAAATTTTTTAGTCACATTTTTTCCGTGTGAGTAGACATTGCTTGAAAGAATTAATTAATGTTTATTCATACAAAATTTTACAATATAATGATAAAAATATGATACAATACTATATAATCTGAAATGCAGAAGCCACATTTAAATTGTCATTCCTAATTTGACCATTCACTGTTGGGTTTTAATTAACAATACTCTCTAAATAGAATGAATCTATTTGAAAGTATGTATCGTCAAATAAGGAAGGAATGGTACCCACTTTCTACGAATCAACTGCTTATACTGTAAATAAGCATTCCTTGCAGTGTTGTCAACCTGAAAATTTTAAAATCGATAGATTCTTTCGTCAAAAAACGGTAGAAATCGGTAGATTTTAAAAAAAAGGAGGCAATTTTAAAAAAACTCAGCTGAGTCGTTCTTGAACGAAAATCGAAGTTCGGTTATATCGCATGAATTTAGAAATGGGTAGTAATAAATCCCCGTAAATATACTTATTAGTTACAGATTTCTACTATCCATCTCTAAATTCCAGTGTAACTCTGGAAACCCCTGGAACTTTAAAAGTGTTGCATACCTTTTTGAATATCAGTTAATGAATTGTTAATAAAGAAAAGAAATTTATTATAAATTTATCATAGAAGAAAAAGCGCGACTCTGGAAGTTAAGAAGAAAATCGTGAGTTGTTTGTACAGCCCTTAAAGGGCTTAACACTGACTCGTATCGTCTTTTTTATGTGTATTATTTTGTCAAAACAAAAATGGATAAAAGTCGGTTTAACAGCTTATTTCTTTATTTTTGAATTGAATATTTTTATCTATAAGTTTTTACTGAGAAATTGTGCAACTGTAAATAAAAAATTGGCTCTTAGATTATCCTTATAAAATAAAAAACGATAATTGCTCGTTAAATCCAGTTTAGAATGCTTTAAAGGGCAGTTGATAATTAAGTAAATACCCATAATATTTTGATATCGAAGACGATTAATTTGGTTAGGCCTATGGACCTTTTCAGCTCTATCAAAACCTGAAATTTGCTGGCCAGGCATTTTTAAACAATTGGAAACAAATTATACTTTTCGAGATTTATACAAAACTGGTCATTTTCAACAAAAGCTGTATTTAAAGAAAGTGATAAAGTTTTGTGGCGTTTTTAATTTGTGATAAAAAACAACAATGTATACGAGATTATTTCTATAAAAACAAAATTTTAATAAAGGTTTTAGATTTGGTGTTATCCAAGTTTTTTGACGCTGTGTGTATTTTAAAAAAAATTAAAGATGGAATCTAGGAAAAATAGTGGAGCACCAGCTAAAGTTGTTTCGACATCTGTGTCGAAATTAATACAGAAAAAGTAGTTGAGACAAAATTAGGAAAGAAGAAAAGGGGAAGCTCGAAGAAGACCATAACAATTACAATTAAAGAAGAAGTAGAGAAAATGGACAAGCAATGGGACAATAGCAAGATATCAACGCCAGAGATAATTGGAGAAAAAATCAAGGACTCTAGACAGTAAAATGGTAAAAAAATCAGGACTAAGAAGAAGATTATCCTTGATTCTTCTTTGATAATAAGCAAATGTGGATTTACGGTCTACTTGGTAATAAGAGTTTGCAAAGAGCAGAAGTTGTTTATATTTATCGAAAATTTTGAAAAATAAACTTCTTATTTCGGCATATATTACATCATCCAACAACACACGAAAATTAGAATACTCCATTCCGGAAGATTATAAATGTCATTTATACATAATTTATTCAAATACTCGCCCTCGTTGTGTGCCGCAAATTTATTGAAAACAATGAAAACTTTCGTAACATGATAAATGCATGACATCGAGACCGAGGAGTGCAAGCTCGCAATACATGAGGGTCATGCGATCCCATCTCAAATGAGACACTTTAATAGTCTGTATAAATTGAAAATAAATTTTGAATTATATGTTTCTGAAACATAACAAGACGATTACGACAGGGTGTATATTACGCCAGTCACTTTTATGATGTTACCGCTTTACGGGTACGTGTTGACACTGCGTTGACTGGAATGGTATTTTGATCATAACTGTTTAAATAATAATTTAAGTTTTTCTGCTTTAAAAATAGAATTAGCCAACTTTTTAAATCGATATAACGAGGAACGAACTGGCGGTGGTGTATTTGGATAAGAAGGGGCGGTTAAACTCCAAACATTCGTACAAGATAAAAATTGCTTGGAAGAAATATAAACTTAATTTTCAGATCAAAGAACGATTAGGAAAACTATATTTCTAGATCAAACATCTAATGATGATAATAATATGTATGGTGCATAAGCACCCGGTCCATTTTTCGATGCCAGTTCGGCCATGAATGTAACTACTTATAGAGAACCATTCACCATGGTACAAACCTATGAATAATTAAGAACGAGATGTTCCTAAAGAACTTTCTTTTGTTTAATTTATTTTTATGACTTTACAACACGAAAGTATTATTTTATTTTCAAAAGGAAAAACTTGTATTTCGTGCAAAACTTTTTTATTAATCAATGCAAAGCGCTTTCGGCTTATTTGCCATCATCAGTGCTCATTGTCCACAACGTATCCAACAAGTTCCTGGTCATCCTCACTCCCAAAATTATATATTTCGGGATATTTACAACTTGAACCAAAATGAAGAGAGAAATTTAAATTTGAAAATATTAATAAAATTATGATTTAGCAAGTTGTAAATATCCCGAAATATATAATTTTGGGAGTGAGGATGACCAGGAACTTGTTGGATACGTTGTGGACAATGAGCACTGATGATGGCAAATAAGCCGAAAGCGCTTTGCATTGATTAATAAAAAAGTTTTGCACGAAATACAAGTTTTTCCTTTTGAATCTAAACTACCTGCACACAGCTGTCAACCTTTTTTGGTTTTTTTAATTATTATTTTATTGACTGAACTATAATTAAATGATATTTCAAAATCATCACTTATTAACCTTTGTTGAGTCAAGATTATAATCAACTTCAAGTTTATCAAATCTTTTAAACCTAAAATTCCATCAGAAGATGCATGAAAATCATACAGAATAAAATCTATGTATTTATTATTAGAAATAAACTCTGCAAACTCTGGCACAAAAGCTTGATAATTAATCTGTTGACTTCCCATACTTGTGGATAAGATAAGTTCTGAAAGGTAAATAGTTTGCGGAAAATATTTATTTGCTACTAAAAGTTTTATTATGGACCTAAAACTTCCTGTATCAATTAACAATTTTAGAAAAAGTTGATAAATTAGCAAAAGAAAGCATTTCCATAGCCTAACCAGTGGAAAACAAAATTGCTATCAATGAATGTATAAATCAGTCTAAAAATAAAATAGAGGAAAAATAGAACGAAACATGGACACAATATTGTAAAAGCTTTACAATCCGCTATACTCTATTACACCCTAATGAAATATGGCACAAAAATAGTAACCATTGCTCGATCAATGTTTGGTCACGCTTGCTACCCCCAACATCTTCACAAAATAGGAATTTGTGATCTGGATCAATTTTTTTTCAACTGTGAAAAATATCAAGCGCAACGTCACTTACTGAATGAAAAAAAATATTAGTCATAAAATAGCTTTACCCTATAATTTGATGCACTTGCTGTTTCTAAATAATCTCTCAGTTTTTAACGCTCTTCTGGATTTCATCAATTCTTGTAACTTAAATTTGTAAATCTTGGTTTCTTTATTATCTAATCCTTTCCACTCCGAGGTCTACCTCCCCCAGTGTAATAAAGTCACCCTAAATGACCCCCTGAGTGTGAAATGAGTTACCCTTATCCCATCCTGATGTAATAATGTATAGGTTAAGATATTAGTCGACAAACTCAATTCATATATGTGGCTATGTGAGTACATACTCGAAGGCCATTAAAAAAAACTCTGCAAACGCTGGCACAGAAGCTTGATAATTAACCTGTTGACTACCCATACTTGTGGATAAGATAAGTTATGAATCGTAGTTTTGCGGAAAATATTTATTTTCTACTGAAAGTTTTATTATGAACCTACAACCTCCTGTATCAATTAAGAGTTTTAGATTGAGCTTGCGCATTTCGATATAAGGTAATGAATTATCTTTTTATTTTCAATAAGGCCGGTATTTAAAAATTTTGTTCAAAGTCACCTTATTTAATTAACTCTTCAAATTTAATTTGATTAGGATTTTTAAAATTATCATGACGATAATCCTCATTATTGTTATTTAAATTGGTATCATTGCAAAAATTATAATACAATTCTTCAAAAGTAAAATTTGGTCTTAAATTAAATTTTTGCCGTCATTAAATTGTTTTTCAGATTGGAAAGAAGAGTTTCTTGATTTCGTTGACATCGGTTTTAATTTAGACAATTGGATTTCTGGAATTTTCTGGGATTTTCTTTAAAAACATTTTTTGGTATTAATGGTCCAAAAACTTGTTGATTAGTAAAATATTTTTTATTTAATTATGGCATTGGTTGTACATTTATAGGTTGACAAGGAAAATTATCAAAATTGATTATTTACTGGATTTTAATTAAAATTTTGATTTCTGTAATGGGAATTTTCAAAATTATTTCTAGGATAATTATTTGAAAAATGATTTGGTCTTTGATTATTTTGATAAAAATTTTGTTTGTAAAAATCAAAATTGATTCATATTATTAGCATTTCGATTCTTATAAGAATTTATCATTTCTTTGAAAATTTTAAAAATGTCCAGTGTTTTGTTTATTAAAAAAATTTGAATTATGTTCTGACATGTTTCTTTTAAATGAATTATTATTATAAAAAGTTTAAACATTTTCAAATTCGGAAACATAAGCAACAGCTTCTTCTAGCGACTCTGGCTTTTTCAGATCCGTATTGTTCTTCAGTGTTCTCGTATATCCTGCAACAAATGTATTTAAAGCCGTTTTAGCATAATGATTACTTTGAATTTGTTTTTTCATTGGGGTTAAATTTGGATTATTACGTATTCGCTTAATAACACTAAATCATAATAGCTGTAATCTATTCGCAAAATTTATTAAATGTTCACCTTTAAGGGGTTTACTTTGTGTCAATTCCTGCACTAGGCAATCTAAATCTCTTCGATCACAGAATCATTGTAACAAAGCATTTTTTAAACCTATCCAAGTATTAATTTCAATTCTGTTTTCTACCATTATCTCAGCTTTTCCTAATAATTTTTCTTGGATACATTTCATTATATGTGCATCCAATTCTAGGTCATTATATGTTCTATACTACTACCATCAAAAGTTTTTATATTATCTATTTTGGACTTAAAAATGTCCCAATTCACTTGTTTACGTTCAACTACTGGGGGTGTCATGATTAAATTACTTCTTACACTAATTTATTATCTATTAACGATATATTTGCAAATTGTTCAAACAAAGTATCAATTTCTGATTAATTCATAAAATATTTTCAAAGTAAAATATAAAATCGTTTCAAAATTATATAATAGTACAATCTTTTTAGTACCTCTAAATTATAGGACAGGGAAATTAAGGGATATTTGGCACTTACTATTTTCTTCAATTATTTTCTAATTGTCGTTTTGGATGTCCTACCACGGGATGATGTCCAATCGACGATTCTTAATTAGGAACCACACCTAAGGAATTAAAATTCCAAAGTCACGAAAAATTAATATTCGACAATAGCGAACTCGATTAAACTTTTTACGACTTGCGTGGTATCCTACTGACTGCGCCAGTTATAAATTCCAAAACGGAACTTTTATTTTTAAAATATTGTTAAGGTAAAAATACACTTAAATGGATATTTAAGGCAACTCTGAACCAAAGCCTACACTAAAGCTACCTCAAATAACAAGAATAATAATGTTTTATTCCTATTTATAAACTAAAAATGATTATTAAGCGAAGACAATCTAATCATTATATAAAAGAGTCTTATTATATTCACAATATGTAACTGGCGCAAATAGGTAGGGCAATAAAAAAGTAATTTTTTTAAATTAATCCTCCTGATAGGTAAGATACTATTAGATAAATTTCAAATAAATTGCATATCCTTGTCCATCGCAAATGTTGTCCATCGAAGAGAGATATATATCGTTGTTTGTCGAGAATTCCTCATTACCATGGAAAAGTGCAGCATATATTTCGCCAGCGTCGACATTCTCAAAGAGAAATTACAACAAAAAGAGCCCAGTAATAGTGACCTAAGTACAGTTAAGGGAACAAAACAACTATTTGTTCGCCTCTAACTTTCAGTCATTAAATTGAAAAAGTACTTCGATAACTCGCCAGCCCGTTCCGCAACAATGAAACTCACGGAAAATATGTAAATTTCCCGTGCGGAAATAGAGCCACCGGCATCAAATATTTATAAAAGTAATTGTGGATATAATTCAGAGCCCACACAAAATGGTACTTTGATTGAGTGTTTCTACCAATTTTGGAGTTTTACATATTCTGTGAACTTGCTACGTCATGAATAAAACGGTTTTATTTAATCAATTTCAACTCCGAAACTTCTATATCTACTGAATAAAAATATGGTTGCAGGGAAAATAGTCCCATCCTACATCCATCTTAATGTCATTGAGTATCAAAATTTAAAATAACAGTGTCGTTTTATGCTAAAAAAGTGCATTTACTTTCATGGTACAAACGTAATTAATAATTTAGAATTTAACAATATTAATAGAAAGAAAGTTATTTTTTTATCTCCTGAAGTAACTGGTCATCGTTTATGACCAATCAGCAATTTTGCTTTAAACCATTTAAAAACTGAGATTCTAAAGAAAATAAGTTTAGTTCAAATAGTAATTCAAACGCTTTTATGATGGTATCTAGTAGAATAGAAGCTTTGACTTATAAAACCATGGATTTGAATGAAAAATCTATGTCGATCACACTTTTCGCTCATTTTTTCTTTAATTTTTTCTTTAATTTCTTTATTTTTGAATCCTTTCATAAAACAATGAATAGAACATCTGCAAATATTCCTTCTAGTGAATTTAGAACAATAAAATCGGTCAAAACTGATGCTTGTATCTTTTTAAACATTATTATTTGTGTTCTTTCTTAGTAGACAACACAAAAACTAAAGACAACCTAATAACGTTTTGTTTCGAACAAATTTTGTGAGTGTTTACATGGTGGAATTTGATTTTCTCTAAATTTGGCAGTAAAATATTATTACCAAAAGTTATATATTACACAAACGGAAACCGTATGTATTTTGAAATGGCAGTACTTAAGTTTTACCATCCATTGTACATATTTTACTTACTCCTGATTCAACAAAAATAATATAATCTATTGTGCGCAGGTTTTGTCATCTTCTGCCTGCGTATGGGAAAAGTAATTTTAACCAGCAAAGTCTGACTTTCTGTGATCCAACAGCCTCATACGCTTCAGCACCTCTGACGCTCAACTAGAGTAGACTCGCTTCTTTCTTTTTAGGATGGACGTATTGTTCTAGCCTGAGTACCTAGCAATTGAAGAAAATGAAGCTGATTTGGTTTTTAGAAAGTCATAAAATCCATTAATACATAAATGAGATAAATGTTATTGGAAGAATTGTGTAATATGGTTGCGTATTGTTTAAAGAAAACCAGAAAAGTCGATCTGTATCTCTAAACGTATGGAGGATGGGTTAACTTATGGCATTGAGGCCTCACTAAGCCCATTTTGCATCCTCTTTAGTTGATAGCCACCTCCTAGCTCGTGAGCCAGCCTACATTTTGATGTAGTTGACAATATCGCCAAGAGATGCTTCTGTTATATCGGCTGGTGTAAACCAATTCTCGCCAAATACAAATCTTCTAATAAATGAGCGCTTCTAGCAGTCACAGAGGATATTATCTTATATTCTCGTTCGCACCCTTGCATATTGTTGATTTTGACAGTCCCATGCAATGGAAATGCTTCCGTACTTGACAGTGACCAAATAATCTAATCATAGTCAAATATTTGTTTGCTGTAGTGTTGTCAGAATAACTTAAAAGCTTCCTGGCAACTCTGCAGCTTCTTGTTTCATTAGGTTTCTCACTACCGATGTTGTCAGGTCCAAAAAGTATTTGGTTGGCTGTGTTCTTGGCAAGACGATTATCTTTTGATCTGGTGTGACATTCGATCCATCTTAAGGTGACCACATTGTTGATAGATACTTTGGCCAAAGCTTCTACATATTTTAGTAATAATCCTGAGTAAATTCGTGATCTGTCCAAGGTGAGTACTGCTTATCTGCTATCTTTGTAGATGATAATGTTTCTTTAAGTAATATTGTTTCTGGTATCTTCTTTTTCTGCTATGAGAATCCCCGTTAGCTCGGTTTGAATTACACCGGTACTATTGGTCACAGACCACTTTGTGTTTAGGTTTAACGATCTGGAGTATATTCCACATCCAAAGCCTTATTTTGTTTTAGAACCGTCGGTTTATATATGAATCGTATCTGCTACTTTCGGCTCTTCTTTCTGTTCTAACTTTATATGTATCATAAAAGATGTATATCGATGAGTCCATGTTCGCTTAAGGCAGTGAAAGCAATATCGAATGACTCTTGCCAACATTGACGTCTCGCCTCATCACATCCTACATCAGGTTCTATTCCAACTGTGTAGAGTCGTGACATTGTCATCAGATCAATCTTCTTAATGTAAATAACAAGGGAATTTATTCTAGTTTGGTATAACTGTCAATTTTTGGTTTTTGGTACCCAGTCAACTGCACAGCACTCAGTCGACAATCAAGTTAAACAGAATTATCATCTAAACTTCTTATAGGTCATTGATATCTAAACAAACACCAGAAGACCATTAGCCTAGGAGCATTTGAAAGTTGTCGACTATATAGTGAGTGAATACGATATATGTATTTTCTGTCAATAAACACGCCAAATGTCTAACTTTTTTGACAATAGAGCAACTTATATAATGATCTATGATGTGATTAAATCGCGCCACAAATACAGGTTACAGGGCGTGAAATACTCTGAGACCCAAAAGTTATTTTGTGCCCCGTCTGTGGCTCCAAATTGGGAAGATTGCCCTTATCTATTTAATATGCTTCCATGTATGGTACGACACAACTAGTCACAATACGAATGGAGGTTACGTTTTCTTTCCCACAGAAACTGCACTAATGTTTTTCTTCTAGTTCACGTTTACTAAGGTACTATTCCGATAAGGCAATTTCCTATAAGGATACCTGTTACTATGTCTTAGCTCCAAAACATTATTTCCATTGAAGGTTCTTATTTTTATTCCTTCTATATATTGAGTTACTGCTGGTACCGCAGAACAACTCAAGTCCTGCAAATGGTGTTTGAGTCTTTTTCCTTGCGAGACTAGCTGAAATTTCGTTAACTTTTTACCCCGCTGTGTCTCGCGACCCAAGTGAGA
Source organism: Psylliodes chrysocephalus (assembly GCA_927349885.1). Classification (NCBI taxonomy): domain Eukaryota; kingdom Metazoa; phylum Arthropoda; class Insecta; order Coleoptera; family Chrysomelidae; genus Psylliodes; species Psylliodes chrysocephalus. The sequence goes on from OV651825.1 coordinate 12,020,817, forward strand.
GTACCTGTGAGACCATTTTTGAGCTGATGCGGACATGATGATACTCTCTCATCTGCGTTAGTTTTTATCGATGTTAAACTGGATACATTTCTTACTGGCAAGAATTTCCTAATGCAAGATGTTTGGGTATCTATCAAAATTTTTAGAGTACTTGGTTCTAAGCTCATACACTACTACTTTTCACAGCTACTGCAACTAGTTCTGGAGGGAAAATTAAAATAAGCTATCACTTACCACCCAAAAATCCTAAAGGGTTTCATATTAGGTGACACCTCCTAATGCTAGATTTCACATTGTATTTGTAATACTAATTATGGCTAGGTAATTATTACATTTTAATAACCTATGTATTTTATTAGGGGATTTTTTTTTTCTTAATCTAATTATGCATTATTCACAAAGATTGTTTTTTTCTCGCCTTGTGTAATCCATGTTGTACGAACTTAAAAGTAAAATTTGCATTTACTTCGGAATTTCAAACCTCACAACCTCTCTCATGCAACCGACGCTATCTCGCTTTTTATACACGTTGAGCTTTAATTTGACCTATAAAAAAAGAGATGCTAGTACAAATTGAATCACAGATCACAGGGCTCTGGGCGCCTCGAGTATATGGACTTCTATTTAATCAAACATTATAATTTCGCGTCGATGTAGGATAAAGGCCGACTCATTTCGAACGGTGAGCTTTTTACAAAAGAGCCAAAGAATAAAAAATGTGTTCTATTTTCTGTTTTTTTTCCTTTGTTCATCTATTTTCTGACCGGCAATGTAATTTAACAGAGAGGAATAAAAGCAAAGTAACGAGTTTTTTCGAGCGTTAAACGAAATAGTTCGTTTCAGAAAATTACCTCTAATATTTTAAAGCGGATAGTATATTATATTAAAAAATAACACCTATTGTGCCGACTGTTTTCTTACACTTCAAATTTGATATGGGTGGTATTAGGAAATAGAATGTAACTAAGAAAAAAATTTTTCTACACCCACATGGATATTAGCTTATCTACGCACAGACTACAAAACAAAAAAGTATACTGTTGCCATTAACTGAACGAATATATTTTATACCCATTCGATGTAGTGAAAACACTACAAAAAAATGAAATTGACCACAGTTCATATTTTAGTTACCCGACGTCTATTATTTTTAAAATTTAAAATAAGGAACAATTCTGTCAAACTAATAGTCAATATATTTTTTAGTTATTGAACCTAAATATACATTAAAATGACTTTTGTGTAGAATCGATAAATAATAGCATTCCTATTTTTTATTTATACTATAATTATAATTAATTTGTTAATTTGAATAAAAGTTTATGAAGTCAATTCAATTACGAGTATTAAAAAAAAATCCTAAATATTCCGGTGGATGAGTGGTGAGAGTATCTGACTTCCACGCGAGAAATATTTTTTTCTTCGTTTATTTTATTTTAAATTTTATTAAAAGTCATAAATTATTTTAAAATTAGTTATTTTGTCTTAACAACCTAAAATATTTTTTTATTTGTAAATTTTTGTAAGTAAGTCGTAGAAAAAACATATTATACAACTAGAATGGATTGTCCACATCGCATTCAGACTATTGAGCACTTCGCCTACGATGTCGTGCTCAAATTTCGTCTTCGGGTGATATGTGGCCATTATATCCACTATTGTTGCACAAACTACTATTTTCCATGACCGCTTAGAAAAGTGATACATATATCATTTTTTAATCTTATGGAAAGTGCCTTATATCAAACGCTTGTGGATATAAATCTTCTTTCCACCTTTGCTGTCAAATATGTTAGACTTATTATTTTTATTCTGATTTGTGTAAGGACCATATTAATAGTAAAATGTTGATAGTTATACATATTATGTTACCTGCTAGTCGTCGGTTCTGTTGGGCCTATGTAACTGTTTAAAAACCTTGCACCAAGGGATTTGACAACCCTCTGGTCTAGATCAGAACTGATGTGAATTTAATTTATGGATCGGTGAGATTCGGCTAGAATTAAACCAACAAGTTAATGAAACTATCTCTAGTTAAGAAAGATAAAAAAGAAAGTTAAATTATTTTTATATATGACAAAGAAAGGTTTAACATAACGTGACAACTAGATACTAGATATTTATATTTATCAATTATTTAAATAATTTTATAATTTTTCTGATTAATATACATATTTGATTAGATAATTCACTTGACATAAGCGTGATGGCTCAGTTCGTTGAGTATCCAACTTTTTCAAATTTGGATTTGGATATGGCTACGTGGGTTCAAAAAATCTTCTTGTATTTTTTTATATTGGAAAAATATGAAAAAATATATTTATGTTTATTTATTTTAAATGCATTTTGTTTATCATAATATAATTCCTACAGTTACAATTAATTAAATAATTTGTTTTTAATCTGATTTCTATTGCTCAGCTTTCATCGTTTTTTTTTAGGATTCACCTAAAGCGACTTCAATGTTACTCATATTTTTAATCCCAAAAATGTATGTAAAAATATGTGTTTAATTTACATCACTGGTGTATCGGGTATTTTTACGAATTTCTAAAATCTCTCGATTTGTTTAGTTATTTATTTTGGATGCTTTCCAGATAAAAATTCAACATTACATTATTTTCAAAACTGGCAGTTATTCGTGCGAAGGCCAAATGTATTGTAACCACATCGTTTTTTAGGAATGTGTCAAACAATCCGTTGGTATAAATTTAAAAATGTGTTCCTTCCTTATTTTCTATTTTACATCAATTGTTTATGACTGGACGCTGCCAATAGTAGTGGCGGTCAGTGATATAGATTCATATTATGGAATTAATTGAGTGTTTAAGAGATCAAGCAAGTAATCTGTTATTAATAAGTATAATGTTAAAAAAATTCCAGGATACTTGTAGGTAATCATGCCCTCGGTAGCTTTAATTCTAATGTCTTAAGTCACTCTCTTCCTTATTGAGCCTCTTACGGCCTCCACTTTTCTTATACTAACGGTATTCGATCAAATGGGTCAACCTCTACAGCCCCTGTATGAACGCCTATTGCCACCGGGTAAATCATTATTCTGGATGGTTCTCGACCCATGGACGAGGCATCTAGGAAGACAGCGATTCTAGTAGATGAGGTCTATAAAACAGCTCTTCCTGTGCATTTTTAGGAGTGGAGGTGAAAGGTTTTTGGACGGTATGCTATTTAATAGAATCCCCTATAACTACCTTGGCCTTGGTGTAAAACATGAGTTAACACCTTCCAAGAATAAAATTTTATAAAAAAAGGAAGAAGGAAATGGGATTACCTGTTCTAAGTTGTATTCTTTACAGGATTTTAAATATGTCTCAGTTGTTAGATGTACCAACTCGGGTAACAGCTACATCGTCAACGCTTTTAGATTATGTTATTGTCAGTGAGGAGGCTGTAGTGGAGACGGGAGTTGTGCATCATAATATTTCAGATTAACTTGTTGTGTATAGTAAGTTAAAAATAAGTGGAGAAGAACGGGGACTTAAGTGTATACTTATAGAAATTTGAAATTTTAAGCAAATTAAAGAAGAACTATTTCAAAGAAATTTTGTACATCTTTTTAGGATTTATGAGCAAGAAACTGTTGATGAAAACGTATCATATTTAGATAATTGTTTAAATGAATTGTTTGATATTCATGCGCCTTTCATTACGTCGAGGATGACTAAGCCTAGGACCCCTTGGCTAACTTTTAATAATAAACAAATGATGTGTGAAAGAGATAAGGCTTTGAAAATATTTAGAAATACAAACTCAAATATTCATCTTAACTTTTACAAGAAACTACGTAATTATGTACATAAAGCTATCATTCGTGAAGAAAAGCTTACCTAGCTTATCGATTTAACAACACTGCATCAAAATAAATGTGGAAAACTTTGAAAAATACTAAAATGTTAAGAAATAAGTAGATATTCCGAGTCATTTACATGATGTTAAAAATATTAATCGATTTTTTATTGATTCTATACCCAGAGCTGAACCACGTAAACAAATTTTGCAGTTTTATTTTTATAATAGCGTACTACATCCAAATTTTGTTTTTAAAGGAGTTAATGATTTATTTATGTACAAAACTATCTACAGTATAAAAACAGGTGCTGTTGGTTGCAATTTATTAAATATTTGTATGATTAAGCTTTGTTGTCCTCATATAGTATCATATATTAATTATATAATTAATTTTTGTTTAACTGAAAATGTTTACCTTGCAATGTGGAGGAGTGCGGTTGTACGAGTTCTGCCAAAAAAGTCAAATCCAGTAGATTTAAAAGATCTTCGGCCAATTAGTATATTACCCACATTTTAAAAAATATTGAACGGGCAATAGAATTTTAAATATAGTTTTTCCTATCAATCCGGTTTCCGGAAAGGATATAGCTGCACCACTGCTCTTCTTCACATAGTAGATGACATAATTAGAGCAACAGATAATAGTAAATGCACGCTGCTTGTTTTACTTGACCTCAACTATGATTTGCTTACTGCTATATTGGGTTATATGGGATTTTCTAATAATGCCCTCATGCTAATAAATAATTACTTAAAAAATAGACTACAAAAAGTTCTCTTGGACGAGGTGAATTCCACTTTTAAATGAATAATACCAGAAGTGCAGCAGGGTTCAATACTGGGATAATTGTTATTTTCTATTTATTTTTTACAACTCTTAAAAAATGTATTTAACTGCAACATTCACTTATACGCGGATGACACCTTTACAACTTTACTACAGTTTTCCCTCCCAAATGATAGAAAGTGCTTGTAATGCTATATTAATGAAGATCTTTGCACATTTATCGACTGGGCCAGATATCACTGCTTAGTTATAAATCCCAGTAAATCAAATTTTCTTTTATTTGGATTTAGAGTCAATCGTCAAGAAATTTGCAATCAAATCAATATTAAAATTAGATTATGAAAGTCTTAATCTAGTAACGGAAGCTAGAAATCCTGGGGTAATAATGGATGCAGAATTACGGTTAGAGAAACATAAATAAAACACTCCAACTAGCGTGTATTGCTCCTAAATCAATTTATGGTATCAGGCATTTTCTACCACATCAAATAAAAAATACTCTTTGTGAATCACTAGTTTTGTCCATATTTAATTACGCTGATGCTCTCTATGGTCCATGTTTAACTATCCAATATAAGAAAAGAATTTAAAAAATACAAATCTGCTGCCACCGTTAAATATTTTGGATTAGAAGGCGTTGCAGAATCTCTCATAAACTAAAAGAAATTGGTTGGTTGAACGTGGACAATAGAAGAGTATTGCACTCTGCCTATTTGTTTTACAAAATTGTGTACACAAAAAACCCTTCATAGAAAAATAACATTTAAAAATTAGAAATAAGGGCTCGTTAACTACTCCTTTCAAACTTGAAATATTTCGACGGTCATTTAGTTATCAGATCTGCCATATTTTGAATGAAATTTCTTAAAAAATTGTAAGTCAAAAGGTTAACAAATTTAGATTATTATTAAAAGAAAATTTATTTTATCATCCATATACATAACATTATTATATTTTTTTTGTTTCAAACGCCTTGGTAAGATATTATTAAGACTGTAAGACGTCTGGTAAACACCATAATTCAGACGTATTAATGTGACAGCTCAAAGACGATCTTAGATCAAAGATGTCTCAAAGACGTCTGGCCAAATCCAACTATTAATGTGAGAGCTCAAAGACGTCTTAAAGATGTCTTACAAACGTCTTTCAGTCAAACAGAACCTTGCACTGTTTATATAATTCAAATTTAACAAGTAGAATCCAATGAGGTGAAATTTGACGTTTGAGTTAACAATACGGTCAAGCCCAAGCCAAAAATGTGTATGGCCGGCTCAAGCTTATCGCGGAATATTGTTTATTTTATTGCGTACGAGATTATAGCCGCCAAAAGTGTCTTTGGACTATTTTGTGTTTAGTATCTTTTTACTTAAATATGGGACTAAAACCTGAGAGGTAAAAGACCATTATAAGCTATTAATAAGTCGCATTAAAGACATCTTATTTATGGCCCTTTTTAAGATATTGTAGTGTAAGAGAGATAGTAGTCCAATCATTATAGTAAGTTCACCTCGGAATTCGAGATACCCAGCTGTAAGTCTGTAAATACTTGTATATTGACACCCTAAAAGTTGTCTCAAAACCTACATATGGTAGGGTGTACGCATCTATTAAATTTCAAGGTCAAAGGTCACAAAAATCGGTTTTTTTGCGCTTTTTTTGTAAATATCTCATTTCCTATGGGTTTTTTGCTATTTGTATTTATTATCAATATTGTAGAATACAAAATTTTCTAAAAATTTTGTTTAAAAAAATTTTTCATATGGTGAACCGTTTTCGAGATAGATGACGGAGAGCGCGCGGTCACAGCATCACTTCAGGTCAACCGGTGCCTCCGGTCGAAAACGCGCCATATATAGTTGATGAAATATCGATAAATCAATGATTATAAATATTTGTCAATTTTTATTAACTATTATATTATATTTTATCATTTTTTTTCCTAACCTATCCACTTTTTATTTAGTATTAATTTATTTAACAACACTTACCTGCCCATGTAATTGCAAAATTGTTAATGAAAATATAGGAATTATATTTGAATTTTAACCTAATTAATATTAATAAATTCTTACATGATGAAAAAAAAAACAAATAAATTATGAATTAATCTTTTTATTAAAAAAATTCATTCAATACATTTATTTTTATTAAAAGTAAAAAAATGGAATAAAAGGTACAAAAACTACAATTTATAATTTTAATAATCTTCTTCCTCTTCATCGTCGTCTTCCGGCTGCTGGTAAATTTCAAACTGGTCTTCATTATCGTCTTCAACGACATTTCTCTCAAGTTCTTCCATGATTTCGGGGTCAAAGGTTCCATCTTCGTTAATGTCGCTCTGATATGGTAGAGCATTGAGACAAGCTTGCCCATTACATTGGCCACAAGCTAAAGAGCATTGCAAGCCCGCTTTCCTGCATCCGCATCGCGAACCATAACCACTCTTGCAGTTGCAGAAAATTGTATTTAGCAAATCTTCTGGAGCAGGTGGTAAAATTGTCATGATAGGCTCCAGAAAATCGTTTCGCATTGCCCAACTCCATACCTGGGGTTCCAAATCATGCCTTAACCAAGTTTGAACTTAATAATATACACGTTTGAAAGGTTGATGAGCAGCTGCTTTTGTTGGTGGAATATTTGAAAGCTGCACAGGTTAATTAAGTTTTGTAGACTTGACGTAATGCATATAACGAAGATGATCGAGACTTTTCACAGATTTCGGAGCATTATAGACTGCCAATAAGATTTGAGTTCCACTCTCTAATAATCTCTGGGCCGAACAATTTTCTTTCTCAAATGCTGCAGCTAGTTCATTCAAATTTGTCAGTTTCTCAAAAACTTTAAAAAATGATTTTTTCCCTTTTTAAAAAGCGCAGAAGTTGTGTCACAGCCACTTAATGCGTGCAGAAATAAAATATGTGTTTTGGAATGAGGATAATTATCAAAACTTTTAGTCAAGTATATCCCCGTTTTTACATTTCCTTTCCCAACTTTTTTAAAGAAAATGTCTTGTTCGTAAGACAGTGTACGCCCAATTAAAATGACAAGTAAATCAATATCTTGTCCTATTATAACTGCAGTTTTTTCAGAATTTGATTCTTCAATTGCAGTTTTAACAATAAGAACATCAGCATTATCTCTGGCTTGTTTAGTAGTAATATTTGCAGCTTGTAATTTTTCAATTAACATATTAATGAGCATATCTTTGTTATTTCGATTTGATAAGAATTTTTCTTGAGTAACTGGTACAACTATTGTTTCATCTTCTCTGCTGCTCCATAGCTTTTACGTTCTTACTGTAATCTGAATTTTTTTAAACAAAATTTGTAGAGAATTTTGTATTCTACAATATTGATAATAAATACAAATAGCAAAAAACCCATAAAAAATGAGATATTTACAAAAAAGCCCAAAAAACCGATTTTTGTGACATTTGACCTTGAAATTTAATAGTTGCGTACACCCTGCCATATGTAGGTTTTGAGATAACTTTTAGCGTGTCAATATACAAGTATTTACAGACTTACAGCTGGGTATCTCCAGTTCCGAGATTCTTACCTAATTTAAGCTTAAATGACTGGACTATAGGTGGTGGGATGTAAATATACTGGCAGACTACTGTTGGTGCTTAATAAGTTTTATTAACTTTAATTAAGCTCAGCGATTAAAATGTCAACGGTCAATATTTAAATATTATCAAAAGTGGTTTTAAATAAAATAGTATACGACCTCAGTAAAAAAATTTAATTAATGCCTCTAAATTTAGGTAATTTAAGACTTTAATGTAAATAACATCACACAACGCTTTTAAAATCAACACTATAAAATATATGAATCGGAACAGAAACGTTCGACTTGAATAATGCAGCAATTAAGTAAAGGGAAATCTTCTTCAAATTGGCTCGTAAAACATCAAAAATACCATAATTGTTTTTTAATAACCATAACTAAACAATTTGCATATTTTTATAACGTCCGGTTACACCCCTTTGTCTACGATCGGTTATTATCTTGTCAAGTTTTTCGGGTCTGTCTGGTTTATGTCGGTTTGTTTGGAGGTTTATTTGGGTTTCATGGGGGAATTCAATTACTAATTCAACACGGAAACAGCCAAAAGTAATACCGCAATCCAGATTATTTATAGCAGACCAGTTAAATACAGGGTTGATATCGGACAGGATTTGCAGATTTTCATATTTCACCAAATGCGATTTCTCTAGACATATAAGCAAATACGGCTTTGACGTGATATCAGATAAGCCTGAAATGGTGAAGTCGGATGCCCAAAAATGCTTTACTTGGATTATTATTATAGAGTTAAAGTGTTTTCAGTACGTTAACGTTAACGTAGAAGTAAACGCACAAAAATACCGTTTAAGTTTAAAACATGAGTTGAAGTTGTTAGACGCATCTTGAGATATACGTGCCATGGTATAATAATAATAATAATAATAATAATAACTTTATTCGCATAAAATAAGAAAAATATATATAAATTGTATAATAAATACATCAACATCAATAATAATAATAATAAATACATCGACATCAATATAAACAATTTATCGAATAAAGTGATAAGGCCGATAAGTACATGAGTACTTGTTTCGGCTGATTAAAAACATACAACAATAAAACTAATAGTAATATGAATAAAACTTCTTAGCAATTGTCTAACACACAGGTACACTATTTCATAGAAAGTGAAAAGAATTAAATAACATTACATTGTCAATAGCAAAAAAGTTTCTATGAAATTAAAATCAATTATTTAATGAAAATACCATACAATATCACATATCACATAACAAAACATATCATAAATTTAATAAAATAACAAAATTTTTATTCACTTTAGAAGTGACATTATTAATTAAAATTCAAGAAAAATATCCACCATATTCAGCTGTTTCCTACGCAAATATTCTTTAACGTTTTTTTTAAATAAATTTTTGTTATTAATTATTTTAAATTCGTTAGGTAGGCAGTTGTATAATTTTAAGGACATATATCCATATGATCTTTGCGTGCATGTTTTTAGCATCGTTGGAGGAATATACAAATGATTTAGGCGGGTAGAGTACGAGTGAATTGGAAGCATAGCCTCGTATTTTGTTTTATTGTGAAATAAAGCACAGCAATTTAAAAAATATAATTGTCTAATAGTTAAAAGTTTTGTTTCTTCAAAGAGTGCTTCTGTATTATACATACGTTCTTTTCTGTAAATTATTTTTAAAGCCCTTTTTTGAACTACTTCCAATGACGTTAAGTGAATTTTTAAAGCGCCACCCCAGGCACATATACCGTAACGAAGATGACTTTCCATTAATGATAAATATAACAGCCGCATGTATTCAAAAGGTAATATGTCTTTTAATATATTAAATTTATACAAAATACATCGCAGTTTATTTACAATGTGTTCTATATGTAGGTTCCACTTTAGTTGAGAGTCGATAATAATTCCTAAATATTTAATTTGTTTTACAGGAGCAATCAAAAAAGATTCATGCTCACTGTCCACATTAATATTAAAATTAGGTAAATCAGATGTTATGCAGCTAAAGGGCAAGTAGTGGGTTTTTAGCTTATTTACAGTCAGTAATTTAAAATCAAGCCATTTTTTTATTTTACTAAAATTTTTTTCAGCCTTTTGTTTCAGGTTATACCAATTGTCAGCTTCAAAGAAAATGGCAGTATCATCTGCAAAACCAATAATTTTCCCATTGCACTTTAAAGAAAAAAGATCATTAACGTATAAATTAAATAACGTTGGTCCCAACACAGACCCCTGTGGTACTCCATATTCCAAGACCCTTTCGCTGCTGAGTACATTATCGACTTTTACAACCTGAGTTCTATTACTTAAGTAAGATTTAAAGAGGTTTAGTACATTATTTCTAATGCTGATATCATTTAGTGATTGTAACAGTAGTTGATGACTCGAAGGCCTTGGACAGGTCTATGAATATGCACAGACATGGTTTACTTTTATTAAGGGAATTAGTTATTGTCGATGTCAAAGCTAGTACAGCATCTTGTGTAGAAGTATTTTCCTTAAAACCAAATTGATTGTGAGATAATACATGGTATTTTTTTATATATGACGAAAGACGTTTTTTAATTATTTTTTCAAATACTTTAGACATATGAGAAATAAGTGAAATAGGTCGATAATTACCAACATTTGTGTCATCCCCTGTTTTGTATATAGGAATTACTAGACTTTTTTAAAAATAGTTGGATATATACCTTCCTCCACACATCGGTTTAGAACATAAGTAAATGGTTCTAGGATATAATTAGTAATACTTTTTTTACTACTAACATGAGAAATCACCATTATTTACTCCATTCCTCTAATGAGAAGTAATATTTCTCTCCCTAGGTAAATAATGATAATAAAAAAAAACCTAGGTAAATAATGAAACTTAATTTCATTAGTTTCATTTTGTTAATTTGACAACTAAACTCCCAGACTACTTGATATTTTGAAATATTTGAAAAATAAGTAGGAAATAACTAAAGCTGGGTTTATCAAATCTAATCAAATCAAATATGATAATATATATCAGTGTAAACAGTAAAAATATATATTAACTAGGAAATTCAACACCGGCTTTAAAAATTATTAATTAATAACAATAAATCCATGTCATTAAAATATCAAAAATGCAATGGGATATTTCCTAGAATCATACCAAAATTTGACACGTGCCAAATTTTTACATAAATAAAGCCAGTCTGATTAGAAACACGCTCCAGTCTGCTTGATATTTCGAAATATTTAACAAATTGTTAGGAAATTACTTATGTCAAAATTAAAATTGCTAATACATTAATGTTAGTAGTAAAAAAAATTCTATATATACCTCGGCTGAGAAAGCTATTATTTACCTCGCACATTATATCCCTCGGCGCTACGCGCCTCAGGATATAAAAGTGCTCGGTAAATAATAGCTCACTTCTCACCCTAGGTATATAATGTACTATTATTGTTTCACTCCGTAAGTTATCCGTACCGGTTGCTTTTTTATTTGGCAAGTTTAGTATTTCTTTTTTAAGCTCATCACTGTCAATTGGTAAAAACACAAATAAATTAATTAATGTCCTTCTTTCATATTTATAGTCGTTATCCACTTTAATTTTATTTGCTAATATTTTACCAGTTTCAACAAATTTATTATTCATTTCATTTGCAATATCAATATTCTTATAGAGTACATTACCATTATCATTTTTAATTTTTTTTTATTGGTTGTTTAGTTTTTACTGTATTACTAACTTTATTGATTAAAGTCCATAAGTTTTTAGGATTATGTGAGTTATTGTCAATTTGAGATTTAAAATATTCAAATTTAGTTTTTTTAATGAGAGAATTTAATTTATTTCTATATGACTTATATTCATTTACTAGTAACATATTGAATGGATCTTTTTGTAACCTTTTATGCATATGGTTTTTTGTATTTATATATTTTAATATCGCATTTGTAACCCAAGGAGCGATTTTTGTATGCTTTCTACGTAGTTGATGAGTTTGACTGCATAATTTGATAATTAACCCTTAACTTGGCAAACAAATAAAAACTGAAATTAAAAATATTTTTTTTGTCAATTTTATGTTATAAGACCATTAAAGTGACGTTGTGACAAAAAATATATATTTTGTAAAAAATGACTTTGATTTGCAAATGTGTAACTAAGTATACAGTGCCAATAAAGCGGAACATAATAAGTGCATATTGAATTATACTGAGCCAAATTTAACCATGCCTTAAACTTACTTAAAATACAAATAAAACCCAGGGAAGTATTTAACTTTTATTACAAATTAACATAAACGAACAAAACAAAAAAAATCTGTTAATTATCATTATTATTGTGAATATCATAAAAACAATTTCTTTTAGAAAACAGATGCGGACATCGCATTTTCCACATAAAACGTGGGTTTGCTTGTCTAGGCAATTGCGGCATCTTCCTTTAGTTGTAAACTGAGGAAAATGTCCAACTCCATCGAAACGTATTTCATTTTGAGGTTGGGGCTTGAAGATGTTTTGCAGTTTTTTTGTAGATGTACTATTTTCATCTAATTTTGCCCGTCCTTTCTTTTTGCCTTTTAAAATAAGGAGCTCAGTAATAGAAATACGAAATTCCTTTAGAGTGTCGGTTTTTCATCTGGATGCAACACCTTCATGTGTCTTTTATACAGAAGCTAACTATTATTTATTCTTCAACTTTTAAAAAATTTCTTCTAAGATGGTTTATAACTGGACGAACTTTAAAATAACGATCATCATTCATATCTTTATTATTTGTAAAATGCATGAATCAACGAATTTTCTGGTATTTTTTTAAGACGTTTCGTTAGCTATTTTCTCGTATCCGAGTTTTGTGTGTGTGTGAGAGAGAGAGATATGCTTTATTGTCGTAAAAAAAATTACAAAAATTTTATAGACAAAGCGTGTAACTTAAATACTAAACATATTATAAAAATAACTAAACAGCAGAAAAAACAAACAGAAAAAAACAGACAAAATAGGAATAACAATTGCAATGGATATGCAATATCCGTCATTATAATTATTCTAATTTAATTTTTAAATTTAAATTTAAACTTTAATATTTAATTATTTAATTAATGCCATTGTATGTGGAACTCAAATGTCTAAGGTACGTTATAAAATTCTGCTACTGTGTAATATGGTCTTTCTAGAAGAAGGTTATTATACAATTTTTTGGCATTGTAGGTAATGGAATGTTTTAATAGGTCAGAAGTGGGCATTGTTAAATAAACATCAGTCTCTAAATTTCTTGTAGGATATCTACGAGTCGGTCTTTCGGATAAATTTTGAATGTGCTTGCGAACTAAGCAGACGGATTCGAAAATAAATAGAGCAGGAAGGGTTAGAATTTTGAAATTTTTGAAGTAATTTTCGCGATGTGTCCTACTACTTAAACCAAATACATAGCGGATTGCTCTTTTTTGCAGTTTAAAAATAGATTCGAAAAGGTATAAGCTACAAGAACCCCAGAAAGGTAAACCATAGCGAAGGTGAGATTCGAATAAGGAAAAGTAGGTTATTAATGCAGTAGAAGGAGTCAGCTCTTTAGAAACCGATTTAATGGCAAAACATGCGGAGGATAATTTTTTTGCTAAGGTATCTATATGAGCAGACCATTTTAGAGAATCGTCTATATAAAGACCTAAAAACTTGATTGAAGTCACCGTTTGGATCAGATTATTGTTTAAAGTTATAGGTTGTAAAGTACCTCTGTAAGACAATGCTACAGTTTTACTGGTGTTGAAACAAAGTCCATTCGAATCAGACCAGGACTTAATAGTCACTAGATCTTCACTTATGATAGATTGTAATGTCTGCATGTTAGAATTATTCCAGGTTACACTGGTGTCATCAGCAAATAAAGTAATTCTACCACTTATTCTTAAGTCTATGATGTCGTTGATGAATAATAAAAACAAAATTGGACCTAATACTGATCCTTGAGGTACTCCACTGCTTATTGCTAGATTTGTAGAATCCTCACCATTCGCCCGCACCTGTTGATTTCTATTTTCTAGGTAAGTTTTAAACCATTGTAAAGGAGAACCCCGTATGCCATAAGTTTGTAACTTATTAATTAAAATATCATGATTTACACAATCGAAGGCCTTTGCGAAGTCACAAAATACTGAAGCGGTGAAAAGTTTATCATTAAGTGATGTGTATATTTCATTAAGAACGGGAAACATTGCGTCGCTAGTGCATTTTTTAGGTAGAAAGCCATACTGATGAGCTGTGAGGATGTTATGCTTGAAAAGAAAGGGCAAAAGACGGTTTTTCATTAGCCGTTCTACTATCTTCGATAAGGTAGGCAATAACGCAGTAATGTATGCTGGCATTGAAACTAAACCCATTAATAATTCTATACCAAGAAAATCTGTAAGGTCATTTATATCTATTTATATTGAATAACCAGAAACTTGCTTATAGTAAATATTCGTTTGTTCTACTATCATATCTAGCAAATTGTCATCAATAAATAATTGAAAATAATCTATTGACGACAAAACTTGCTCAGATGGATCAAAACAATCGGTGGCTATGTCTACAGGGTAAAACAATTATTGTTCACCTAATTAGTTATAGTCTATTTGTTCTCTTTTACGCTTAGCTGATTTTACCGGAATGTTTGTCTTTTTTAAATTCAGCGCTTCATCACTTCTTCTTGTGTTATGTTCGTCAGTAATCTGTACCTCCCTCTCAATATCTGCTTAAATTTTAATAGCCTCATTATCTCTAATTTCTACTTCTTCAACATCATTTTCTGCCATCTCGTACGAGGCTTGAACAGTCGTTAGAGTAGTAAACTTAGGTGTTTCTTCATAGGGTTCGTCAAATAAATTGTCTGTTACTGGATAGGCAATTGGAACAGATGGAAACATTACTTCCTTATCACTTTCAATATCCGAGTGGATTCTGCTGTTGGGAATTAAAATGTTCAAAGGTTCGCTAACGATACCTTGAGCTAACTTTACTAATTTTCTCTTTCTGTAACTTGCCATTATCTAAAAAAAAAAAGATAAATGCATAAGCAATCTGAAACATTATAAATTCCTATACGAGGCGATCTTAGTACACAGAAAACGTTTGGATATGGCCCTGTCCCGTCGATTGTGATGAAGATGTTCAACATGTTTATTAAAAGAGACATTTATAATCTTTCGTTTACTTGGCAGTGTGAATTTAAATACACTTGTTTTTAGAAGACAATTACATTTTTTTTACAAATTCTACAGATAAAATACGCATGCGCAACCATCAAGTAATGTCTATTCTAATGATTTTTAGTGATTTATTTGCAATTGGTACATATAAAAGTATTAGAAATCAGAAATTGCTTACCTGACGCACGGACATTTCACTCAAACTGAAACTATTCCACAACTAACCTAACAATTTTGACAGTTTGCGAAGGCGCGAATTTGAAAAATGGCGGTTATTCAAGATGTGTATCTAGGTACACAGTGCTTCATATATACAATTTTTTTAGGAAACATTTTTTTAAAATAACTATGTATATACAAACACATCGTCAAGTTAAGGGTTAAGTAAAATTTCTTCTATCCAATAAAAAATTACGTCATTTAGTGGTATAATATCAGCAGTCACAGCTTATAGGTATTAACAGCACCTATAGCTAAACAAAAAACAAAAATATAGTAACTACCTAATTTTCAGACAGCAAATAGATACAAAAACGTACCTCACGTACGAAAAAAGAAATAGATAAAAATGCAAAAACAGGTCGATTTTTATTCTTTCTGTCATATTCTTATACACCGTGTCCGACGTAAGGCGGGCATTACAACTTTATGGAGAATAAATTAATTTGTATTTTCGCCATTTTCTGAGTATACATAATCGAATATGCTCTTTTGAATTAAAATAAAATGAACTCTGTGCAACTTCCGGTTATACCGGAAGTGACCACTAACTTCGTTATTTTAAAGGGAATACCCCATATTTTTTTTTAATTTTAGATTCAGCATGAAATTCTGTAAACAACGATACCCCATTTGCCTATTCTAGTTATAGCGGATTTGGCGTTATTCAATTTTTTTCTACATTTTTAGTCGCCGGTAGACATTTTCTTAAAGTCGTCTATCTCAGGTACTATATCTATCAGATACATAAAATTTTAACCAGAGGTAGTAGATGGGATGTACTTCTTGAGAATATTTAGTTATTTATTATTTGTTGTACGGGGTGTTTGCAAATTATTTTTAAAAATGAAATTTTTTAAACATAAAAAACTTTTTTATTTTAAATTGAACACCCTATATATTTTTTAAATTTTAGATTCATCATGAAATTCTGTAAACAATGATACCCCATTCGCCTATTCTAATTATAGTGTATTTGGCGTTATTCAGTTTTTTATAAACTTTTATATGCCGGCAGACATTTGCTTTTTTAAATTTATCATCGTTTGTTCGACTGTGTGTTTGAAAATTATTTTAAAAAATAAATATTTTAAACATAAAATTTTTTTTTATTTTAAATGGAAAATCCTGTATATTTTTATTTCATTTTGTTCAGAAAATTATTCTTCATTGATCTTCATTTGCACTATTAATTCCCTATAATTATGTCTCGCCAATTTTAAGAAAATTTAAATTTAAATTTTACGCATGCACCTACATAGTATAGTTTTAAATTTTAATTTTTTATCTTAGTATGCCGTGGAAATATGCTAAACAACAATCTGTCAACAAAATGAAGTCATATTTCTATGTATTTAAGTTGTGTATTTTTTGCGTTCAAAATATGGAAAATATTGAAGAATATACCAACCAAGTTATTCTTAATTTATTTTACATTCATGGAGAATGTAATCGAATCAAAAGTAGAACCTGCCGCATGTTTAATGAACGATACCCTCATTTACCACCAATGAACAGACAGAAATTTGATAGAATCGAAGCTAACTTTTTGAATAATTTTAAACAAAACCCGGGAAGAAACCGTCAACATTATGTCCGAGATGAAGAAGTTAATCTAATTAACGTATTAGGGTATTTTACTGCGTATCCTCACGCCTCCATTAGAATGGCTCAAGATAATTTAAATATTAGTCGAGGGTCAATACAACGAATTTTAGCACTAAATAAATGGCATCCCTATGCACAAAGAAAAGTTCATGAGTTGCGAGATGGTGATCAAATAAGACAAACTGAATTATGCGAATGGTTATTGGTACGAATTCAAGAAGATCCCGAGATTTTAAACAAAATTTTGTGGTCAGACGAGTTGGAATTTACACGTAAAGGGATCATCAATCGCAAGCAATGTCATTTCTGGGCAAACGAAAAACCACATTTTTATCGTGAAGCACAATTTCAGTACGAATTTAGTTTTAATGTGTTTGCAGTGATCGGTTTTGGAAGAGCTTTTTATTACATTTATAATGAAAGACTGACCTCAGAAAGATACATTAGAATTCTTAGAGAAGTAGTTGCCGACATTTTAAACCAGCTACCAAATAATAATTTTTGATACCAGTTGGATGGTGCCCCAGCACATTCAACATACTATGTAAATCAAGAAATTACAGCTCTCTTTGAAGACCGATGGATAGGTCCAAATGGTCCTTGGCTTTGGCCTGCAAGATCGCCAGATCTAACTCCTGTTGATTTTTTTTATGGGGTCATATTAAAAATTTAGTGTACTCTACCCAAATTAATACTAAAGAAGAATTAGAGCAAAGAGTTCGGAATGCCTTTAACGAGTTAGATGGTGAAATGATTCGTAAAGCAACAACTAATCATGTTGAAAAAAGATTGTTAAAATGTTTAGAAGCTAACGGGGGGCATTTTGAACATTTGATAAAATGATTTTTTTAAACCATGTGCTTTTATTAAAAATTGTTTTTAGTTAGTATGTACCTTATCATTAAAAAAATTTAAACTTTTTAAACGACATATTTTCTTGCAGTCGACAGTCGACTTTAAGAAAATGCCTACCGGCGCGACGACTAAAAATTAAAAAAAAATGAATAACGCCAAATCCGCTATAATTAGAATAGGCAAATATGGTATCATTGTTTACAGAATTTCATGCTGAATCCTAAATTTAAAAATTATATAGGGTGTTGCCTTTAAAATAAAAAAGTTTTTTATGTTTAAAAAATTTCATTTTTAAAAATAATTTGCAAAAACACCCCGTACAACAAATAATGAATAACTAAATATTCTCAAGAAGTACATCCCATCTACTACCTCTGGTTAAAATTTTAAGTATCTGATAGATATAGTACCTGAGATAGACGACTTTAAGAAAATGTCTACCGGCGACTAAAAATGTAGAAAAAAATTGAATAACGCCAAATCCGCTATAACTAGAATAGGCAAATGGGGTATCGTTGTTTACAGAATTTCATGCTGAATCTAAAATTAAAAAAAAATATGGGGTATTCCCTTTAAAATAACGAAGTTAGTGGTCACTTCCGGTATAACCGGTAGTTGCACAGAGTTCATTTTATTTTAATTCAAAAGAGCATACTCGATTATGTATACTCAGAAAATGGCGAAAATACAAATTAATTTATTCTCCATAAAGTTGTAATGCCCGCCTTACGTGGGACACGGTGTATATGTCGCACTAGTCAATACAATTTAAATATGGAAAGTATCAACGTATAACACGATACATCACTAAACAGGTAATTTTATAGGAAATTCAGCAATAGGGTGTCCGTTATTTACCAATTTAAAGGGCAGTGGCTCGGCTAAACAGATCCACTACTGTTAACTACAGTTAACACGTTGCATGCTAAAAGCCTAATGATATTTATTTATTTAATAATAATACATCCAACAGGCTTACAGCCCATTTACAGGTGTATAAAATATAAATAAGTAATCATTATTACAGTAAAAATACATGCTAATTATTTTGTTACTAAATACATATACCTACCTAAAATCTGAGCTATACAACATTAAAAAGAAGAACATAACATAAAAATATAAATAAGTTTAGAAAGAAAAGAAAAATAAATCAGAAATTAACCTGGGTAACTTGTTCACATGTACATAACCCAAATTGAAATATTGAACAATTACGCACTAATGGGTAACCCATTAGTCGCACTAATAGGTAACCCATTAGTCATAATTATGCAAAATAAAAAAGTTTAATAACAGAAAATAAAGAAAGGCTAATTTTAGTATAGAAAATATATTATTTTAATAAATTTGATATGGCAAAATAAGGATAATACAAAATATAAATTTAAATAATTTAAATGAATTCTTTTTTTGTACTTGTAGGAAAGGTTTCTAAGAACTGCTTAATAAATAGGATAATACACAGTTCCCTCTACAAACTCTTCTAAAAAGTAAACTTCTATAAGCAACGATAATTATGCTAAACATTAAAAAAAAAAACATAGGTGTCTTAAAAACTCGGATATGCGTCATCAGCATTTGACTGAAGCGATATTTTGACGCTTATAGGCCTCTTGCAGTTGATTCTTGGATATGTGACTATCTTAAGGGCGTGCATTGGAACAGAGAAGTCTGAACAAGTCCTCCCAGAGAGAGACAAAATAAAGTTATCCGAGAGGTGCTGCCTCTAGTTAGCAACTAAGTAACAAATATACGTTCTGCATTTTCGCATTTGCGAATAAAAATGTATTCTTTTAAACTTGCAGGTACGGGCTTTTGTATGGTATAGATTGAAATTTGTTTGACTTTGCCTCCCACTTCGATGTCACAAGCTGAATTTTTCAGGAATGAAAGTACATGATAAGCTTACCCTTATTCCGGAGGTAATACAAAATTAGACAGTGCAAAAGGGCACTATCATAAAAAATCGAGTTATTGATACCATCATATAGAAAAAACAATGCTTATTTTTTGTTGTAATGCACAATAAGGTCTTTGTAGGAAGTATTTTTTTATAATTATTTAAAAAAAATCATTTGCATTAGCCCTTATGGTCGAAAAAAAATTTAAACGTCAATATCTCGGTTTCAACCGTCCACAAATTTGTATAAAAAATCTTTTTTTAGAAATATACCTCTCATTTGACGAAAAACGAAGGCCTAAATGAGAAAAAACTATTCCGCATAAAAGTTTCGCCAATGTATTAACAAGGTAACAGTGCTTTCCCCATATTTTTTGCTTTTATAATAACAAAAATATAGCAATAAACAATTAGTTATGTCATGGTTTAACTAGAAAGCAAACAAAGTCTCTCACTCTCTACTCTTCTCTCTCAGTGCTAAAATGTATGCAATCAGTTTGACTCTCTCATATTATTTTATACACGGATTATTGATTTATACGCTATGATTTATTTTTTATTTTTTGAGGAAAATAAAAAATAAGACTATGAACTATTTATTGAAGGTATAAACACAGTATATATAAGTATCGATTATAAACAGTAAGGCTATTGCTTTGCAAAATACAATAAATTCCCAATGTAAAAAACATTATAATAAGAATAATTAAAAGTATATAAATCATAAATTAATAATATTAAAATTTATAGTACAAGACTTTTAAACTAATCAGAATAAGATTCACCACACGAATCGACATTTTCCAAAACATTAGCGACTGTGGTCAAACTTTTTCTGCAGTTTTTCTGTGCCATACAGGTAGGTGCAGGAACCGATACAGCCAATATTTTTTTCCTGCATTTGCAAATTTTGCTTTCTTAGTCTAGAACAATAATATTGTTAGAATATTGTACATCTATGAAAATTATCGGTGTATAGTACCTTTTTTGCATTTGCATGATGTAAGTTCTGTTATGTCTGGTGGCAGGTCGGACAGAGTCTTAGAGTGGGTATCAGACTTCCATCTTGATCTACTTTTTATTCATACTCTTTAACATTAGGAAGCTGCACCTGCGGCTTTAAAGAACTTAGCCAAATATTTAGCTGGTGAAAACATATTAAACAATGTAATCTTAGGTCGTCTTAAGTCGGTGGCAATTTAGCAATGGTTTTTAAAGAGGCCATTAATCCCCTCAAAATGTTAATGGAAGTAACATTGGAAATTTTTGAATAAATTTTTATGAAACATTTTTCAAGATTAGAGAATATGTTTTCTTTTCCCAATGCCAGACTATTGGCTGGTTGTATCATAACCGGTCAGAGAATGAAAATCATACAAATTTTCTAGAAGGTATCATCTAAATTTAAATCATGTACTGCTAGAAATCGTCTTGAGTCTCTTCGCCCTGTTCTGAACCATATCTCTTTAGTCAAATGCTTCTTAAAATAAATTTTTAAGACTAGAACATCTGTATCGTTCCAATTAATAATACAGCGTGAATGCCCCGAATTTTTGGCTGACAATATGTGCAATAAGATACGAGTACCAGCTTCTTCGTGATTTGAATTTAAGAAATCGTCTTTTGATGGTTCAAAATTCGTCCCATATTTATTGATATTCGCGAATCCACCACTAGTTACAAATTAAATATGCTTTTGCTGAATGGAATTTTGAAGAAGTTGCTCTGACAGAAAATTTGTTAAACGTCTTTTGTTAAATATCGAATAAATAAACAAGTTCTATTGTTGCGGAAGTGGAGTATTGGGTCGGTCAATTTCTACGTTAATTGATTTCTGGAATCCTTTCTTTTGACGAGTTTTTGATAGAATGTTCTTTATAATAATCATATACCACATCTATCCTTTAAGCATTAAATTTATTTCTAAAAATATCTGCTTGTTTTCACATCGTCAATCAATTTTAATAGACTTCATTTATTTGCTATGTTGAATATAGGGTGTGTTAAAATTTTCAATTTTCTCAATTTTTTTAAATGGAATACCCTATATGTTATACCACCAATTGATTAATACAGGGTCCATTTACAAAATTGAGAAAATCGTAACTTCACGTTTTGACACACCCTGTACAACATAGCAAATTAATGTAGTTAATTTTATTAAAATTGATTGACGATGAGAAAACAAAATTAGTATAACAACCTGCAGGGTGTTTTGCTTTTAAAAAGTATAGATTTGGTTCGCACCTCGTTTATGGACCACCCTGTATATTTAGGAATAATTGTTAAATATAATCATACAACTTTTATATTAAAAATTTCGTCTTATTTCTAATAATAAAACAGCTATCTATCAAATATACGTTATTGGCTAACTATTGGTATCGTTGTATAGACACATTTTTAAAGAATTTTATGATAAGATAATATACACGATGATGCATTTTAAAAAATTGAGTAAATTGAACTTAAAATCAGTTCTATCTCCACTATTCGTTAGCTTAGTATCTTGTAAGTCTGTATATTAAACAATTTTGAGATCAATGTAAACCTACCTAAATTATGATAATTTAATTTGCGGTCTGCGTCATTCTCTAATTTCAAAAAAAATTAATGCTTGGCAATAGTGTAATATTTTATAAAAATATTCTAGGATTGAAAACAGTATTACTAAAATATTCTAAAAATAAAATAAAGGGTATTCTATCTAAAAAATATACATTTTTATTTGCCAGGAAAAACGCAATACCCTGTATATCCAAAAATATTTTTAAAATATCTATTTTCAAATCTATATAACTTTTATTAGCTTTTATTAGATTAAATTTGAAGTTTAAAATTTACTGTTTATTCATTTTTGAATTATCGTCAAAACCTAAAGTACAGTTGAAAACTACAAGTCGAAAAAAAAAGCAATCCTATTCTTTACTGGATACATGAAAGTTAAAACCTAATTAAAAAAAAAAATACATTTAAGCATATTAGATTTGTATGAATATTTGAAATATTCAATTTTATAAAACACCTAAAAGTACCATTAACACCTAGGCTCCAGTATCCAACAAAATAAGCAAGCAATAAATTTTTACCATCTCCGTTACAGACATTTTCCAATCTCAAAGTATACAGTTGAGGCTTTCTCTCATTACTTACATATCCTTCATGCTCTTACGCAAATATTGAATATGTTTAATTCTTACAAAATAAAAAAAATCGAATACAAATCAACTTAATAATTGAAATGATATACATATTAGTAAACTCCTAAATGAGGACCTGCATATTTGAATTTATTTTTATTTTTATTCAAGACGACTTTAGCGCCATCTATTAGAGAAGCTCCGAATTAACCTGTGGCTACTGTATGCAGTTTTCTTTTATATTTTAGGCAATTATTACACATAAATGGCGATTTATAATTTATTCCAAAATTTACTTCAATGAGCTTTTAAGAAAATTGACGCAATTAATTTAGATATTTTAAGTGACATTTGTTGCTTTAGTATATAGCCTATTCAAAGAAGAATTATTTTCATCATCGGGTAATTATTACTGGTATATTTTTAGCTTTTTTTCATCGTAAAATTACCATATTTTGGGAATTATTTTTAAACGATCCCTTATAGTTAGAGACACCAAAAACCTTTATTGAACAGTAGTATATATCTATTATCGGCAGGAATTTTTTCACTTTTATCTTTGTTGTAGTTTCAGCTAAAAAGTCATTGAAAGAGCGTTGTGTATGCCTATGTTAAATACATTGCCCACGCCCGCCCTTAAGGAAACTCGACGTACATATAAGGCTCAAACAAGCTGTTCGCGTAGTTGCAAACCACAGTTGGCAGGCGTTATAACAATGAGTACGAGGTATAGAGTGTCTTTCGAAGGAGATGTAAAGCCAAACGTCCATAGATGTTGGGCTCGTTAAAGGACCCTACCTCTAGTTGCAGTACTAAAGTATTCGGCTAACTCTCTGGTATTATTCTTTCTCGTAGTTAGAAATAAGCCGACGTTAAATAAATTATTAAAAAAAAAATTAAATAATAATTATCTGTTATTTATTAACAATCTGTAGAATTAAATAGAGAGTGAAACAGTGAATAGCAAATGAAGCTGATATTCCATTTTTTCGCTTAATCTCCCATGAATGGATTAAAGAATATTCTTGTCCGAAAAATAAACCAGCCACATAACTCCTCTTTATGTTTTGTTAAATCATCAACACTCTAGCGAAAAGGATAAGCACGAATCCATTTAAAAAAATGTGCGACTCTGTTTAGGTTACCTGAATTCAACTATATATAAACTCGCTATAACGCTAAGGCTTAGTCGCCGCTGAAAAAATGCAGCATTTTAAAATTATCCACTGTTCAGCTCCGCGGAAACAATTGCCTGCTCGCCAGTGGCAGTGGAAAAACTTTCTAGAAAATAACCCTAATGAGGCAAGTCACATAAAAAGCCGAAATTATTGCCATTATCATTCCGCGCAATTGAGGTACATTTTTGTCTAAATATAGGAACTTTACGGTCGAATCGTTTTATGAATATTAAACCGTATCTTTGCGAATATTTGCGAAGAAGAATTACTCAAAAAATGGACGTTCAATTCTCGACGGAAAAGTATTTTAGCTCCTTTTAGTTTCATAGCCTTCATGTTTAATAAAATAATTTTATATATATATTTATAATATAGATAGTAGTAATAAAAAATGGGTAAGCTTCTATTTTTCACCGGGAAAAATAGATTTTTCAAAACTCCGAAAAATAATAAAGTTTTAATGATATTCAGTAAGTACTAACCCAGTATATACAGGGTGGCCACTTTTTCATTGAAATGTATTGCTATCTCGTAAACCGTTGGTAACACAAAGTTAGTTAAATGGGGAAAGAGTTGCATATTTCGAAGTCCAATCTGAGGGCGTTTTGAAAACTAAAATATCAGGTCCGGTTTCCGAGATATTCGATAAAAAACAAATAAGTACCATTTCTTTATTCCGCTACAGAACGTTTATTTGCAAAAATAGACAAAAACTTATTTGGAGTTTTTTGTTTTATATCAAATTGTGCGTATGATAACGTATTTAGTTTTTTTATCCGACGTTTCGTAAATGCAGGACCACCATCAACTTCTTTATTTAAATATGGACCAATATTTTCCTGGCTCATAATTTTAATGCATGTTTAATGTTGAATACAATGATGTAATAACATATTGTGATTAGTCAACATTTCGGAAGATTTGAACATCATCAGGTAAGTTTACAAGTACGGACCTGTGTTTTGTTAGTTAAAAATATTTGAATTAGTAAATGATGTATTATCGTTGTAAGAGATTATAAATAATAAATACCAAAGTCAAACTTTTAACTTTACATCAAGACAACATGTTCGTTTACACATTTGCTAAAAAATATTTTCCATTTTTATGGTTTTTGCACTTGACCAATCCCAATATTAATCTATAAATAAAGTACATCCCGATTTTTAAATACATAAAGTTAGCCTGATTTGTCATATTTTGTTGGATTTTTTAAACTGATATGGTTCCTCAGTATAAAAAAGAAAAAGTTAACAAACTGCAGATAGATACCTACTTACAATAATAATTGTATATCTAGCAACACGTCTTGATTATTATACAGATAAATTTAAATCAAGTTAACCTGGCATGTCACATTTTATTATTGTATATTTGACAGTCTGGTATCGGATAAAAGCATTGGTATATTTTTAATTAGGGTATTGAAAATATGGTTCGTTACAGTAGAAGTGAGAAAAAAGATATGTACGATGTGTACATAAAATGTAACAGAAATAGTGGAGAAGCTGCAGAAAGATACCTTCAGTTGTATCCAGGAAGGAGGCAACCATCTTTATTAATTTATTATAGGATAGCGTTAAATATGGCTAACGAAGGAAATATTGAAAAAAAACGTGGTAAATATTTAAAACGTAATACAATAAATGAAATAAATGTTTTGTCTCAAGTTTATATCAACCCTGAAACGTCGTCTAGAGCAATAAGCCGAAAATGTGGAGTTTCTGCAAGTACTGTGAAAAACATTCTTAAAAAACATAAGTACCATGATTACAAATTCCAAACTGTATAAAAGCTACATCCTGGAGATTATAATCGTAGAATGGAATTTTGCCGTTGGTATAAACGAAAATTAAATAATGCTGTATCCTTTCATGGACGAATTTTATGGACAGATGAATCGACATTTACTAATAGTGGAATATTTAATAGAAACAATAAACATTTTTATGCCACCGACAACCCACATTTAATTCAAGAAGTAAGACCCCAAATTAGATTTTCAATAAACTTATGGTGTGGAATACTCAATAATAAAATAATTGGTCCTATTTTTATTGACGGAAACCTCAACCAACACAACTATTTACAATTGCTAGAAGATATGTTAGATAATCTTCCTTTAGGTGATCGAAGAAATATTTATTTTATGCAAGATGGCTGTGGGCCACATAATGCTGCATTAATCAGAAATTATTTAAACGAAAGATTTCCCAGGAGGTGGTTTGGTACACATGGACCTATTCGATGGCCCCCTAGGTCACCCTGCTTAAATCCTATGCATTATTTTGTATGGGGATATATCAAAAATAAAGTATATTATGATGGTATTCCAAATGACTTAAATCAATTACGAGATGGGATAATTAATGCGTTTAATAATATCACTCCACAAATAGTTTCTGCCAGCATAGCTCAAATGACAGACCGTATTAACTTATGTATTCAAGAAGAAGGAGGACATTTTGAGCAACTACTGTAGTTTTTCTCTTATCGTTAATCATTGTTTTCATTTATTTGTTTCTGACGTGATTAAGTAGTTATATACATATTTTTTTTTATTAAATTATTTTAAGCATTTAAAATGTAGTTGTGTATTTCAAATAATTTATAATACAGGTCTATACAAGTAAACGTACCTGATTTCTTACACTGATAATACATCATTTACTAATTCAAATATTTTTAACTAACAAAACACAGGTCCTTACTTGTAAACTTACCTGATGATGT
The DNA here is from genome assembly GCA_927349885.1 of Psylliodes chrysocephalus. NCBI lineage: Eukaryota > Metazoa > Arthropoda > Insecta > Coleoptera > Chrysomelidae > Psylliodes > Psylliodes chrysocephalus. The sequence continues at coordinate 12,047,779 of OV651825.1, forward strand.
TCAAATCTTCCGAAATGTTGACTAATCACAATATGTTATTACATCATTGTATTCAACATTGAACATGCATTAAAATTATGAGCCAGGAAAATATTGGTCCATATTCAAATAAAGAAGTTGATGGTGGTCCTGCATTTACGAAACGTCGGATAAAAAACTAAATACGCTATCATACGCACAATTTGATATAAAACAAAAAACTCCAAATGAGTTTTTGTCTATTTTTGCAAATTAACGTTCTGTAGCGGAATAAAGAAATGGTACTTATTTGTTTTTTATCGAATATCTCGGAAACCGGACCTGATATTTTAGTTTTAAAAACGCCCTCAGATTGGACTTTGAAATATGAAACTTTTTCCCCATTTAACCAACTTTGTGTTACCAACGGTTTACGAGATAGCAATACATTTCAATGAAAAAGTGGCCACCCTGTATACCAATCAGTATTGGCACTCTAAGGCGGCACGTTTGATCTTTAAAAGTAGAAATTTTAGTTGACACTTGACGTTTTCGGGATATGAAAAGTTTTCTTTACACGGACTTGGTATACCTGGTTAGTTGAATTTTTGTTCTGCTGCTTTTTAAATTCGTGTGTATGAGGGAGATGTGAGATACCTTTATAGACAACGGTTGAACAACTTAATTACTTTGAACAAGAAAATAGATTAGGTATCAGGGCAGTCTTCGCAAATGTAAGAAGGACAGAACCGTTTTTAATTTTTTTATATATGTGAAATATTACTTTTTGGTGAAAAGTTTAATTACTTTTAGTTCAAAATATAACGTTAGTTTGTCAAGGGAAATATATAACACACAAAGTTAGAGTAACAAAATAGAGGTATTGCTTTATTTCTTAAGAATTACTCTAATCTAAAACTTTTCTAGTATATTGCAAAAATTTATTCTATACGTTATTTAGGTACTGCAAAATCTATAGGAAAGTATGTAGTTTTAAATTTAAAAATTTGTAACGGAGACATATTTAGTGTAGTTTTTTGTTTACAAATATATACTCAGTAACTTGTTTTTGTGAATGAGTTCAAGTATGGCAGACTAAAATCGTTATTTTTTATTATGAATTAATTTGAATTTATTTTAAAATGGGAACTATATGTATATGGTTTTCGTAGTTTTTACACTTGTGATAAAAATATCAAAGTTATCTATATTGGCCATTTACTACACACAGCAAATTCATAGACACAATACATATTACTATTTGACATTCTTGTAAAACCACTAATTTAAAATTGACTTTAAACTAAGTGACTACACACAGAATTGTTTGAAAGCAGGCATAAGGTATAATTTATTTATTGGATACTTTAAAAAATTAATAGTAGTTACATGTAGAGTTAAGTAACAAGAAATTTAAGAACAAAAACAAAACAAACCTTTATATCTAGTGAACTTAATTTAGTACAGTCCTCAACTTTCTTAGGCACATTAAAGATATCTATTTGGATCTCGCTAAGAAACTCATTGGTAACAGCCATCATCTTGTTAAAAGGAGATATACTACTTGGATCTAAATCAAATAATTTTTTGTTACTTGGATTTCTTAGATTAATCTTTGCCGCATTAACATTTATATAGTCAATCAATTCACAATCTTTGTACTTAAAATAGAGTACAAAATATATCACAGCCTGTTGCTTTCTTCTTTGTAAAAGAGATTTAATCTTAAAATTATTGAGCATAGTTTTATACGACATCTTAGGTATAAGGGCACAAGTATTTTTTATGACATAAAGGTACCGTAAAAATATTTTTTGTACTTTTTCAATATGATCAATTTGTGTGGCTTCCAAGGGCATCCATATTTGTGAAACATACTCAAGATGGAGTCTTACTAAGGCATTATATAATCTGATTTTGGTGGTAATCCTAAATTTTTTTATATTTCTGATTTAAAAACCTAATGCTTTTATTTCTTTTTAAGTTATGTGTAGAAAATAGTTATTGAACTTCAAATTAGACTGAAAGACAACTCCCAAATCCTTTACCTCATATTAACGATTTAATGTGACATCACAGGTCTTATTTCTAATGTAAAACATTAAGAGGCTATGGATCCTTACAACTTAAAATATGCATACATTTGTAAGTGTTAAATAGACGGATAAAAAGTGTTGATTTTTATTTACAACTATAATAAAAACCCATTAAAAAGATTAAGAGCAATAGAACATTTCAACAAATTTTTATAGGTACACATATTTTTGATACCTGATAATCAATAAATAATATATTTTTTGGAGTAGCAACAGGTTTAATAATACACAACTATTATTTTATTTATTGTTTCGGTCTTTACTTGATGAAAATCCATTTAATTTTGAAAGAGTAAAACCAAATTTGGTAGATTTTCACACTTTTATTTTAAAAATAAAAATTTTTAAAAAAACACTAACATGACATATATTTCGAAGTACAACTTCTTTTTCAAATGTGACTATTTACAATTCGGTATCCAATATATATACGAAATAATTTAACAAAACAAAGTACTTAAGAAAACATCAATAACATTACAAAATAAACTAACTATTTAAAGTAAATAAGGGTACTTAGGTAATTATAATATCCATCAGATAACAATAAGATAGCCCATTACCGGGATTATCTCACAGAAAACTGGGAAAGAGATTTAATAAGGGTGAATTATTAATATCTAATTGATCATTTAGTAAGTTATCTGAATTTTTAAATCTATTTATTTCAAGTGTTTCTAAATGGTTTAATTTAAGGCTCTTATTTTCTACATGTAAAATTTCAAAGTTGTCTGTAAAAGAATGATTTTCAGCTAAAATATGATTTGAGTAAGTAGAATTATTTTTGTTTTTTGTATAGCTATTATAATGTTCGGAATAGCGTTTTTTGAAAGTACGGCCTGTTTGACCAATATACAATTTTGGACAACTACTACAATTTAATTTATATACCCCCGATTTATTATTAGGATTAATTTTACCCTTATTGTTTTTAATATACTTCCCAAGCGTATTATTGGTTTTAAAAGCTACGGTAATATTTTGGTTTTTTAAATATGATGATACCTTTTCACTAGAAGCTCCTATATATGTAAGACTCTTATATCTGCAATTTGGATCTTTAATTATGGGATAAACTTGTTGAATAGCCTGTTTAAAAAGTTTTTTCTCTAAAATGTTGTCTACTAACTTTGAATTAAAATTATTATTTACTGCGATTTGTTTAATGATATTTAATTCTTCTGTGAAGTTCTCTTTGGCAAGGGGAATATTAACTAATCTATGGATCATACTGTTGTATGCTGCCAGCTTTTGTTTGTATGGATAAGATGAACTATTATTTATTGTAGTATCCGTATGTGATGGCTTATGAAATATCCCAAAACTATGGCCTTTATTATTTTTAATGATATTTAAGTCTAAAAAATTAATTGAATTATCCTTCTCTGTTTCCATAGTAAATTTAATATTAGGGTGTATAGTATTGATAAAAACTAATAAAGAATTTAACTGTCTACTAGTACCAGTAAAAGCAGTCAATATATCATCAACATATCTATGCCAATACAGACAATGTTTACTTAAATTATTGCTATGAATTTTATTTTCTATATTATCCATAAATATTTCTGCAAGCAACGGGCTTAATGGGTTCCCCATAATAAGACCTTCATTTGCTGAGTAGATGTTATTTTGAAATTGAAAATAATTTTGTTTTAGGCAAATGTTTAACAAATTTAGGATTTCTTCTTTGATTATAATATTGACTTGATTACGATCTAATAAGTTTTCTACTAGCCTAACTGTTTCTTTAGGAGGTATACTAGGAAATAAGTTTGTTACATCGAACGATACTAATTTTGTGTTACTAGGTAATTTAATGTTTTTTAATTTTTCTGTTAATTCATAAGAATTTTTTATACTATACTTTGAATTGAATTTGCAGTTTTCTTGTATAAGTTTAATTAATGTGTGTGAAAGTTTAACTGATGGAGCCGTGACAAATGACACAACTGGTCTAATAGGATAGTTCTCTTTGTGTAATTTTATTAAAGAATAAAGTTGTGGTGGTTGAGGGTTCATTTGTATTAGTTTGAATTTTTCTCTAGAATCAAAAATTGCTGTTGAATCCTGAATATTACGTTTTAGTTCTTTTTGATATTTATCTGTTCGATCAAATTTGAGTATGCTATAATTATTGCTTGCTTGTAAAAATGAAAGAGTATAGTCACATTTGAAAAAGAAGTTGCACTTCGAAACATATGTCATGTTAGTGTTTTTTTAAAAATTTTTAAAATAAAAGTGTGAAAATCTACCAAATTTGGTTTTACTCTTTCAAAACTATTATTTTGTTACAAATACTTATAATATTTATAATTAACATAATAGTTGATATAAGTCCTTTAAAAATAATATATTTTGATTTAGTTGTTGAATTTATACATGAGCAATTTTCCTTGTAGCCTTGTTTACATTTTGCAGAGAACTATTGTATTCTGCTTTTAGCTGATAAATATTAATGTTTTTGCTACTACTGCTGGCTAGGAATGCTGGGCTGGTACACAAACACAAAAAAAACGAAGCACAAAGCACTAGATCAGTTTCTATCACTTATACACTTACAATTTACAACCATTTAAGGAACTAGCATGTTGGAAATACTTTACGAAAATATATTAAACATAAATCAGTCGAATGCAATGTATTTTCTTCTTATAAGACACATTTTTAGCTTAATTACTTCTAGTACTCTATTTATTCCAATGTTCTTAAATAAAACGTAACAATAAGGATAAAACACACACTAAAGTGTATTTGGGGTATTTTTGATCTAAATTCACTATCAAAACAACAAATTTTCCGTTTTTAGGCTGTGAATGTGTTACAAAAAGTACTTGGATAAAATGTAAACAAAAGTTTATATTTGTGTACGAAATATGGGTTGCCTGCGCATGGTAGCGAGTTTTTAACCGGATTTATGACAAGTGATAGGTAATATCCCGAAAACGTCAGCGCAGTAAAAGCTGCGCGTCTTTTTCCCGCCCAGGGAGTGTCATGGGCCTGGTACTAACCTATCATCCATTATTTTCAAAATTTATTCCGTCTATTATTTTGACATAAAACATTTGGAATAAAAATTATGTTGAGGTTGGAAAATAATTTTAATTTCTTGATTTACTTTAATAGCCAAACTGATACCATAAAAATAGTGCAAATAATGTAAATGACCTTTAACGCCACAAAGCTAGGAAGTTTTACTAATTTATTTGGAATTTCATTAAACAGTGCGGGTTTAAAGTCCTTCTCCTCCATTTATTTTTAAACCGTAAAAGTTAGAAATTTGAAATTTTGGAAAACTGAGCCAAGGAATGTGTACTACCTTTTTGATGATATTAGGTGATATAATGATTAAAAATGGCGAACGGTAGCCGTTTTGGAAGATAATTTTAAATGGGATCATATGGCAAGTGATACATTATTTAAGAGCTTGTTAAAAACCGTTTCCAGTGACATCAATGAACATAAAATATTTACCCATAACTAATCCTTTGCTTTAAATTTTCAAAGCTATCAACTGGCGTACGACAAAGGAGGGGGCATGTTTTTAATCTAAAATACCCTTATAATTCGACGAAATTTTGATGTATTATAGAACTTTACCTATGGATTAAATATTCCCATTGCGCCAAAGCTCTAAAGTTAACAGTTTTTGATATACAGGGTGTAATGTTAAATTATGAAATAGTGATTTTGAACACCTTGTAAATCAAAAACTGTTAAACTAAGAGCTTTTGCGCAACGGAGATATTTGACCCATAGGTCACGTTCTACAATACTGTCATTGTGGGAACAGTGAATCAGGTGGCTAGAGTGAGTCGGCAGCCATTTTTAAATACGATCAGACTTGTTGTTCTTTTCTTTTGCTTAATGTGTTCTATCAGAGACAACAGAGACGTGTAACTTAATAGGAAAATATGTTCGGTGGTCCATTTAAATTACATATATGACCCTCTTTTTCTTTTACATTGATCTTTACATATGTCTATCTCTCTCCAATAAAACTAACACCATTTTCAGAGGGCGCTGGTGTTGCTGGTTTTTTGACGTACAAATATCGATTAAAAGTATTAAAACTGACAATGTTATGAATGTTATGTTATGAACATGTGCATTTTATTAAAATTAATTTAACTTGGGGGGCCCAAGTTAAATTAATATTTCTTTTAGTCTGATTTTGTTGTTTAATTAATTTTCTTTGGGGGGGAATGTTTATTTTTGCATATTATTTTTTGCATGAAGCAATTTCTGGAACCAAAATCGCGTTTTTGTACACATTTCTTTCTAGAGGTAAGTAATTCCAATTTATTAAGAAAACCACTGTACACTTTGTGTGTTTAATAATATATTACAAAATGGCTATAATTATTTTAGGTGAATTGGAACAGAGATCCATTGTTACAGCTACTTGTGTTTATTAAGTAGGTAGATGAATGGCTGGACAGCTTTAATGGCAGCACAAAGTTCCTATCTACTAGAAAAGTAAAATGTATGCTGAGTAAAAAATCTGCACATGTAGTATTGGCAAAGGACTTTTGAAATGATTAGAGATTAGCTATTTCTTACATACACCTACCTCTAATAGCCACTCTAAAGGAAGAAAAAAAATTGAATCACAAAAGGGCAGAATTTTAAATCAGGATGCATTGGAAAATAAATTTGGGGACATCAGGTCGTTTTTGGATTTTATAGAGAGATCAATCTCAAGAAAAGTTAATTTATCCTGCAGAACAACCAGTAGTTTAAGTAGGATTTGCTCTAACTTTATTAGAAATGTTCTTTGATAATAAATTGTAATATAGGTACCAATTATTGTTTCAAATGAAATTGAAAAATAGTTAAATATGAAATTAGATTTTTCATGAGTAAAATGTTATATTCATTCGAACATTGTAAGGTAATCTATAATTAAGGGAATATGGAAAATAGGTATACCCTGGTGGTGTAAGAGAAAGGTAAGGGGCAATGACAAAAAAATTACAAAAATGTATTTAGTGTTTATTATTAATAATATTATTTGCTATGTTTGAAAAGTACCTCCTGCTTCTGAACAGATTGAATAGATTAGACTACTAGTTGGAGAAGGTCCACCTAGTAACCAAATTAGGAGACTAGGAAAACTTTTACATGACTGGGAACACAACAGGAATGCACACACACAAGATACACAAACGAAATAACAGGGGTAAGCCTTCAGCAACGTCCTGTTTAAATGATGATAGTATGTCATCCTTCATTCCCTTTTAGAAGGCATGGCATATGAATATATTGATCTTGATTACTATAAGAGGAGTTAGCAGGGGTCTAGCAGGTTTCGATCCAGTTTACAGGATGGGAACTTACTTGACTCGGGCCTTATACATTTGTGTTGAGTGTATGTGTGTTTCGTTTCCATGGTTTCTATTAAAATAAACAGTCATAACATATCCATACCTTTTTGCGAGACTAACATAAGTGACATTTGTTCAAATGGCACTTATGATAGTCTGGCAAAAAGGTATCGATACTATACTTTATAAAATATTTGTTACATTTGTTTTTAAATATATTATGAATATATAACAACTGTTACTTTCTTTGTAATTTGTCACAAAATGATAGGAGGTACTTTCTAAACGAAGCAATTGTAGTTTGTTTTTCTGTACCTTACAAAAATATAATTTATAGAAAAAGAGTTTGGTGTATTATTTTTCCAAGTTTAAATATTTAATAATCAATAGAATTTTCAAGTTTTTTTTTAGCGAAATTTACAGGAGTAATAAAAACTATGTTCACTGTTTATATTAAACTGATTAAAACTTCCTTTATTAAAATGATTATTTATGTGATAAAAAATTTGATGTTATTGGAAGCTTTTATATTTTTTTAATATACAGTGAAACAATAGTTTTTGTTTCTCCTGTAAATTTGTATAGAAAAACTTTATTTCTGAATCCATGTTTGAATTTCCCGCCCTAAAGCATTTTTAATTTTCCCGCTATTTACTAGTGGCGCCATCATAGACTGGTTGTGGTTACAATCGCCCAAATAACTTTTACCGAACAAAAAAAATACATTGAGTTACACGTCTCGCTGGATTGTCTCTGGTTCTATGTTTAATATTCTTTTACTTCTCACAGTGTTCAGTAAACAGGCAAGCAGTGCACACGTGTTTTTGACGAAAACCGGATTTAGGTGGCGAAAATTTTATTTCAAAGCGTTTTGTTAGTTTGATAGCTATAGTTTCAAATATATATTATTTATTATATTACTGTGGCAAAGTAGTATTAGTAAGCTACATAACTGTATAATTTTTCTTCTTAAAGGTGTTAGGAAAAATACTTAAACATTTTTTAACATCAAGTCAAAGGGGTACACAGTCAACCAACGGTCTTAAGTAAAAGAACCATGTAGTCTGGTAAGAGCTACAGCCTTCAACTAAATTAATTTTAAGAAGTTTTTGGACAATTTAGAAAAAGTTATGAAGAGAAACCCAGTTTGTGCAGATGGAACTAGAATTTTTAATCTGTATGCAACTTCTACTACCACGGTGCAAAGACCTTTTGGAACCAAAAGGTCATAAAAATTTGGGGAAGTAACGAGTGGAGAAAAGGGAACGTTCGTTACTACCTGCTACATTATTAGTGCTGTCGGCCAAGCTATGACGCCCGTAATGGTGTTTCCTCGTAAAAATTTTAAATTGCACATGATCAAACACCTTCAGGAACACTAGGATTAGTCGCACCAAGAGGATGGATGAATAGTGAACTATTTATGGATGTCATGGACCACTTTATTAAACAATCACACACTACGCCGGAAAATCCTAGTATTTTAATCATGGACAACCAAGAGTCGCACCTATCGTTAGAGGCGTTGAATCGAGCAAAGTCTTCATGAGTGAATGTGGTGGTTTTTCAATAAATACACATGTACACTTATAAGAAAAGGTTAGAGCAATCCCTCCCTTAACAAGACATATCACTCACTGAATTTCTACAAGGCAACATGAGATTTATTAATTCATGGATTAGATGAAGATCCTTTTCAGAATGGCGTAAGACTGGGTTATGTTAGTTCACATTTACAACTAAAATATGAGCTGTATATAATATATTTTTAGTATATAAATTACTGATGAGCTTAATAAACATCGCCTTTGATCGATAATAGTTTTCTGTTTATCCCCATGCAAGGTTCGTTTCCAACAACCAAACAAAATAAACAAAATCTCAAAGTTTGCCAACCCGATCCGAACACCCAATGTCAACACCGTTTAAAAACCTCTTTCCGAGCTCGAACCGCGATGCTCATATTTTTTATCGATTTACTTATATCGACTCACGTTTTACCTTATTTACCTCTTTCCGGCTTTTTCAATTCCGTCCTCCAGGTTTATTTATAGCCACCTTTCATCACAATTAATGTTCCTTTCACGGCGTATACAGAGCCAAAATGAATTATCTGGTTAGTCATCACTTAAGGGAAAAACGATATTTGATCTAATTCGAGTCAAGTTCCAATTTGTTTTATGACTTCGGGAATTAGAAATCGATAAGGATGATAGTCGGATCTATAGTCCATGTGTTCACTTGTATTAGGAAGAAATTAAGAGATTAAATGAGAAATTTTTAAGCTATACAGCGTTAAATGTCTTGCGATGCACATTCTGATTTGTCGTCGGTCATTTCAATCTTCATTTAGTTAGTCATATGGCTATTCTGGTTCTTTAGTCCTAAATTCTTCTTGCTAAAGAGTTGTCCTTTTCTCTTCTTTGTGTCGTCCATTCAGGGCCGTCCCTATGGTATGTACCGCGACAGTCTTGACCTGTAGCCAAATAAATTCAAAACATGTGATTTCTAAGGAAGCTATTTGTTAATATAATTTATTAAATAAAATTAACTAAAACAAACAAATTAAATTTAATAAAAGCAAATGGAATTATAGAAGAAAACACAATTTAAAAACAACAAAAACAAGAATTGTTAAGGTTAACAAAAAATACTAACATTAAAGTATTTATTTTACATATTTTTAAAATAAAAAACTTAAATTTATCTTTCTTGCCTTTATATCGGCAATTATTTTATTAAGAGTAACTGTTTACGTCTTTTTACGTCTTACGTTATATTGATCGTAAGGTAGGAGCGTTTGTCCTGTGCAGTTGAGTTTCTTAAATCATTTTTTATCAATTTCTGGTACTAACCCTGAGTAAATTCGTGGTCTGTCCAGGGTGAGTAGTGCTTGTCTGTTATCTATATAGATGAGCATGCTTTTTTTCGGGTGATTTCTTTTGCTGCTATGAGAATTCCTGTGAGCTTGGTTTAAACTACACTGGCACTACTCACAGTCAATTTTATGTTAAGGTTTAAGGATCTAGAGTATATTCCACATTCTGAGCCTTGTTTTGTTTTCGAACCGTCGGTGTAGATATGAATCGTACCTGTCACTTTCGACTCTTCTATTTGTTCTGCTATAACTTTATATGGCTTATGGAAGATATATCTCCTTGAGATAAAGTCCATGTTCGCTTGAAGCAGTAGAAGCGTAATGAGCGCCTCCTGCCAAAACTACGTCCCTCCTCACCAGATTCTACATCAGATTCCCTTCCAACCGTGCGGAGGCGTATCATTATCGTCAATGCAACCTCCTTGATGTAAATTTCAAGGGTAGTGAGACTAAGAATGACTTCCATAGCTCTGGTTGGCATGGTTTTCATGGCTCATGCTATGTTGAGCCATGCTGTTCCTTGAATTTGTTTAAGTATGCAGATAGCTGACAATTTTTGAGTTTTCGGTACCCAGACAACTGCACTCTATGTTAGCATAGGTCTTATATTAGTCGTGTAAGTCCATGCGACAACTCTGGGGAATAAACCCCAGGTGCGTCCTACGGTTCGGTGGCATTGTTCATGAGCAATGCATGCTCTTTCGACTCTGTTTTCTATGTGTGGGGTTCATGTCACAGGTGACACCTAAGTACTTCACCTCTGTTACAAAGTTTAGTTTTGTATTTAGGAGTTCTGGAGGCTTTATTTTCATTTTCATTTTCCTTGTGAAAAAGACCATTGGTGACTTGTTGTGATTGATAGACAGTGAATGGTCTTTGCACCACTGTTCTATTATTTTGAGAGGTACTTGCATTCTTTCGCAGAATGTGTTCTCAAAATTGCTTGTTGAATGACCAGGTCGTCTTCATAAGCTATTGTATAGTGACTATCATTATTGAGGCGGCTGATGAGACTGTCGAGGACTATGTTCCATAGTAGAGGAGATAGCGCCCCTTCCTGTGGACATCCCCTCGCAACCAAGCCTCTTATATTCACATCTTTTGCACTTAATATATGGGTAATTCTCCCCAAATTGTATGTTTTTCTCCGATTTTTTTATTATTACAATAATAAGTGCTAATCTCAACAAGCTTTTGTAGATTTGTTAAAAAGACTCAATCTAATTGCACACACATACTGGTCAAAATGTTTAAATAATATTTTTGAAAAAAACGTGAATTTTCAAAATAAACAAATAACGGAGTGGAGGAATACAAAACGGAGGTGAGAAATAAATTACTAATTTGAAAATGGGTTGTAAATGTAATGTTAAAACAAACTAAAACTTTTTCTGAGAACAAAACAAAAAACAAAACAAAAAAATATTTTAAAATAACTAACAAACATTCTTATATTTACTGAAATCGAAATTAAATTCATGATGTCCTCTCTTCTTTAAAGTTGGAACAGGTAGAGACGCAACAATATCGCTACTTGATACCAATGAAGTGTCTTGTATAGTTGGGTACACAAAGTTTAGGCTATTTGATTGAAGTTTTAAGTAATTTATCAAATACTCATTGTCAACTAATTCCATAATACGTCCCACATAGTATTTAACATTTTTCCTCGTTTTAATTGAAACCAAAACATAATCATTTTCACGGAGGTTGATAGTTTGAGGTAGTATAGTCTCTGTTTCTGGTAATTCTTTATCCACGAGTTCTTCGTCCTCGTTTGAAGAATAAACATCTTCATAATGCAGTCGTTCATGGTCTCTTACTACTCCAAGTGAAAAATGGGAACAGGTAGACTTGCATTCAAGACATGATAGCTCACGCATGTCCATGTATGATTCTTTCAGGTTATACACTACTTCGTGAACCTTAAAAGTCCCAGGAAAAGTTTGAAGCTGTTGAGGAATATAATTCTTTATTTTGTTTAATGTTTCTTCTGTAATATTGAGGCCAATTACAGTAATCTTGGGACTTACATTTGACAATAACTTTACAAAAGTGTTAAAATCGGGAATGTCTTTTCCTTTAGCAACCAGTGAATCAGCTGATCGTTTAATGGTAGCACCAATTCCATCAGGGGCACCTTTCCCGTGACCCTTTTCAGAATAATGCCACCTAATCATCTCTGCCTCTAACATTTTTGAGAGATACCTTTGAATCAGAGAGAAAATTGTCTTATTTCTATATTGTGTAGTGGGTCCGTCAGAGACAAAATGGAAGTTATTTATTTCTGGGTAATTATATTTCACAAAGGAAAAAATGGGCTCAAGATGTGCCATTATGGCAAATGCATCGTGACTTAAGTTTTCTGAAACAGTACAAAAGGATGTTGGTACAGGATCACTGCCAATACCTTTTCGATAAACAACCACAGTATGAAGAGATAGTTGGGGCTTGGAACTACCAAAATGGGCAGATTGGACTTCTTCAGCATATTTACATTGGTAGTTTTCAGAGAAGTCCATGTGGATTAATACATCATTAATCTTTAAACCCGATTTAATCTTTCGTACTATGCTCGATTGATGACGTAAATTTCTCTCATGACAAAAAAATTCTGGAAGACTTGCTATTAAAGCATTCACCAGCTCTGCTTTTGTGGCTCTTATCTTTATTTTAACTGTCCTTTTGATTATTTTCTCGCAACCTTTTATTACTCTTGTCTCTTTTATTACTTTCCATTGTTCATGCATCAATGTGTCAGTTTTCTCATAATCATTATTCACTCTAACATTTTCATTTATACATTCCTCACATTGCCTTGATAAGCACTTTTCTTTTGTATCCTTACAACACACGTTCTTTATGATTTCTTGAGCGTTCTTTTCTTGTATTAAATTATTGATTTTTAGTTTATATATTATCAAATGCATATTCTCATGTAACATACATTTACATGTGTCTCGTTTATTAATATCTTTCTGTACCGCCCAGAAAGGTCTGCATTTACAGAAAGTTTGATAGGATATTTTACATTTTTGTTCATTTGTAAACTTTTTGTGCAGTGACAACAGTGTGTCATTTAAATATCTTTTTTGCATTTTAGTTTTGTGACGAGTAATAGTATCTTTTATCCCGGGAGTTAAAGTGGTATTATCGTCCCTTTCAAAGAATGCATGAATCGATTTTTTCAATGTGTCGTAAGCTAATTTTCTCTTAGAAATTATCGCCTTTCTTTTGCAAGAAGACATGGAGGTAACTTTCTGCAATGCACTTTTGAACTTATATTTGCTTACTACGGTCCCTAACAGCTGCTTTTTAAATATTGTTCTCTCTTCATGTCTCTTTAGTTTGCAATAGTTTATTTTTAGTTGTTTTTTAATTGTTTCGGCAAACAAAATACTTTTTTTTATTTCGGGGGTAACATTTACGCCTACTGTCATTTCCTCTACTACTTTTGATGGACTGGAATTGTCGGTTCTATTATCTATTTGCTGAGTTGTCTTTTTCTTAATTCGATGTAATTTTACTTTATACTTGTTGGCGCGTTTTTTTTCTTTTGCAAGTTTTTCCTCCAAAACCGAAATTGTATCATTTAATTTTTTTAAGTGTCGCCTTCTTCTTACTCTTCCACTTTCAGCTCTTCTATCTACATTAGCAGCTATGGGCGGTGGTGTATGTGGTGGATTATTTTCTTCAACTCGTCTTCTTCTATCTACATTTATAGCTATGGGCGGTGGTGTATTTGGTGGAGTATTTTCTTCAATCATCCTCTGCAGTTCTACCTCTGCCACCTGTCTTTCAACTTTCTTACGGGCATAATAACGTTTGCTTCGTTCTTTCCATTGTTTCCTTTTCAGTCGTTTCTCTCGTTCCGTCATTTGGGATACAATTTTTATTTTACTAGCAGCCTTACGACGATGATATCGCTCTCTCTCCCGTTGTTTCTGCTGTTCATATTTAACAGGATCGTTTTTTATTTTTTCTCTATTTTTTCTCATTCGTTCTTTTTGTTTCTCTTTGTATTCCTTCGTCGCGTTTGTAGCTCTTCCCATTTTCTAAATAGAACAATGAACATTTTTTAACCTCGCAATTTCACCTGTGATATTAATTATCGATAAGGATATTTTTCACCTCCGTTCATTTATTATATACTCCGTTAGACAATGTTGCATGGAGGTGAGAATGAACGGAGGTGATAAATCAAACCACTTTTTCACAAGAAATATATTAAATAAATGTCTGGACACATATATATGGTACTCAGAAAATAATATGTAAGTATAAAAAAAATTACATCAACACACCAACATAATAGAAACAAACTTACTTGAATTTTTGGGCCGAACGGAGGTGTGAAATATTATGGAACGATTAAATTAATTTCACTTTGATTTGTATGCACTCCGACCGTAACCTTCCAACTAATTCAACAAGACTGGACAAGAATATCACATAGTTTACTAATATAGACTAAGGAGTTCCACTCCCGTAAAGGGAAATTTGGCGCCTTCATTCAAACTTAAAAACTTTTAATGTACTGGATGAACGGAGGTGAGAATATTTTTGGTACAACCTAATAAACAGGACAATTAGTAAAACTTTGTTTTTTTGTACTCAGAGCTTACGATACATTTTGTTACTGATTTATTTTTCTTTATTTATAAGATTAATACAACAAATTCATTATTGTAAAAACATAGTTAAATATGTATCACTTTTATTAAATCACTAAGTTACAACTAACGGAGGTGAGAAATTTTAAACACAATTTTGAATATTTTGAATGTCAAACATTTCCAATGAAAATGTATTATCTGACGAAATATTAGGGATGTAGTACAGTGCATTAAACGAGCCTAATAACACTGAAATATATTTATGGGAACGCGAACTGACAGTTACATAAGATATTACAATTTGGAGGGAAATACCCATATTTACTTTAAGATCATGTTTTTTATGCACCCACTAACCATCTGTAAAGCATTTCTGTTGGTTAGTGAGTGTTCTATCTTGGGGAAGGTAGTTTTATCAATAACCGTTTTAAAGCGATGAACCAGAAAACACTTTGGTTATACCCTTGGTTAACCTTAAAATCACATAACTAAAGCCCTAAAAAGATAACCAGGTATTTTAATGCATTAACGTTAACTCGTTCTTAACACATTGCGTGCCATGTCTCTCATATATGAGCGACATGAACTTTCCAGGTAGGCTTCGTCGCTCATATGTGAGAGATAGACATTATCAGTCCGTGTCTCGCATAAATGCATTACGCTGCCTTATATTTTAAATGGGAATGTAGAGAGTGGCACCTGGAGAATACCATGTGAATCTTGGTTTTAGTAAAATTGAAAAAATAAAGACTTTGTAGCACAAAAGGTGAAAACTATATTTCGGTACAAAAAAAGTTATCACAACTTTTGTAAATAAACGTTTTATTTTTCTCAAAACAAACTGAAATATAAACTCAGTTGTACGTCAATTTTCTAGATTTCGCCACTGCACGACCCACTTCCTGAGCTAAGTTTTTGCCGTTTCATTCGTCTGTGGTTTGTCAGAATTCTTGTAATCAAGTAAGTCTGCGCCTTATATATTTCAAAGCCTCGTATCTGGATCTTTTTTTTTGTGGCCTGCTTATAGAGAACTCAGGCGTTTACGACTGAAACACCCAAAAGTAGTTCCATTCCAAGCTTTTTGTACCACTTTACGCCTTGTCGTAAGGTAGTGGCGTATGAAGCCATCTGGTTAGATAAATCTATACCAGCTTTTCCTTTGTTATAAGCCAGAAATGCCGTCTGGGAGAGAGTTCTTTTTGCAGTTCAGTTAGTCCAGTAAACTGAAATGTCTTTTGCCCTCCGACGTATTCATTTTATTCAGTTGTCTCTGGAATTTCGTTCTGATCTTGATTTTGGTTGTCCTAGTCATCTAGAGCTTCATTTAGTTAGTGCCAAGTCTTGAAGAATGTCTTGCATATCCGGGGCTTCTTCATAATCCTCTTCATCTAACGATTCATGAAGTGAAGTAGTACAAGGTCGCTCATATTGGAATGGTGTAGGTGTATTGGAAATAAAATCAGGGTTTTCTATTGAGTCAACATCAGTCTCGTTCTTCCCCTTCATTCAAATTGATCTCACATGCTACTTTTTGCAATTCCGCCCGCGTCAGGAATCGACTTTAAAAATTCAATTTTCCCCCAGAAATAATAAAATAGAGAAAACATTGAGAACCCGTCGCTCTTATTTAAATCACGTGGCCTCTAGCGATAACTTTGCCTTTTTGTTGCTACAGGACGACGTCTCTCATATATGAGTGACACAACCTAACCAAGAAAAAAACGACAAAAAAACACTAAACTATCAAACCTTTATTTTAATATAAAATACTTATAAATAATAGAAAACTGTGGTTTGGCGGCCAGAGCTAAATTCTCCAATCACGGCTTGGCACGCAATGTGTTAAAGATTGACGTGAAATGTTGACATTTAATATCTACTCTAAAGTGGAAATTAAGGAACATTCGTTTATACTTATTATTAGTTAGTTTTTCACACGGCTTTGCCTTATGTTAGCGATATAACAAATTTAATTCGCTACCTTGTTAGTAATGGTATAGATTTTAAGATTATGTTAGAATTTAATAAGGAACAGTTTAGCACGTTGATAATTATTTAGGTACATCTATATACTTAAATAAAAGTGAAATAGCTAATGGAACTTCCAAATTTGACTAAGCGAGTTCTATAACCTAACCAAAAAAAAAACACTAACTGCACGTCACTTGTCATTATTAACCCACGTCTGGACTCAGGTATTTACCGGTTACACATACTTTGTATGTGACCGGTTATAATTGATGACGTTTCAAAGGGCTTAAATATGACTTCGTAAGAAGTAACCAAGGATAACCAACATCGCTTTAATTAAAACGGTAAATACCGAAAATTACCAGTTGATCGCTTTAAAACGGTTTATATGTCTATGAAAACGTCCAAGACGGACTTCTTATTTTCCAGGATCTCTTTATCTAGCCAGCAACTAGGTGAAAGATCTCTCTGGGGTGTATGCATGTTGATTTGGATGTAGTGATGTTGTAATCACCGCATCTCTTATGTACATTTCGCGTAGCCTTTTCAATATCTTTGCGAAAAACGATGTCGGATTAATTGGTCGATATGTTTTTTGGACAGTGTAATCCATCCTTTCAGGTTTGGATAAATACCACTTTAACCTATCCCCATTTTTTTGGAGATATACCTCAGAGACAACGAGGATCTGAATATACCCAGCACTGAAGTAGGGCTGGATAGATATTGTCAGGTATTGGCGATTTAAATGGAGAGAAGCTGGATATTGACCATCTAATTTAGTCATCGTCTACAATGTGTTTGACAATTTGCCAATCATAGACAGATAAGTTGTATTCTTTCTCCAGGTCTGTGATTACTTAGTCAGGAAAGTGTGTTGACAGCAGAAGTTTGATACTATCTTCAAGGTTGGCAGTTTTCATGCCATCCTCTTTGATTAACTCATCAATGCTGCACTGTCGATCTTTTCAGAGAGCTTTTTAAAGCCTGTATATCTTCGATTTCATTGCAGTACGATCTTTTATACATCTTTCTATTTTTGTTTAACGATGTTTTTGAATTCTCTGAGGTGAGATTTGTAAGTATCCCAATCCTCTTTGAGTTTGGTGGTTCTTGCCTTTTTAATGGATTTGCTAGCCATTTTCCTGAGGTGATCGTGAACTCTGATCATATACTTTATTTTAAATAATAAGCATAAACAAAGTACCAGCTACACCCAACATTAATTTTCCTTTAAATTTAGTTTATAGTAAAATTAAAAGAATCTTACTATTTTTTAATATTATTGAATAATTGCAGATATAAACAAAAAAATAAAAAATTATTAATAGACTCCAAACATATTATACGATAAACATCCTGTATCAATTTGCGGTGTCGTCGCCTCGTGTAGGCAATAAGGAACCATTGCTTCGGTTTTCGGGGGTAAATTTTGCCCGTGCTGGATAATAAATTTCCAGTTTAGAGTACGTATCCAAACACAGAATAGCGTTCTTAAATCTTGTTAACTGTTCTAATTACACGGCAGCCTAGAATAGTTAAATTATATTTTAAAAGGGCATGATTAACCGACAAAGGCGGCAAATTAAAGTTTATTCAGTTTGTTATCGTAAGTTTAAAGGCAATGTCCCAAAGGAGAAGTAGGCAATTATACTACTAAATTACAGAGTTGTAAGTACAATTCTGGTTTCGCTGAATGGACTAATTCTAGAATAAAAATATCCCAAGGTTTTTTTACAAATTAACAAGAACTTCGTGCCACCTATTTTAGGCTTAAATCGCAAATAGGAGAAATACAATTTCGGAACATTTATAAAGTTTTATAGCATGATCTAAATAAGTTTTTAAACTTTTCGCATTTGTTGAGAAACACTCTTATACTTTTGTTTTTAATTAGTTATCGTAGCTATTTTTAACATCAAAGATTTATGGCGGCATAAGTTTTATTTAGTGAATTCATTAATTTTAACAAGAAGATATAAGAAACAATTTAAGGAAAGTTTTGTGCTTTCTGAGTTGTTATAAGTTTCGGTGACTTTAAAAAAGCTTTCTTCTGATAATTTAAAACATTGTAGAAACCAAATTATATAAATATCTAGGTATACAAGCAATATTTGAGAATATATTCTGCGAAAGAATGCAATTGGCTCTCAAAATCATAAAAAAAAACATTGTTTTGGGATTTTTTAAGCTGGAAATTCCATATAAGGTACTATTTCGGTAGACACGATAGGAGACAGGAGACCATCGAGGCGACCCCAAAGACGACGACGACATATGCGTGAATGTTACGCTCCGTACATTTGGGAAGCAAAGAGACAGGTATCGCGACACCCGCAGACAACCATTCGAGGGAACAATCGGCGTTGCCAGATCTACTGTTTATAAGTAGATCCACTGTTTTTGTCTCTAGCAAATTTTGTTCTTAATTTATTAAGTTTGCCTCATTTTTGAGCAAGTGGTTAAAGAATATTTTATCTAGTAAATTTTCTGCAGTAAAAGCAGCGTAATAATCAGCCACTATTGTAGGTTTGTTTTTATTTAAAATGAAACAAAAAATTAATAGGGCATCATAAAAAGAACATGCATGCCAAACACAACGATTTTGTATTATATGATTCAGACTGATCTAAAAGAAGTAGGTACCTATTATTTTTCATTGGTTTTTTTTTTGTTTCCGTACGTTAAATATATATTAAAAATGTTATTATTTGTTTTTATTCTTTATTTACTTTCTAATTTGGGTAGCAAAATGTTTATTTTTCGTTTCTTATATACTTTTTTTTTGTTTACTACACTGCAAATTATAGTTATTTCCCCCTCTATTAAAATCTACTGTTCAGATCTACGGTTTTTTTTTTCACCCATACTGTTCCAGCACCTGGCAATACTGTCTAGATCGAAAGAACTTTCCAATAACCAATTCTATAAAATATCGACTGATCATCTCCAAATACAAGCGATGTCTGAGGACAATAACCTCGAGTGCGAAACGCTTTGCCCGGAGACCGATCCAAAGTGTCGTCGAGAAGTGTCGTGTCGTGCGAAATGTGCTTCATATAATTAAATGTGTTTCAGACGTAAAGAGACGGTTCTCGGTCGCGTCTGTTGTCGTCTGTTGCGTCTGTTGTCGTCTGTCGCGCCTACCGAAATGGTACCTTAAACGTTGACACGACTGGATCTTGCATAGAGTAATACCACTATTCTTCAGTAATTTATTTTTCACTGAATTTTTATATTATACAAACTTAGCCTTAATTATTTTATGGTTATTTATTGAAATTAAATAAGGTTTTTAAGGTAGATATTATTGGAAAAATCTTTGCAGCTTCTCATGACAAATCTTAGATAACATTATTGATTCAATATGTTTAGCTCCAAATCAAAATATACCCCTAGATCACTTACAAACTCGCGTCTGTTAAGAATATTATTACACAATCTACAGTATGTTAACATGACACTCCAGGCAAAATACATATGAGAGGCTTAATTATATTTGGACGTGAGAAGGTTTAATCACGACTTTAGATGTAATATTGCAATCGCCACTCAGCTACGATATCGTTCGCCTAGAGACAGAAAAAAATTACTATATTGTATAATTAAAAGTAAAATCAGTTAGTCGCCTAATAAAAGACATAACCAAACATTTTCAGGATTCAATTGAAGTGAACTATTACTATACATTTATCGTTCAGATACTTTGGAGAATATTGCAGTTATTGGTTGAATTTTAGATCATCTACATAAATTAAAACTTTTATATCCTTCATATATAAAACTATGTCATGTAAAAATATAGTGAATAGAAGAGGCCCCAAAATTAATACTTGCGAAACTCCTGATAACTGTTGAGCTTTTCTGACATATAACGACATTGTCTGTACTATACCTATATAATAAGATAACAGCAGACGTAGCTGAATGCTTAAACCCACCGAGAAAGTGTCTTGAGTAAAATAACAGGGTCAATTCTGTCGAGTTTTAGAAAAGTTAGTGTGTATCACGTCTACTTGACTTATCCCATCAAATTTACATTCAGCATTGGTTAACATTACACAAGATGGAACCAATTACTACAGAGGCTTTCAAAAACAACCAAGTTTTCATGTCTTTTTTTAACGTTTGGATTTGGCACAAGATTTGTGAAATTAATACAGACTCAAGAAGATTTTAAAATTAAAAAAATATTATTGATTCGTGATATTAAGGTATCTACAAGGTGTCCCAAAAAAGTAGGCCAATTATCATTTCGAAGCGCAGAAGCCTACTTTGGATAGTGATCGCAGAAAAAATTATTTTACCGTATCTAGGAATTTTACTACTTTGATATTGATGTAATTTGGTTATAATATTGTTTTATTAGCTCTGACTTGTCTTGTATGGTCAATATTAGTTAGTAAATTATTTATTTTTAACACTGTTTCTTATATGTTTGTTAGTAATTGTATGTCAACAATTTATTATGCTAGTTAATATTATTCTGATTAAATTATAATCAATAGAAACAAGTGTCAAATATAATTGTTTAAAAATGAATCCATAATTTTTATTTAACAGCTTTTTAATCTAGTTATAACATAAATCAACACAAATAATCGCACAGGCCGGCCCTGCGTATCTAAATTAACTAATAGTTAATATTTAAATGATTCAACGCACATATCTGTAAAATTTTAAAGACTCAATATCAATGCAAAATCTGTCTCCGCCGGTTCAGCAAACAGCCTGTCAGCCTTCATTTGTCGTAAATTAGTCGAACACGAGGGGGAAACCATTAAGGTCAAAACGTAGCCGTATTTTGGAAATAACGTAAACATTTTTATGTAATGATTTCGATGAAAAATCCATCTTAATTTTATACCTTGGCCATATTTTGGACTGTTCTCTTGTCTTTTGATCCACAAGCTTCTAAATTTATGCTTTTGAACGACAGCTTGATTTTAGCAATGATTTCGGCCATGATTTTCGATAATGATTTCGGAATTTTCGTTTTTTTCAGTGATTTCGAGTAACAACGTATCAGTATTTCGGGAGTAGTTTACCCCTTGGTCGAACAGTTCTTTGACTATTGGTTAGAAATGAGATAGAAAGCGGCACACGCCAACTAACCCCCTCCCCAGGTGTTCAAAAAGTCGGGGGATTGTGGGAGGGAGCGGTTATCGGCACATAATTTCATCACCTATATTCAATCCTTAGGTTAATCAATTAATTTTATCGCAAATTGATTGATATTTCTTTTGATTTAAGGTGAAAATTTGAAAGAAGATTAATCATAAAACCTTACAATACTCATAAATGCATCTAGAATCTTCAATAGTAATAATTATATACCTGGTAAAATTGTATCGTTTGTTAAGAAAGATTGTAAAAACTGATCATTTCGATGTTACCAAAATATTAGCTGAATAAACTCGATTAAAGTGACTATTCCCACAAATTATCGCCGAACAGTACACCAAATTGAGTTAAAATTTACTTCATGCCTGAAAATCCATTTACAATCCACTAAAATGGAAAAATTGGAGTAATTTTACATTCGCGTATAAATTTGAATCCTGAACAAATATTCCAAAAAAGCGAATACGGTACATGTAAGCTACACTTGAAATAATAATGTTCTTCAATTTTATTCACAACTATTTTCTAAAATCTCATTTGCTTCTACAAATTTTTCTGGGAAGTGAATAAAAATTCCTTGTAACAGACTTTGTAAACTCACTGTAGATGATCATTACTTACCAAAATACTCATTCCTTTAATTTCTGCCAACACAGATTTGTAGTGAGCTCTACGAGTGTCTTGTATAGGGTAAGTGACGTACAGTATTCTTGTAAGTGTCCCTTTGTTCTTCGAAAGAACCAACTAATTATTTTGGTCCAATTTAACTACTACTACTCTGTTGTTTGTGTATAGTTGTTTGACTGCTTGAATTAATTGTCTTTGAAATAATAGCATATTTCATCCATTAGGTACCTTCAAGTTTTTTTTTAGAATTTTAGTGATACCTCTTTTTAGGATTTATTAAATCTAAATTTTAGTTAACACAAACCTCAGGCTATAAGTTGAAAATAAAAGTTGTATAGTCCGGGAGCTTGGTGCGAAATTAGAGTAATTAAACAAATATAATCCACAGCATAATGGTTACGTGTAAAGGTCCAATTTTTGCATTAAAACAGTTTCTTATTTTGACACCTTATTGTATCTACTTTGCCCACTGTATATCCCTTCATTTAATTCTGGCTATATGAACTTTTTTTTAAATCATTTTACCTTTTGTCTTTTTTTTTTGTTTTCTTTTCTCTTAACTTATATGTTTGATAAACGGATAGACCCTGATCTTAGAGGCTTTATGCTGCTACCCTACTCTCGCGAAAAATGACTAGCAACTGGCATTTCAGATATAAATATACATTGTATCTTTTTCTGAAGTACAACAGGCTCTTTTACCTTCTTTAAAATTATTTGTAACTCATTTTTACTAAAAACTTCCTGTAGCAAATCCTTCTTTCAATAATGTATGTTCTTCTATTAGAGCCCTTTTAACATTTTTGCTCTTGGCTGTGTTCAGTGCTTGTAAGAAACAATTCATCTTTTTTTTTTTAATTGTAGGATGTACAAAGCTGCAATTAATTTAATAATTGTGAATAATAATTACAGAATAATATTCTAAAATCTTACCATTTCAGTTTAGGTTCAGTTCCTTTGTTTTGCTGATTTTTGTTTGTAAAAATTGTGTTTGCAAACAGCAAGACTAGAGTTCGCGCTCCAGGCATTCTAAAATTTTAAATTATTTCAGGATATAAATAAATTGTGGTCCGATTTCGGCTCGGAGGCCGTACCCTAACCCAAAATGTTTAAAATAAACCATTCACACAATAATATTTCTATTTGTAATTCAAATAAAAAGTAATTCATTTGAAATTTTATGGAAATCATTTTTCATCATGATTTTTCCATACTGTTTAAAAAAAAACTCTAAAAAACATGAACAGCACTAAATAACAATAAAATATTACATTGGGTTTGAACTGAAGTAGAATATTTACTGTCAATTGGTTTTTCATTCGGTGACGTCACTCCGTCCTTAGCAACAGGTATGAGGCCAACGTAGTGTCTACGAACTGTGATCTTTATCAAAGTCTGGCACCAGGGCCTACTCTATAAACCTAATTCTCACATACGATATAACTCTTATTGACATCATATTTAAAAATATCTAAAAATTAATATTAGTTTGTGCAAGAAGAGTGGATATGATGGCCATACCGCATGAAGACGAAATCATCTGAGTGCGATATGGACAATCCACTCGAGTTGTACATTATATTTTTTCTATGAATCACTAACAAAAATCAACAATTTTAAAAAATATTTTAGTTTACTAACACAAAATAAATAATTTATAAAATAAAATAAACATGAAATAAAAAATTAGTCCGAAACCAAACTATTTAAGTGGAATGCAGATAATCTGTCCTCAGCTACACTGACACTTTTATGATTTTAGTTTTAATACTCGTAATTAAATTAGTTTCATATAATTTATTTAAAATTTATTTTTTTTTTCAAAATGTGGAGAAAATAAAATAAAATAGTAGTTTATGCAACAAGAGTGGATATGGACAATCCACTTGAGTTGTACAGTATATTGTTTACGACCCACTAACGCAAATCTACAAACATTAAAAATTATATTAGGTTTTTAAGATAATTTAATTAATTTAAAAATAATTTATGACTTTAACTAATTTATAAAATAAAATAAACAAAAAAAAATTATCTCCCTACATCAGAGATTTGAACTCGAGTCTTCCGTATGGAAGGCATGGACGTTGACCAAAGGACCATCTACGTGTTATTTTTTTGCTTTAATACTCTTAATTAAATTGACTTAAATATTTAATTATATTTAAATTAACAAATTATTTATAATTATAGACGAAATAAAAATGGAAATTTGATTAATAATCGATTCTACACAAGAATAACTCATTTGAATGTATGTTTAATTTCAATAACTAAAAAATATACTGACAATTAGTTTGACAGAATTGTCACTTAATTAAAATTTTAAAAATAATAGTAGTTGGGTGTCCAAAATACAAACTGTGATTGGTGGATTTAATTTCTTGCAGTGTTCTCACTACCTAGAATGGATATAAAATATATTCGTTCAGTTGAACGCAACAGCATACTTTTTGGTTTTCAATACGTGCGTAGATAAGCTAATATCCATGTAGGTGTAGAAAAAAGTACTTTATGGTAGGCAATAAAGAAGAACTCACCCATACCAAATTAAGGGAGTTGTCAAGAAATTTGAGAGTCGGTCAAATAATTTATGTACAAAACTACTTTCTTACTAAGAGAAAACAATTTAGTATAAGATACCACTGACTATTTAGAACACTTTTAAAATTATCACAAATGCCTAGTCTATAAAGTGGCGTTTAAACCAATATGGGCATATTGGTCCATTTAAAATAACGGTAAAAGGTCGAGAAACGCCGCACTTGACGATACCACTTGTCCCCCACGTATTTTGGGGCGCTGATTACGAAAATGAGGGTTAAAACTGGCAGCAATGGTTGGAAAACTCCTAAAATTGCAAAAAACACCCCTAAGTAGGAGTGTTTTTGAACTGTACTTGTTGTTTTGCAAACTAAGCCATCTTATATGTTTTTTGGGGCGCTGATTATGAAAATATGGGTTAAAACTTGCAGCAATGGTTGAACCACCCCCAAAATTACAAAAAACACCCCTAAATAGGGATGTTTTTCGACTGTACTTGTTGTTTTGCAAACTAACTCATCTCATATGTTTTTTGGGGCGCTGATTACGAAAATCGGGGCTAAAACTTGCAGCGATGGTTGAACCACCCCTTAAATTGCAAAGAGCACCCCAATTTTTACTTCAAAACCATTATTACCTGATAAATTTCTAAAAAAGTTTACATGCAGTTGCAAGAGGGGATGTACGAAGAAATGTTCTTGCAAAAAAGTGGGATTGCGTTGCACCCAATTCTGCAAAGGATGTAAAGGCAGAGACTGCGAGAATAGCGAAAACATGTTGTCTATCCAAGACTTTGATGAAGACGAAGATTTTGAAGAGAAAATAGAATTAGAACTTGAGCCAGAAATATTGATTCAGGAAATTGAAAATCAATGGGATACGAGCGATTTTTGCGATTCACAGATAAGTTTAGAAGTTTATTGAGCCAAAACAACAATTCTCCGTGAAAAATACCAAGACTAGATTTGAATACAACTGAATAGTGATATCTTTTAAGAAGTTTGATATTTGTCATATTTCATATCTAGTAATAAAAATATATATAAAATAAATAATTTTTCACCAAAATCCACCGGTTAGGAGGGGTGTTTTTGGCATATGGGGGGTGTCACACAAATTTTCCAGTCTCCACACCCCGATTTTCGAAATCAGCTACCCAAAAAATATATGAGATGAGTTAGTTTGCAAAACAACAAGAACAGTCAAAAATACCCCTTTTTAGGGGTGTTTTTTGTAATTTTAGGGGTGGTTCAACCGTTGCTGCAAGTTTTAACCCCCATTTTCGTAAACAGCGCTCCAAAAAACATATAAGATGACTTAGCTCGCGAAACACCGTGACTGGTAATTTTTTCCGAAAATTCACTCCTTGTATAGAGAGTTTCTGGCATGTGGGGGGTATCACACAAATTTTCCAGTCTCGACACCCTGATTTTCGACATCAGCGCCCCAAAAAACATATGAGATGAGTTAGTTTGCAAAACAACAAGTACAATCGAAAAACACCCCTATTTAGGGATGTTTTTTTGCAATTTTAGGGGTGTTTCAACCATTGCTGCCAGTTTTAACCCTCATTTTTGTAATCAGCGCCCCAAAATACGTAGGGACAAGTGGTCTCGTCAAGTGCGGCGTTTCTCGACCTTTTACCGTTATTTTAAATTGTCATGCAGTTACAACAGCTACATATCATTTGGAGATCAAAGATTTCAGTATAAAATTTTATATAAAATCATCAGTGTACAATAGATCATACCAAGCAACATAAAATCTGGTATTAGTAACCGTTAAATAAATAGACCACAGTCACCTAAAGTGCTGACAATGAACCATCGGAACAATAGTGGGCTCATGCAAATACTTAAAAAGTTTAAACAATTTGACTCACCATGTAATTTTATATATTTAGGTTATTTTTATTCATAAATACTCAATATTCATAAATACTGAATATCGACCCCAAGAATAGACATGACCTAACAAACAAGCGTGTAAAAATGTTATGTACTCGAAGTAATAAACATATTACAAAAAATTTAAAGTTTAGAAGAACTCCGAAGAGATTAAATCTTAAAAATCGATAAGTTTTATATAAAAAATCAGTAAATATCAAAAATTGCTCTACATAAAAACCATAAATTCAAGAGTTTCACAAGTTAGGGTCCTGAATCTATTTCAGGAATGTAAATTATATTTACTTCTTTTATGTAATATATAAATAAAACCTAAATAATCTAAATTTGTAATTATGCTTTTATGGATACACTAATGATAAAATAACAATAAAACAGATTACACACATTAGCTATCTTCATTTTAAACGCTCCGTTTCTAAAATTATTTCCAGTCACACGCACCTCGCCACAAAACCCCATTATTTTGACGTTTT
This sequence comes from Psylliodes chrysocephalus, assembly GCA_927349885.1. NCBI lineage: Eukaryota > Metazoa > Arthropoda > Insecta > Coleoptera > Chrysomelidae > Psylliodes > Psylliodes chrysocephalus. Next base: position 12,075,303 of record OV651825.1, read on the forward strand.
ATACCGGAATGAATCCAAGTAAGCAAGTGTGGTATTAAATTAAATGCGAAAAGACAAAAGACTGTCTCTCTTAATTTGCTTTGTGTGTAGCTTAAGGTTGAAAAGTTTCGTGTTTATCCAAATTAGGTAGAACCCTGACATGAAGGTATAAACATCAGAAAATGTTCTTCAGATTTGTTTGATTATAAGGAAGGCATAAAAGTTTTTTCTATGGTTTAGTTAAGTATTTTCTAATCTAGTCACTGAATTTTGAGAATTTAAAAAGTTTGTTGAATATATCGTCGGTCTAAAGCACACGTATTGTATATCCAAAAACGCATTTTTGGACAATCGCAAATTTAAACTTCTAGAAAATGTAATTAAATGCCTTAATTCTCAGTTTTAATTTAAATTTATTGTAGTTTGGTGGGTGTTGAGCCATGTTGGAGCTACAATGTTTGTGCCCAATAAAGAAGACTAAAATGCGATTTAATTCGTACCAAGATCGTTATAACATTAAATTTGGAGTTACAATATGTGTGCTTTAGATCGACGATATAGAAGATTCGACCACGGCACACTGTGATCAAAAATTATTATGTAGGATTACAAAATTAATAATAAACATAAAGTCCATTTTTTAAATTTCTTTTTACAAATTATGCGAGAATATAAATTACAGACTTTTTTTTAGGTAAACGTCAGTTTCTGTAACAACATATGTCCGAAGACATTGGAAGTGAAAACTTAAAAATTGAGGATAGGAAAAAAATAACAAAAACTGAACACATATTTTATGTGGCGGTATGAAGCAAGTGGAAAGGAAGTCACGGAACGTTAAACATATTTTTGCTAAAAACACGGAGTGGCTAAATCAAATCAAATTTATTTGTTTAAATATTAATAGTATATTACACACCGAGGTGGGAAGAGTTTAATTCCTCTCGTGAGATTAGTTAGATCACCGAGACGCGAAGCGTCGAGGTTAGCTATGATCTCGAGACAGGAATGAAACTTCCTACCGAGGTTTGTATGCTATTTTATTTACAACCAGCATATTTCGATCAAAGTTAAAAAATCTCTGTTTCGTTCTGAACATACCTAAAATATTACGTTTAACGACAAATTACCAAGCGCGCGGTTTTCTCAGAATAATCAAGTAGGTAAATATATTGTTACTGTGATTACGGGGTAAAGAACTCACCAATATAAATAAATGTCAGATAAAGCCGGATATTAAATTCGCCAATAATAAATATTAATAAGTAGTTTGTTATATTTTAGATCATTGTTGTTTTTTATTGTTTGCCATTAAATAGGTATTATAAAATTTGTCAAACACTATGTTATTTTTTTTTTAATATAAAAAATATTCATCTAGAATAGATGAAATGAGGGCGGAAGTGAGGGCGGGAAGTGAGGGCGGGAAGTAGAGGTGTGTAATGTGACACTTCCCAACCTTCAATGACGTTAGTAATGACAACATTACATATATGGTTGTAAATAAAATACATTACCTAATAGCAAAAAAAATAGTTATATAAAAAAGTTCTTTAAAGACATCTGATTGAGCATCGAACCTATGTATTTCTGCCTGTTTTGCTTCTGATCAATCAGATGACTCTATTTATGTACATATTTTTTTAGAGACAGGTATTGAATTTTACATATAATTATTTATCACTTAACAAAAGATACAATGTTTAAAAATAAGAACAAGGGACGAAGAAATTCGACAGAATAAACCAACCGATAAATAAAAAGATAAATAAAAAATTGACGGTACCCTAGGAAAAGTAGACAAAAACGACGAAGCGCATGTGCCGTTTGGCTTTTGATATGTTTTTTATTCCACTAGGGAGGTATAAGGTATCATTATATTTTTCTTTGAAAGAATATCCCGGAGAACATAAAATTTGTGCATTAGGGCTGTCAGTCTATTACTAACATGGACAATATGTTCAGACCAACGTATGTATCTGTAATGTGTGGAGGATGGGTTACCCCACGGCACTTAGGCCTCATTAGGCCCATTGTGTATCTACCAACGTATGTATTGATCAAGTATTACACCTAGGTATTTAATTTGAGAAACTTTTTCTATCAAGGGGCGGTTACAATCGTTTTTTTGACAGTCACTACTATGCAATTTTATACAAAAGCTGTTAGGTTGATTAACGATGGTTGAACTAAAAGTAATGGATTTTGTTTTCAAAACATTTAAAGTTAGTAGATTGATATTTAACCATAAACTTATCTTTCTCAGGGCCGTTTCTCCAGTGAGTTTAGCCTCATACCATTCTTTTCCAGCGAAAATAATTACCGAATCATCCGCATAGCATATGATATTCCCAGATAAGTTATTAATTTGTGTAATGTTGTTCATATAGACTAGAAATATAATTGGGCCCAATACTGTTCCTTGTGGGACCCCCATCTTTACTACTGATTTAGAACTTCCGGCGTTGTCAATTTTTACGCTCTGGGTTCTATTAGATAAATATTCCCTCAGGAGCACCAGCGCCCATGTGGTTAATTATAAAAGCTCAATTTGCGTGCGTATTTTGAGTATGCCGATTCGTCTCCCTATATCTAGTAAAAATCATGGAGACACGATTAAATCTAAACGAAAACTTTTATCAGGCCGATTAGATGTTTTAAAATGTCTACTTCTTGAACCTGTACTACATTCTACAAATTAAATTACTACACTCCTTTCTTCTCTAGACTATAGTCACAGTTCCAATTGAAGGGGGGTAATTTCTTGTATAGGAGATGGATATTTTTGCATGGTCATGTATTTTTATTCTTCTGATTTCGGTACATAGGTATTATGTACTTATTTATGTAGCTTGAATCTAAAAGGGCAAATCTCTGAATTCTATAATAACTTAAGAGAAGATCATTTATTTTTTTTTAAAAACTGCATAATACTACTCATCTTAACATTATAGTTTTCATAAAAACTTTAAACGCTCTTTACTTAAATTACTATAGAAGGCTGAGATTGGCCTTTTTAGAACCAAGTTTCCGATACTATGTAAGTTAAAAATTTAAACGAAGCCCAAATAATTATTAACTAGAATTGGAATTTATGAATTTTATTGTATAAGTCACGTTTTATCTAGATACAGTTTTTTAAATATACAAGAGGGTTACGACATTTTTGTGCAGGTTAACTATTTTTTTAATTTATTTAATAATAATTAACAAGCTAATGAATGGCATAATTTTAATATATTGTTTTTTGTTGCAGGTATGTTGAACAACAAATAATCTACCACTCTATAAAAATTATGTTTCGGTAAGTTCTTATCGATTTGTTTTTGACACCTTTAAAATGAGGTATAACTCGATATAGCGTTATTATAATTTAAAATATAGTAGGTGCAAAAATTTACATATCGAGATTTTGCCTATTATTATTGTAATCCGAATTTTATATTAGAAAAGCAATATTTTTTATAAGATATAAACCTGAATAATTTGACGTATAATGTGGTATCTATCATACTATATGAAACCCAAAGTAAGGGCTGATATTTACTGCCTTCTTTTTAATTATTTGTAAATACTAAAAATTAAAATAAAATAGTGCGATATTTTGTAAGTGGCTCAGTGACTCAGACAGTGATGGCAGTGATGATTTAATTTGATTTCGACAGAAAAAAAAACAGAAATTAAATATTTTGAACCTGTTTATACTAACAAGAATCCCAACATTATTGACAATTAAATTTAGAAAAGACGCTTAAGATTTTATAGCTGCTGTGACTTCAATTTCAGCTAAAAATATAAAAGTTAAAGTCACGAAAAATTATTTTTTTTTCTTAATGTACAGATTTGCATTCTATTCAATAAATTAATAATTTGCATTTTAAAAACCGTAAGCTCTTTCTTGCAAAATTGGTTCAATTTATCGCCAAAAAAAGCGATAAACACTTATTTTACAAAAAAGTGTTTGAGAGGATTATGAAATGGACTTTTTAAAGGCTTCTTAAAAAGGCTTCTTAAAAGGAGGTATATTTGGCGACATCGCAGCTACTGCTAAAGCTGGTATTATTAAAAGTTTAGGACCATTAATGAGTTTTGAAAGAATTTGCTAATTAGAAACATTTCTTTTTAATTAAATAAAGATAAAATGTTTGCCAGTTCGATTGATGTTTTTTTTTTATAAAATTGGTATAATAAAATATTATTTCATTAATTTAAATTCCAATTCTAAATAAATAATGCAAAGAAAGATTCGTGAGATTGCTTTTTGACAGGAAGTATTTTTTATAAAGGTCATTAATTTAACAAAATATGTTTGATATTTTATTTTGACTTTAAAAATATATGCGTATATTGTAATGATATTTATACATTATAATTCAATGTTATAGAAAAAGATCAAAGCCATTCGAGATTGATATCTTATTTATATCATGCTGTAGATGAAAAAAGGCTACCAATTTTAATTTATATTGAGACAAAAATGCAATTTAATTAAAATGTACAACAAGGATTTATTTCTGACAGTACTAAAATTTAAAAAAAAAACCATTACGAAAACCATTAAATAAAAATGTTACTCTATCTACTGTAAAGCTATTAATCTGTGTTTTAAGATTTTGGTCCAATAGACAATAATAATTATATCTTTATAACCTTTGATAATACGAGTATATTCTACTGTTAATTAATTATTACTAATAACATGAATTTTTAAGGTTGCATTGATTATGGGCTTAATGGATGCTTGTCGGGTAATCAAGACCTTGAGTCAACTATGTTAGTTACAATTCCTAAAACAAAAACAAAAATTGTTAGAAATTTTAGAGGGACTGGACATTTTTATCAAATTTATAAAAAATATGCAGAACTTCGCCCGTCACATGTTAAATATCTTCATTTTTCTTGAATTACCTAAAAGAAAAATGCACCATTCAAAGAATTGGAATAAATAAATTTGCAACAATAAGAAAACAAATAGCTACTTTTTTGGAATTGTCAAACCCAGAGAAACATACCGGACATAGTTTCCGAAGATCGCCTGCCACTTTACTGATTGATGTTGGTGGAGATATTACAGCTTTAAAAGGCTTGGGGGTTGAAAAAGCACCGCTGTGGCAGAAGGACACATAGATAATTCAGTTAGAAATAAAATAAAATCGCTATAAAATTGTAGACTCCATTCAACCAACAAGCTCAAGCAACCTCTTACCAGCATCATCCTCTGCATCGGGTAACTCCGTGAATAAAAATGTAAACCTTGATTGCAATGCAACGCGGCTAAATTTCACGAATTGTTCCAATATAACAATAAATATTGGTTCTATAAAAATTTAATATAAGCGTTTAAACCGTTTATATTGTCCACATTTAGAATTTTTAAGTTCACATGAATTGTTCATATGTCAAGAAATATCGTTACTTAACTTTAATTTTCATAGTTTTTTTAAATAACTACCTCTGTTTTCAATGTGAGTAACTAATTTATTTAACTATAAAAATCTCTTTAAAACACTACGCTTACTTAGTTACTTGATCTTTTGTTTGTTATTCTTTGCCAAAATCCCGACTCTTGCCTCCACTATATAAAATTTTTTGATTTTGAGATCACTCTAAATAACAGTCGTCGTGGAGAAAGTATAGTCTTCAACTCGCATAGAATATGGCTATTATTCTATGCCCGTTGAAGAATAAACTATTAACATACTGACATGACGTGCAGAATCAGTGATCGAAAGTTATTTTATATAAAATTATGTAATAACTTAACGCTACATATAGAAAAGCAATAAAATTTGTTTTATTTCTATTGACAATTCAAATCTATAAATAAGTATCATAAATTCCGGCAATGGCAATGAATAATGAAAATAAACACCTGTGAGGTAAAGCACAAACGTCGTTGTTTCAAACTCCACTAAATTACCTCGATAAATTTGATCGACTTCATCAATAAACTTGCATCACGAAGTTTATAACCATTAACTGTATGAAATTATTATAGAAACATATTTAAACAATCAACAATAATTCTTAGTTTAAAACGAAAATGAGATAGTCTAAGCAAAACTACTTAAATAATACTTATGTAATTAATTCATATATTGTGGATGGATGAATGTATGGACCATATGAATAAATGGGATAATATAGATCTGTAGAAGTTTTCGGTATTCGAAAGGGTATATATCGTTTCCAATTCAGAAACTTTCTTTAAAATAGCTATCTAATTTTTGGTAATTTTCTTATCTAACAACAATCTAACAAAGTGTAACAAACATTAACTAAAGAAAAAATAAAATGAGATTGATTATTAAATTGACTATTGATCAAGACAAACCAATGTAAATCATGGAATCAATAGTTGAGAGTCAATAATTTTCATTAAATATAACAAAGACGCACTCCCCAGTTTAATGGGTCGATTATGAGACAAGCTATAATAACTGTAAGCTAAAATATATATTACATTATATCATCATATTGTATTGTATAAAGTACCGAAAGTCACTGTTAAAATTTGATTGTATTCTAAGTATATCAAAATAAAATAAATAAAACACCAAGCCATATGTCACAAAATAGGAGGGACCGTTTATTTTTGGAAAACAACTACTCCTTTGGCTAGTACTTCAATCGATATTGAATTATTACCAAAGGAAATACAGCAGAGATAGAAATTAAATTTTAACACTCTACCTTTGATTTTGTTCACTAGGGAAAACGTCATTTTTGAACGGTTTCCTCCTTATTGGGTAAGAAATAGATGGTTCTCGATTCCAGTCTCTAATGGAATTAACGAAGGCAACACTTTCACTAGTATACATCAATGTTAGTTACGAAAAAAATAAGTATTGAAGTAGCGAACATGGTTCCTAGTAAACAAGATCAAAGGTCGCTTGTAGTACCCAGTTAGAAAACTAGGTGGAACCACAAAACCAGACTGGCAATTTTTAAAAAAGAAATATAATTCCAACACGTTTGGCTAATACCTTAACAGGTATTGAATTATATGCACAGCAAAGGCAGCAGAGATAGAAATTAAATTTCAAAACTCCACCCCTAATTTTACTCACTTAGGAAAAAGTTTTTCTTGGATCGCTTTTTTGCTGAAGTGTCCTAATAAAGACTAAATCGGTGCAAGAATGACGTATAATAAATAATAAATGTATAATATTTATTTGTACAATATTATTTAGTTTTTAAAATTTATGGTTGTAAGAAAAATTTACAAAATATTTAATTCGTGATGATATAAGCAATAAATTATAAAGTTGTAAAAGTTTTTTCGTTAAATATTAATTTTATATAAAATGTCAATAAAGATTTATTATACTAACGTCCTACACGCCTCTGTAACATCTTCATCAAGCCGTTTGCCTATTATAGAGATAGTATGAGTGCCTGAATAGGGCGAAATTGTCGAAATAATATTTTTTTATAAATTGATCAAATTAGTATTAAGTACAAAATGTTTAATTTTGGTACATTGACTGGAAGATAGTCGAAGATAGTCCACATACAACAAATATGCATACAAAAATTCGAAAACTTCACTACTTAATGATTAACATCAAAGTTGAGAATTGTAAAATTCGCAAAATCAGCAGATCACGATGTTTATCTACCTGCGTTTTATTCCCAAGACCAAATATCAGCGACTATTTCTCTAGAGAAATAGTCAGTAATTTGGTCTAGTGAAATAGTCGTCCCAAATATAACACGACCTTGATTAATATTCTGCCATTTTTGTTGTTGCTAAATTTCTCGAACATTTTACAATTTGATTCTATATAATTTTGGCATTAGTAATCAATTGATTAAAGCCCTCCAGCTAAAGCTCTCATCAAATTGATATTGATATTAAAATATTCTCGAGATTTAGATTCAACAAAAATAACCGACTATTATCAAGGTTTTGATATATTACATTTGATTATTTCCCCCGTTTGTCAACTTTGACAATTTAATTAATCACGTCACAATTTAAGTTATCGTTAGAACTAATCAGATCCAAAAAATCGACTATTTTCACTTATTATCTTATATCGACTATCATTTATTGTGCTTGATATTAGCCTACGTTGACAGCATCTCGCATACTTAATTATAGGTGTTATATTTAATAAAGGCGACTGTCATAGGTATTTATGTACCAGGTTAGCAAAGTAATTCTTTATCGAACTAGTCTGAGTAACAGGCAAGTTCGATAAAGACATTTTACTGACATGGACCATACGAACTTTTATTGCCAACCGTAAATAATTATAATTAATATTAAAGGAAATATTATAACATTATATTTTAGAATGATAACGTATACAAACAAAAAAGTAACAGCGAATACAAAATAAATCAGTTACAGACTATTTCTTTCAGACGGCCATCACTATGTTGATAAATATTTAGCAACAGAAAAACTTTTGATTTTTACAGTGAAATAAAGTGTTAATTTCCGCTAATCGCTATGGTATTAATGGCTTTAATGACGGTTGGCGATAAAATATATTTAATAATAGACTACAAGCTAATACCTCAAGGAACGTTTCAAACTTAACCGTAAATAAAAGTTATTTTATTGTGTATTAATTTAGGTTATATCTATGGCTCTAGAAATAATCTCATTAAATATAAGTCGACCGTAATAAATTATGTCAAATTGAAATTAAATTATTCTCGAGACAAAAATAGCTGACTATTTATCAAGATCTTGGTATATTACCCTTGAATATATTATGTTATTTTGCAATAAATACAGTGAAAATACTATTGCAGATAATAGTAAATATACAAAGTACTTATTGGAGATTGCTATATTTCCCTTTTTTAACAAATTCCTTCGACTACAGCAAAGTGTGAAGACAGCACTAGTTTTAGTTCTTTGTGATGAAATAAAATTGCCTGCATACTTAACTCATTTTAATCTTGTAATTCCAGAATATAATAACTGTTACAATACAACACTAGACTATATTTCGTGGGCTTATAAGCAAAAGGCATTAAATCAAAAAATAGGTATATGAATTATGAGGTATTTAAAGTTTTAATGAAGTTCTATTTTTTTTATAAATTATTTAGTGATTATCAACTGCTTCAAAGAAAATGTAAATACTTTTGGAATACAATGCACTGTTTTTACATGATATACAAAAATATAAACCCATTTTGACAAATTTTTGACTTTGCCTTTTGCTTGCAGGCCCACGATTTATAACCTTGGTAAAAAGCACTGTTACCCGAGAAAATTTACCACAACCTTGTCAGTACCTAATTAATAAACAAGTAAAAGTAAACAAGATGTTCGTTTAAATGAGAATTGAATTCTGAAGTGCCGGATAAGGCAAAGCCACGCTGGATGGCATCTTGGCGTTGCTTGGGCTTCTAACCAATCATCTGTAAGGACGCGTTCATATGCTAGCTTTCATTGGCAATTTTCCTTTGTGACAAAACATTACGTAACATCTTTGAGTTCTTTCTGAAAGTGCTAGGGGTGGACTAGGTTCTGTGTTTAAATTCAAATAAATGTTAGAACCCTTAATACTTAAAAATTGCTTCGAAAATAATATAAAAAGCGATAATTTTTGTGCGGAGTGCAATGTTTTGCTTTTCTCTTAGTTTTAAAGAAACGGGCATCTCACGTACAAGCTGAATGTGTTACCACTTTATTGGTTACATTGCTTTTTTACAAATAATTTGTGTTTACTGTACCTATATTACATGTAAATTATAGTAACTAAACCATATTTTTTATTTGTATTAATTGATCAATAGAATTCAACAAATCATCTTAAGGTCAGTAATTTATTTAAAAGTGAGATAGCTACTAACTTTTTTTTATAACAAATTGCTGTGACCAAATTTTTTGTTGTATTCTGTTACGTCTTGTCATATTTTAGAATGGATGATTCCTTTTACTTAAATATTTAATACAAGTTTATTATAATTAGGGATTAGTTTACGGCTGGCACATCGACTATCTGTAACGTGGCAATGGTCTATATTTTAGAGGCCTTGATGTGTTTTTTGCCTCGCTCATCAGGATCCTGGTACGAGATGTCACTCCGTTTTCGGTCTTTTTTCGGCACACCGCCGTCTCATTTCCGCCAATTTTAAGCACGCAACTAACTGTATCTTTTGAAAAGTTTCGGTTTTGTTACGGCCACACATAATTTTTCGTGCTTTTACTGCCGACGCGGCTGAAAGAACATTTTTCGTGCCGGCCCACGATAATTTCACCCTTTTTTTCGGGCCGAGCTCGAAACTTTGATGGAGTTTCCGGAATATTTTATATTCGAAGGCGTGTTTTATTAATAGTTTCTGCTCGAGAGAGATAAAGGCTGCTAATCTTGATGATAAGTATTAAAGACCGGAGACTTGGCTCGACGCACCGCAAGGTTATGTAAATGCAGAAATAACGCGTTCTAGTTTGTCTTCTGCCTGTCTTTGCATATTCTCGACGGGGTTTCCTCGTCGCTTTTCTTTGTTGTTTGTCCTTGAGTGTGCTTTATTTTACTTTACACATAATTCCAATGTATTTTAATGCTTTGTTCTGAGTTGAATTAAACATTATTTTAATTTTACCAATTTTATTAGTATATTCCTTCATCTGGGTACTCTTAATATATTCAAGAATATGCTTAATGAGCATATGGGGGTATGTCGCTTTTTAAATATTACAACTTCTTCAAAAACTAAAAGGCTCATCCCACTTCTGATGTTTTACAATTAATTTTAAATGAAAGCTTTGAATGGTCTTCATTATTACTAAATCCAAACTGATTCAGAGTTAGAATATTGAATTCATTTAAAAACCTATATAAGACGAATTTAACAAGTTTTTCAAATAATTTACCAGAAGTTAGTTTGAGAGAAATCGGCCTGTAGTTGATGGAAGTAATTTTATTACTGCTTTTATGCAGTGGTATGACTACACTTGTTTTTTGAAAAGATGAATTGATATCTAATCTGAAACCTCTGAACAGACAACGCAGTTTCCGGTTTTTTTTTGAAATGTTGACAAATATTTTATCATGTAACATGTGATGTTGGTTTTACTTACCGTGTTTTAGCTTAATTTTAATTAGGGCCGTGAGTAGCACTTAATAACCTTGACAAAACTTAACTATAGGAAAGGGAAGGGGGGCGCCACCAAACTTACATAAACATATCATTTAAGGTGAATTATAATAGTTTGGCAAATATAATTAATATGACTGATGTTAAAACAAGAATGTATATGTTTATGCAGGCAAGTAACAATTACAATTTACACAAGCCATGATTCATTTAAATTATTTCTTTATTTAATTTCAATGATAAAAAAATGAAACTTATCTCAGAGTAGGAATGGTGTTAGGTCTTCAATCTTTCTTTAAGGGTCGATCAAATAAGGACGGTCTCCCACAGCGATGCGTTTTCTTCTAACCATAAATTAACATGTTTGTTACCATAACTTCATATATTTTCTAACCATAAATTAACAGATTTGTAACCATAACTTCAACTATCTTCTCAGCGTATTTTTAAACCATATTTTCAACTATCTTCTCAGCGTATTTTCAAACCATATTTTCAACTATCTTCTCAGCGTATTTTTAAACCATCCAAAGGTTGACTTATCTAAAAGATTGAGACCTTTTTGAAGTTTACGTAATAAGGAAAAATAAGGAATAAGGAGGTAAGATGTTTCTGAGCACAGAATGAATAAAAAATAGATCTTTACAGAAATTAATGACACGTTCTAAAACATCTAACCTCATATTTTTAACAACTAAATAAATCCCGATCCATTTCGTTAATCTTTGTAGAAATCTTGTAAATATTAATCTTTTACTCACCATAAAATACTGATGGTTGTCACCACTAATAAAAATACCACATACTGTTTAAGATTAATTAAATATTAGCAGATTTAATAATCTCGACTGCCTTGTTCTGAGGTATTGTTGTAAAAGTAATACCTGTCGAAAGTCAAATTCACTTTCGATCCGAACATACATTTTATAAAACCAAAAATAACTATATAAAATATTTGTAGCGACTAACGGTCCTAATAGAGATGGGACAATCATTTTAAAAGTATAGTTATAAAATATTAAAATAACGGTACTAGAAGAGTAACGGTTACAATCATAATTATTTTTTATCAATTCAAATTTATCCTTTAGTTTCCCTACGTTAGATCCACTTATAACAAAAGTCGAAGGAGCGGACATTCGAAACTGTATCCCGAATCAGTCTGGTAGAATTTTTAACAACGAAGCTGCATCCCGGTTACAACAAAACTGCATCCGCGTTGCAAATGTTATTACTACTAAAATTCTACGAAAATTTAACCAGTGTTGTCAAATGTAATTTTTGAAAGTAGGTACAAAGTGAAAGAAACGTACATAAAAGGTATTTTATTAAACCCTTACCAGAAAAATGTTAAAAACTGGGACATACATATAACAGAATTATTGGAAGATATATATTTATATGCTGGTTATTCCAGTAATAAATAATATAGTAATAACTGTTGTTTTGTGATAAGGTTATTTGGATAAAACTAACTTAAATTACCAAATGGACTTTTAATTAGCTTTAGTTTCAGGTATAAATGGATTATCTATGGGGTGGGATTTAAAAATGCCAAGGGAAGACCAGTATACTATCGCCAAATATTATTAATTTTAGTTCATCTTGTCTTTGTGTTGGTGTTTTTGTGGAGTTTTTGATAATGGAAGCAACATTTAGTTTAAGTGAGGGAGGCATGTCTTTATTGGCTATACATTCAGTTTTCAAAAAATGTTGGCCAATAAAACAGTAAAACGATGGCAATGCAGTAAGCGAACATGTAAGGCATTTGTGAAAACCCAAGGATCTGACGATACAATAGTGCAATCAATTTTGGATCACAATCATTAAAAGTTATCCGATTGAGTTTTTAACAGACATCTCGTGAGTAATTCAGTTAAGCGTAAAGCTGTAGAGGACATTTGTGAAAAACCCTTAAAACTCATTAGAAATGAAATTAAAAATTACGCAGTCGAGATCTTAACCACAAAGGGCATTATAAGATTGAGTCAAAATATAATACAAAATATTTCTTCTCTTCTTTTTAAAAATCCTAAAAATATTTCCAAATTTCATATGGCAATTGAGTCGCCTCCTCTTTTAACCAATCAGAAAGATAACTTCTTGCTTCAAAATGATATAAATAATATCATATTTTTGTGTTTATCAAACCTTAAATTTCTGTCATCTGTTTTTTGTTGGTATGTTGATGGTACATTTGAATATTTTCCCCGTTTTTTTTACTCAGTTGTTTACAATTCATGGTCTTTAAAATGATCATTACATTCCATTAGTTTTTTGTCTCCTTCCTAATAAAATATTCTTAACATACAATCTTGTTTTTAAGTATATAATAGAGAAGTGTGTCAAACTTAACCACCCTGTTTCGCCAAAAATGAAAACAGCAAATTTTAAAATTGCTATTCATAAAAGCATCTACAAGGCGTTCCCAAAAGCAAGTCTACTAGGTTGTCACTTTCAGTCATGATACCGAAAAATTCAGGAATTAGGCTTAGCTACAGAGTACCAAAAAGAGGGGGAGAGTGAAACGGAAATATCAAAGTCTTTAACCTTTGTTTTTGGATTACCATTTCTTCATACTGAAGATGTAGATGACATGTTCCCAACTGATTTAATACAAATTAATCCTGTCAATGAAAAAGTTACGCAGTTTTGTGATGCATAGTTTCCACCATTTATATGGGCAGAGCATTCTTCTTCTTTGCAGAGAACCACCAATTATTTTGAGTGTTTTCATTCGAAATATAATGCTTCCTTTTACGCTGCTCACCCTAATGTGAATGTTTTTATAAATGTGATAACTCAATTTCAAATTGACACATATATAAAAATTAATAGTATTCTAATCCCAAAAAGACTTGACAATCAAAGTTTAAGGAGAAGAAGATTTCTCGAAGACTTGCTAAGTGATTTAAATCAACATAAAATAAGTAAATTAGACTTTATTAAAATAATTTCGTATAAATTTAGAGCTAAGTTTTAATTATATTTTACAGTTTTAATAAACATTTAAATATGTAGTTGTTGTTGAATTATTGCCATTAGTCAATTTACAAAATACCTAGATTAATTAATAAACTAACAGAAGTTACTAAAAAAGAATCAATATTCTTAAAATCTTACTGGCTAAAAAATATTTTATAAAAATGCTACTGACTGAATATAAAGAAAACGTTTGTATAATTTTTAATAAACAACGCAAAAGGTGGCAACAAGTGACCCTTACCTTATGGGGATGCAATTTCGTTGTGACCTTTTTCGAATCAGGTAGGAAACCCTTTTTTGGGATTCAGTTTCGTAAGAGCCCGAAGGAGGACTGGTAGTCATATTCAAAGAATCAACAATATTATAATAGTACTATTTAAGTTATCAGGACCAACATTAGGGCAGTTTATTTTCATTTTTGTTTATTTTGGTGTCATCGGTATCGACTGCTAAGGCCATTAGATTTAGATAAAGGAAAATGATTAATGTAGATTTGGAGAAAGAGGAGATTTACAATATATTTTTTTAAATTATCAGAATAGCTTTTAGATTAATACATTTTTATATATCCTAAATTTTATAGTACCTGCTATACAGGGTGTCCCGAAATTAGACGGTTACATTTTAACAGCGTAATCTACATCCTAAAATAGGAATAAAAATTCGTATAAACATAGGTCCGAAAACGGTTCGTTTTCGAGATACAGGGTGTTACAAGTGAAGTCCTGATGATACATTTTTGTAAATATTTTGTAAAATTTCTTTAGTCACCCATTTTCCAAAGATGGAAAATAAATAAAATTTCTGATTCCACAGGCCTACTGATTATTGTTTACACTTTAGAATAGGATAACATCAACTTATCATGAAATTTTCAAATGCTTTTTTCTTGAAAATGGTGCGTCCTAGCGAGATGCAACAAAAGAAGCTTTATTATAAAGAAAACATTGGTTTTCCAAATTTTATAGTCAAAAATGTTAAAAACTGTCAACAAAAAAACTTGGGGCAATTTTCCCTAAGCCCCCCTAATTTACCCACCTATGAAGATGATCAAAAACTGGGGTTTAATACATTAAATAGAGCGTAAAAAGGTAAGCATTTGTACTAAATTTCACTTAGTTATCTTTAAACGTTTAGAAAATATTTACAAAAGAGTGTCATCAGGACTTCACTTTTATCACCCTGTATCTCGGAAAAGAAACGTTTTCGGACCTATGTTTATATAAACTTTTACTCCTATTTTAGGATGTAGATTATGCTGTTAAAATATGACCGTCTAATTTCGGGACACCCTGTATATTTTTAAAGCTATTAAATTTTTTTCGGAAATTTTGAAAGTTGTAAAATACTCTAATCTTTATCCCGAAACATTGATTATCTTTCCTTTCAGGACCAAACAGATTGTTCAATTAAATTTTGACTTACCCAAATTAGGTCATTAATTTTATCATATTTTAAAAATATCTCTATGAACTTTTGGAAACATGGACCAATATATTTGTGACGTATTCTCCAAAAATTAAAAAATAATGTTTTTGAAATGTGTACAAAAATTAATACTTATTTGACTATACAGGGTGATTCACATAAGAACCGACATAGAGCAGGGGCATATAGGGGGTCCCAAAATATGGCAATTTAACGCAACTTACCTCTATACCAAGTTGCTTCCCTAAGGAGTTATAGGCTTTGAAAGTGAAGTTATAAATTTTGAAAAAAATCAATATCTCCGTTATTCTTGAACTTAAAGCAACCAAATTTGGTACACTTTGTGGATGTATTTAGGGCGTTACTTGACAGTAACTAGAGTTTAATTAAAATTTGTAAAGGGGGTATACTGGGTGGCGCACCATTAATATTCAACAGAATTTTGTTAACCCTTGATGGATTTTAAAAATCTATGCTTTGTTTTGTGGGCAATTCAATTCTTAAACTTTTCTTACTCTAGTAATTTTTCGAAAAAACTCATCATTTTCATCAAAAACTCGAATAACTTAAAACGCGCGCTCTAGGTGTGTTATTTAAAATCATCGAAAATTCAAAAGTTGGCTATGAAAATAAACGTCAAACTTGACAATGAAGCAAGTAAGTTGTTCAATTAAGTAATTGTTGTTTGAGTGTTTTTAAAATGAACGGGAAGTTTTCTTTTAACGAGCAAGTTGACATGCTGTTAGTGCTAGGTTTTTGTGAAGGAAACTGTAGAAGAAGTGTAGAAGAATATCGTAGAAGATTTCCTAACCGTATCATTCCCCATAGAGAAACATTTTCTAATGTTGAAAGACGAGCTAGAGAAACGGGCAAGTTTCTCAATAATACTCGAGAACGTGCTGTCGCACTCAGGCCACAAGTTGAGGTAGCCATTTTAAATGCTATTCAAGATGATCCACATATTAGTACTAGGAATTTATCTCGACAAATTGGTATATCGCAGAGTTCTGTGCATCGAGTTATTCGTCGCAATCTACTACACCCTTATCATGTACAAAAAGTCCAAGAACTTTTACCCGGAGATTTGGTTCAACGTGTCAATTTTTGTCAGTTTATTCTACACCAAGATAATAACTTCCAAAAGAAAATTCTTTTTACGGATGAGGCGACTTTCACTCGCAGAGGTATCACAAATCTCCATAACTATCATGAGTATTCTGACGTAAACCCACATGCAATAACTCCTCGGCATTTCCAACGTGAAGTCAAAATTAATGTTTGGATGGGAATTATTGATCGATATTTAATTGGTCCTGTTGTTTTACCGAATCGGCTGAATGGTGAAAATTATTTAGAATTTCTACAAAACACCCTTCCGTATCTACTTGACGAGGTACCTTTACAACTAAGGTTGCAACATTGGTTTATGCACGATGGAGCACCGCCTCATTTTAGTATGAACGTAAGAAATTTTTTAAACCACCAGTATCCCAATAGATGGATAGGAAGAGGAAATAGTTGCCCACAACGTTGGCCCCCAAGATCACCTGACCTGAACAAATGTGACTTCTTTCTGTGGGGAACGTTGAAAGAATTTATGTATTCTTCGCCCGTTGCGTCTCAAGAAGAATTATGGAATCGCATTATTCATAAATGCACATCTATTAGGAATAATCAACAGTTATTAGATAGGGTGGATTTTAATTTTCGAAGAAGAATAAATTTATGCGTAAGAGAAAACGGCGATCATTTTGAACAATTTCTTTAATTTATCGATAAACAATTGTTTGTTCTGGTTGTTGTTTAAGTTTTTTGTGTTTATTTTGGTTAGTTGTTAATCCCAGTTTTTCACATTTCAGTATCTGTACTTACTTTAAGTTATTTTGTTACGTATCTAAATAATAATTTGCCAGCCAATTCCTACTGATCACATTAAATGACCTACTTTCTTGTTTGACGTTTATTTTCATAGCCAACTTTTGAATTTTCGCTGATTTTAAATAACACACCTAGAGCGCGCGTTTTAAGTTATTCGAGTTTTTGATGAAAATGATGAGTTTTTTCGAAAAATTACTAGAGTAAGAAAAGTTTAAGAATTGAATTGCCCACAAAACAAAGCAAAGATTTTTAAAATCCATCAAGGGTTAACAAAATTCTGTTGAATATTAATGGTGCGCCACCCAGTATACCCCCTTTACAAATTTCAATTAAACTCTAGTTACTGTCAAGTAACGCCCTAAATACATCCACAAAGTGTACCAAATTTGGTTGCTTTAAGTTCAAGAATAACGGAGATATTGTTTTTTTTTCAAAATTTATAACTTCACTTTCAAAGCCTATAACTCCTTAGGGAAGCAACTTGGTATAGAGGTAAGTTGCGTTAAATTGCCATATTTTGGGACCCCCTATATGCCCCTGCTCTATGTCGGTTCTTATGTGAATCACCCTGTATATTCAAATTATTTAAATCATACATGTTAATGACTAATAATGTTTTTGGCAAAAAAATAATAAAATATCCTGGGCGTGATTTGAACCCACCAATTCCTGTATTAGGCACACCGCCGTTTCCAATTTGCCTATCGCGACATAACTATCCATCTTTCAAAATATTAAACTGAAAGAATCTCACTCAGCAAAAGAAACAAGAAAATGCAAATAAAAAAATTTACGAGAATATAAAGAATTGGCTTAAAACTTTTAGGAAATTAAAAAAAGAAAAATTTTTAGGACATATAGCATAATCAAATTTTAGTACTATTTGATTTATTTCTTTGAGATACGAGTTAATTTACGCAAAATTCACGTAAAACTTTTGACGATCGCCGTCTGTTTTTTAATTAAAACGAAAAATATCGAGATTCATTATCCAGGTATTTATAACTTTTAAGAACTTTCACGCAGGTTCGAAATTCATCAGTCGTTGATTTCGAACAGCACCCTTGAAATAACTGAATTGCAGAATACTGAATAGAGCCCCAGGTTCGATTTTACCAAATAATAAATGCCAAATTCAATTATAAACTTAATGGCTCAGAAAGATTGTTCTGCGACTCAATTTACAATAAATATCATTAAGCGAAAGTTTTATAAGTGCTTCCATTGGGTCCTAATTAAAAGTTGGAACTTCGTTGGGGCTTAAAGGTCTTTAAACTGTGTTGATAAAATTAAATTGGCAAATTAATTATGTTATGAGTTTTAAGTAGTTTTCCATCAATAATAAAATTTATATTGTTTATCATACAATTGTTAAAAGTTGCATTTTATTTTGCAAATGTAATTTTGCAACTAAATGATCTAAATATATACAAAAGAGATGAATACGTATCTAATTATAAGAAAGTTTCAATTTAAAAATGAGTAATCGATATAAAGAAAGTAAAAAAAAACGCTTGATCAATTTTTCTACTTTCCTCTACTTAATATGTTTTACAGTGGCCGCTAGTAGTAATTTAAAAGGGGTGTTCACTTTTTCCAATAATTTTATCATTTGTAAGTTCGGATCAAAACTTTGTACAAGAGTTAATATCGCTGTTTTTTTATTGAGTTTGTATTAAGTGTAACTATTATTATCAACATCATACTGTTTTCAAGCACTACAATTATTAATAAATGAATATTTTAGTTAGTGTAATATTTGTTTTGTTTTTAATAGGTTGAAAACCATCTATGACCATTATTAGTTAGTTAATTGACTTTTATTCATAATTCAAGATTATTTTTAAATAAAAAATCAGGTTATGTAGAAAGCTTGACATTGATTTTTCTGTAAAAAATTTAATATGAAACTTTACCTACCATTTTTTAGTTTTTATTGTAAGTTTAATCATTTTCACAATTTGACAAAGATGTCAAATAAAAAATATTTTTTTAAATACCTTTTATTGGCAAATAAAATAAGAACTAAAATGTTTTAAAAGTTTATTTAATAAGATCAGTCCCATCATAATACACAGACACAAACTAGAATAAAGATATATAATGCCAGGCATTCTAAATGATACTCTTCGCAGTCTAACAGAGCCCCTTAACTCCCATTTTCAAACAGATTGTTTCCACAATCAGTAGGCCTCAACTCCTTATAGAGCTTAATTTTTACTAAAAATTTCATGTTGATATCTCTTTTCGTTTTTTATTTAGGATTTTTTTTTTAATTTCATCCCATCTTAACCCCCCATTTTATAATCAGATTTGTTAAAAATCAATAGGCTTTGTGTCCTTATAGATCTTGATTTTTGCTTGAAATTTTAAAATTGATATCATTTCTCGTTTTTGACTTATCGTGCAGACAAAAAACGTGACATCGGACAGACAGACAAAGTAAACCTATAATACTCTTCACAAAATACTGTATGAAGAGTAGAAAAAAAATGTATGAGGTAAAATAAACAATTTAAGAAGGTCAACAATAATATTCAACTTCTTTAATCAAAAGATACTAAAAGTTTGAAATAGCAGCACATAATTGAACACATAACACAGAAATCTAGTGAGATACATATCGTAAAATGTTATCACACTTAATTCTCCATATGACCCTTTCTAAGTGTATTTCACAGCACATTTCAAAGTATTCTTGCACTCACTAATGTCCTACCCTAATGTCTGCTTTTGCATGTCCAAGTTTACTGAAAAATAATGTGTTTTAATAAATAGAATAATAGTAATTTTGTTTAAATAGGTAAATCGGCTTCATTTGTATTTTCAAATTATTGTTTAATTGTAGATAGTCTAATTAATGTTTTGATATGTACTTATAGGATTGACTAGCCAGAGCATGTAGATATGTGGGATGTGACTTGTTAAGTACCTAATCAAAATCACAATTTATGTTTGATACTTATTTCGAGACATTTTTCGAGACATTCTTTATTACCAACTGTAAACTAATTTACCAATAGCCTTATTTTTATTTAATACCTGTAGTGATTCAAGTTACCATAACATCTAATATTTTTAAAAATATTAAATTATACAAACAAGGAAATAAAAAAGTCATTAAAATAAAAGAGTTCTGGTTTGTATGCAACAAACGATCTTGGTTAGAGGGTAACACGATTGATATTTGCAGGCAAACATAACTTTATATAGGTAAACTATTTAAATGTACATACCATTTCTTAGATAAAATTTCTCATCGAGTATATTAAATTAACTGGTTAATACATTTTTCCGATTCAAACTTTTAAAGTGAAAAACCATTTGTCTCTTTATCTTTATCAAATTTTTATTGTACATTTCCATTTCCATAATGATGTCAACTAGTTACCTCATCAGAATAATAAAATTTTTCTTTTTAGCGGGTTTTGAAGGGAAAAAATTTACAAATTTTTTGCTTACTTCTTACTTCATAATATTTACAATTTGGTACAAAATAGACCATTTTGTATTAGTCTTTGGATGGTCTTAGGCAATGAAACAAAATATAAAACAAATTACAGTCGTAAATATTTATTATATGTAAACAACATAACCTTAAAAAGTTTTTATTTACCTTGCCTTTTTCGGGAACAATCGTTAAATTGACATACATCCTTCCAATTTATTAAGGTTGCAGTTCTCAATTAAACACATTTTTTTTAAATGATTACAAATAATAAAATAATCTTAATTTTGTTAAAACCGTTTCAAAATGACGGAAAACGAAATGACAGTTTATTTTATTTGGTACAGTGTTGCCAGAATATGTTTTTGTTATGTACCAGATTTGTCTAAAAAATGTACCAGATTCCTTAAATGTATCAGAGTTTTCGAATTCTATTTGCAGTGACATCTAATTCATTGAAGGGGAAAAAAGGGGTTTTTTATTGATAACGAACCCAAACAAGGAACACAATATATATTTTTTACACGTGAACATGCAGAATGTACTATATCTAGTACAATTGTGAAATGTACTAGACTGGCAACTCTAGTTTGGCAACCTTGTTTGTGAGCGGCCGCCAATTAATGAGTTCTTTGACAGTTTAAAGAATCTGTTGGCGTCTTTTCTTCTCTTTTTAGCTATACGCATTCACCATATCATCTCACTCGTGTTAGGCTCACTCATCATAATGCTCCACAGACACAGTATACTTAGGTATACTGTGACACAGAGACGCGATGAGCCAGAAGACAATGATGTACAAAAAAAAATAGATTAACACGTATGAAAATAAAAATATTAAAATTAAATTTATATTTTTATGTTATTTATGTAATTTTAAAATAATGTGTTTTTATGAAATTTAACTGGGTGTTCACTGCACAAATGAACCAATGGAGAAACCGCCCCTGATGTTTTACTAATTTATTAATAGTGTAAATATTCGAAGTATCATAAATATTAACTTTTCCTTATCCATTATTCTCATTTTTCTTTAGTTTTTCATCTATGCTGCATGTCTTTCTTGCTGGGTCTTCTTTTGCTTCTTTTACCTTCTATTGTTTTGATTTCAACACTTTGTTTTTTAGCCAACTCTCATCTATTCTTATGAATTACCATTTAATTTTAATGCAATTTTATTAATTTTATAGTCAACAAGTAACACTTGCGAAATTACATAAAACTTTAACGCAAAAAAAATGTTTACAAGCTGCCAAAGGTTATTGTATACAGTGTTAATCAATATAGAATTTAAATAGAAGAAAGATGATTCCCGACGAGGTCTTATGGAACTTCCTCGTGTTATCAGTAAAAGATTTAGTTTCTTAAGTGGTACATAACTACAAAAATCTGTCTCTATATAAATATCTCATTGAAACATGGATTTTTCAAAATGTCCCAGTTTGAAGTTTAATTGCATTTACTTTACCAAGTGTAGAATATACAGGGTGTTTCCTAATTGCGTACATTAAATTTAAGGGTGTATTCCTGAGCTAATTTCTTAAAAAAAAAAAACCATATAAACATGGGTCTGGAAACATTTTTTCTAAAGATACAGGGATTTTTTTATGTTATTCAACCTATTTTTTTGATATTGGCAAATTTATTTTTAGTGATAAAAGTCTTCTTTAGCCCTAACTAGGTAAAAATTATTAGGTCCAGTGCCGTCCCGGGGGGTATCTTTCAAATTATTTTTGTTAAAAAAAAAATTATGCCACTGACTTTTTTATGTAAACTTTTTTTCATGAAACTAGCTCAGGAATACACCCTTAAATTTAATAAATGCAGTTAGGAAACACCCTGTAAAATAAGCTGTTTAGTTTTATTTTTAATCCATGATGGCTATGTAAGTCAAACATTTCTCACTCTGTATATATTTTCACGTAACTTTCCGTTTTTCTTTTTATTTTTTTTTATTGGTAAATCTCATATAAATTTTTACCAATCAAAGGCTCAGTATCCCTTTAGAACTTTAAAATAAAACCGCCAAAATTAATGTATCTAAAATATTTTTAGGATTTTTTTTTTGTATTTATTACAATTTATTAAGAATTTATTATTACATTCAAAATTTGCAAAGTAAAGTAACAATTTTGAATGCAAAAAGAAGGCGAAAAAAACAAAACAATGCAGTTAACAGTTATATTGCTCAATTTAACATAAAACTACTTTTTTTTTAAGAATATCGAAACTCTTACGGTCTTTTATTCTACATTATTTATATGCATTAAGAATTAAAATATTATATAATATGTTATCTTTTATCCTGTTTTTCAAAGTGTGCTCCGCGGAGCCCTGGGACTCTGCAAAGTCTCTGGAGGATCCGCGAAAATAACAGTCATAATAAATAAAAAATAGTTAAGGAGTACTGGACTTTTTTTTAGATTTCACTAAAAAGGATCTGATTTTGCTTAGGGCCCTTTTTTAGAAATGCTCTGGGGTAGTAAGGTAAAATAAAACCTATATAAACCAATATTAAGTTTAAAACATCGTCAAAAAATATTTCGCTTTTCAAAAAGGTTCCGTCGCCAAAAAAGTTTGAGAACCACTGCTGTATACAAAGACTTATGAAATTCGGACCTCTGCATTTACCAAAATTCGAATATCAATGTTGGCTTTTCCTTTGACATCGTTCCTAATACAATATAGTGTATAGTGTTGTTCTCTTTCCTCGATATTTTTTCCATAATGGATGGAGAGAAAATAAGAAATATGGCAGTTTCAATGTCATCCTTCGACTCGGAAACTTATCGCTTTTATGAAAAGTATACAAAGGAAAACAAAACAATAAACAAAAGAAATGAAAGTGTGTTCAGCACTTCAATGTTTTGTTCCGGAAATGGTTAATACTCGATTCGTATTACGAAAGCGGAGTTCGAACTTTTCATTTTAAAGAAAATTCTTTACTATAAAGATTTTCATTTTACAGTCCTAAAGTTAATAAACATGCGGAGTAAATGGAGTGATAAAATCCTTGTTTATTTTTCCAGTTTATAGATAATATTGAAATAAAATATCTCTTTAAAAAGCGAAATGGTGCATTTCACTTTCATTTCAATAGAAATTAAATTTGGAGGTTTTAAAATAATGTGTGACTAAGAACTTTGAGGACTTAAATAAGTGAATAAAATGAAAATGAAAAACAATTTCTGTTTTGTTGATTAAAATAATAAAACGGAAAAATGTCATATAATATATTTACTTATTTTAAGTAATTCCCTACTTTAAAATTCTTATATCAAGAAAAATTTAATCGAATTTTACTATAGCTATATTTATGTTTGTTTTTGCACAATAAAAATACATTTAATATAACATTACAATAAAACAAGTTAAGCATCTTCAGAATCTTCCAAGAAATCGTCGCTTGAATAATCTTCCACTTACGGTGACAGCACTTCTGAAGCAAATCGAAAACGTATTTTTCGAAAGATTTTGACTTTCTGGAGCATTTACGTGAAAAGCCTTTCCCATATCTTTTTACATCCATATTGAATGTTTCTTGAGCTTCTTCGCTTGGAAATAAAAATATTTTTACAAAATCACTTAAATGAATTAAAACCTTACATACTGTAGTCGGCATATTGTACCATGGATATTTTTCAACTAAAAGCTTTGCATAATTTTTAAAACTTTCTAGATTAATGTGGAATCCACTAGATATTGTTTGCAAAAAAACTTTTTAAACTTTTAATAATATCTATCCTCATAATTTCTGACGAAAGTGAAACATTTTCCAAAAAACGACGAGCAGTATTTCCATGGTTGCTACTGTCAAAACGGGCGGAGGTAATTTGCCCACAAAATATTTAAAGCTGCTAATCCTATAGGTAATTTGCCCACAGCAAGTAAAAGGTCATCTTAATCCTGTTGGTATTTTGCCCAAATTTATTTCTAACTGAATAAATCATAATAGATATATCTTTCATTTATTATTTTTTATATATTATCGAAAAGTAAAAACACATTATTAATTAAACTAAAAATTATATTAAACACTAATTTTTATTATTATAAAAAAGTAAGTATACATAAGTTATATTATATTTTTTATATATTTATATTTTATTTACATATTTTTCAACTGGGAGGGATAAATGTGATACAAATTTTATATACTCTAATCTGCTGATTTGCTGCAGATCAAATCGCTGTAGAAATATTTCTAAACACTGAATTTTTTGTTTTACACTTTTGTCTTTGATTTTCTTAGGTATACTTAAGCTTTGTATTGTAACATACGTGTCGATTTGAAAGTCTTTTCTATAAAAATATATACAGAAGGATGTGTACAGTAGAATGAAGAATTAAACCTTGAATGAAACGACTCACAGGCATTTGTAGTTCTTGTAATTGAAGCTGTTTTTTCTGCCCATATACTTGGAGGAAATGTAGAATTTTCTTCAATATATGTTTCTAATAGGTAATCGGCATACCTATCGAGAACGGCATTTTCTGGTTTACTTGCCATTAAGTCAAACACAAAACAGTCTCCAACTTCATCGGCGTTTAAATATGTCAACCCAAATGATGTTTTAAGCCATTTTCCGGTATCACTGTTAGTTGTATATTCAGTCATTAATCCCAGATACTGAATTTTACGATACCACGCTTGATGTAGATGAAATCGGCAGCCATTGATTACAGTATTAGGCCACATATAAATTAACGCCTTATGAATTGCTATTTCAAAATCAACGAACACTTTAGATGGATTTAAAGCAATACTGTAAGTTTCCAAAATTTTATAATGCAATAACGAAAACAAATGTTTGTATATATCGGTAGATTTGTTGGGTAATAAACAATATACCAGGGGCACATAGTGTCCATTACACAGCCCATGAATGGTAAATAATTGTAGGAAAAACTTTGTACAATACGAAAATGTTCCATCCATATACAAGACGTTCATTTTACACAAAATACGAATATTTGTCTCACATGTAAATACAATAATATTATTTTCTCTGCTATTTAATAATAATAATAATAATAATAATAATAATAATAATAATTTATTAAAAGAAAATGTTCACCTTTACTGGTTTTAAATGTATTAGAATATAAGTCAACTGCATCATGCACTTCTTGTATATTTGTAGGTAATGGACCTGGTAGTATTTTGCGACGACTGTTGTATATAGTTTTTCTTATGTAGGACACATCAATTGTAGTTAGTGACTCTGGTAAATTAGTAGCAAGTACTTTACGGATAATTTTAGAAGGTTTTTCCGAAATATCATCAACTGCTTTTCGCTTACACGAATTAGAAATAATTTTTCTGTTTAATTTCGGTTCATTTGCTTCATGGCTATGAATTAGGTTGCCTCTGGATACTAAAAGTTCAGGACCAATTGTAAATACAGTGGCATTACAAGCATTTGTTTTTCTTTGGGAGCATCTCCAAGAAACTTCTCCACTTTTCATTTCTCTATCTTTGGCAAACGTAAAATTCTGACATTATAGAAATAATTATTGTTTATAAACACTCGAATTACAATCATCAACGTATAAAAACTGACTGAAATATAAACAGTAAACACCCAAAGTAAGTACCTATTAGAATTATTAATAATCAGGTAGGTACCTATTTGTGGGCGGATGTAATTTGCGGGTTTAGGTACCTGAATGCTACTGTGGGCAAAATACCAGTAAGATTAACGCACCCCTTTACTTACACAGGTAGAAAACAGAGATTTGTGGGCAAAAAGGACCCGCCGGTCAAAACTAGGTTTAGGGCGATCCACCATTTTGGGACTTAAAACCTCTTTAATTATTTTCTTCCTCTGTGCCACGATCTTTTAATTTTCTTCACTTCTATCCTACTATTGCTTTATGGGCAGTTTGTATGCAAATATTCAAAAAATCTTATCCAAGCTTGGAGGCTTGATAGTCCAAAAGATAGAGAACCTATGTTAGTATCTTTCTTTAACAAATTATTAATTTTGTTAAAATTTTTGGAGGTCTCTCCACAAATGTAGCATTTCTGAGTAGAGGTTGTGGAGGTTGCAGCATTGCATACTTTGCCATCAATCATTGTAAATAAAACTATGGGATATGTAGACTTCCATAGTACCTAAATTAGCAGTTGTGACTCTCCATGCAGGTCTTCTCTGCCAGAGTAATTTCGGTGATATCATGTATAAACTGTAGCCTAACAGGTCGGCAAAATCGGGGTGAACGAGGTCGAGGATTCTACCAAACTACCTTATTTGACTTGCTAGATATAAGTTGAATAGGCACAAAAGATGTCAAAAATATACTGGCATCTGAATCATCACCGCTTTCAAATTTTTGTTTGTACTGGGTGAACCTCAAGCTTTTATCAAACCGACATTTACATACCAATGTTAAACACTTATATTGATGTCTAGTAGACTGGGCCAAAAAAATAAAACAATTTTTTTTCTTAGCGGAACTATGAAAATATTGTTCATGATGACAAAAAAAAAATTCCTGAAAATTTGAGCCCTTAATAGTAATATTAAGAGGTGCATCATTGCAGTTATTGATTTTTCAACAGTTGTCGCGTTTTTGCATAAATTTCGGACTTGGTCAATTTTAAAAAAATTTTTCATTTCTTATCCTTGTAGGAAATTAAATTCCCCACAAAAAAGCTTTCTTAGTAAATTTTCGTAAGACGAGTCTATTCTTTGTAATCGAGCCTTAAACATTGGTATATATTTTCAATTTTTCACTTTACATTTGGGATTTCCAAAATGAACTTAAATATTAATATTTTTTTAAGACCGTTATTATTCTTCAGGGAAATTTAATGCTCTACAAAAAAGGTCTCTTAACATTTTTCGATAAACTCACTCCTTTCAAAGTTATTTGATGTTAAATAAACGGTTAAATACTTTAAAAATTAAATTTAACATTCTTTTGCTAGTGGATTCTGTCATTAATTCGTTTTCCCCCTTCACTCTTGTCATTATAACCACTAAACAAAAACCCAAATCTTGAATTGACAAAATGCATATTTGCCAAATTATATATGATATAATTTAACTTTCGTTTAGCTGAAAGGCATTTTCCATGCAAGCCACGTACTACTTTGCATGAAAATTGCCTTTTACCTATTTTACTAAGTAATTAAAACGGTTGCAATGTTTAAAAATTTTCAATGTTAATACTTTTTAGATAGAAAACTTTTTGAAGCACACTGTGAATTGCTACCGGTTATTTTGCTGTGTAGGAAGCTGTGAACATTAAACTATGCAATGGGTTCTTGGATTCTCCTAACTTTAGTTGGTGTACTATACTAAAGGTCGGGCCAGAATTTAAGATTTCCAATACCTAAATATAAATAAAACTATAATAACTGTGCAAATCAATCAAATTTATTTTAACCTATTTTAAACTTCAACAAGAAACTTAAGAGTCATGAAAGTCACAAAGATAGAACCTATTAGTTCTTGTTACAGATAATAATTACAAAATATATACATTTATACATTAGTCGAGTCGAATATGTCGAATACAATAAGTCCTATACAAAGGATCATCAGCAGCTTACAAATAAAATATTACAATAAATGCTGTAAATAGATAAGTTATTTAAAATGATAACAGTTAAATTTAACGAGGTTAAAGCCAAAAGAACAAAATATAACTTACCTAAATAAATGCAAAGTTAAGAATCAAGTCGACATTATAACATCGAGGACCTATTATATGTAATATAAGTTGCAACTTATTAAATCATAAAAAATTATCAAGCCTATACATGGACATTGATAAAGTTCAACAGATTACATCAAATTTAAATAGGATTTCAACTCAAACGAATCACTAAAATTTGACCAAATAATTTAGAATCATCAACAGAACATATCCATCATGTAACAGTTTTCATCTGTGGAACAGCAGATGTGAATATATTTGAAATAAACAAGAAATTACTCTACACTCAGAAAACAAAAGTAGTAAAAGATGAAATATTGAAAATGTGTCAAATAAATATTATTTGTTATTTCAGAGAAATGAAAATAAACGAAAATGTTTAATAAAGAAGTAATTAAAAAATTGCAAAATTTGATTGTAACAGAATTCCAAAATAGTTATCTAGTATTTAGTGGCTTATCCATGCTCTATTTTAAAAGCATCTTCGTCAAAACTTATACCTCTACTTCTTGACAATTATTCTTGTAATTGCGATTTATTTCAAGGAATTTGGGACAAGGTTTTTATTGCAGAACTGTGGCAGGAAGCATTATCCACAATTAATGATGAATTGCTATTAACTTTTCTCCTTTTACAGTATCACTTACATCGTTAGGATCTAACTTCGGTACAAAGTGCGATTGTCCTGGCACTGTTGTTCCTTTTTCGTTCTGTTTTTCGCCCTGTTTTTCTCTGTAATACGTGTGACACGACACTGCGAATATTAATATTTTACATATCAAAGGTACTTTGTTTTATTTATAATAAATAATAATACTCTCCCTAATTCACCCCCTTACGAGTGAATTTTAACCCCAAAAGCTGAGCTTGTGCGGGGAAAGGGACGGCTATTATTATTATTATTTGATGTGGCGCTCCGGGGTGACTTAAAGATGATTGATGGTGCCATTTGACTTACAGGTGAGGAAAACCCGGAAAACCTCACCCACCATCATCGAGACGGTAATGCATGGCGATTTTATATTCTGTATATCATATCAACAGAAATTGAATTTCTATTAATACGGCACACATCAAATCCTAAACCGAACCATGCAATTTAATTAAAAATCCACATGGTCTGGTCTGGGATTCGAAGCCCAGCAGTCTCTGACTCATAAACTTGCCTATAAATAAATATAAGCGCGTTAGACCGCTACACCACTAACCCGATTAGAACACTAATTCTAATTGCATCACATTACAGTTTCGGATTTTAGTCCCGGTGTACTCCCAAAAGGTTCCTTGGAACGGGGGGAATTTTAGTGGGTATTGTGTACGGGCTAGTCCCACACTCCCTCTGTCAGGCTTAAAATAAAAATATGGATAATATAGAAAATGGATTTGATTTTAAATGTATTTTTTAATTCTTAATATATACCATATACCGGGTGTTTAAATTAAAGTGTTACAGTTAAATACCGCCGAAAATATGCATTTTAGAAAAAAAAGTTTCAAACAAAAGTTTTATAGTTTTTTGGGGGAAACATTTTGGCTAAATTCATTTTTTTATAGCTGATCATAATATGGCCATATCGAGGTAAACTTTGTTTTTTTAAATGGGAATCCTATTTTTTCTTACATATTCTTAAAGTACATAAAAAAATAAGAAACTTTTGAGGGAAACATTTTTTTATTGGACTTTTACTTTTTGAGCAACAGCTACTTGAAAATGTTGCTGCGCGAAAAAAAAGTTGGCCATATTATGGTTTGCTATAAAAAACGATTTTAGCCGAAAGTTTTTCCCTACAAAACTATAAAACTTTCGTCTGAAACGTTTTTTTTTTTATAAAAAGCTGTATATAGCTGTAACGCTTTAATTTAGAACACCCTGTATATGTGTACCTATTTATTAGAGTTCACAAAACGATTGCATTAAATCTTTAAATTCCAAGCTTTAATTCAGCACATAACGGCCATTATCCGC
Source organism: Psylliodes chrysocephalus (assembly GCA_927349885.1). Lineage (NCBI taxonomy): Eukaryota > Metazoa > Arthropoda > Insecta > Coleoptera > Chrysomelidae > Psylliodes > Psylliodes chrysocephalus. The sequence continues at coordinate 12,105,725 of OV651825.1, forward strand.
TCGAATGCTGTCAAAGCGGGAAAAATCCCCTAAGGAAACGAACGAAAAATTCCATAGACATTGCAATAAGAAGTGTGAAATCTATTTGAATATTTTAATAGTGAATTACGTCTGCGAAAAATATCCTTTTGCGGAAGTTGAATAGTTGGATTATGCAGGAAATGGATATTGCCGAGTACATTGCTGTGTCAACGTCTCAATCGGTAAGGGATGCTGATCATGGCCCAATCTCTACGTATATAGACTATCCTGATATAGATATGAGGTTTTTAGATGATTTTCCGAGCGCAAGGTGCCTAGACAAAGACGGTCGTATATGCAATCAACGATGGCGACGAGGACACAACGCGAATTGCACTTATGTGTAATAGACACCTACCTTACAGGCTAAATCCCATCTTATGGCCAAACTGATCGATGTCGGGATTTAATAAAAGGAACCCGTTTTGCAATAAAGGTTTTTTGGTGGAAGTTTAAATCCTTGAAAGAGATAAGGGAAGTGCTGGGTTAGTTAAATAAACTCGTTACGTATGTGTCATGAATGCAAAATTGAATATCGGAGAATATTTTATTATTTTTGTTGGAAAACGAAAAAAAGTACTTTAAAATTATATGAAAAAGTATTATTTAATGTTTTATTACATTTTTACAGCTTTTTATAATGTGTCCAATGAAGAGATATTTAAACTAAGTAGGTAATTAATTTCAATTTAATATGTTTTATTTTTTCAATTGCATTTACATATCATTTTAGTCGGCATTGCCCCATAAGGATCCCCGTTTATATTTGTAATTTATTCTTCCACATAGATATACCGGCATTCGATATTTCCTGGTTCTAGAGACACAAAAATGTTCAAAGTGTTAAAAAATAGTAATTTTGGGAATAAAAAGAGACGGTTATGATCGATTTTTATAGTTTTTGGTATTGCATGTTCTGTGACTATAAATCACGTTATGAGATGTTCTGGCTTTCATCAGTAAGTTGTAATAATATTAAACAAAAATCCCAATACGAAGGACAATGGGCACAAATGTATGGGAAATTGCCCCACCCCCAATAAGGATAAGTTGAAAGATATTGAAAGATATTTTTAAGAACATTTCTCTTCATTACGACTCATCTCAATTACTTGTCCGTTCCGAGTTGTATCATCCTAAATGTAACTAATTGCACGATAGGTCAGTGCTAATATTCTGTTATTGTAGTGCTTATTACAGGCAAATAATAGTAATTATTATTCTTAGTAATGTAAAAACATATATAGTATCCGGGTATATCATCTGATGCTGTTGAGGATTTTATCCGCCACGTGTATCCCTACTGTATGCCTCTATGGTTCGAGACCAAGGTAATGGGCAAACACAATACATAAGCAGTTGTTTTCCGCAGGAGAACGGTTACAATTTATATTGTTGTCCCTTTGTATCCTAGAAACGGTTTTAGGCATTTTCTGATATCTTTAATTATTCATGAGATATAGCCAATGTAAGTTTTTCAATTTCCACCCTGTATATTAAACATTTTGATAAATACTTCATTTAGTTTTGTATTAGCAAAAACTTATACATTAAATGAGTGATCCAATTTGTTGTCCTTTCAATTCAATCTATTATTCTTAATTTTATTAATCCAATAAATGGTTTTGTTTTATTTTTTTCTTTTATTTTTGTTCTCTTTTATTTTTGTTTTTTTCGTTTTTTTTTGTTTTTTGTTTTTTGTTTTTTTTTGTTTTTTTTTTGTTTTTGTTTGTTTTTTTTTTAAATTGAATTTTTTGTATGCTGGAACTGAGCTAATTCTCCAAACCACATAGATTATATTATATCTTAGTTATATTATATATATTATAAGGAAAATACGCTCATGTATAGTTTTACAAATTAATTTTATTTACATTATAATAATATAATAAGAAAGCAATCTGTGATTATTGACAATATAGTCAGTGAAACTAATAATGTGGTATATGGCGTTCCACAAGGGACCGTACTGGGGCCAATTCTATTTAGCATATACCTTAACTTATTTTCTATAAATTCTAATGGCAACATTATCAGTTTTGCTGACGATACTGCAATTGAAATTATTAGTTGAAAGTGACTTGCCTTATATATTTCACTGGTTTCAGCAAAACCTACGGTAAATTTCAGTAGGACATTCTTTGTTCCCTTTTCGTCCTACGCTAATGCTAAACTATAACAAAATCGAAATTATAGTCAACAATATTGGAATAGAAATTAAGGCAGTCTCTAATATCAAATACTTGAGAATATATACAGTGAGCACCATAAGTCTTACCCCCCTATCTAACTCGTTACTGGAGTCTTGTTAGGAAAATCGCCGAGACAGGTCGATTTTTGATTTCTACAATGTACATTTTTGTATGAATAGTTTACCCTTAATTTCATCCCTTACTGGAGGGTAGCAACCCTTTCGAAAAATTTAAATGGCATGGGGTGGTGAGTGATAGCTCATTTGAAAGAGGGTTTTATTCTCTATTCAACCGTGTAAAAAAATTTGAAATTTGCTTCATTAATTCTCGACTAATTGTTGTTTCAGAATAACGGAAAATAACGTAGCGCACTCATCCTTAGAATTAAAATTCGGCCCTGCATAACTTCGGTTTTGGTTCAGACGTGAAGTAAGACTTTTTGCCATTAGAAGGTCACTGTTAGTCTAGTTGCTTTCCTATTTTGTGAGGTTTTGTTATTTTTAAACATTAATAAATCAACATGTAATGATGCAAATTTCAAATTTTTTTGCATGGTTGAATAGAGAATAAATCCCCCTTTCAAATGAGCTATCACTCACCACCCCATGCCATTTAAATTTTTCGAAAGGGTTTTTACCCTCCAGTAAGGGATGAAATTAAGGGTTAACTAATCATGCAAAAATGTACATTGTAGAAATTAAAAATCGACCTGTCTCGGCGATTTTCCTAACAAGACCCCAGTAACGAGTTAGTTAGGGGGGTTAAGACTTAAGATGCTCACTGTATAGACAATAATCTAAAATGGGATATTCATATCAATTTTGTTACTAAAAAGTTAAGAATGTTATTGCATACATTCAAATTCTTGTCAGAAATATTAAAATGGAATGAGCTAAGAATATTATATTATGCTCTTGCTGAAACCCATATAACTTACTCAATTATTGCTTGGGGCGGTACACTTGATTGCCACATAAATAAATTAAATATTAGGCAAAAATGGCTTATAAAGATTTTAATGAAAAAACGATATGCCTACTCGACAGAGCAGCTCTTCGAAGAGAGTCAGTTCTTTGATGTTAGACAACTGTTTTGTCAAAATCTTCTTATGAGGCAGCATTACAATAAGAATGAGCTGAAAAAGAAATAATACGATTATAATACTCGTTCTAGGCTCCATACTTTTATCTTACCTAAAGTCGATAAATCAAATACCCAGAGAAGTTTTTGGTACATGGGTCCAAAATTATATATCAGACTACCTACAGAAATAAAAATTATTAATTCGAAAAGACTGTACAAGAAAAATTTAAAAAAATGGATACTACAACACTCTCGACTAACGATACATGAAATGATTGAAAATTACTTTATTAAAAAAAAAAAAAATATAAAAAAATCATATACTCACCTTAAGATCCTCAAAAAAAAAAACACACTTGAACTGAAATTTAAATTTTGTCAGTTGTATATTGACGGACTACAAACAGGTTTTTCTTGTGGAATGTATCACAGCTGATAAATACATATTATGGCAAAAAAATACATATTTTTATAAAATGTTGTTTAAGAGGTGCTTTAATTATATTGTTTGTTTGACTATATTGTTTGTATGACATACAAGTGGTTTTACACTACTTTTGTGATAATTTATGTTTATTCGCCCATTATATTTATATTTTTATGTAATTGTATATATATATTTTTTAAAGATGAATATACATTATTATTATTTTTTTTTTAATTTAGTGTCATCGGCTTCGACTGCTACGGCCATTAGCCTCGCGTTCTGTGTAGGCTTTGTTACTGTTTTTCAGCGCCACTTTAGCAACAGCACTGTTAATTAGAACCCAACAGTGAATGGTCGAGTGGGGAATCCTACCAAGGCATCAGAATTCATTTTAAGTAATTAAATTAAATGAAAAAATCCTGGCCAACGGTGGATTCGATCCTGAGACCTTCCGATCTCAAAGTCGTGACTCTAACCACTGAGCCAACCCACTCCATTAATATTATTATTAATAATTATATGGAGTACAATTTACAAGTTTTTTTTTACCAAATTGCAGCTTTTTTGATTTTTTTGGATATTTTTTGGATTTTTTTGATTATTTTTAGATTTTCTTTTATTTTAAAACTTATTTTTTTTTAATTATTTTGGAATTCACAGGGACATTACACGCCTATGGGTTTTTTGAGCGATTTTGACAAACAAGAGGACCACGAATAGACTTGGAAACAGTTAAGATATATACAAAGGGTAAATACCTTAACTAAAATTGTTTAGTTATATTTAATTAATTTATTTTAGTAATTGGGAGGAGAACAATTTATTTTAGACCGCTTTGTATATATTAGCAAAGGCGAAAATTTCCAGCAGTTCTAATAGAAATACGAGTAATGAATTTTTACAACCATTAAGAGAATTCAAGAGTTTAAAAAACCCAACTTATTAATTCATCAATATTCGTTACAGGTCCAACTTTATTAAATCTTACTACGTTTTCTCCTCAAATAGTTCTCTCGAAGAGAAAGACTTTATTAGTATTCGATCCGCCCTCCGTGACAAAATTAAAATATTTAATTTTTCATTGTTCATGGAAAAATCTGTCACAAGCAAGAATAACAATTGACTTTTTAGGACCCGTCGAATTGAAAACTGGCCGTTTTTCGTGAATACGAAAAACCACAGTCCATCCTAAATTGATTCGTTCTTTCTGCTACTTTTCAGACAACTTAATTAGACAATTGTTTGATCCTAATTTGATTAGCTTTTGTCTTAAGTTACTTTTTCGCCTTCTTTGTTTCCTTTAGTATGGAAATGAAGCTGTATCTTTAGCATTTTAAGTAGTGTTTGAGTTTAATTAAATTTAGAGTTTATTAATTTGAATGGGCCATTATTCCGCAAAGCCTATTCGACGAATTAATTCTTTTGTTTTTGGGTGAAATGCGGTTTTTAATGGTTTTTTTGGTTAGCCCGAAGAGATGGTTGGAGAATTAAATAGAGGGCGTCGTAAATCAGAATAAAATACCGTGCCGCCACCCTAAGGCGGGCGCGGAAAGGGAGAGCATTCCGCAAAATAATTCTAGTTTATTGTTTTTTAATAGCGTATTTACTGATTGGGAGTTTTTTTTTAATCGTTTATTTACTTAAATTAATCAATTAAGTTTAAAAAAAAAATAATTTACTATTTATTTGACTTTGGAATACGTTGCAAAATATTATATATTTTCTTACGTGCTAGGGAACATGAATGAGTGCAAGGAAATATTTTGGATAAATTTGGCAGCTATTTAATTAATATTGATTAAATTTTGGTTAAGGTGAAAAATATTAGGCTAGGTAGTTTTATTTTAAGTCTGACCTGATTGCTTCTAATGCTAAAGAAGATGACATTATTTACCTATAACTTTTTTATTGTACCAAAGTATAAGTTCATGCATGACAAATTTATACTGTTAGGCAGTAGCTCAGCTTATAGTCTGAATTAAAGAGAAGAGCAGTAAAAGTGAAGATATAACGGCACATTCCATAGACGTACTTTGAAAAATAAGTTTCTCTAATGTTAATAAGGTCGCGGCATATAAAATGGTATATACGAATTTCGTAGATTAAATTTTGAATGATAAAAGTTATATTATTCACAAAAAATAAAAATAAATCTTATGCTTCCGAGAAAATTGTTGCAGTAACATTGAAAGAATTAAATTTAACAACTAAATAACAAGGATGATTATATCATCGTTGTCGCGGTGAAACCTCCTATGTACATTTCATCAAAATTTTCAGTAGATATAAAAACGTAACAATTTTGTTCTGTTGCCTTATACGTATTACACACAAGGGAGGTCTAAAATCACAATATTTTAAAAGAAAATTACATGGGAGGTTTCGCTAAACTGTACAGAATGTTAGTTTCTATAAACTGGTACAAAAATCTAAAAATGTGATAAAATATCACATAGGAGGTTTCACCGCGGCAACGACGATAATATGTTATTAATTGCATTAAACTTACTCTTGGCATTAAAAGTAACCCTTCAGTACCTAAAATCAAATATTAAACAAAAATAAAAAGTACAAGAACTATCTCTAATCACTGTCTTCGCCATAACTACTGGTCTCATTATCATTGTCTTTTCTGAGATTTATTATAATAGGATACATAAAGTTTTTCATTGCTATATCCACTTTTCAAAATACATTTTCCACCTTTTTAACATGCTGATTCCTTGCGTCCGCTAGTTTCCTTAAATAATCATGTCTCCACGCATTGATTTCGTCTTTTTCAGTTAAAAACTGTTTGCCATGTTTTTTGTAACGAAAATTTAATTCATGTAATATTTTTTTCAAATGAAAATATAATATATTTGGAGAAGTGGGGTTATTTTCTATTACTGTTTGCAATTTTTTAAGAGTAAAATTTTTGTTTCGAAAAAAAAATTGTACCATTTCCCTTTTTACATTTTTTATTCAAGTTTCAGTAATAGGTTTGTTTTGGTTCTAGTTTTAGAACCGTTCGCGCATGCGCACACATATAAAAATGTTTTGGTTATTTTAAAACCAATCCTGAATCGAAAATGACGTAGAATTCTGTATTTTGATTCAGTCATCGGATTATTTCAAAACAATTATAAAACGGTACAAACAGTTCTTTCTCATGAGCAGGTACAATTTTTGAACTTTTTTCCACGCATGCGGGACATCGGGAAAACAACAAATGATAGACTCATAACCTCATTTAGTTGTTGGACTTACAAGTGCTTTATAGTTTTGTTTTTTTTTTAAGATCTCTTATTTAAATCAAACGTAATAACAACTTTACTTTGTCGAACCTAAAAATGGATATTACAGAAGTAATATGTATTTTAAATTATGTTTAAAGTAAATAAAATTCAAATTGGTTTTATAATTTCTTGTTTAGTTCTTCAAGCTCATCCTCATCATCATCATCTAATAATGATACTGAACACTTTCTTGAGTTATTAATTCCTGAAGCTCTACATCGCCCAAAGAATGAATTGTATTTTGAAAATACTGTGCCCTTGTATACAGACAAGGAATTTGTGGAGCATTTTAAAGTCCCGAGGCAAATTGTTCAGCAACCCCCAAGTAGATACCTGTTTTTAAAGGTTACCTCCCCAAAAAAAACGTTCTAGTTTTTTGTTGGTTTGCATCACATGAGGCAGCGTCTTTTAGAGACGTAAGTGATAGGTGTAACATTACAGTGAGCACATTGCATACAATTGTTGAAGATGTAAGCCTATATTTAAGCTTCAATTCGCCTGCCATAATTACTTGACTAACAGATGCAGAAAAGGAGGAAATAAAAAAGAAATTTCTTGAAATGGGATTTCAAAATGTCTTGGGGTGTATTGATGGCACCCACATCAGAATTGATGAGCCAACACAGGATCCTGACTCGTAGTACAGAAACAGGAAAAAGTATTATTCAGTCCATGTAAGTTCATAAAATCATAGATTATAATAGCAATAAAGTATTTTATCATCTAGGTACAGGCAGTATGTGACTCACAAATATGCATAAGTGACATTTTTATTGGATTTGCAGGGTCTCTCTGTTACGGGTTTATTGCATAATAATATTTGATTTATTAAAATAACGATTTGTAGTAAAAGACGAGATTTTTAAAGGAACAAATGTACTTACGACTATCAAGATGTGATGAATAATCCAAATTAATTTTCTTAGCAGTTCATTTAAAACATAAATAAAATAGTTTAATCCTCAGACGTCATTTAATAATAATAAAAACAAATAAAAACATTCTAAGTATGGTTATGTTAACATAAATAGTTCTAATATATAGGGCACATATCACTTAAGTATTCCTCTTCTACTTGGTTCTTCTTATACCAGTACGCCTTTAATGCTGCTAAGCCCTTGACTTAAGGCTGCTTAACCGCTTGGATATGGGTCTTTATTTCTTTACGTGGTGCAATTTCGTATTTTCCGGATTTAATTAGTCTAAAAACAATAAATTATTATTAGGATTAGTTACTTATATCTAAGAAGATATATACACACTTTTGGGGATTACATTTTCTTAATTAATTTTAAAACAAACTTATGAGGTCCAACTCCAACAGTGGTAAGTTATAGACAGAAACACATGTTTGAAATAAATGCATTAGCAATATATAGTATAACTGCTTTTTACCCAAGCTAACTGTACCTAATTATATTTTAGGCCTTTTTAGACTACCTCCCTCAGCTTCTGCTTACCTAGCAATCTAAGCTATATCTCCCGCTGCTTCGAGGTAAGTAGATAGATAAAGAGTAGTTATTAGAATACAGCTACCGCTACTCGCTTCCTGGTCCCGGTAAAGTTATATATGTGCACTTCATAGGTTGCTGAAATTGCTGAATCGGTGCCTATCAGATTTAGATGGTAAAGTTACTTACCACTTTAATTTAGAGCCACCCAAAAAACCTGAAGAGTGTTCTTCTTCATAACAAGTAAGATTAGTTTAGTTTATCAAGCATCCTGTCGGTGGTATCCAGTAAACCAATTAAAGGAATCAACTGGAGAAGTAAAAAAAATCCTAATCATACTGTATACAATTATAGTTTAATATTTTATTAATATTTATATGCAATATTAATTACTGTAAACCACAGTTAGTACTAACCTTGGGTAATCGATATAAGGTAGCTTACTTATTGAATTTTATACAATTTATTTAATATTCTTGATATTGTCCAACATAACTACAGAATACTACAGATACTTTGTTTAATTGAAATATATTTCTGAAAGAACTCTTCTCAGTACATTTGTTTATTTAATTGTAACCTATCAATTAGCCGGGTAATTTAAGTAAAAGTAAAGAACCTACACTGTTAACCCTCCCTGTTTTTAATCAAGGGGTTAATGAGAAAAAAAGGGCTAACATGTCCATGATTCAAGAGTCTTCCGAAATTCCACCCTTGCTAAGAAATATGGATATGACTATATTTTACGTAATAGTGCCTGCCCGTGTTTAAGAAACCTAATGACACCTTATTGAGACACTGGTAACTTAAATGAAGAGCAGAAAAATTTCAATAAAAAATTATGTCAGTGGCATTATAGACCATACATTTGGACTCCCTAAACAAAAATTTAGGCAGTTATATCACCTAAAATTAAGAAGTTCTACACAATACACTAGGAGTACAAGAAGACTTGGAAGAAGTTGTCAATCAGATTCAACCAAATTTTGAAAGAAATGATAATGTTGATGATGTGTATGAAGGGAATGATGTGGGATTTGATTTTCGTAACTATTTAGCAGTTACATTTAATTTGTGATTGTTTAGGTACAATATTCTTATGTAATTTTATTTAAACAACAAATTTGGTTTTTATTAATACATTCAAAATAAAATAAACCCGGTTAATAAACTTGTTTTTTTTTATTAATACAAAATAAAATTTGAAATTTAAATGTTTATGCAATATTGAATGTAACCTGGCTCCACTAATGCCTAAGGTTGTCTCAATCTCACGATAGGTCACATGACGATTTTTCAATATCAGTTCGCGCACAGCATCAATGGTTTCCGGAACAACAACTGATTTTAGACGACTTTCACGAAATTCGTCTTGGAGTGAACTACGACCTAGATTGAATTCACCATACCATCGATAAACACTGGTTCTTGATGGAGATTCAAAAATTTAAGTTCATCGATGCTCTGTTGCTGAGTTAATCCACGTCGAAAGTTGTAAAAAATAATCACACGAAAAAAAATTCATTTTTTTTGGCGAGTTGAATCTTTTGTCACTGTAAACAACACAAATAGCGCTCGTATGTCAAAACGTTCTTAGTACGCATGACCTCAAAGATGTCAAACTTTACGACAGAGCTGTCAGTTGCCAGTTTGCAACACTAGGGTTCTGCAATCCCGAAATATAAAAGGCAACCCTCGTATCTGGCAATTATTTATCTAGAAGTTGCTTTTATAATTTCTTACGCTCCATCAACAATAACAAAAAAATGTTATTATTTCTGATAATTATCTGATATTTATCACCTGACCCAAATGAATCGAACTGTATTAACTGCAACAAAAAAGTATAAGAGCACTAAAAATGTAACAAGAAAACTATAACTACCAAGTACTACAATCTAAAGAAAGTAGTTCAAATGTATTATTCCTAAATTTAACTAGCTTCACTTACTATCCTCAAGAATTGTTTCCTAAGTGACTTTTGGGTATAACCACACCTTTTCTATAAATTTTAAAACAGTAGTTTAAATGTATCATGCACAAATTTAACCAGTTTGGGTTAATATTCTCTAAAATTGTTTCCTAACTGATTTTTTAACACATAAAAGGTTTCTACTAATTTTGAAGAAACTAGTTCAAATGTATTATTCCTGAATTTTACTATAGTCTGATTAAAAGAGAAGGGGATATAACGTAGAATTCGACAGGCTTACTTTGCAAAATATATAAAAACTTATTTTGCATAGATAAGGTCACGGCATATAAAATGGTATAATATGCACATCGTAGATTAAATTTTAAATAAAAACAATAGTTCATTTATAAAAAATAAAAATAAACCTTGTTTTTGTTGCATTTTAATATTAAACGAATTAAATTTAACCAATAAATCACAAGAAGCATTATATATTTTTAATGGGATTAAATATGTTTTATCTCTTCAGTACCTAAAATTAAAGATTCAAAAAAATAAAGTCTGACTTATCTGTCAAAAAAAGGTATATTTCAGTAAAAACCATGGAAACATGATAAAATCTAAACGAAAACTTTTATTAGACCGATTAGATGAACCACAAATAAGCATTGGAGGATGAGATATAAATAAAATTTCTGTACTCTTGAAACTGTACTAGTTTCTGCAAATTAAATTACTGCATTCCTTTCTTCTCTACACTATACCTACAAAATACGTAGTGTGCACTTCAGCTTTCCAGATGTCGAGAACATTTACAAAATTGAACCCTACGGATTGCAAATTGTGTTTTCGACCTCTAAAATACCCTTAATGATATGTAAATAACTATTTAAACATTGTTTAGCAAACTTTTTCCTTTGCCGATTTTTTACAGGTTAAAACCTCCTTATAAAGACCTGCAAATTGGGAAAATGAAGTTATTGCTAAAAGCATTCTACGCTCCCCCAACGTCTAACCTCTCCCGAAAACAATATTTTAAACCGGTTTTAAAAGAAATAATCTGGCCCAATTCCCAGTTTCCGAGATCTTGACTTCTCACCACACTGGGATGCTTGATACTTGAGTGTTGAAGGCGGCGGGGCAAAAGGCAGTAAGTTTATCGGAGGCGGCATATGAGGTATAGAGTAAATAGGCAGGCGTGACTCTATTACCTAACCATTATATCACCATCCAGTAGACATGTAATCTTACGGTGGCCGACGACGAACGGATTTGCCGATTTCCTGTGACCATGGGCGTACGTAAAAGGGTACAAAATTTGTCCTATTTCATGTTGTTATTTTGGTAACTGATGAACAAAAATAAGAACATTCCAGAATATTATTATAAGTAAAGTATGGTAAATATATCATCCTCAAGATATTTTGATAACAAAAAATTGGAAATAAAGAGCTTTGAAAAATGACTCGTTGGACGTATTATCGAGGAAGCAAGGCAAATTTAAGAATAAATTTTTTTCCCAAAACCAATAGCTGCAGAGAAAAAAAAACACCATAATTTATAATTTTTTTAATAAATTGAGTGGAAAACAGTAACGCTGTAAAATGTAATACGATTCATAATAAATGCTGGAAATGACCACCTGTAGCCAAAGTACATTACTGAAATTTTAGAAAAAAAATAAAAATTCTTATTTTAGTCACTACCTTTTAAGGGTGATATCTCGGAAAGGGGTGGGCTGAGAAAATTTTGTTATAGGAAAGACCCATCTTAATTTCATCCGAGCAATCACCTCCTGAATTGTCGCATGAATTAAGAAACACCCTGTATATTGCTGAATAAGTTGCAGTTTCCGTAAGAATCGATAATTGAAATAAATCTAACTTAAAAAGGCATGAGAGAGGCGTTTGTAAAATGCTTTATCATTATCTAAAGGTAAAAAAGATAAATAATAAACTGCGAACACTGTATACATGTTCTAACACAACTAATTGATAGAATTCGTATTATTAAATTTAACTCTTCGGTTTTTGGGTTCGTCTTCTAAGTTTCTACAAATATTTTGCGAATCTTCTTCAAAATTGTTCTCGTTAAATGCAGGTTTCAGTCTTTCAATTGATATATTCTTTTCTTTTCCATTTAGTAGCAGTGTAAAAACGCCATCTCTTCTATTCAAAACCTTATATGGTCCAATGTAAGGTTTTTGTGAAGGTTTTCTTACCGCATCAACCTTAACAAATACAAATGGACACAATTATTTTGAAATAAAAATTCTACTTGAGCTGTGATTTGATGTTTCTGTTGCTTTAATTTGATTCACTGTTTCTCTATAAAATCTCTTAATCATGATATTAGATCGTGGATGATAGGTAGTTGTTCTTAGATGATTAAATCCCATCAATTTAGAGAATTCTCCGAAAAGTTCAGATATAAATTATCTCCTTTACCTACTACGTTTTGAAATTTAAATTTTTAATAAAAATTGTTCTGCCCCATGCTCGACTTTACAGTTTTAATGTGTTCAATGATTTATTTACATTGAAGTACAATACGTCTGTTTGTCTATTATTGTAAAACTTTTTTTTTATGTAAATAAAAAAACATATATTATTAGTAGTGACTTTTGAAGGAACTCCATTCATTATAAAACTCACGAGCTCTGGATTCTGCTGATATATTGGTTAAAGGAAAAGCTTTAATCTACCTTAAAAATCTATCAATATAACAAAACAATATATAAAACCTTTTTTTATATAAATAAAAATTTCCTTGGTTTAATCGATCAGTGTTTTTATTTTCAATCGTTTAGCAGAGCACTACATATGTTTCGGAAATTAATTTTTTTCCATCTTCGGGTGCAGTCAAAATTTAAAATTAAAAAAAAAACATAATGGGACGATTACAAAGAGTTTAAAATTTTTTAAAATAACAGAACCCCATCTTTCTCTTTCAGCGTGTGAAGACACCTTATTTATTTCATACTAGTCTCAAAAATATTGTTTTTATATTTTTATTTACTACTTAAATAAATTCTGGGCTCGCGGCTCGATGGTAATATCAACACACAACACTACAACTTATCAATCAGTGAAAAAAAAATCATGAAAGTTCAAGATTCTTAGAACCATTTAATTAATTGGTAGTACCTTTTTCCTTCTTGTAGATAATTTGCGCTAATTTCGTTCCATTGATTTTTTAATTTTTATTGTATTTTGTGGTTAACGGTATGCACGCAGCTTAATTCAGCAAAAAAAATTATATTTCGTTAAAATTTTGTATTAATATATCAAAGCGCTTTTGTCATTAAGCATTAATTGTCGCACAGTTCATTATTTCTAGATCTTTTATTGTATTTTGTAAGCATAGAAGGAAATCCAAACTCTGAAATGAGAAAATAATACAACTCCAAATTTATCCCGTTTATATATATTATGGGATATATGTGGGATTGATTTAGAGTTGTTTTATTTTTTCATTCTACTTTGTGTTAAGATTTTTCCAAAATACTCATATCCTTGTGTTTCTTCAATTTTGTTAGCTTTATAATTCGATATTACACATTTTTGTTTTGTTTATGTTTAATTATGACGTTTTATCTTTCGCGGTTACCCTTGTATTATTATATATGTTTTTTTGTACCTTATTTTTTTTACTTTACAACGTATATAGACTTAGATACTTTTACCTGCCTAAAATATACACTCTTCTAAACGTTTCTTGACTAAAAACTCCATTTACGTAAAAAACGACTTATGACCTTTAAAGCGCCGGCCTTCTATTTTGATTGTGTGCGTACATAAGACCTTCTACTTTGACTGGCAACGATTATTTTAAAAATATTAATTTAATAAAAGTTTTAATATCTTTTTAGTTTTTCTCATTTGTGTTTTTTTAAATAATTTTTAGGGACTTGTATTCAACTTTCCTGTTCTTTTTAAGCCGCCCATGTTATTGTTACCCACTCTCAAACCACCCTTGTAACTGCCTCCTCCCTATTACCCACCTGCGGATCAAATGAGTTTAAATCTTACTGCTAACCAGATAACCGAATTGCCTACCGCCTTCAGCGTTTTTGTCGCAGCCACCTGCTCAATAATATACTGTGGCGATGGAAGAGGGGCTCTATCTAAAAAAAAAATGTAAAATAGTATAATGGTAATAATAATTTACGTTTTTTTTTAGTGAAATTTGTGTTTTTTACGTGTTCGTTTTCAAAGTTAAATTTATTTCACTACTTCAGTATCTTTTCTATTATAAATATTATTTTTATCCTACCTATATGAAAAGTATAGAAAATTATGTTTAAAACATCCATGGATACAGAATTGATACAAAATCTACTAAACTTATTCAAAAGACTGAATAGTAAAATCACATACAAACAGTAATTATTAAATTCATTATTTTCGGGGTATAATCTTTCCAATTTATTTAATTTTATTTCGGCCTTATGTCATAACAAGATACATTAGTTCTACAACCACTAGATACAGTTTGTTTTTTGTAAACTGTCTATAGAACTAGTTTAGAATGTACATCCGGATATTTTTGGGAAAATAGGATGAAAATGAGCCAAACAAGTCCCATTTAACACTAAATTTCATTCTTTATGGCTCGACCTACATAGGATTGCTATTAACCTTAGTTTGCAGATAGTTTTATTATTAAAATTCGCAATTTGTATGCTAGTTACAAGCGCATCAAATATTTAGTACCATCGCAAAAAATGTATTATAGTTTAATACATCAGATTTAATTAGTTCCTCTATTAAACATCAACAAATTTTGTACTATTGCCAGTCAGCAAAAGCGATATTTCACCCTACGGCAATAATACTAGAATTTTATAGTGTCTACCGGTGCTTTGTATATGAGTATTTATAGGATAATTATTGTGCTATATCATAAAATATAAACTCGAATTAGACAACGCTGATTGGGAGAAATTATATGGTGCCGGCGGATGGAGTTTAAATTTACGATTGGCAAAATATTAGCAGAATCTTTTTAGTCTAATGATTTCCTTTGAACTTGCTCTAAATATATTGACAAGGTAATTAATTTGTTTATAAAATTGTATTACACACAAGGTTTTGATTAATTTCATCAATTCAACTTACCTTTGGTTTTGTTAGATGTAAAAGAAATTATTTTAACTAGTGTTTGCCCAGTGGTCGAATTTCTGTCATACATATTGAAAATTTGGGGAAAATATATATTCAATTGCATATTTCTAACATTGTGTTTTATTGTTATAGATTTATTTATTGTACATATGAGACCATAATGTTTTATAATTATGTACTTACAATACAATAGAGTTAAGTACCATTATAATTCAATATCTCAAGAAACTCGAATTAAGAAAAATTTTCGCCACTCGCTACACTTAGGAGGAGGAGGAGGGGGGGTGGACAAAGTGACTTTTCCTTCGGGGATCATAATGGTCCAGCCAATACAGGGTAAAGGTCTTTACAAAAACATACCACATATTCCTTAGACCAACATAAGTCGATTTTAGTAAAATTACCTTAGTACAAAGTTGCTCCGTTTGGGATCCAGAGGGCCTTGAAGTTACAATTTTTAAATCGTTTTTCCCATATAAATTTAAAACGGCATACGCGATTTTGCTGAAATATTGGTATATTGGTAGAGTTTTATGTGGTAAAAAAAATTGTATTAAAATGTTGTCCGATAATAATACATAGGCGTAGAACTTGATTTTTTCAATAATTGCACCTTTAATTCTACGCCAATGGAAGAAAAGGAGTTTGAGTATAAAATTTAGATTGCGCAACTCATTTACTTTAAAAAAGGTACTCCTGATAAGACTCGATTACTCTCATGGTTTTCGCTAAATTTCTGTTTTAATAATTTAGAGTGTATAGGTTTCACAAAAATATTTATTTACAACATAATAAAAATAGAGATTTTACAAAAATTGTTCAAAATGTTCACCATTTTTACGCATATAAAGATTTATACGTCCAATAAAATTAAAATGTATCCTTTACATAACTTCTTCATCACCTCTAAGATGTTTATTGCATCTTGAATACGTTGCCAGAGTTGTTCCTCATTTTCTACAGGTTTCCTGTAAACTGTTGATTTCAGATATCCCCATAAAAAGTAATCCATCGGTGTTAGGTCTGGGGAACGTGGTGGCCAGTTTACAGGTGCGACATTACCTCTGCCTATCTATTTATGTGGATATTGTTCATTCAAGTGGTTTCTAACGTTTAAAGAAAAATGTGGTGGAGCTCCATCTTGCATGAACCACATATTTCTCCGAAGTTGGAGAGGTAAATCTTCTAACAATTCTGGCAACGTATTTTGTAGAAAATCCAAATAATTTTCTCCAGTTAATCTTCGTGGAAGTATGACAGGACCAACAATGAAATTACCAATTATTCCAGCCCACACATTAATTTTGAATTCGTGCTGAAAATGGTTTACCTTTATTCCATGCGGATTTTCAACGGCATAAACATGTTCATTATGAGTATTAGTTATACCTCTTCTTGTAAAACCCGCTTCATCGGTAAAGAGAACCTTCTTGACAAAGTTTGGATTTTTTTCTCTTTGCATATTAACAAATCGACAAAAACCCAAACGAATTTGAGGATCATGGACTAATAATTCTTGTACTGGCTTCTTATGGTATGGATATAGCAATTGTTCTCTAAGCACTTTATGAACGACATCTTTACTTACTTAAAGTTGAAGGTGGTAGCCATGTGTGAGTTATAAGTTCAAAAAGGTAAATCAAACGAGTGTGGTCCTTAGGATCTCACAAGAGTATTTTATTACGACCGGTTTCGAGTTATACCTATCTTATTCCTTATTTTTATTCTGTCTCCTTTTCCATTTTCATTTTTCAGCACATTACTTCAAAATAATTAACCAAATCAATAGTTTTTTCTCTCTTTTCATTTTAACACCATTTCCTTTTCCGTTGATTGTTACCAACTTCTTAATTTGAATATTAGTACATCTAACATTATTTTCCAACGCTAATGCTAGACTCTACTTTTAACAATAATAATTTATTTATTTCATTTTGTTTATTACGTACAAATTCAAACAATTCATTTTATAAACCTATATTATTATTAAGAAACATTTATTTTTTTCGCCAACGGCATCTATTAGCCGATGGTCAAAATATTTAAATTTGACAACCTCTAAACTGTTATCTTAAATATTAGAATAGTTAATTCGTCTATTTATATCTTGAGGGCGTTAATCAGTATATTTAATCTAAATAAAATTTAATTCCTGTAGAATTATAAACACTTGTCCAAGAACCCATTTTAGTGCTTGTAGGGTTTAAAAAGTTTTTAAATTTGTTTGTCTTAATTGTTCGTCCGTTCGTGAAATATTTTAATAATTTTAATTAATAGTTTTAGACCTACTTTTGTTTATGTGTTTTGACATCAACTTTTTGTTGCAACTATTGTTTTTTATATTTTTTTATGTATTTTAAAAAATACTCGCATACTTGTTTTTACACCGACCCTGGGATAATTCTCTTAGCTTAGTCTTAAATAGATGAGTAATTACGGGTGAGTTCTTGATATTTGACAACTTTCATATTAAAATGTTTAAACCCACTTTATTAGTTATGAGCTCATTCGTTTTTCCTCTCTATTTTTAGACCTTACCTGATGATGAGGATCTGATCCTCGAAACCGGTCGTAATAAAATACTCTTGTGAGATCCTAAGGACCACCCTCGTTTGATTTACCTTTTTGATCTTTACTTACTCCTAGTTCCCTTCCAATTCGTCTGGTGCTTAATTCTGGATCTTCTTCAACACGTTCTAAAATGGCTTCTTCAACTTCAGGAATCCTTACAAAACATTCTCTTCCATTATCAACAGTGTTGGGAGCAAAGGAACCGGTCTCCCGAATACTTCTCTCAACAGCAGCAAAAGTTGGGTGGCTAGGTACACGACGATTGGGAAACCAAAGTTTGTATTTTAATAATTATTGTTTATGTTCTAAAATTACTAAAATACAAATTTCGTCAAAACCATGAGAGTAATCGAGTCTTATCAAGAATGCCTTTTTTAAAGTAAATGAGTTGCGCAATCTAAATTTCATACTCAAACTCCTTTTCTTCCATTTAAAGGTGCAATTATTTACAAAAATCAAGTTCTACGCCTATGTATTATTATCGGACAAAATTTTAATACCATTTTTTTTGCCACATAAAACTCTACCAATGTACCAAATTTCAGCAAAATCGCATGTGCCGTTTTAAATTTATATGGGAAAAACGATTTAAGAATTGTAACTTCAAGGCCCTCTGGAGCCCAAACGAAGCAACTTTGTACCAAGGTAATTTTACTTAAATCGACTTATTTTGGTCTGTGGTATGTTTTTGTAAAGGCCTTTTACAGACACCCTGTTTAATACACCAATCAATAACATCTGTTATAAAATTTATCACCTATTTTGTGGGTAGAAGGTAGTAACGACAATCGGATTACGTCTTACATTTTGGTTTACTATACCAGGGGTGACCAACAAGTCGATCGCGAGGCAAATTTTGGTGGACCGTCGATCGCGAGGCAAATTTTGGTCGATCGTCGATCGCTCGCAAGTCTGAGGTGGAATTCCTTGTACCATGGACTTTGAAGCGGTTGTAGGAGACAAAACTTTACCTTCTAGCAATAGTTTAATGCATTCTGGGTATTTGCCAAGGTTATAAATTCGTAAAATTCTGACAATCTCACATAATGATCTCCGGCCACCCAGCACAATACATATTGACTTATGTGCAGCGTTGTTCGCAGGCTGGTTTTCGTAATAGATTTAATACATTTTGATGTAATCTATTACGTCATTACGCCGCCCAACAAATCTATTACGTTTTTGAAATTGTACAAATCTACCCTCTTCTATCACAATTCACAGTCACAATTCGCAGTCAGTTTCTACATTTCATTGAAGAAGATTTTAAAAATAATATTACTATCTTTAAACTGCGCATGCTTTAACAGTTTTTATAATGGTGAATGATAAACGTTGTCATTTAATATGTCCTACCTCTGTAGACATTGCTAAACAAAATAATCAGGAGAGACATTTTTTAACTGTACATAACAAGTATCAAACAACTTATTACAAGCATTAACTACTTCATTGTTCACAGTAAGCTCTTAGCAAAAAATGTAAGCCATTTTTTGACGGTGACTTTGTAAAGGAAATTTTTTTGGAAATGTCATATTCACTTTTTAACGATTTTAAGAACAATAGTGAAATTGTTGTTACAATTCAAGATCTACAATTGTCTCGAAACACACTGATGCGACGAATTAAAAGGATGAGTGAGAATGCAAAAAAGCAGTTATATAATAAATGTTCTAGTGGCTATTAGAAGATTGTAGAGTCATTTAAACGAAGAAAAAAAATTTAATCACAAATGGGCAGAATTTTAAATCACGATGCATTGAAAAATAAATTTAGAGACATCAGGTCGGTTTTGGATTTTAGAGAGAGATCAGTCTCAAGAAAAGTTAATTTATCCTGCAGAATAACCAGTAGTTTAAGTAGGATCTGCTATAACTTTATTAGAAAATTTCCTTGATAATAAATTGTAATATACCAATTGTTTCAAATGAAATTGAAAAAGAGTTAAATTCGAAATTAGATTTTTCATGGGTAAAATTTTATATTCATTCAAACATCGTAAGGTAATTTATAATTAAAGGAGTATAGAAAATAGGTATACCTTGGTAAGGGACAACGACAAAAAAATTACAAAAATGTACTCATCTTTAAATAGTGTTTATTATTAATATTATTATTTGCTATGTTTGAAAAGTACCTCCTGCTGCAGAGCAGATCAAATAGATTAGACGACTAGTTGGAGAAGGTCCACCTAGTCACCAGATTAGGAGACTAGGAAAACTTTTACATGACTGGGGACACAACAGGAATGCACACGCACAAGATACACAAACAGACGACATAACAGGGGTAAGCCTTCAGCAACGTCCTGTTTAAATGATGATAGTATGTCATCCTTCATTCCCTTTTAGAAGTCATGGCATATAAATCTATTGATCTTGATGACCCTAAGAGGAGTTAGCAGGAGGTGTACGGAATGGGTCTAGCAGGGTTCGATCCAGTTTACAGGATGGGAAGTTACTCAACTCGGGCCTTATACATTTGTGTGATTGTTTCGTTTCCATGGTTTCTATTAAAATAAACAGTCATAACATATTCTGTACTTTATAAAATATTTGTTACATTATTTTTTAAATATATTATGAATATAAAACAACTGTGACTTTCTTTATAATTTGTCACAAAATGATACAAGGTACTTTCTAAACATAGCAATTGTAGTTTGTTTTTCTGTACCTTACAAAAATATAATTTATAGAAAAATAGTTTGGTGTAATATTTTTCCAAGTTTAAATATTTAATAATCAATAAAATTTTCAAGGTTTTTTTAGCAAAATTTTCAAGAGTAATAACTATGTTTACTGCTTATATTAAACTGATTAAAACTTCCTTTATTAAAATGATTATTTATATGATAAAAAATTTAATATTATTGGAAGCTTTTATATTTTTTAATATACACTGAAACAATAGTTTTTGTTTCTTCTGTAAATTTGTATAGAAAAACTATTTCTGAATCCATGTTTGAGTTTCCCGCTATCATAGACTGGTTGGTGTTACAATCGCCCAAACAACTTTTACCGAACAAAAAAAACTACATTGAGTTACACGTCTCGCTGGGTTGCCTCTGATATTAACAACAGAGTTAGCATTTAAATGATGTAAAGTGATAAAGCCAGTAAAATGTAAAATAACCAACTGTGGCTATTATTTCGGTGCTGTAAAAATCTTTTGAAATTACAAAACTAAATTAATTAATTAATTATTAAAATTAGGTACTTTTAATAGGTAACATTAATGATTTCTTTAATAAAAAAATAATGAAACATTATCACAAAATAGTATTTTTGTATATTGATCTAAAACGTGGTGATGCAGGTAAAGCATTTTCAAATTAGCGTAAGCTTTTTTTTAAATTATTTACTTTGCTTCTAAATTTTAAGTCAGTATCGAGTTGATGACCCAGATTTTTGGCTATAACTACACAAGCCACCAAGACACCATCAATACTCACAGAAAAATGCTCTATTGCTTCTTTTTTATTTTCACCAAATGCCAGTATTTGTTTTTTGCGGGATTTTTATTAATTCTGCGTTAATCATTTCATTAGTCAGAGTAACATTAAAATCAGTCAAAGAAAACCTTATTTGCGTATCATTATCATATATGTAAACTCCGTCATTGGCAAGAGCTAAACTAATATTATTGGAGTAAGTGCAAAACAAATCGGTCCCAAAATAGAGCCTTGTGATACGCCGCAGGCAAATATTCATTATATCAGATCTACACTTGTTTCAACAAACAGAAAATGATTGGAACGATAGTTTTTGATAAAGTCAGTTGCTTTAGCCGACAAACCAACATACTGAAGAATACTGAACAAAAGTTGGTGGTTAATTGTATTTGAGGCTTTTGTAAAATCTAGAATTACTAAAACGTTTGTCGATATTCCTAAAAATTGACCTCTAATAATGCTGAAGTACAGTTGTAACCACGTCTGAAACCAGATTGGCTGATAGGCAAAATATTGTAATTTAATTACCTTTCCAAAACTTTTGATAACAATAATAAGATTAAAATTGTTCATAATTTATTTAAGCTAATAACATTGTTCTTTTAAGGCAATCAATAAATTTTTTTGTGGATTTCCAAAGGTCTGGAAAAGATGATTCCATTATACAAAAATTAATAACCTGCGTAATTAAATCCTGCAATAATAAAAATAGTAAAAGAATTTTTTTTTATAAAAATATTTAGTCAAAATTTCAACAAGTTATATCTTCTCAACGATTCAATTAATCAATTAAAAAGTAGAAAAATTATAAAAATACATGCATGAATGACCCATGTAAATAATTTATAACTAATGGCAAACACAAAAACACAAACAATAAAAAAATATATTTTCTTGTTACCCGCTGCCAAGTTATAAATAAAACACTTTTTGTTTAAATATATTTAAGGGTATAAGGACGCCAATAACCCTTTTTTATTAAAAAAGAAAAAAAAAATAAATAACATTAACTGATTAACTCAGAATTGTATCCATCTTAATTGCGATTCAACAAGTAGATTTCTAATGGTAAAATGACCAGGAACCCTAGGTGTGTAAGTTAGGACACTGACACTCCCCAATTCAAATCAATGAGCCGACCTCTTATGAATATAAAAGTGAACAAGTTCCTTAGATACTTCAATATTTGTACTGCCAAATATTCGCTCTCTACACAAAAATATATTCTGTTTTTTACGAGGCACTTGTATCATATTGCTAAAACATTGATTAGTAGTAATCTACTAATCAATGTTTGAGCACCATTTCATAGATGGCGTTCCTTTCCCCTTGGCTCGATCGGCATGACGGTTTTTGGACATGTGCTATGGCAATGGCGAATGCCCAGAAAACGTTGACTAGTGAATAGTGAATACAATATCACATTGCTTAATAATAAACAGTAAATACTTTAAGAACTAATACAAGAGATATTAGTTGAAATGAGCCAATTCCTCAAGGTAAATAAACGGGGTTCTGGTACATTGGAAATTCTTTATATAACCACACAACTTCAAACAGCGACGACAAGTTGAATTGGACATCAACCACAGCTCTCGAGTCGTTACAATTGTTTTTCTTAACAAATAAAAAACTTAAAATTAATTGTTACCGTTTGCCAACTAAAACCTGTGTGTCTCATCCCATCTCGACACACCATTCTTCCATTTTCCCTCGCGATGCATTATACCTGACCAAAAGACCGGTAGCTGTTGCGTTGTTGCCACGTCTTCGCTAAAGTCTTAGTTCTGCGCACTTCAAAGTAAAACTTTTAAATAATTATTTTTAAAATTTCCAACAATTAAAAAATTATTTAGTAGATACATTTACTTTTCCATAGTACAAAAAATTAATATAAACAATATGAAATTCAAGCAACATAAAAGGAATTAATAAACACATTAAATAATTCAAAATTAAACTTATAATAAAACAAAAGGTAGAAATATAAAGACTAATTAGTCTTTTTTCATTGACATTAAAAAACTTACCGCTTTATTGCAGTTTAAGGCACTGGTTTACAAGTCAACCACTCATTAATGAATGGTTGACAGAGGATATCAGATTCATCAACTGCCAGATTTCCAAATAAATTTCCCATTGCGCGAAACCTTCCTCTTTTAGCAATCATTTTAATACCAATTTATTTATTATACTGGATGGTTCTTTAAAAAGAAATTTTAAAAAGTGATGTTTAGAATGTTACAATACAAAATAAAAAAAAATAGTAACTGACAGGTACCTACTATATAGAAATTTTCCAAAATTAAAATGTATGTAGTCGCAGGGATATGAGGAAAAATAGAAACACTTTTTATGCATTATAAGCAGTCATAAGAGTTAATGTGTATTTTTATACTATTTACAAGAGCAAAGAGATGACCAGGATGAATTTATCTTATCCGTATGTTTTTAGAGCAGCTTTTAATAGATCAACAGTCGGTTTTGTTAAATCAGCTCTCAATGTTATTCCGGTACCCTTAAATAACTTTTTCTAAGAAAAACCGTATAAAAGAAAGCGCATAGAAATAAGTCGATTGTCTTCATTTGGATGCCTATTGACTTTCCTAATTTAAAGCATATTTCAATATCTTCAGCTTTTAATTTAATATGCATTGTTGCCTTAAATAATTTTAAAACATTAACTTCGAGAATGATATCAGATGTTTCTGAACCAAAAAGCAGCAGATTATTAAACCTATAACGTTGTTTGTAACGTTTAAATTTGGCCTTATAGCGGTTTTTCATAAAAATAGGAATAAACTCGTTTTTATCAGTGTTCAGTAATTATTTAATGGGTCCTTCTATACCCGCATTTAAACCACTGTGCTTTTGGATCGATATGCAAACCACTGATTTTGTCCTCACCGTCGAAAGCGATTCAGGGGTCCCTCTGCGACACTCTGGGTGAGCATGTGGCTGCCCTGTATTCAAGATGTCGGTCTAGCGTTTCCGCTCTGACGTTAATTGTGGGTATATGATCAGTTTGGGGTAGATAGGACCTCTATTTGAGTTTAGTTAGGCTATTTATTTGGTTTTAGAGGTTTTTTTGGTTATTTTAGCCCTTTCTGTCAAGAATTTATTTCGTAATAGAGGGCGCTGATGGGACATCTATTTGTCGCTAAGGCATGTTGGTATTACTGGGTTGGGAGATGTCAAATGACGTTGTTCCGTCTTGCTCTTGCTGGAAATTTCGAGATTGATATTCGACACGAGGTTTTGATTTGGAAGGTACTGTTTCGAAATTTATTGGAAGTCGTTTCAATCCATTTGGGATATTGCGAAGCAACCTTTTTGTTTTAAGTTACAACAGTGTGGATTTGGTAGTATTTTTTTTGGTGAACAAATGTTGTAGGAGCTCTTAGGAGGATATATTTAACCACGTGTTGAATCTCTTCGTTCTTTTATTTCAGTGCCCACATATATATGTAGTCTTTCTGAATAAGCCGTTCACGAATTTGCCGTTCAATTGATCTGGTGCACCGTTTTGTCCTTCTTTTTAGCTGTAAAAGAGGTAAATATCTTTGATTTTAGTTGGAATGCTTACTTAGACCTAACCCTAGGTTATGTTCTTTTCGTTGTATATATTTTCAGTATATGGGATGAACTATTAGGGCTAGTATCTTGAAATCTAAGGGTGTAATTTGCTTATTAAATGTAATTGTTGGGTAGAACTCGCTTCACGAGCCGTCTATCCTGTTACTTTGTAAATCTGAAGATTACCTACATAAATTGATAAGCCGAACTTTAATTAACTAGTGAACGTTGAGTAGTTATTACCTATTTCTAGACCTCGCTTCACGAGAAGGCTATGTAGGTACCTGGTTATTTAATTTTAACTTCTTTATATAACCAGGGATAAATAGTTATCGCTGTGTTTTATCTTATACGTTTTCTTTAGGGTTCTTGTGACGGGCACACACTTCTTGTGACGGGCACACGGGCTGATACTTCTTATGAAGGGCCAACACTTCTTGTGACGGGCTGACTAGCACATCTTGTGACCAGCTAGTACTCCTTGTGATCAGCTAGTAATCGTCTAACGGGCTACCAACCTTTACGACAGGAAGGTTGATTTGTATGCCGAAGTAGGACATCAACCGTCTACTAGAGCAGCTGGGAAGAAGTCACGGTGTACCGCAAGTTTTGCTATCTTATTTTTTTTATATTACTTATTACTATTTAATCTATTTTATTGGGGGGTGTTATTAGTACGTGTTTTAATCTAAACCTAATGTAAACGAGGTTTAGGGGTGTATGGTTTACAGTACATTTTTATTTAACCCGAAACATGTCATTAAGAGCTCTTTGTGGAGTATATTCTTAAGGGTAGTTAATATTTTTAATAAGTTACGGAGTTACCATTATTTGTTGATTTGCTAAATACAGTACATACCTCATGTGTTACATTTTTACGATTACCCCTAGTACCATTTAATGATTTTTAAGTTTAATATAGCGTTTTAGTTGTAAATATTACTCCCAGTGATACTGGATTACTGTTAATAGTTGGGGAATCTGATAGTAATGTACTAAGTGATTTAGTTGTTATTAATTTGGTAAATATTAGTATATTTCATAGTGTGAACGAAGTTGACCCCCATGTCAACACGATTTATATTTATATTATTAAACTTGGGTATATATTAAACTTAACTTATTATTTATCCCCACTTGCTAACTGTCAGCATCTATTTTTATGGTAAAGTAACTGATATAATATAAGAGGAGCATACTCGATTTGTAGCCGCTTGATGGCCTTGTAGAGGAGATGCTATAGTTTCCTACTTGGAGTTTGGCAGTGAACTGTCACATGGATTGTTGGATGTGAGGTTAAACTCCTGGCGCCCACTCACAAACATCACTTTTTCTACGACTCACCCCCTTCTTAACTGTAGTTAGTCGGCATCCAACTTTGGATTGACATAAATCCCACCTCAGTTCTTAGGCACAGAAAGTAGGTAGCATGTTCGAAAAATTTTTGTTTAATAATGATTACAGTATTAATTTGTTGATCATTTTTTGAAATTTGCCCGACCACATTTTCTAGAATAATCTGAAATTTCGCAAATTCCAAATAGACAATAGTTTTTATGTAGTGGTCGTCTGTGGTTATCGATATTTTGACTTCATACTTTCTATACACAGCTTTGTCAATGTTTATCTCCATTCCAACAAACCTCCGTATTTAAATTAAATTCCTGGCTACCGTAAATCTAAAATAAACAATTTTTCTGTCTATATACTTTGAAAAATTAAATAAAAAGCTATCTTGTTTCTTTTAAATTGTGAAGTTCATTTATTTTCATTTTTCTTGTGAAAAATAATCGCCAGACAAGCGAAGCCGCACACGAAATAATTTAAGCGATGCGCTCTCGCCGTACGACGTAGTAGCAACGAGACAGCGCCGACAGAATCTCGCGAAAATATTTTCAAATTCATGTTAAGACAAAAGGGATATAAACGCCATTATTTAAAGATGCTTCGCACACAACTTCCTAACGATGACTGATGACTTTACATATTGAATAAGATAAAATACTGAACTTTAAAAGTACTTTTTCTCAGCGGCGACTTTCAAAATTTCATTCGCGACACTTTATCGTGCTAGAGCGGCTTATTTAATGTCGAATTGGGACTTGCAAGTTTTTGCGAAATTAATGAACCTGAGGATGAAGATTTATTAAAAGTGCTCCGGCTTCTCTACAGAAATCGCCGGAGAATTGTCTTCATCGCGTAAAAAGCTTTACAAGTAGATTTTTGATGATTTTTTTCTGTACTATATTCTTGCAGTTACTTCGATATAGGTCGATAAAACTATTATTTTGTGCCTTTCATTCTGTGCTATCCATGCCTCCAGTTAATTCATCGTAGGTCAATTTTACTAGTGATTTTTTTAAATTAAGTATTTGGTTGGGTTTAGAGGCAATGAAATCTAAAATGACTGTGGGGCTGGATAATATTCAAAGACTGCGCTTTAATTCTCGTTCATCCCTTAAAAGTTGTCTTAAATATTTGTCTTAAATTTAAAATATTTAAAAAGGGTGATAAATCGGACCTTGCACAATATCGTCCAATTTCAATTATTAATTTTTGTGTGCACTTTTGTATATAGGTAAGTACGGTTTAATCGACCTATTTTTGACTCAAGAATACGTGGTATAATTTATGACCAATCTTTTTGAAACACCCTGTATAAATCGACCGAATTAACGAACTAAAAATACTGCATACACAGAAAAGGTAAACATATGCCCCACTAATACTATTTAAATTACACCTAAAATATTATTGGAACAATTGCTAAGAGATCCTAAAACCTCTGTGAAATATAGTTTTCACCTGGGGCCTATTTCATAAAACTTATTAGTCTAATAATTTGGCTAAAGTTTAATATTATGAGTAAGAAATATTAGTTTGTTTTAAAATATTTTTAGGTAATAAAATTAGTTATTGGTAAACTTACTCTTAATATTAGTTTATTATATTTGTAAAATGTTTCATAGTTAAAGTAAACAAATAATTTTAAATAATAAATTACTACTAATATTATTACTTAATTTGCACTGATATTATATGTGACATATTTTATTTGAAAATTATGGATTCAGATTCAAGTGACGATGAAATTAGAATTGTAGTTAGACGACCGAGAATTTGATCACACCAGGGAAAACCGGACTTTTTTTTTAAATACTTCTTGTTCCCCGCTGTTCATTTTTTGAACATTAATACCCAGACCGAAGTGAAGCTGATATTCTCACCTTTCCATTTCTATCAATTGATCCCCGTATGTGAGCGTGGTTCTTAACTGTTTGTTAGAATTATCTCCCCCATTTTTACGCTCTCCGCCTGAGATCCATGATATTCCATCATAACCTAACCAGGTGTACCCACGCGCTTACCATAATCGTCTGCTTTTGTTGGTATACAATCTCTGTTGTTTTTGGAGTCGTTATAGTATTTTAGAAAAATATTGATAGTATTGTATCATTATCAATTAAGTTGTTAAAAAAAAAGAAGTTTTTAAAGTGAAAAATTCGACGTCATTCTTGAATTTTCAAGAATTTGTTTTTCGTTTGTGGGGAACAGAAAAGGTTTGGTTGATTTAAAATAAGGTCTATAAATTTGTTGTAATTCTTATTACATTTCAATAATATATTTTTGTAAAGCTCTTGTTGCAGAAAATATAAAGGGTCTTCTCAGGTCAATATTCATCACAGTCTAAAACTAGTAACCCACTATTAGGCAAAGCACCGGGATTTGAGACTGCAACATGAAAAAAAATATTTTTTTTTTGCTTTTTTCTATTAAATTTTGCAACGCAAATTACACAGAACATTCGGTAATATAGATGAGATACCCCAAGCGCTACTTTACAGAAAAAATCCCGTAAAATCCGCCAATAATTGTCGACAGATCGATTGGTGCCCGGATTTCTATTCATAGGCCCCATAATTTAGTGAGCAGAGGTATGCCGCTGGCGCCATCTGCAATTGGTCTCCAAAGTCCAAACATGAAAATCAATCTATTCCCAACTCCCTCGAGCAGAAATTCAGTGAGAAACTAACATTTCTATTCAGTACAAAAATTCGGGCTTTTTCTAAGGCCGTTTTTGCAAAAAATATTCGTCTTGCGAAAAAAGGTAGAGGCCATTTTTGTAGATAATGATACGATCTTCATTTTTTATCAAAACAAAAATTGTCTAATGTGTATATTTTGGCAGCTTTTAGCGGGAAACCATTTTTTCGGACTTTAGGGGCCATTTTGAGCCCTTTCCAACCCAGCAGTGTTGGTAAGTTTTCGCCCTAGAAAGTAACCGTCAAGACCTAAGAACTGAGCCACAAAGGAAATCTGGTCCGATTTAATGACAGCTTTGCATATTTTCAGGTCTTCAGTTACTGGACTATTTCTAAATATCTGAATAATAAGCCTTAAAAGATGGAGTCCGCATACATGAATGTATAGTGTTAAATTTTATGCCTCGAGTACAAATAATAACCCTTCAAATATGGAGTCAGCATACATCTATGTTCAGTGTTATATTTTATGTCTCAAGGACGAATAATAAGCCTTGAAAGATTGTGTTAGTATACATCTATGTTTCGTGTTATATTATATGTCACAAGGACGAATAAATACTCCATGAAATATTTTATTTATGAATTGTTTTTCAGGACAATAAACTAAGGCATGGGGTCACCATACTCCCATGAAATATTTTATTTATGAATTGTTTTCAGGATTATAAATTAAAGCATGGGGTCAGCATACTCCCACGAAATATTTTATTTATGAATTGTCTTTCAGGATTACAACTTGAAGCATAGGGTCAGTATACTCCCATGAAATATTTTCTATATAATTTTTTTAAGAATACAATATCTTGAAGCTTAAGGTCATGAAAGTGTATATTGAACCTTGGTATTTAGGTCGTCTTACTTTTTTTCATAGAAAATGAAGACACCACAATGGAAATGGGTACATATTTTAAGAAAGTAACGCTTGTCAGTATCAGAGTCAGCAACTGATGCCGATGGTACCACGCTTGTGCAACGTACGAGAGATGAGAGGAAGCACTTAAATTTCGATCTGTCGAACGCAAGCAAGTAGGCATTCAGTGCTCGTTAAAGACATTCTTTATTTTGTTCCTTACTTAATTAGGTTTTTAACATTGTTTAAGATATATTTAATAAAACCTAGAACCATGTTAACACGTGTTTTTTTATAGTATACAGGGTGATAAATCATTTAAAAACAATAATTTTCAAGTTAATTAATTTAACTTTTAACAATACAATGGATGCAAACTATTCAAAAGACAAAAGGAAAACGAGAAAACTCAAATATTTACGAAAAAATCAAAGTGCTACAAAGTTCTTCATGAGTACCTGCTTTCAGAATGAAACGTTAAAATAATTATTAAAGTTAGCATAGACCAAATCCCGTTTTTTATCGAAATCCTACGAAATTTTCAGCTAATTCGCGTTGCTGAATTCACAAAAATGACCAGACGTTTTTTAATTGGACCGATTTTATAATTGCCCTACAACCATTTTCAATGCATCTGCTTTAATATCGACGGTCGTACTAGTAGCCAGCACTGAACAAATAAAAATTCGAAATCACATAAAAACATTTCCAACCAACATCTATTTACGTGTATGAAAAATTCAACGAATAACCAATTATTTTACTCTCTCATATTAAAACAAATGGACGCTTTTTTTAACTGCCAATAACTCAACTTCCTGTTAACCACTTATCAATATTTGAATAGTCACTGGGGAAAATCTGTGCACGAATTAACAGAATTATCGGAAAAAATAGTCAATATGAAGCACTCAATTACGATATGTTTTTAATAATTTATTGTATTAATAGAATTTAGGTTTGATTTTTTATATTAAAATAATTTAAAAGGATATTGTGCATGTAAGAGAATTTAAAATAATTTATTTACCTAAATATTTGTTTTATAATATAAATCAAATACTACAATATACAGAGTACCAAAAAAGTAAAGCAACATCGCTGTATCTATCTTATTATTGTTTTCAGAAAAAAATTGTTATTATTTATCTATCAAGGCTGGTAAGTGTAATTTACAAGTAGGCGCGGTTTCTCCATTGGTTCATTTGTTCAATTTCACATTATTTTAAAATTACATAAATAACATAAAAATATAAATTTAATTTTAATATTTTTATTTTCATACGTGTAAATCTATATTTTTTGGTACATCATTGCACTCTGGCTAATCGCGTCTCTGTGGCACAATATACCTAAGTATACCGTGTCTGTGGCGCATTATGATGAGTGAGCCTTACACGAGTGAGACAATTTGGCGAATACATATAGCTAAAAAGAGAAGACAACACGCCAACAGATCCATCAAACTGTCAAAGAACACGTTAATTGGCGCGCCGCTCACAAACAAGGTTGCCAAACCAGTGGTGTCAGTCTAGTACAATTTACAATTGTACTAGATGTACATTCTGTGTGCATCAGTGTATATATATATATATATATATATATATATATATATATATATATATTGTGTTCCTTTTGTTTGGGTTCGTTATCAATAAACACCCTCTTTTCCCCTTCAATGAATTAGATGTCACTGCAAATAGAATTCGAAAAATCTGATACATTTAAGGAATCTGGTACATTTTTTAGACAAATCTGGTACATAACAAAAACATATTCTGGCAACACTGTACCAATTCAAACAAACTGTCATTCCGTCGCTTTTAATAAAATTAAGATTATTTTATTTGTGATCATTTAAAAAAATGTGTTTAATTGAGAACAGCAAATTTAATAAATTGGAAGGATGTGTGTCAATTTAACGATTGTTCCCAAAAAACCTCTTTAAGGCAAGGTAAATAAAAATTTTTAAAGTTATGTTGTTTTATTTACCTATATTAAAGTTTTACGACTGTAATTTGTTTTATAATTTGTTTCAGTGTCTAAGACCATCCAAAGACTACTTCAAAATGGTCTATTTTGTACCCAATTGTAAATACTATGAAGTAAAAAGTAATAAATAATAATAAATACGTATCCATTAGAAACAATTTGTTTTGAATAGAGCTATAACCTACCCGGCGATAGCCTATTTCGTTAATATGGATGATACTTTTATTAATTTAACGAATATTGGTAAATACTTTATTTTATGTAAAAATATATGACAACTTCAAAAGATAAAATTAGTGACAACCACAAACTTCTATAAAAACAATATATAGGGTGCTGACAAGAACACTTCATATAAAGTGAGTTAACTTCCAACACAATTATTACCTGCTATTATTTAATATTTTTAAAGAATAATTTTCGGAAACGCAAAGCAGAAAATAACAGTATAAGTACTAAATATTTTATTTTTAACTTGAAAAAGAAAGAAATTTTCGAGGCTAAGGGTGGCAAGTTACTCGATGAGGGAGTATGACATACTGTTCATTGTTCCCCTATATCCTGAATTTTTACACAAAATTTTTTATCTTCAAAAACATCAATTAAGTTTTCCTGTGGACAGCTTGTACAGTTTTTTAAGAAATATGTCGCAAATTTTCATGTAAACGCAATATTTATATAGGCAGGTAATAAAATATATTTTTATCGCTAAAAATACAATGCGGTAGATGAGCCATTCCCTATTCCCACTTTCAACTCTACCGTTTCCAATTATTTTTCCAGAAGTGAACGTTTGCCAGATTTGTTAAAACGTAATTTAAACAGGCATCATATTTATGAAAAACAGCGTTGCAGTGATGGTACCTACTATTCAAAAAGCCACATTTTAATTTATATTTTGTGTGGTCTCATGTTTAATAGACCATTAATTTTTAAATTAATGCAGTATTTCGCCTCCAAATTGCAGCCGGTTAAGTGTGGTTTAGGAACAAATGACCATTTTCACGTGCTAAGTCGCTAATAAATATGAATAATTCCCGCGTAAAAATTAACTATTCATAGGCAACGTCTTCCATTGTTTTAATCTGTTAATCTTTTTTTTTTTGGTGTCGAGTGGCGTAACTAACCTTCGTTTTAACTATATTGTTATTCACAAAAATATTTTAAAATGTGGTAGTTTGCCAGTCCATTTGTCAAGTACAGTTATAAAATATAAAGGAAGTGTGTTTTTTCTTGAAAGGTAAGTTACTTTTTTATTATTTTGAACTTTATTATAACGATGACGACGAAAGAGCCATAGATGAAATAAATGAAGAAATTCCAATCTCATCAGCAAGTCATGCGTCCTTATCTCAATACATAATAAAGTTTAAGTGAACTTTTTTGAAAGAAGACATCCCTATAGTATAAATGGTCTGCGAAAATGCCTCCAAATGTATTGTAACCAATGCAAGTAACCAATATGTGAAGAACATCGAGGTGATATATGCCATGTCTGTGAAAGAGATTAAAAGAATTCCACCTGAAGCCTGTTGTTTTATGAGTCTAATACTACACGATCATTATTATTATTAAATACTTTTTTATTCATTTTTATAAAATTATCTACATGTCATTCATCAAAAACCCGTTGTCGAACATTTTTCCATTGGGCACGTTGCCCATCGTTGTCCTGCTCAGTCACGAGGTGAATGAATTGTTTATCTTTGATATTTAGGCTGTGACCTCCTTATCCAAATGGTTATTATGCCGCAAGTTTAGCTTAATTTGTCTAGTGACAATAATTGATCTTTGTCTTTAGTTTTGTCTTAGTTATGCGTTTGTTTCCCTGAAAAAGCACGAAAAAACAGGGTTATCCTTGTATGTGTGTGTTGGTTTCGGTAGTCTGTGGAGTATATGTGAGAACTCAACATCTGATTGGTTGAGAGAATCCCCCAATCGGAAGACATAATTTAGAATTCAGTACTCCGACCCAGAGATCCCCTCCACCACTCAGTCGTCCGTCCGACCAGAGTACGTATAAACCGGCGGTTGAGTTCTCACTTTAGTATTTGTTTCTGTGAAGAGTCCATGTCGACGTCTGTCTCGTTTACGTGGTTATTGACGCTGTCCGTATATTTGTAGTTGTTTGTGGAGACATCCAAACTTCCTATTATCGCTATTACCGGCATTAACATTTAATATGTCTTCCTTAACGTCTGAGGGAAAACAGTTTTTAAAGAATTTCTCGGCTGTTGCCAAGGTAAAGTCTTTAATAGTAGGCATGGATGTCGCTCCGTGCATGTCTGTGATTCGAGATCTGCGGTCCCACCCCAGAATTAGCCTGAGGCAGCTATTTTGTGCTCTTTGTAGTTTAATGAATTGGCTATTTGCCATTGAACAAAAGACTGGACATCCATATGTGACAGAGTAGGGCGAATGACTTGATTGTATAATAGTTGTTTATTTTGCCTAGTGACTCGGCTATTTCTATTTAATAGGGAGCAAAGGGTTTTAATTGCCCCTGTGGATTTAGCAATTCTGTCTTTAATGTGATTTTGGAACGTTAATCCTCTGTCTAGGTGGAAACCTAGGTATTTCATTGTGTTTCCTGTTTCTATGGTTTCATCTTTTATTTTTATTTTTTTAATAATTCTTTTGGATGTTAGCTTTGTTATTAATAGTGATTCCGTTTTAGATGCATTTATTTTCATTTTATTGTGTTCCAGGTAGGGTATTAACGTTCTGTTTATATGGATGTCCAATCTTCTTGTGGCTATTTCTGCATTGCCTGACGATTTATACTCACAGGTGTCGTCGGCGTACAACGCCGTCTCTATACCATTCTGACCCATTGGCATATCATGGGTCATAATGATATACAGATGCGGCGAGAGTACTGAACCCCGAGGTACTCCCGCAGATGCTTTGTAAGGTCCTGTAATAGTTTTATTAATTTTGACGTAGATACGATTGAATAGTTTTTAGAATGTGAACAGGATATCCATTTACAAACATTTTATGTATAAGTCCGCGGGTCCAAACTGTGTCGAAGGCTTTTTCCGAGTCAAGAGACACAAGAACAGTTTGTTTTTGGTTATTTAAAGCCTCTTTTGCGTAATGCGCGATTCTTATTATTTGAGCAATTGTACTGTGCCCTTCCCTGAACCCACATTATTCCCGCGGGATTATGTTTAGGTCTTGTTCGATTTGTAAAAGTCTCGTTTTTATTATTTTGTCAATTATTTTGGTGACAGAGCTTAATAGAGAGATGGGTCTGTAGCTCTCTACTAGTTTCCCATTTTTGTTGGGTTTTTTGATTGGAATTATATGTGCTATTTTTAGTTTTTTAGGATAGTATTGATGTATTAATACCGCGTTAACTATGTATGTAAATTGTACATATGCTTTTTTCCTGAAATTTTTTAATAAGATACTATTTATACCGTCTGGCCCCGGTACAGTCCTAGTTTTTAGGCTTTTAATAGCCTTTTTTATTTCATTTGGGTTGGTTAGATGTTTATCTGGGATTTTATGGGGTCTTAATCTTCAAATTCTTTATGCCATATCTTCGATTTTTTGTTGTGTTTTGTTATTTTTTATTTTATTTGTAAAAGTTTCTTGGAATATTTCACCTAGTATTTGACATTTTTGTTCGTCCGTTTCGTATTTTGTCTGTCCTTGTTTAAGTGTGGGTATTTGTTCATGTTTTCTTTTAAAATATTTTACCATTTTCCATATGGAGTTGTCTTTTGTATTAAGGTTTTTTAGTTTATTGTGCCATTTTTCGTTTCTAAATTCTTTAATTTTAGTATTGATTGTTTTAGCAATGTCCATTAGTCTTATTCTGTCGTCGGTGTATCTGTAACTTTGCCATCTTTTCCTGATTTTGTTTTTGTTATTTATTAATTCTTCTATTTCGTGTGGAAGTTGTTCGTGGTGTAATTTTATTTTGGTTATTTTTGTTGAGAGTTCTCTAGCATTTAAAATTGCTTTAATTAGTTTGTCTGTCTCTGTCTCAAGTGCTTCGATGTTGTTTATGTTGTTGTTTATTTTAATTTCTTTGTCAAGTGCTGTCCTGTATTTTGTCCAGTCCGTGTTTTTGTAGTCATAGAATTGATTTTCATGTCTTTGTATGTTATGTGTTCTTAGTTCTAGGTAAACTGGGTCATAGTCTGAGTTTAAAGTTGGTATTGTTATCATGTTTTGTACAGTGTTTTTCGTTAGTGCAATGTCTAGTGTAGATGGTAGTAGTCCTTTGTAGTGAAAGCAAGTTGGTTCTTCTGTATAGTGTATTAGTATGTCGTTATTGTCTGTGAATTCTTTTAGGAGTGTTCCACTTGCGTTGGGATTTGTGCAATTTGAATCCCATTCTGGGTGACGACTATTTAGATCTCCTACCAGTAGTACTTTGTTACCTACCGACATGAGTTTGTGTAGATCATGGTTTTTTAATTTAATTTTGTATGCTCCTGTATATGGGGCTATATAGATACCTACTATAGTTATGCTACCTACCTGTACTATGACATGTTCAAAGCTGACTGAAACATTTTCTTTTACTATATGTTTGATTTGTTTTTTAATTAAGAATGCTACCCCCCACCTGCTCTATCAGGCCTATCATGTCTGCACGATCCTTAGTATTACCTTTGTACTTTATTAAATAAACACTATTTCTCAAAATTTGTTGTTCTTCGTAAGTTTATTTAACACAGTCCAGTATATCTAGAGTTAAGTACCAAATAGTTTCCTGTTGTGGTTTATAAATTTGAAATATAAATATGAAATAAAGTAAATTACTGAAGTAAAATTTGGGTGTGAAAATTATTATTAGTATTTCAAAATCGTATTTTACCAAAAACTCGACAAGAACAATGAAAAATAAAACTTATAAAATTAGAATATTATTTATATTTGATAAAATAATAGTTATCACTAATAGAATTGCTTTAAAATTAAATTTACCATTGAAAACATTGAATGATTTTACTTATTGTACACTATGTATTTAATCATATTAGATCTTTATATACACCTCCATTTTAAAATTTGCTCTTAATATAATCCATTTCACCTTTTATGGTCTACATATTATCGACGCAGATTTAGGGTGTTATATAGAGGCATAAAACATAAAATGTTAACACTGTATAGATTGTAGATTCTCTAGAATGTATATTTCATGAGATATTGTAGCATATAATTTTATTTTCTCGGGAAAAATTGAATTGTTAACTGTAGAGAAAAAGACAAGACCTAAAATTAAAAAACAAAAACTACCTTCCTGTTAACCACATGCTTAACAACTAGAAACAAGCGTATTGCATTTTTATTGGATTTTTATTTAAATTTGTTGCATTATATTCCACTGTTCTTACCATGAGGTCAATGTCGAGGAGAGTTTATGGCTTTTTACCATTGTCCAGTTTGCCAATTTTGTAGTTTTCAATTCTTAAAATATAAGTATGTTTATTTTTATTGATTTATATACTTAAAGCCTCTAAATTTTGAAATTTGTTTAAATTGTTAATTACTTCACAATTAGAATTCATTTTTAAGAGAGTCAGATCTATTATTTCGATGGCCAATGATCAGGCTTATAAACAATAAGAGAGAAGGATGCGAAATAATCAAACTATACTCGGACAAAATATTGAAGAAGGTGATTTCTCCCTGTTCACGTACAACAATAATACTATACCAGAGCATAATGAATGGAATCACGCGCTTAAAACTGCAGAAGTTATCGGTATCACGTGCCAACTAGTCATAAATACATGTTTATTGCCAAAATGAATTACGCCAGTGGCGGATAAAAACTATTGGCAAATTAAATGCGGTAATAGTAAATAATATTACATGAAAGTAGGTTGGTTATCTATTTTTGTAGTAATAATCATTTATGTTCATAATTTTGTTTTGTTTATTCTTAAAATATGTAAATATTATGCCAGTGGCGTAAAAACACTATTGGAAAGTTAAATGGGGTATTATACTAGAACAAAATACTGGAGAAGGTGCGCCTTAAAACTGCAAAAAGTATCGTTATCATATTAAAATGCACTCTTCCAGTTTTGCAGAAATACTATATTGGCAAATTAAATGGGTATTTGTGAATATTACTAGATGAAAGTAGGTTGGTTATCTATTTTAGTTATAATAATTCATCTATGTTTATAATTGTATTTTGTTTATTATAAAAATATGTAAATTAAGCTTGGTATCACTTACTTGAATTCTAAATCTATAAAGTTTCGTAATCCATTGATTCTGCAGAACTATCACTGGAATCGTCTTTATCGTCGGAACTTAAAGTTATGACTAAAGGTTCAACTACCGTTTCGATCATACCGTCCAAGCGCCACATATTATTTTATTCCTTAATTACATGGGAAATAGCATTCTGCCAATCTTCAGGTTTTATACGTTCTATACGGGTTTTCAATAAACTTTAAACGTCG
This sequence comes from Psylliodes chrysocephalus, assembly GCA_927349885.1. Taxonomy (NCBI): domain Eukaryota; kingdom Metazoa; phylum Arthropoda; class Insecta; order Coleoptera; family Chrysomelidae; genus Psylliodes; species Psylliodes chrysocephalus. The sequence continues at coordinate 12,144,150 of OV651825.1, forward strand.
TCTATTTTAAAAGTTTTATTTTCTCGAGCTACAAACCCTTTCACTTGCGCCCAAATTAGTTCAATAGGATTGAATTAGCAGTGATAAGGAGGAAGTCTTAGTACCGTAATACCACGATCATTAGCCATTGTGTCGACAACATATTGAATATATTTATGGCTGTGTTCCTTTATTAGGTCCATTAATTCCACTTTAAGCATCTCCTCAGTAAATGTTATTGCTTTATTCCGCAGCCAGGTTTGCATATCTGCTTTCCTACTGGACATTATCGGAATGCTTTCAACTCGTCGACTGTGATAAGAAGCGTTATCTAGTACAATAACTGAATTTTGTTCTACACGCTGTAATACTTCAGTAAACCATTTTTCAAAGCATTCCGTATTCATGTCCTCGTGGTAGTCTCCTGTTTTTTTCGATATAAATACAAGAGCGCTATTTTCCAAAATCCACTATCACTTCCGATACGGGTAACAATTAGGCGCTGTCCTTTACCTAATGGTGCTTTCAAACCTGTAGATAATCCCTCTATAAAAGCTTGGCGATGACTAGTTACAGAAGTATCTTGCCATATCTTAGATACCGTGTGTCACCCATGTTTCATCGAGATAGTATATCTTTTTTTAGCGGCTCTAAACTCTTTAATATTTCGTAAATAACGCCAGGACACTATATCTGACCTCTCAATTAAAATTGATTTCCTACACCGTTTGACAAAACGAAATTTTAGTCCCCATAAAATTTTTCGTAAAGTTTCACGGCTCATTAATGGAATTTCTTCGTTTTCTCTTAATTTCGTGAGAACAACTTTAAGTGTTGGGGCTTTGTTTTCGAAAAAAAAAAGAATGTGCAGTTCTTCGAATGATTTGTTTTTGGTTATCGTCCAATTTCAACAATTTTCGACGACGGGTATGCGTTTTAGGGGCTTCTAAGGAGCCTGTTTTGTCTTTTCGCGTAAAATTGTTGAAACAGATACTCCAGTTAAAAAAGAACTGCGGTTTACAGCTTCATTTGTAGGAAGTGTCTGTTTTAGCCCATAATACACTTTTTATATAATGTTCTTTTCATCCTTTGATAAGGGCTTTCGTCGACGTAATTGGGTTTTACTTGGACCCGCCTCGGAATCCATTACTATTGTAACAATATAATTCTACTATTAAATTGTTTTTATTAAATTTATAAAGACACCAATATTCTACTATTTAATAAACCTTTAGAATACCTACCTAATATACTACACAATAAATATCCTTGAATATACTCCTCAAAGATGAGACCATCGAGCATATCCTTTACGATTGCCCGACGCTCTCATTTATTAGAAGATTTGTGTTCGGCGAGTATCGGCTAACACCGGTCGATATAAGAGAAGCACCACTTGGCGACGTTGTCAACTACATTAAATCTGTAGTCTGGCTAACGAGCTAATAAGGCCTAAGTGCCGTGGGGGTAACCCATCCTCCACACGTTACAGATACAGAAAGTACCTACCTAATATACTACACAATAAATATCCTCGAATATACTCCTCGAATATGCACTACCACTACCAAATTGTAAGGCACAAACATGAACACCTACTCGTATATCAGAAAAGAGCACAAAATAATAATCGTAAATAGCTAAAGCGATACAAATCTAACTTCGTCGAAAGTTAGTTTTCAACTGTCTTTGTGCCTGTGCTGACAATATTCAATCTGTAACCTGTCTGTCATTTATTTACTTGAAACACATTTTAAAACCATTAAACACAGATAACGAACTCATTAGGGAATAAATATATTCATTTCTTAAAAACTATCAAAAACGAATATTTAACGCATGATCTTTGTTTAAATAAAGATGTTGATAAACAAATTTAATAAAGTTTACTAACAAATACCTAATAAATAATAAATAATTATTTGGTATTTGATACGCCGCCTATGCTAACTCTGTTGGAATTTTCATTCATAGACAACAGTGTTCATCATGCATATATTAACCCATGGATCCTCTGAAATAAAGATGAGACGCTTAGAGAAGATCTCGTGAATCGACTGCCTGTCGCCGTGATAGGACAGATGGATACACCTCTACTACCAGTGGGCTACTGTTCTACCTCTGTCTAGTCAATAGCATTGCTTAGTCCATACCATTCGTATGATGAAATTGTAGAAAAGTTAACATACTTTGCTGTACCTAGCTTAAATATATTTCACGTTTTGGCTTTTTGATTTTTACTCGGGTAATATCAACAGTAACTAAGTAATCTCCAAATTATAGTTAAAAGTCCCAAATTCATTTCTTATGAAATTTAACTGAATCATTAAGAAATACCAAAGCCGACTAGATAATCGTTTTAAGTTTAAAAAAAATACTACACATAATATACGTATCATCCATTTGAAATACATTTAGTCCGAAGGTTCTAGATTTACTCCCTCATTTTTCCTTCTTTGATATTCAGCTTTTTCAATTTTTAATTAGTTTGTTTTTACTTTGGTGAATGGAGGTGTATTTTTCATAATTTTTTTAGGGGGAATTGTGGATTATTCATTTCGATATTTTCAAAATTGCATTGTTAATAAATTTTTTTTGATGAGTAATCTATTTGGCGTAGAGTTCACAAAATATCTTTTAAAAATTGTAAATTCAGTGTGATATTTTCAGAAAGACTTTTAACAGAAAGCGCTCAGATGGAGTTTCCTCAAACAGCATGTTTATACACGGTCAATTTAACAGGTTCTGTGTAAATAAAATATAATTACCTAGATTTATTATTCTCGGTCAAATATTTCACAAAAAAAAATAAATTTAAATTACATCAAACAACTGAAATTAACTTCTAAAACCATAATTTGCTTTCCATCTCTTTGTAATGTGAGCCAAATAAACCAGGCGTAATGTACGTTCTTTTTGAGATAATTATGTGCAATTAACTTCATTTCAATTTTGTCAATTTCATTGGAATGTAATTGTTTTTGCGCGAACATAATTTTATATATTGTAAAACCTTTGAAATTATAGGAAATATAATTTAATTTTAATAATGTTATTTAATTGCATCCGGAATTTTAATGATACAAAGTTTACAAATAAAATAGTAATGAGGAAAAGGATATCACCAAACTCGAAATAACCGGTTTTACAGTTAAGCGTTAAATTACAGAGGCTCAGTAACAAGAAAAATGTACAGAACCATTGAAAGATATTGGCTGTTTATCAACAAATGTCATCGATTACCTACCTAATAATAAAATGCATTACGAAAGATTATAATTTTTCAAAACCTTTTAGTCAAAAATAAAATCTTATATGAACCACCTGTTACTAAATTATATGGTTTTATTTAATGTTAATGAGTTCTACTGAGGTTAGTGGTATTGATGGTATGTAGTGATATAAAAACATCCTTTTGGCTTCCAATTAATATAAATCTCAAATCAGGGTGGGTTTCCCTATTTATAATGTAATAAAATTTATTGCAAAAATAAAAAACGATAGATTTTTTGTTTTCTTTCTTTGCTTGTTTACCTCTGCTTATATCTGTCGTCTTTGCCTGTGTCTGCCTGTCTTTGCTGTCTCTGCTATCCCTGCCGTTTCTACCGTCTCTGCCATCTCTGCCGTCTTTGTCGTATCTGCCGTCTCTGCCTTATTTCATAATAATATATTTAAGCTTTAATCCAATATTTAAATATTCCAATCTGACAATAATTTCTTCATTGACATTCCAAAATCATTCATAAAAAAAATTCCGATAAAAAATAACATCCCTACTAACTACTATAATTTTTATAGCTCTAATGTTTAGTTATGACTCCAGGACTTTCATATCAGTAGATTTTAAAAATTGTTACGTGCAAATTAAGTTCAGGAGTATTTCAACTGGTTTTCAAACTAAAATGGGCTTTAAGTTAATGTTTAGACAAAATTTAAAGATAATGGTAATGAGAAATAATTTTGTTTTTGTAACAGTTTTATTTCAACCATTAAACCAAGATTATATGACATCTGATTTAGATGGTAACGCTTTAATTATTACAAATTATTTTAATGCTTTTGTGGGTGTTTTCTTAAACCTAATAATTACCTCATACTTATCCTGTTTTATATGAAATACCTTTATTAGAATTCTTGATGAGTAGACATCAGATTTGTTTACCATTTCTTTAGATATCCTCAAATTATAATTTCACTTCTAAAACTTTTTGTATAAATACTTTAGTACTGAATGTTTTTTTAGCACTGAGGGCAGTTTTCCTTCGATGTAACAGGATGGTTTGTTATTTAAGTGACACTTTTTGATTGCTTTTCGACACTTGGATCTATTTGCTTGATACTAAATCTATTTTAGGGGTCCCCGATGAGTTAACTTCATTGATATAATAGTAATAACATCGCCATTTGTATTTTCAATTAATTTCTATACTGATGTGAATGAGATGTTTGTTCCATGCCAGAAAGTAAGTGTTCTGTGAAGCCAAGTTTGTCAACTTATCCTTTGTTTATGCTAGCATGAATATAAAAGTGATTAGTTTGTTTCATTTTTGTTTAGATTTCAAATTTCGGTTGATCTGTAGTCTCAAAAGTCAAATTTTACAACATCTTTGATGCATCCGATGTGGATATTAAAACGCGGCATATGTTTGGACTTTCTTGACACGGAACACTTTGTTCGTGTTATTTGTGCATTCGGAACTGCTCGGAGTAGTAGTTTCATGCAGAATATAGTAATATTTGAGTTTTATTGTAATATTTTATGGGGGGACTTATACGGGTTGACAATTTAGTAGGGTTACACTATAGGAGTAAATTCTTATTTTTGATTTGGTATGTCATAAAAGTTCTAAGTGTAGTTAAAGTAGATATTCTAGTACACTTTAGTGTTAGTAGGTGTTATGAACGAATTAATTTTTATTGATCAACAGGGATATGTTAGTTGGTACTAAAGATATTTTTTCTTACCTTATTGTGATTGGTTAAAGTGGGTATGTTAGTTTGTGGTACCGGCAGTGTCTTTAAATTTGATTGGCTATTAACGCGTGGACATCTGAGGTGTTGGGGAGAAGAAGCTGTTTTTTTTTTGGAAGTGACGCTTATTCGTTTCATATTTATTGCCATCCTTAGTTGGGGTACTAAAATAGGTGCAATCTATATTCAAGGTTGCTTGCTGAGAGCAATATTTTGTTAGATTATGCAGTAAGGTTATTTTGTTGGTTGCAACGTGATGATCTAGCTCTCGTGGAAGAAGAGTATTTATTTCTTGGGGTTCGACGCTCATCTGGTGGTTACTGGAATCCCCAGCTTCAAGCTCTTGAAATAAATGTATCTGCAGTTCATTTGTAAAGTGTTTTGGATAGGTTGGATTATTCGGAGACCTACACCTTGTCCAGGAATCGTGATCGGCATTTGGATGCCAATAACTTTCGCTAAGGAGGTAACTTAATTCGTTTTTTTTATTCTTGTATTTGCTTGTCTCATCTGTAATGTTTTTTGTTCCTAAGTGTTACATTTGCGATAGAGAAAATTATATTTCTGTTACTTTTTTTTGGTGTACTGTAAATATTAAATTTTTATTCAGAGGTTTTGCTTGGGTAATTAATTTTGCTATTCACTGATACGGCCTATTTTGTAGTTAGTGTTTTTATATGATCGGTTGAGTTGTACGTTCTTTTAGGGTTTGACTGTTTAAGTCTTCAACTCAGCTGTTATAAGCTCTGGCTTATGATAACAATTTTCGGACACGTCACTCCTTTTTGTTGGACTTCTGCTGATTATTCTTCTCCAGTGGGTACGGTCCCAGGTATGTAGAAGGGAGTAAAGATCTTATTTGGTTGCGGGATCATGATAATGGAATGGAGAGGAAGAAGCGGTTCATTTTTGTGTAGTCATTCTAAAACTTTAGAAGTCCATTTAACTCTTTTTTTTTTGTACACTATAATGTTATTATGAAATATTGGTTGAATTTAACTTACATTTCATAATTTTAATAATTCATTTTAATTTTATATGGTTACCTCATACTTTACCTTACTATAAAGTAGTCGTACCATTCACAAAAAAACGGGTACTTACAGGTCTAAGACCACTAGTACCAAACAACATAGTTGTCCCATTCGTCACAGAAGCCAAATACCTCGGAGTCATATTTGACCAAAGGCTGACGTGGAATCAACATCTCAAAAAACTCACACATAAAGCTGCAAGAGCTCTCGTAAGCTGTAGAAGAGTATGTGGGAAAAACTGGGGTCTAAAATATGGGTACACAAGGGAACACAAGGGTAATAAGACCCGTGATAACCTATGGCGCAGTGGCGTGGGTAACTAAAACTGCGCAGGCAAGTGCAATAAGCCAACTCACTAGCATTCAGCGGCTTGCCTGTCTAAGTGCTACTGGAGTCATGCGCACTACGCCGACCGCAGCAATGAAGGTATTATTAAATCTCACGCCACTGCACATCGTCATACAAGGAGAAACCAGGTCAGCTTTTCACAGACTATGCCTACTGATACAGCCATAACCACATACAAATTTAAAAGAAATTTTCAAATTCAAATACCAGCCCGAGAATACTGGAAACAGGGACCTCCCGCACAGGCTGAACTCGTTTGGTACACAGACGGTTCAAAAACCAAGGAAGGAGCCGGTGCTGGAATCTATGGACACAAGTCGAAATCAACGGATTTCGCTGAGTTTAGGAAAATATACAACAGTGTTTCAGGCTGAGCTAATAGCCATACAACACTGTGCAAGTATCAGCAAGTATCAGGCAAAACTATTGCCATATACTCTGATAGCTAAGCAGCTCAAATGGCAATTCTCTCACCAGAAATCAAATCACGACTGGTGAAAGACTGTCTAGAAGACCTGACAGAGCTAAGTAGTCAAAATAAGGTGACTTTAGCCTGAGTTCCAGGCCATGAGGGATATCAGGGCAACGAAAAGGCCGACGAATTAGCCCGAGAAGGCTCAGATAAGGCCGTGACAAGTCCCGAACACTTCTGTGGAGTTGCTAAGGCATTGTGCAAGGCATCAATTAAACAATGGATGCAAAAAGAGTCTTAGGAATGGTGAAACAACTATCCAAGACTGAGATAGGCCAAACACTTCATCAAAGAACCATCGGCCAAGTTTACGAAAGACCTACTGGATCAAAAGCGTCAAATCGTTTAAGCCTTCTTACTGAACACTGTCACCTCAAAAGGCACATAATGTCATAATTCCAATAGAAGAAGCAACTTTGTGCAGGTTCTGTGAAGATGAAGAGGAAACATCATTCCACGTCCTGTGCCAATGTGAAGGCCTGGCTGGAATGAGGTTTCTAACATTGGGCGAAGAAAAGCCAATTACATGCAACTACATGCGGGAGCCACTGTCAAAGCTACTAAGTCTAATGAAAAAGACCCATAATAGATCTGAAATGGTCGTGGTGGACAAGGACAAATAACGTCCAACTCCTAATCTAATCTATAAAGTAAATGTTTTTGAAGGGTTTTTTTTTAAATAATGGCATGAATTAAATATAAAACTAAACAAATTAAAACTCTTCACATGTGTATTATTATGTAATTATTAATTTTCTTACCTAGTGGCGACGGTAACAAAGTATTGAAAATTTGGGATTAATATTTTTAGGACAAAGTAAAAAATCTAATAAAAATCGAATTAAGTTGACCAAACAATTGACTTTTGCAAAGACCCCAATATTTACTAAATTCACTGTTTCTTCACGTTGTTTGTTAAAACAATAAGTGAACTTTAAAATGCCTCTCTTGACAAAAGTACACACCTTACCTTTGAGGTGCTGATAATCAAAGTATCTCTCGACACTCACATATATTGCCTGGAATATTGAAAACAATAATTGAAAAATTCAAAATTTTAATCATTTAAGGGATATCTGTCACAGTCGATGAGACTGCGGAGCGACGTTGCCAACTCACGACGCCGTTATTTAATAAAAGATTAGGATTGAACGAGTCGTTAAGTATTTAATGATCATTTTTGCAACCTGATGATAAGCTTTTTTTATATATGTTTGTTAAATATCTCATCTCATAGATTTTAATAATGAATCAATTTGAAGATACCTTTTCAAAAACATTATTGTAAATAAAGAGCTTTTAAATAATACAAATAACTATTATAGTTCATCTATAAAAATGGAGATTCACAGATCACTAAAAAACTATTAAATTCATTGTACTTGATTGGGATTTCAAGTTTTAAAGTTAATATAGAGCCATTTTGATTACCAGCCCAATAATTGCATTTCTAATTTTGTAGTATTTCATTTGGTTGTTTGTTTTTGCCTACAGCAATTTAGAATAATTGATACATTTATTACCGTTATTCAGTAACTGTGAAATTAACTTCAGTTTCGTTTTTATGCTCTGGCCACAAATTAATTTAGGAATTTAGTTTTGCGTCCCGTGCAAATCGCTTCCGTTTTATCAAATATAAAACGGGGTGATATGATGGTGGATGGTGGGCTTAGCTTGGTAAAACCAATGGAAATGCGAAGTATTTAATACAAATGAATGTTTTGTGTCGAACATAAAATTCTGAAAGTTTGGAACACTACATTGCTAATAAAACGAGACTCCTAGTATACTGCGTTAAAGTATTTTAACATTTTACTCTACCATATTTAAATTACAGTTTAAACAGAATTTTTTTCCAGTCTACATCTTTAGGTATTTAATAATCGTTTTATTAATTATTATGATTACTGTATGAATATTTATAATTTTGGTAATTTAGCTTCATGAATAATTATAGCAATATTTTGTAAGCTTAGAAAGCTAAAATTAGATTCTGCCAATATTTAATTCTTTAAAATTAAGGTATTACAATGCAAGAATATTAATTTTTATTACTTTTTTCACATTTGATATTTGCAAACAACCGGATCACAAAACATTTTCAACTAGGTTACTTGACATTTTTTTTTAATATTAATTTCTCAATAAAATCCACGGTAACCTTTATATTTTATTGTAAAAAACAAAACTTAAATATTTCAAAAACCTTATTTTTAGTTTTTTTCTACTCCATCTAATCAATAAATAATAGTATAATTCGAGAATTGTTGTTGAGGTCTTACTTTCTCGTGAGACACTGTACAAATACTCACATTTTTAAAAAAAAATTTCTCAAAAATTTGCACTGTAAGGTATAGTTAAAAATTCACTATTAGATAAATAAGGACTTCAACTATTAGAAAAAAAAAAAAAAAAAATTTTAGTCATAATCTAATATTTTTTATTTAACATTGATGGCGAAAGGGGTGGCGAAAGGACCTCCTTAAGACACTTTTTTTAACAAATTTGGTTTGATAATATGTATTGATCCGTGCTTGGTTTTCGCTTTTTATTTGAGTTATCAGAAGTCAGTAATCATGTCTCTGGTAGCTTAATTGGTAAGAGCGGTGTGCGTAGAACATGAATAAGTGGGTTTGAATTTCTCAATAAATTGTTTTTCAGCTTGAGAGTATCAAAATGATTTTTATTATTTTGTAGGAGTAGTTTTTAGATTTGTTTGGGGATGTGCAAGAAATTTATTATCATCTTTTTCGTTTTTTTCAGTTGTTTAACCGAAAAGATTCCATAACTTTGTTTGCTTTATAACTTATATTGAAAACTTAATACATCATAGACGACCTGGGGAAGAGTCTGCTTGTCGACGCATGTTTTTCTTTGATGATGCTGTTCAATAGTTTGTTGAAGATTTGAAACGTTTGCTTTATGACTCCCGCCAAATTCATTTAGGTATTATTCATTTCTTCTATGCAAAGTAATGTCTCAAACTATTGTTTTCACTTATTTAATTTTAGGATACTTTTTTCGATTTATAGTACAATCCATGCTTGAAAGATGACTCTGTTTTTTAATGTAGTTTGGTTGTTACAATTAAGGGATTGTAATTATTCTGTCATCGTTTTGTGTTATAGCCGGTGATTAATTTGATATCTCGCGGTTTGCCCATTATCAGGTAGGTGGCGGTTAATTTGACATTAATTTATCACATGCAAGTATATTATTGTAGACACCGTCAAATTTACAGCAAATATAAATCATGATTAATGTCACCAGTGGCATTTTTCAAAATGAGGGTTAATACTTTAAATAAAAAATTAGGGTGTGATTTATATGTAATTTTAGATAAAACAAAGTTTATTTTAATTTTTTTGCTGTGTTCACGAATAATTTGATAGAAAGAGTCTATTAAAATGAGTATTTATAATTTTTACACTCGATGTCTTTGACGGATTATTGCGTAAAAAGAGAAATGTTCAAATCTAAATCAAAATTGTAAAGCTGCTAGCTGCACGTTTTAAAAATATTTTTAAAAACAAGAATACAGTTCAAAATAAAGTCAAAAGAACAATTTATTTATTTATTTATTATTTATTAACTTTCGAGAGTTTTTTTTTTTCAAATGTATAATGCGTACTCGAAAACGGGCCAATAAAAAATAGCGATGCAGTGTTGCTGATTAAACAGTATACAAATAGGGATTCTACGTTAATTTTTGTAAACCTTCTTACTCAAGACTTCTAAAATAACTTTAAGCAGAATTATATAAAATAATAATTATCAAATATTTCTTAAGGTATGTAGTGTTCCACAAAAAAATGTTTCTGAAATAGGCCTTTACGTGTGTTAGTGTGTCTTGACTCTCTATTCCTATTATGTGATTATAATTGACCAATTTATAACGCAGTTACAAATAATTGAAATGTGTCTGTGGAATTTGATTTTATGATTCCACAGTTTAACTATATTTTGTATAGAAAGTAACATGACATAAATATCGTGTATCAAATTCTAAGTCATAATAATGAAATTATAATCAACCTGACTACTGGCAACCTCAGTTGCTGAGTTGTCATAAGATGAGGTGAACATAATTCTTACCTTTCACCAGACTGCGTTATTTGTATTCTCATTTCCACATAAAAGATAAAACTGTAGCATTAACTAACAAATATACAGGGTGAGGCACCAAAAACGAAACAGATCGCATATCTTGAAGACGCATTTTTTTGGAGAAAATGCAAAAAGAGGTCGATTTTTAATTCAAAGGGGACATCTTTCGATCATATCCTCAACTATCCTACATCCCTCCCCACCCCTCTGTCACTATTACCAATGAAATTGAAATAGGGAAAGTACTAAGTGTGACACATCATTGAAAAGGTAATTTTATAAGGAATTTGACTGTATGACATGTGATAGTTCAAATAAGCGTATTGTCATGTGAAAGCTAAATTTAAAAATTTAATGCCTTTGGAATAAAATTGAACTTCTACGCCTATGTTTTCGTAAAATAAAAATAAAGATTTTTATTTTCATAACTACCAGGTCTGTTTTTTAGTTTAGCGTCATTAATACTTCAAGTCTATTAGCGAGTAAAACATAAGAATGGTTTATTCTATTCAGAAGAGAGTAGACATTGTTGAATGTTATTTAAAAAATAACGAATGTGCTAACACTGCCTGTACAATTTTCAATGAGCGACACCCAAACAAACTTAAACGTAAGTAATTCCGTCCCTATAAAACTTTTCCCGCAAGATGGCGCCAAAATCAAAAGTTACGTCATACAGTTAAATTTCTTATAAAATTACCTTTTTAATGATGTGTCACGCTTAGTACTTCCCTATTTCAATTTCATTGGTAATAGTGACAGAGGGGTGGGGAGGGATGTAGGATAGTTGAGTATATGATCGAAAGATGTATCCTTTGAAATAAAAATCGACCTCTTTTTGCATTTTCTCCAAAAAAAATGTATCTTCAACATATGCGATCTGTTTCGTTTTCGGTGCCTCACCCTGTATTTACTTAGGTGTTACCCTAACATCATCTTCTATATTTTGTGAGATGGCAAATATAACTACTAACAAATATAAGTAAGCAAGTGGAGCAATTATTCCAATAATGTCAGAAGCCAAAGTAGATACCAAGAATTAATTTAGTTAAGTCCTTGGTTGTAAGCATAATGACAAACTGCGTTCCTGTTTGGGGTTTAAAATATAGTGACCTAATTGAGCGTGTACAAACCACCAAATTATGTAATAAGACTTAAATCACACCGAGTCAAACTTCTTTATAGTATTTTTAAAATGACCATTAACTGGTTACTCAAAATTTGAACTATGCATGACCGCAGACTTCCAAAAATTTGTTTCTTCCAACAGAAGCGTAAGTTAAACTGTCAGAAGAAATTTAACTGGGCCATGCAAGTAAAAAGTCAATTTGAATTTACATTTTAGACCCCTTTTTCCCCCTTAGACTACGCCTATGCCAACAAGTCGATCGCTCCACACTTTTAAGATAGAAAGTAGATCTCATGTACAGAAAAGTTGGCCATCCCTGTAATATACCATAACTATTTTCGCGAAAGTTCTGATCCTGCAAAAACAAAGTTCACTTGATTAAATCACACCATTATGCATTAAAGTCTCTTGGTACAAGGCTTACAAATAACCGATATGTGTATATTCAAATAGTATTTAATAGGACATGTATAAATTATATAAATAATGTGGAATCGTTCGGTAAACTGACGATTATACGTAATCCATCATTTTAATATTTATCCCGATTAAAATATTATGTGTACAGCATTATTTATGTATGAAATACAGAACACAGAAACTAATCTATTGCTATCGTTTATATTCATTAACATATCGTAATGAACTGTGTATATAGATATACATATTAATTAAAAGTAAACCGAACATATTGGTGTAAAGATATTAAATTAAAATTCGTTTTTTACGCTTCATTATGCTTGTATACTTAAATGTATATTTAATCGAATACTAATTTATCACTATTACTTTATTGCCGCTCATATTTAATAATTTTTTACTACAAGGAGAAAAGTAGACTAGATTGATGAAAATAGTAATTAAATGCCTTTCTGTACTCTTCATCTTCATAGAAGGACCTAAAACAAAAATTAAAAAATGATTTCCCTAATTTATCGCATATCAATGTATGTTGGATTTCTTTACCACATGTATTTATTGCTATTATCAATATTTTACCTGATGAAAGCTAGTTAGTCGAAACTAGTTGCACCTTTTAAATTGAATGAAACATTTATCTCGTATTTAATTAGAATTTCTTTTATTAATTTCTGTAAAACTTATTTCTTCAGTGTCCATTTTCACAACAATTTTGTAGCAAAGAATACACACTATTTTTCTTATTTAATTATTGTTATCTTGTACAATATAAAAACGATTTAAAATAGTACGTTACTCATTTTGTTTGTGATATAATATACACACACACACACCCCTAACTACAAAAGAATAATGCATTAATTTAACAGTTCTACTTTCGTATAAATACATTATTTTTAACTCTTTTACGTCCTTTTCCACAATACGATTTTAGACATTGGTTTGGCACACTGTTTTTTGGACAAAGGAAAGCTAGCAGCTAGTTTTTTTTTACATTTAAAGATTCAGAGAGAATGGGGTTATGTAGTAGTATTGTTCTCATTGTTTTCACTTTCTATTTACCATTACAGATGTATTATATACCATTTACTTACGACTTCTTACAGTTTTGCAAAATACATTGCTGCCGTCACATGAAAGCTCTGGATGCACCTTTATCCACAACTGTTTAAATTTTAATTTTGCCATTTTCTCGATAAATGTATTCGTTACACTGATAAAATAATACAGAACAACCCAGGGCCGAACAAGACACGCGAAATGAACTTCAGCTTTTCAACATATTATAAACTAAATTCTTGTATACCTATTTATCCCCCCACACAGAGCTTACAAGTTTTTTCCAATCAAATTGTAAAATCATTTGTAATGTTAACCTACGGGCCAGGTTATATAAGGGGTTAATCTCTAACTATAGATAATAAAAATAAATAACCTCATTTAAATATGTTTCTTAAGAAATGGATTATAACCACCCTCCGAGTTTACAACTGATAATTTACTTGGAAGTGAACCTTTGGTATTGAAAATAGAAAATTAATGCAACATTTCTTAATTTGTGGAAAAATGCAAAAAATTCAAACTGCATTTTTTCCGGTCTTTATAAGTTATAACTAAGAAGAATGCATGTAGGGTTGACGTTCCTCTATAAATTTATACAAAATTCTATTGATTCCCCAAATTGTCTTCATCAAGTGAATTTTCACGTTTCTAGAATTAACTTTTAGTACTACGTTATTCTCAGACAATGCAAGAACTAATATTCTTTCTCCCCACTTCACAGAATGTGGCAAACATATGTGATATTAATCATGATTTACTAACATTAATTTTACTTAAATAAGGTCACAATTTTTCTTTAAATTTACTTTCAGAACATTCTAATACTCTAGATGATGCTATAATATAAATGGAATAAAGTTCATTAATTTTGTTTTTTTTTACCAATATTTTTCTTAGCTATATTTTTAAAAAACCAACTGTTTCCTTCTTGTGTATATATTTTCCTTTTGTAACTTAAATTTTGGCTAATTGATGGTATTGATATTATCTATACCATTGATGTGTTACTTACTGTATCATATTTACATTCATGTATTGTAATTTACATTGTCCCGTAAATGGGGACTCTCTATTGGACAATAATTTATTTATTTAATATTTTCTCTATAAATAACAGCGCTTCTTTACAAAACACCTTTTGTGCGAAAACAACAAGATATCCTTTGATTCACTATAGAAGTTTTACTTTTTTTTTTTTTCGAGACTCCACCGATGATTTATCGTCTATATCGCAAAAAAGCCTGGAAAGTATGTCACCGATTCTCGAGCACAAAGTCGGTGGCAAAGCTTCCGATCCATCCCATTGGGATGACAATATTTCGGGAATATTTAGCCGGAAGTAGGAACGCGCGCGCAGCCGCCTCTCCTGAGGCACGCGTCGCGACGCCTGCTAGTCCATACCGACGCCAGTCGTCATTTATTCGTCGCCGGCGTCGGTTGGGCACCTACCTCGAATCAGCTGCGATCGCACGTGATTCTTACCACGCGTTTACAGTACACAAAGTCTCGTGGTGAAATTTTGTTGAGATCTTCATTGCTTCATTCTCAAAATAAAAGTATATCTATCTACTTTTGATTGGTACATTATCGAACAGCGTGAGTTTGTCCTTTTTACGTGATTTTTTTTAGAAAGCAAAGTTTCGAAAACGAGACTTTGTTTTTTTTTACAATATTTTCTTTTTGAGAAAGTGGTTGGTGGTACAGTGTTGGTATGATTGTACATGTTTTCTTTAGCAAAATGATAATATAGTATTTATTTATAAGTAATTTTTTATTAAAAATACTCTCTTAGTATTATTATTTGTTAATAACCGAATTATTGTTTTTTACATGATTATCTATTGAATACATTTTATTTTATATAATAACATTAGTAATAATTGTTGCTATTAAGATTTTTTTAAATAACTTTTTTAAACTTATTCTGTCACACTCATTGTTTTCATTTTAATCTAAAGCATACATTTAAAAATTTTCCACTTTTCATGAAAATATAGTAAAATTAAAGAAAGTAATATAATTATTATTATTATTTAGTTTGGGGTTTTAAATGATCAGCAAAGCTTAAAAAGAATAATATTATTTTTGTAGTCATAAAATGGGTCGTTTGAGAGAAACGTAAATTATTAATTAAATTAGGAAAGTTAAAGATCCTTAAAAAATTATACAAAATGTAGTAGAATGATGTAGGCACATCTGTAAGTTTAAAAATACAGAAATGTAGCTAATTTGCAAGTTTAATTTTTTTAATTTATGAGATAATTGAACAAAATGCGGTATATTTTAATCAAAATGTTTTTCCTACAAAATTATTATTTAAAAAAAACAAAGTTGTGTGGCAACATAAAAACCTAGTAAGTTAAATTACTCTAAGACACTGCTAAGTTTCCTGCTCAAAAAGCTATTGACTCTAGTTATAGTGATTTATTCCCAAAAAATGTAACCCAAAAACTTATAATGTCTAGTTATATTACATTATTTAAAAAAAATCCTACCCAAAATTCTGTATTACAAACATGCAGTTATTTCAAACTACCAATTTTAGTTGTGTCTATGTAGTAAAAATAAGTCTATGTAATAAAAATATTTACCATCTACTAAACTAAAACAATAGCCACTGCATTTTCAATTTTTGTTTTTAAATAACTGAAAATATCTTCAAATATAATTTGACTATTCAAAAATAATTTTAAAACACATACATTAACAAAATAAATTTATGTTCTTTGATTTTTTAGTAATTTTAAAAAATATAATAAACCCAAAAAATATAGTAAGTAAATCATAATTAAAAATACTAGAAATTTTTAAAACTAAATCTAAATCTTCTAGATCATTCGAGCATAACAATCTTTTCCAAAACAGTTATTTAGGAGGTGACATATGTGATAATAACTCTTTAGTTATAGTGTTTTTCTAAATCCTCTAAATCTAAATTTTTTTCTGTGATACCTAATTTTTTGGCAATATTGTCATGAATAGAATCGATTTTTATGGTTGAGTGTCTAGGCTCAAAATCAAATTATCTAATAGTAATAGTTTCAGGCTCCCAATTTTTCATTAATAAAGATGATGAATGCTTTAAAGTGGGTCTAGTGATGCCGCCAGACAAGACGAGACGAGAGAGTGGCCTCTCTCGTCTCGTCTCGTAGGGCGAAAAAACTGTTCTCTCGACGAGAAGGCGCTTCTCTCGCTCGAGAGAGCCTTTATCTCGTTTTGTCTCGTCTTGTCATCTCGTTTCTCTGGTGATAAAACAATTTTAAAATTAAATTTGAAAAAGACGCTACATGAGAAAACGGTAAAACAAAGAATTTTTCAAGTTATTTGCGCAATAGTGCCCAAATTTGGCAATAAGAAACACTTATGTCTCTCTGTCTCTCTGTCTGTCCGTCTGTCACAGTCGTTTTACAATTAAAATTTGAAGTAATAAGTGGCCCAGATTAGGCGTTAACTAAAAACGAAAATATTTTGTCTTGTAAGTCAGTTGGGGAGGGGGGGGGGGAAGAGGTTAAATTGGAAGTTAGAATTTTTCTAATGTAATCCTGCAACGTCAAATGAAAGCATTTTGTAATATGTTTTCAAAATGTAAGAAGATAGAGACATAAAACAAAAACGATGTGAAATTAGAGAAATATTAAGATATTTTTGTTATAATGAGATGCACTTTACTTGAGACGTAAAATAGAGGTCGTTACCATCTTTAAATTTTCTAATGGAAAGTAAAGTCATGTAAGATATTTTGATTATATTTACGTCCTAGCACACAGTTTTATTTTTTTTTTGTTTTTACAAAAATTATATTCCTAATAATCCTCGTGTGCCGCAATAATCCTAAAAATGTTAGATAATGTTAAAAGAGAATTTTTTAATAAGCTTTTTATTGCCAAGAAGTTATGAAAACTTTAATACGTCAAGTTGGGGTTTTAAATAACCTTTGATATTCTTAATTTATTTATTTTAGTAAATACAAGAAACATTTCCTTAGTAATACCTAAACAATAATTGTTAATACGAGAGTTATTAAGAATGTAACTTATTAGTAAAGGCCCAGAACATGTCTGTATAATAACAAAGTACCAGCTATAAAAAATTGCCATTTGTGCAGTGCTAAATCCCTCTAACAGTAAAAAATTACTTAAATTTACATTTTCTCTGAACTAGCCAATATATTAATTATCCATTGTATACTATTGTAAAAAACAGCATTTATAAGGTATTATATCTCCGGTAATGATCCTTTGAGGTTGAAGCGGTAAATAAAAAAAAGAATTTACCCTACTTTATGAATTTATTTAATGTAATTTTTGTAAAAACATAAAACCTAGATCTGTTTACATGAACGTATAAATATAGAAAATATCTTTCAAATGAGGTATCACATGACCCTACTTTTCATTAGAAAATTTAAAGCTAGTATCTCCCTTTATCTTACGTGTCTCAAGTAAAGTGCAACTCGTTATAACAAATATATAATCTCTTGAGTTTTACTTCGTTTTTGTTTTGTCATTATCTTTTTTTATTTAGAAGTTAGAATAGAGAAGGGTACAATTTTTGTCCTCACTGTATATAATATATTCGTTTGTATTACATTTTCTTTGATAGTTTTTCGAAAAAACGCTTAAAAATTTTCAACTTATCTTCAAAAGTAACCTCTGAAAAGCAGAATGGATTTAATATAAGAAATAAAGGTATACGTTTTAAATAAATGAAATGAAAAATATGTTTTCTTATAAATCACTATTTATAAAATCCTAATAACACAAGTATCATTTGTTACCATTTAGTATATGTAGAATAGGTGTGTTATAGTTAACTTTTTGACTATCTCGAAATCTAATATGTTAAAATTTTAAGTTACGATAATCAATTAAAAATTTCAAATAAGCAAAGCGAAAATTGTTCGAGAGAGCCCGAGAGAGCTCTAGAGAAACGAGAAATTCTCGTCGAGAGATGACACCACTCTCTCGTCTCGAATCTGTTTTCGAGAGAAAATGTCTCGCTCGTCTCGTTCGAGACGAGACGAGAGACGAGAATCTCTCGTCTCGCGGCATCACTAAGTGGGTCTAATTTTTGTTTTGAGCAATACAATTATCTGTCCAAAACAATACTATATTATTTTTAAGTCTTATAAGTATATTGAGTATAGTATTCCGACTCTACATCTGGTGTATTTAGAACCATCACAGGTTAATGTCACAAAATACATTTATTTTCACCTTTCGCAGAAAAATTTGCAAATGTTTCATAAAAGATTACTAATTTACTAACGAAATATGAATTTTTAGCAAAATCCAAATTTTCTGCATGAATACGACATAATAGAGTCCTTTCGCAGTTCCATTGTTCTAAAACAGAATTGTCGTACTGTTTTATCGGTGTTCTTATCTTTGTTTATTAGCTTTATATTTATCGCATAATTTATAAGATTGGGTATCAATGATTATTCCCAGCAAATTTTTTCATTTTTTACATCCTCCTCTTCTTTGCCAGTGTCTTCTTTTCTTCCAGGCCTGTCCTCATTTTTTGATTTTCAGTACTTTTCTTTTGTTTATCATTTTTGTCAAAATTAGTAAGTTGTTCTTCGCGTGATTGTTGTTTGTACATAGAACATACACTGCATTCATCTTGAGAAGGCGCAGATAATTCGATGTATTCTTTTTTAAAGACTGTGCGATAAGTCTCATGACTTACATATTTATATTTCTATTTGAAATCTGGTAGTAGTTATCTTCTATGCAAAGCATGCTTTATATTGTAAAGGAAGACCCGAGGATGATGAGAATTTATATACTTTTTGTCATCTTAGACCTACGCTTGATACCCCTTCCAGTGGCGGCTCGTCGGGTGGTTCACAGTGACAGAATATAGGTATTTTAATCAACGCTCCATCGTTAAATTTTTGAAAAACTACTCTTTTTATTTAATCTTTTTTAAACCCACTTGGAGTGTTTTTACATCAAAACTTTTTTGTAAGTTTCTTCCTAATGCTGTCTTGAAAGGATTGTAGCTTGTTTTCTTAGAAGTTTTTCCACCCGCCCAAATACTCTATCGGCTGGTAGGAACGAATGACCCCTTACTGGAATAACTATTTGTAATTTTGTAACTTTTATTGGTGGTTTGATAGTTACCATTGAAGATCCAGTTCCAAAATCCATATGTATTTCACTTTAAGTAGGATACCATGCATATAATATTTCTTATATTTAAAGAATTTTAATCTATTATTCGATTTAAATATTTATGTTACATACATTTTCTGTAATACAAGTATTCCACCCTCTGCAAAACCTTTGCCATCGGTTTGATTTACCTGAATAATTGATACCGAAAACCAGATAGCATTCAATAAAAAACCGTAAGGGAACGAACTTTTCTCTTGTTTTCGTAAATATTCGTAGCATCATTTTATTAAAATTCAATACGTTTTTTTTTTGTTTTCCCTCGCATCTCATCGCTTTCTCGTTATATATTATTCCAAACTAAAATATACTTCGCAAAAGAAAAACTCAAGTAAAATTTCTGCCCTTCTGAGTATCTGAGTGCTTCAAAAAGATTTCCCACGGGTAAGGGTCTATTTTGAACATATAACATACAAAACCTACGATACCTGTGCAAAAAACTCAGTTTTTTGTGTTTCGAATTTGAAATCCGATCCATAATTTCTTGCGGTCTTTTAATATGTAAAAGGTTTGTGTGTATTTTAGATAAAAAAAATGTTTTGTTATACATACAAATGTAAATGAAAAATACTTCAGCATCTATTTTCCTTTCTAAAGAAATCCTTTTTGCAAACTTAAAAAATATTCTTTATAAAAATTTCTAAAATATATATGTTTCTGTTCTAAAAATAGTTTGCATTTGTTTCAACGGCATATGCTGCTTACTTCTTTAAATTATCGTGAGAATAAAATACATTTTTGTTTCATTTTGAAAAATATATTAATATACTTACCTTATTTATAACTGAACGTGAGAAAAATTTTATAATCGTTGCAAACTTCCAAATTTATTAGGTAATAAAACAAAGTTAATTCAAAATACTACATATTTTGTAAAATGAAAAAATATGTGCAAAATAACCAACTCACCAACCATATTTTCATCACAGCTACGTTCTCGAACAACATTGTCTCGCGCTATAAAGTCATAAAAAATGGCTTCTTAAATGAGCCTTCAACAATCGCAGCCAACAAAAATCGTCGTTTAAACAAAATGTCAACGCCTTACAAAAAGTGACGTTTAGCGAACACAGTGGCGGGATACAGGCAGCACCACAATGGTGGGCACGGTCACCACGTGCTCTACCATCATGGCGCCGTCCTCGGCTACCAGGGCAGGCACGTCCAGAATACCCACCACCATATCACCAACATGCCTACTCATTCGGCGGTTCCTCTGAATGCAAGTAAGTATTGTTTGTTGTAGTGTAATTATTTTTGTTCTACTACTCCTTAAAAAAGACATCGTTCAGATACAGTATTCTTTAAGCGAAAATTTGATTTTCATGACGAGAGAGAAAATCCCACTCACTTCTGTAGTCATGAAAGTCGACCACGTTTATATTCATTATAGATTTGTCACCAAGCACTCGATTGATTTCCTAAAAACATTCTTTACGGTTTATGTTATGCCTGAAATTGAAAAAAATCACGGTCTGATAATGATTCTTGTTTCATGACTTATTTGCGAAAGGATTACTATATACAATCAGATATATTTTACAACTATCACTAACTGATTTTGAAAATAATTAGATTTTAATGTTTACGTTCAGCAATGGAGGTATTATATTAAAAAGTTTTGGCACTTATCCTAAAGGTTTATAATCACCTTTTTTGGGAAATAAAAAATATTTTTAAATCAAGTGTACTTCTATCTATGTTCGCCTAAGAGCGGATTTTATAATTTTTAAATACCTTTTTTATTTTATATGCCTATCATAACAAAGTGTTGTCTTGAACCAAGAAAGCCATTTGTATCATTTCTAGTATATCTTGAATATCATTGAACAGTAGATGCATAAACCTTTGTTTAAAAATCTATTTTAGATTGTATTTATCTATTACTACAGTTCCCGGACTATCACGTTATTTTAGTATATTCTATGCGCTAATTTATTGATGATGTAATAATTGTGGTTCCATTGAAAATTACAGTGACAGTAGACCTTTTAAGTGCGTTTTGTTTTTTTAAATAACATAGTATTTAAAGTTTTAAAAATATATGATTCCTGTAGTAAGTAGATAACATGGATCGAGTATATAATCGTTTAATAATTACCAATTACCATGGAGGTAGTAGGGAGAAGAATAGCTACTCGTGTACTGATGCGGTATCACCTGCGCCATATTGTTACCATCCTAATGTCATTTGTGTCACTTACTTATAAGTTTTGTGGTATGTGTTTTATTTTTCGGTATTGTCCGTATGACCATTTTAAGCCGACCCTGATCTCTTTGCCGTTACAGCTGTCGCTGTGTTCATGTTTTGATACCGCAGGACAGAGAAAAATGCACTTCTTCGAGAAACTGCCTGAGAAATCGATGCGCGTCGGCTGAGTAGCAGAGCTGGCTTTATATAAATAACGCGAGTTTGTCGGTAGACATTAGGTTTTAATAAAAGTATTGTATAGTAAAAAAAATTGTAATAAATAAATTAGAATTGTAAGTTACCTAAGTAATAAATAAATTAATTAGTACATTATAAATAAATTATAAATAAACTATTTTAAATTACATTGATGTTAGAAGTGGAACTGTAAATAAATAGTGGACAAAAATAGCTAAAGAAGCACTAGAAAATGAAGGTTTGATATAATTTCTTCAACTTCTTCCGATATCGAAAGTAAGATCTTTTCCTTAAAAACCGATATTTCTTCTGATGTTTTCTATATAAAAAATTATATATCCTCCTTAGAAACTAAAGTTTCTTCCAACATTTCTTGCTCACAAAATAAAGTGTCTTCTAAAATTTTTTCATTAGATAGATGATAAAGTTTCTTCCTTAGAAACTCAAGTTTCTTCAGATATTTCTTTCTTAGATAGTACCTATAGTTTCTTCCTTGGAAGAAAAAGTGTCTTCTGAAATTTCTTCTATAGAAAATAAAATATACTCAGTTGAGACGAAAATAATGTCTTCCATTGAAAAGAAAATAAAACAGATGAAAAAGAATATAGAATAAATGGACCATACAGAACGGTCCAGGGACAGTGAAATAAAGTATCATGAGGTGGAGTCAAACTTAAAATTGAGATTGGGGGGAACTGTAAATTCTGCCCATGTTTAAGCCCTAACTTTCTGAAAGAGAAATTACAGTACATTTGACCATCGGCATTTGAGCAGATGCTTTAGATGTCCTTTAAACTATACCTGTTTAAGAGTCAGATGACTTTAAACAATTTTAAAAGAAACTAAACATGCGATAAGGAGACGAACCCTTAAAGCATATATACCAATCTAAAAAACTTAGAAGACGGTTTTAAAAAGACTTTAAGCTGCCCTAAGCTGCCCAACTGATGCTAAACCCCAAAAAGTGCCAACTATTTAAAAACAAAGTTAATTACCTGGGCCATATAGTCAGCAAGGATGGCGCGGCTGTAGATAAGGAAAAAGTCGCTTCCATCAAACATTGGCCACAACCTACTAATAAACATCAAATAAGAAGTTTTTTGTGCTATGTGTGTACTATCGAAAATTCATCAGGAAGTTTACAGATCTTGCTAAGCCATTAGCACGACTTACAGAAGATGTGGGAAAATTCTGCTGCCAAACTGCCTTTCAAACGTTAAAGAAGCGTTTTACAACAGTGCCAATACTAGGCTACCCACTACCAGAGGAATAATTTTTTCTGAATTCTTATGCCAGTAATGGTGGAATTGGAGGTGTGGTTTTACAGATTTAGAGGGAAAAAGAGTACTGGGTTATTTTAGTAAAGTGCTCTCAAAACCTGGACGAAATTACTGCGTCACGAGAAGAGAACTACTGGCAGTTGTAAAATGTGTAGAACACTTCTACCAATATCTATGTCAGGTCTGCATAACATACGGCTCGTCATTGTCGTTTTTGTGTCCCTTTGTCCGTTGACCAGCTTGGTCCGCCTATGTCAAACTATTAATTGCCTTTTTGAGGAGCTCAATAAAAGAACCTGGTTTAATATAAGCTAATGACCTTTTTTTTAGCTCAAAACCTTTTTTTTAGCAAAAGACCTTTTTTTAGAATCTGAACAAACCACCTGCTTTATAAATTTATAAGCTCTGCTTCTCTTGGTTCTCGTACATGTAGTTTTTGAACTTACCCTTTGAAAATATGAGTTGTGCAGGCCTGACCTATATGGAAGAAAATTTCTAATCCGGATCTATCATGCAGCTCTTAAGTGGCTGATGCAGTTTAAGAACCTGAAGTGCCAAATCGCCAGATGGATCGAACGACTTCAAGAATACGACTTTAAAGTCGAAACATAGACAAAGCGACAGCTGCAATGGCAAAGGGATCAGGGTCAGCTTAAGGTGGTTACACAACATTGGCCCCTTCTTTTGAGATATTTCCTACTGTAACTGCAACTGGATCATCTTTTATAATTTTCATTTGCATGACATTAACAAGGGACGGTTTTTGCTGCAACCTGGATACTGTACGAATGGCTGCAGACCGGTATTTGAAAGATTACTTCTACCATGTTTTTATTGATCCTTCAATTTAGCTGGTTGCTCTCTATCTTGGACATGGCTATTTTCTTTATATTAGACTTCAATACGTACTCCCTCAGACTGAACAATGCTTCCTATACATCATGATAAGTGGATCAATCTCGGAAGGTGTTCTTTGTTACCAAATAGAAAAGATAACGCGGTCCATCTTAAAGTTTTAATGCTTTTCCAGGGACTGGTAACTGATCTTGAAGTTCTGGCAATCGACCAAACTTCTTCCGGAATACAGATGCCAGACCTTGAGCATCGTTGGTGTTGGCGCAAGTGCTATGGACCAACGAGTAGTCTTTAGGAACCGTGAGCAGATCTTGTTGCTCAGTTGTAACACTATGTCTTGCTTTTCCGGTACCTCCATATGCACCCATAAATTCTTCAAAGACAAAGTCAACTGTTTCTTGGAGCTGGTTTACTTCTTCTTCTTCATGGTCACCCTCAAATGGCGCTAGCCAGTTTTGGTGCACTACCTTCGGTTTACCGTTCGGAATCTTACTTATACGGTAAATGACAGCATTAGTGTTTTTCTTGATGAGGTACGGATCTTCCAAAGACCTTTGAATAACCCTTTCGTGTTTTTGGGTTGTGGAGCCAGACTATGTCGCCTTCCTTGGAACATCCTTCTGTGGTTTGGGTATCGTATCGCTTCTTCATTCTGTCACTGGCGATTTGAAGATGCGAGCGAACTATCTCATGCATATCATCCATTTTTTTTTTGTAGCTGGATCACATAATATTCACCGACTATGTCTTCTCCAGGTCGGCATCTAAACTCGAGGTAACATTTAAGTCTTATCTTACGCCCGAACAGCACATTTGCTGGTGTTTGGACTGTAGTTTCATTGACAGCGGATCTATATGCCATTGTAAAGAGCGAAAGATACTGATCCCTGTCTCGCTGATGATTGTAAACCACTTTTGACAGGTAGTTGCCAATTGTCTTATTTATTTGCTCTTGCATTCCATCCACAGTGACCAAATCAGAAATATGTGACAAACTAGTCATACAGAAAATGAGAACTACGGCATTGCAACTACAGTCGGTTTTTCAACAAACATTGGCCATCACTTCAGGTATGATTCCTTTCCCAAAAATAAAACAAATTGTTTCGTTTTAGCATGGGTCGAAAATACAAGTTGTTAAATTTTTTTTAGGTTTTTCAAATTTTTTTTAATGATTAGAATGAAATTTACCCAAAAAAGAAAATATTTTAGCAATAAAACGAGTGCTTTACGTTTTTTAACAAAAAATGTGTACGTCATTGACTTTTTCATAGCATAATTAGTTAGATATTTAAATGACTATAATAAAAAACACCGTTGAATTTCGGCTTCCTTTGGATGTTACAATTTTATCAAACTCTGTTAAATAATGAACTAAAAATAAAATCATAAAAAATATATTATGCTAGTGTCATCTTTATTGACTTGTTATAGTTTTTAATACTGTACGACAAACTAATCTGACATTTTTTTGCATATTGTTTTACCGATTTTGTAAATATTTTTCTGGAAACTATTTAATTTCTTAATGATTTGAGGAGACAAAACCCCATTTGAATTTACTAATTAGAATAACAATTTAAATTGTGTTTGAAAAATCATGCCATCATCCAACTTTACTTTCTCCCTGAATTGACATTTGCGTTGGATTTACACGTAAAGAAAACTATTTAAAAGCGCTTTTTGAATACGGATAACGAAACACTTTTCACCACTCACAGTATGTAATTATTAATTTACTAGTTATTACTCTCGATTTTTTATCAATATGGAATATATTCCCAACAAAAATTTTTAAACATTTCTAGAAAATCGGATTTTCATAATAAATAAAGTTACACGTTAGCCTCTGAACTAATTTAAAATATTGTTTTGAACAAATATAAAATTTTTATAACAGCAGAAACTTTTACTTCGTTTTACCATATTGGTTTGCGCGAAGTGTTCCCAAAGTTTCGATAGATTTCTGCAAACAATGATTGATCGGTACGGTTCGAGTTTAAGTAGAGGAAAATTTGTATTTATAAAGTTATTATTATT
This sequence comes from Psylliodes chrysocephalus, assembly GCA_927349885.1. Taxonomy (NCBI): domain Eukaryota; kingdom Metazoa; phylum Arthropoda; class Insecta; order Coleoptera; family Chrysomelidae; genus Psylliodes; species Psylliodes chrysocephalus. Next base: position 12,170,415 of record OV651825.1, read on the forward strand.
TTGTCGGGTAAAAGTTAGAATGGTATTTTCAAATTTGCATGGGAAATGATTGTAATAATTGATGCAAATTGTGAAATATATAAAAATGAACATAAAATAATAAATATATTATTGTACAGAATAGGAATTTTACTGTTAAGGTATATACAGTGAGCACCATAAGTCGTTACTGGAGTCTTGTTAGGAAAATCGCCGAGACAGGTCGATTTTTGATTTCTACAATGTACATTTTTGTATAAATAGTTTACCCTTAATTTCATCCCTTACTGGAGGGGAGCAACCCTTTCGAAAAATTTAAATGGAATGGGGTGGTGAGTGATAGCTCATTTGAAAGAGGGTTTTATTCTCTATTCAACCGTGTAAAAAAATTTGAAATTTGCTTTATTAATTCTCGACTAATTGTTGTTTCAGAATAACGAAAATTAACGTAGCGTACTCATCCTTAGAATTAAAATTCGGCCCTGCATGACTTCGGTTTTGGTTCAGACGTGAAGTAAGACTTTTTGCCATTGCTATTTTGTAAGGTTTTGTTATTTTTAAACATTAATAAATCAACATGTAATGATGCAAATTTCAAATTTTTTTTGCACGGTTGAATAGAGAATAAAACCCTCTTTCAAGTGAGCTATCACTCACCACCCCATGCCATTTAAATTTTTCGAAAGGGTTGCTCCCCTCGAGTAAGGGATGAAATTAAGGGTAAACTAATCATACAAAAATGTACATTGTAGAAAACAAAAATCGACCTGTCTCGGTGATTTTCCTAACAAGACTTCAGTAACGAGTTAGTTAGGGGACTTAAGATTCTCACTGTATATATAGAACCTACGTTGTGGTTTAAATCTTTTTCTTTGGATTTCTACTGCAGCAAATTTAATGTGGCCACATTTGTCTTTTCTATAATTTCTAATAATAATAGGAACAACTACAAATTAAACTGAATTATTGATACTATAAACAAATCTGTTATCGTAAAAACAGTTACAGTTTATATATTGTCAAAGTCAAAGGTGACTTTTTTTTTTAGGTAAACGTATGGCACAATTGCACTAATCAAGTGTATTAGCTTATGGAAAGCGTGAAATAAAGTTAATGTTATGGCATTTTCTTAACGCTTTTTTTCTTTTTTCACTCTAACCATAATAGTTATTTATGCAACAAGTGTGTAAAGTTACTCTTTTTTGACGAATGTGATATGATTCACATTCGTGATATGAGTCAAAAAAGGGACTTTACACACGAGTTGCATACAATATTTTTTCTACTACCGTATACATTATCCTCTAATATTAGAAATATAAAAGTTACTTTTACTTTACGCACTAATGAAAAAAGTTCAACTTTACGCACGGTAGTAGAAAAACAGCATTTTAAGCACTACAAATCGGTGAAATACAAGGTAATTTAAAGTTAGAGCGTAAAAAATTTTATTATTTAATTCCGGTACCACTGAGTACAATTAAATAAGGAATATGTCATAATTTTAGGCTTATTTAAGGCCAATTCTATATCACACAAATTAGGTTGGTATAGAATTAGCCTAAAATGAGCTTAAAATTATGCCGTGTTTATTTTTCAGTTTCCATAATTAATTTATTAACGAAATACTCTAAAAACTCGCATTCTTAGACTAGCAAAGCACCTAATTATTCTGATAAAGGCTACAGCAGAAAATGTTTTATATTGGTATAGAGTTAGCCTAACATGAGCCTTATTATGCTTTGATCATTTTTTAAATTCCTGAATGCATAGCTGAATTTTTTAATAAAAACTGAAATAATTGCCTGTTAAGTACCTAGTTTTTCCTATAAAGAAAAGTGCGGAAATTTTTTGGATTGGTATAAAATTAGCCTAAAATTATGGCATTATCAAAATTTGAAAAATCGGAAGGTGCTCTGCTAGGTGCTTAAACTAGTAGAACACCTAATTTTTTCTATATAGCAATGAGCGGAAAATTTTTTATGTTGGTATATAGTGATTCGAAAATGAACCTGAAATTATGATATACTTAAAATGTGAAATATCCTAAGGTGCTTCGCTAGATTGATAGGTATTCCATCTTCATTTATAGTAAGATATATTTTTTATTTTAATCTTTCGCTTGTATCGCTTAATTTATTTCACCTATATTTGTCTTCATATTCTTCTCTGTCTACTCCTTCTCCTTTTTCTTCTTTTGCTTTTGTTTTCCTATTATTCTTCTACTCCTCAATCTCATTAATTCTAGTTTGCTCCTTACATTTTATCATTTTTAATCTTTTATTATTTAGATTTTCCAGAGCCAGTATGTCTGTTGATATTCCAAATTTCTGTTTCTTATGTCATCAAAGCGTCTATAATGTTATTATACGGCACTAAAGAAGAAAACACATTCAGTATAATTTGCGGGGTAGCCTTAATAAACGCCGTTTTTCGTTTTTTTTTTTCGGACAATCCCTGACCGATGCTCAAATCACTTTTCTCTATTTCATCGATTCCGCCCTTCATTTACAATAATTTTCAAGTATTGGAAACTTTCTTCCTCTCTTATCAAAAATATAACCAATTCCATTAAGAAAGCGGTTCAATACTCAAATCAAAATAACTTTCATTACAAACTAACATTCGGTGTATACGTTTCTCTAATTGTACATTTTTTATTTTTGAAGAAGGAATTATTCCTGCGGGAGCAAAAGCAAGCAATTGTTTGCTATGTGCGTATTCGCTTCAGTTACAACAAATATTTATCCACCGACTCCAAACACTGTTTGTATTATTAAATAAATTGTGTGTTTTGCGTAAATTGAAAATAAACAATATCATCTGGCGGGTCGCATTTCTAGAATACGCTGGATATGATTTTTCTGCGTTTCGTTTCGAATTATGGTAAAACATTTAGCAGTCAGTTATTCAGGAAAAAATAATGCCTTTAAAATCGGTTGTATTCCCGGTTAAAACATAAAACGTTTCGATGGAAAGTGTTTATTTGTAAATTCGATTTTAATTTTATTTGAAGGTATTTTCAGCAAAACAGTTAATTTTTTTTAGTACATTTTAAATTTGAACATTTATAATGTACTTTTCAATTTTTTGCCGTTTATATACCACTGGTCTTAAAATAATAAAGTATAAACTATAAATTTTGAACAAACTAACTTCTTGTTTTTTAGCTGCAACATTATAGGTACTAGTCATATTACTTACATAATAAAAAAAATACGAAGAATACTTAATGACTTGCCCATAACTGAATTCAAAAATTATATTGTTTAATATTATTATTATTATTATTATTTATTGTTTATATACACATACGTAATATTCTATTATACAAGGTGTTTTTTTTAATATTACGAAAAAATTCAGAGGCGTGTCCTTGGACGAAATAAAGCAAAAAAGTCCCTATGTACATATGTCCTACGCCTCTTAGATTTTGAACTACAGGGTGGTAAAGTTATAAGAAAAAAACTTATTTTTTGCGATACATTTAATACCCCTGTAGATATTTTTCTGAAAATTGGTACGCAGTTTCTATGCATCCAAAGCCATTTTCCGATACACAATTTAAACTTTTACATTCGCCATTGGCGTTCATGCGGGCATTAAACTGAATATTTAAAAAAAAAACGCTTGTATTGATGTTGGAGGTGGACACTTCCAACAAATTTTGTAAACTTGTTGAGGTGATTACAGCACCCCTTATAATTTTCGAAAAAGCATATCTCAAAAAGTTGGCAAAATCAATGAGGCCATAATATCTAAAATATGCATATATTTTAAAGTTTTAGTTCCTTCCAGTTTCCAAGAAAAAAATTCAAAGGGCTTTAAATTTTGAAATATCATAATGAAAATAAATGCATTCCTCAACAACACCATTCCTAATATAATCCCCAAATTTAAGCTCTTAATCTCTTGTTATTAATTTTTTTAAATTCGCTCGTTAAGTGCTATTTTCTGGTTTAAACTGGTGTAAACTGGTGTAAACTGGTGTAAACTGATGTAAACTGGTGTAAACTGGTGTAAACTGGTGTAAACTGGAGTAAACTGGTGTAAACTGGTGTAAACTGGTGTAAACTGGTGTAAACTGGTGTAAATCATTGGAAGAAACCAGAGATAACAGAGATATAAGCAGTCATTCATAAAATATAATATTCATGGTGCCAACAATAGTTCGTACTGTAAACATTCTATTTCTAGACGGGGGGCGAGGCGACGAAAGGTGAGAAGTAAGAGAAGGGATAGAGTGAAGAATTTTACGTAGTTTTATCAATGAATAACTGCGCGAGCTTATACTACATAACGTAAATTTCCATGCCGGTGTAAGCCCTGTTGCCACTTCCAATTTAACATCACTAGGTTTTGGAATTTGTTGAAAATTATTACATCTAATTTAATGAAATTACATCTAATTTGGTTAAAAATGGCTATTTTTTGTTCTAATGCTCAATTAGGTCTTTGTAGAAAGTATTTTTTTATAATTATTTAAAAAAAATCATTTACATTAGCCCTTATGGTCGAAAAAAAAAAATTTAAACGTCAATATCTCGGTTTCAACCGTCTACAAATTTGTATAAAAAATGTTCTTTTAGAAATATACTTCTCATTTGACGAAAAACGAAGGCATAAATAAAAAATAACTATTCTTTATAAAAGTTTCGCCTATATATTGACAAGGTAAAAGTACTTTCGTCATATTTTTTGCTTCTAAATTAACAAAAATATAGCAATAAACAATTAGTGATGTCATGGTTTTACTAGAAAGCAAACATTAAAGGCATAGCCTCTCGACTCTTTATGCATCTATCTCAGTATTGAAATGTATGCAATCAGTTTGACTCTCTTATATTATTTTATGCAGGGATTATTGATTTATCCACTATGAATAATAGGGTGTATTAATTACTTCAAGATTTTTTTTTATTTTTGGTGGAAAATTAAAAATAAGAAAATATAAACTATTTATTAAAGGTATTTATTGAAGTATCAATTATAAACAGTAAGGCTATTGCTTTGCAAAATACAATAAATCCCCAATATAAATAAATTATAATAATAATTGGAAGGAAGTATGTAAAGCATAAATTAATAATATTAAAATTTATAATTACACGACTTTCAAACTAATCAGAATCAGATTCACCACACGAATCAACATTTTCCAAAACATTAGCGGCTGTGCCATACAGGTGCAGTAACCGATACAGCAAATATTTTTTTTTCTGCATTTGCAAATTTTGCTTCCACAGTCTAGAACAGAGTATTATTGTTAGAATATTGTATAGTATCTTTTTTGCATTTGCATGATGTAAGTTCTGTTATGTCTGGTGGCAGGTCGGACAGAGTCTTAAAAGTGGGTATCAGACTTCCATCTTGATCTACTTTCCATCCATACTCTTCAACATTAGGAAGCTGCATCTGGGTTTAAAGAGGTTAGCCAAATATTTAGCTGGTAAAAACATCTTAAACAATGTAGTCTTAGGGCGTCTTCAGTCGGTGGCAATTTAGCGATGGTTTTTGAAGAGGCCAATAATCCCCTCAAAATGTTAATGGAAGTAACATTGGCAGTTTCTCTCTTTTGACGTGTTGTATTTTTGATAGAATGTCCTTTATAATGATCAAATGCCACATCTATCATTTGAGCATTAAATTTATTTCTAAAAATAATGTTTACAAATATATGAGCATATTCTTTAAATGATATGCAACTTTTGGGCTTTCCTATTTTGATATAATTTTTGTCTTTGCTACTTGCAGCAACAAATCCGTAATTAAAATTTTAAACGAAAACTTATAACTTACCCAAATATATTCAGCTGCAACAGGATGAATGTAGATATAATAAAGATGCAAAAATGTCTATATTTTTTCCCAATTTATTAGGTAATTTAATATATAACACATACACTTATTAATTCTTTAGTAAAAACAGATAACAATATGATACATTGCCCAATGGAACATAACGAGAAGTTTTATAATAAAAAAAATGAAAAATCCTACCATATCAATAATGTGATACATCAGCCGGCACGTAGAGAGAAACAGAGCTATGCTACGTTTGAAGGTGAAGAGAAAGATACACTGAGAGTCGATAAATTTGGCGGTGAGAATTAATAACAGCATAAACCTATGACATCTCTCATCGTTTATTGTTATATCTTTGTTAATTCAAAAGCAAAAAATATGGTGTTTACTCTGTTACCTGGTCAACACATAACAAAAAATTCTATAAAGAGTGTTTTTTTTTCATTTAGGCCTTCGTTTTTTGTTAAATGAGTGGTATATTTAAAAAAGACGACTTTTTAACTAAATTTTTGAAGGGCTAAAACCAAGATATTTACGATTATATTTTTTTTCGGCCGTAAGTGCTAATGCAAATGATTTTTTTTAAATAAGTATGAACAATTACTCTCTACAAAGATTTTATTGTGCATTTGATCAAAAAATAAGTATTTTTTTCTCTATTCGGTGGTATCAATATCTGAATTTTTGATGATAATGCCCTTCTGCACACTCTAATTTTGTATTAACTCCGGAATAAGGGTTTCCTTATCATGACCTTTCATCTGTGAAAAATTCAACCTTGTGACAAAAGAGTGGGAGGTGAATCATTTTCTTGAGCGAATATTTTAATACATACACTTTACTAACAATGACAACAGCGGATATTATGTCCTGCTGTGTCCCTTAGAATGTCTTATTCACGGCCGCACGATATTTGTTAGTAGTTACATCTCCTGGTTATCTCTGGAAGAAACGAATGATGACTCAGAGTGTACGATACGATAGTTACAGTCGCGCTACACCAGAAAGCAGCATTTAACGAGGCGTTTTAGCCTCTAATTTCGGTGAATTTTAAAAAATCATTAACAAGAGATTAAGAGCCTAAATTTGGGGGTTATATTAAGAATATTGCTGTTGAGGAATGCATTTATTTTCATTATGATATTTCAAAATTTAAAGCCCTTTGATTTTTTTCTTGGAAACTGAAAATAATTAAAACTTTAAAATATAAGCATATTCTAGATATTATTGCCTAATTTATTTTGCAAAAATTTTAACTTAAAAAAAATTACTTTTTGAGATATGCTTGTCCGAAAATTATAAGGGGGTGTTGTACTCACCTTGAGTATTTCTTGAATAAATAATTAATAAAAAAAATGGCTTATTTTATTTAATCATTTAAAAACTGTATTATTTTAAGAAAAGTTCTTCATTCTCAAATTGCAAATTTCCAGTTCCGTAAAAATGTAATAAAATAATAATAATAATAATAATGGTAATAAAATTAATAATTGAATAACATAATCAGATTTAGGCGCTATGGCTATTCACAAAAATCGTTTTTATTTTTTTGTGCGAAAACCGTGCATCGAGCGAAAACAGACCAAGAGACCAGATATGCTATAAAAGAAATAAAGAATTTAAAAATATTTTTTAATACAAGAAAAACCAGTGGCGTACCGTTTTCTTTTTAGAAAATATTCAGTTCAAAGCCCGAATGAACGCCAATGGCGAATGTAAATGTTTAAATTGTATATCGGAAAATGCCTTTGGATGCATAGAAACTGCGAACCAATTTTCAGAAAAATATCTACAGGGGTACTAAATATATCGAAAAAAAATAAGTTTTTTCTTATAACTTTACCACCATGTAGTTCAAAATCTAAGAGGTGTAGGGCATATATTCATAGGAACTTTTTTGCTTCATTTCGTCCAAGGGACACGCCTCTGAATTTTTTCACAATAATAAAAAAAAATTCCGATTTGTTGTTATAGTCTATTGCCAAAAACATAGAAACGAGAAACAAATATTGGCATATAATGCTATAATTCCCGGAAATGTTGGTAATTCCAGGAAAAAATCCTACTAATATACAGGGTGTTTAATAAAACATAGCATAAATAGTATGTTCTAATACCCTCTGTTTCTGTGTTACAGGGTAATGCTAAACTCAAAATTTAAATTTGCCTACATTTTAATTTTTGTTGTAATTTTGAATTTGTTAGTCACCTTTACATAAATAATGAATTTTTGTTTCTTTAAACTTTTTGAGATGTAAAAATATAGAAAAGCTATGTAAGAGTATCTCTAAAAATGCACACTATAAAAAAGTGGAGTAAAAATACTTTATTTAAATAAAGAGCATTGCCAAATTCAAATATACAACCAAAATTAATGTAGTTTTATGAAATAGGGGGTGTTAAGTAGTCGCATACTGGTACAGCAGCTCCGGGCAAATATTTTTTTTATTATGCGTCTTTTAGATCAATTAAACTCCTAATTTTAATAAAAATATATAGAAAAGTTAATTAGAATTGAAAATTACATTCAAATATGCAATTACACCGATCTATCTGAAAAATCAGATTTTTCTAGATTTTGCATTGATCCACCTAATTACGGTAATCCATAATTTTTTCTCTCTCGTCTCTACTATAAACATGATACGCTTTTCTGTTCTTGACGTTTGTAAAGAATTTAGCAATTTTCTTAATGAAAATTTTAGATTTTGTCAAAAATAAATGTACTTACTGAAAAAAATTCATATTTTTTGACAAACCTCGTATACGGTTTGAAAAATTTGATATCTGATGACTGTATTTTAAGTTTTGGGTCCTGCAGGAGTTTTTATCAAAAATAACTTTTTTTCCTAAAATCAATGATAATTTTTTTTTCCATATGATTCCAACTTAAGTAGACACACTGTATAATCGCGCATAGATGATTATGTTATATTCAAATGCCGGATTTTTATTGGAAGATAGTAATGTTGCGGTATTTTTTTTTTGTTTTTTGTAAAACGGACAACTCCTTTGGGTGAAAGTAGTATATCTAAATGATAATATTTTTTAGTGTTAAATTTAAAAATAGTGGAGAAAGCTGTTGACAATTATTATATCAGAACAGAAGTTCTGGAGAGGGTGCACGCGTACCTAGTAGGGAGATCTACAGGAATTACCCTATCTTTTTAGACATATAAGAAGCATCTGTTAACACGTCACACGAATCTCTCAAGAAACAACTTGCATACAAAGGAATATATAGCACTACATTCAGATGAAACACAGCAGCTATCTACGAGAACTGCAGAGACATAGATAAAGCAGGACATCTCCCATCTGCACAACCAGAAGATGTCCACATAGAGTAGTTCTATACACAATAATGTGGAATCTAACCGTAGATACAAATAGATAAATAAATATAAAATGGAAAAAAGAAGTCAAATATATAAACCTTACCCTGGACAACAAACTTCTCTGGAACATACATATAACAATTGGAAAAAGTTTTTTTATTCCTTCCTACACCTAAAGGAGAGTTATTGGGTAGTTGATTAGAATATCAAAATAAAAAGTACAGACATATACTTTCGATAACCATAGTTTTTTACCTTCTTTTGTATTTGTATTTTCAAAATTTAATTACTCCCACAATTATTGGTATTTTTTCAAAATAATATTTTTGCATATTTTGGGATAGTCTAATTATTATTCTTCAATATCTACTTTTATTTTGTTAAGACCCTGTATAGTTAGTCTGTAAGTCATTTGCTACGTATTTTATCATAGCTTGGTTCTTTTTTTGGGTACCTAAAAATGTTCTGATGGTTATACAAGAAATATGTATCTGTTGTCTTTTTTTCTATTTTCCATTTTTTTTTTTAGTTCGAAAAAAGTGTGATGAATAAGTATGAATATACAATCGTTTATAAATACCTCAATATCTTCTGTATAAAGTTTCATTACACATGTTGAATACAGATTTTAGCCTAAGACTGACAGACAAAAAATCAATTTTTGCATTTGAAGTAATTTTCAAGCAATCCTCGTATACTGAAGAATTCATTATTAATTTTATTTTATTATGAACAAAAAAAATCACGCTCACTTCAATTACACGAAAACTCTTTTCGTTTTCGGCATAAATTTCTGAAACGTATCTAGTAAAATACGTTTAAGAATGGAAATGCGGGAAATTTGTAACCTCCTACACAAAAGATTACTTGTGGTCTTATCTAACAGTTCCTGGATTTGAACAGGAATGATCCAATTTTAAGCTGCGAAGAGTTAAAAACGGTGAAGAATACTTTAATGAAATTACATTTTATTTGTGAAAATAGAAATGTCGCAAATACTTGAAAGTTCTAAAAGTTGCGAGGTATAAGGCTAAAACGTTTTATTCTTTTTTTACTTTGATAAAAAATGTGTTACAATTCACGTTAGAATATAAAACATTCTCTTTAAGTGATGTGAAATTGAAATACATTTCTTTTATTTTTTAATAATAAATTGGAATATGTAAGTTTAAAAATATACAGGTTGTCCCAATGAAAAGTAACCCATTTCCAGAGCTTATTACTTTTAAACAAATCCTAGAAACGCGGTTTTGGCTAATATGTTTTATTTTGCTAAAAGTTTTGCTTTAGTGTCACAGAAATTATGTATATTACCTATACTATAAATTTTATCAAAAGGAAACGGGCTACTTTTCATTGGGATACCCTGTATTTAACGTATTATATTTATCAAGGCAAGTTATGCTTTTGTTATTTAATATTTGGCGCAAAATTAATAATTTACTTTTGTGAATTAAGAATTCTATGCAACTATCGACATACTCTCCCTTTACATGCATCCATGCAAAAGTTCTTTTAGTTTCGGAAAAAGTGTGTAGTTGCTAGGTGTTAAATCTGGTTAATAGTGTGGACTAGGCCGATTGTAAGCATTTTTAATTAATCGCAGCCAGTAGACAGGGAGCGTTGTCTTTACATAATTTTCCACGATGTTCCTTTAACGCATCACATAATTTTAGAATTGTTATTGCATAATAATTGCTTGTAATGTTGCTTCTTTTTGTCGACTAAAATTACTTCTTCAGCTAATGAAACCACCAGGAATCTTCGACATGGACTAGTATTGATTTTTAGGAACGTAATGGTAAACCCAAAACTTATCCATACAAACCTGCCAAGAACATTTTCTTTGTTATGCTGATACAATTTCCAGAAACGATCACAAAAGAGTAAATATTCCGAATTTGATGATTAGTTGACGTGTGTAAACTTCGCTTATCTTTTTTATATTGAATGCTTTAGATATAATATTGTGACCTGTATAATATAATAAATCAGTTTTCTCAACAAGTTTGTCTAGCTTGCACACGTTGATCTTCAAGCACTAAATCATGTACATCTTTAGTGATTTCAACCGTAGTCATCATGAATGTTGTTTTGTTGCGGTTCATGTTCTTTTCCTCACCTCTTGACTAAGAGAAAATGTATCGGGCTTGTGTCTTAGATTTTTCTACTACTGTTTTCATTTCGGAGTACCAAATACTTAAATTACATTTTCTTCTAGAAGCTTGATAATAGGAGGAGTGGTAGCTGTTCTCATTGGAAATGAAAGACAAAATTTGTTAAAGCAATCACATATGGCTAAAATATAACAATTTCCTGAAGATAATCTCGGCAAGGGACCGATAATGTCAATACTAAGGAGTTGGAAGTGGCGCGTGACAGAGCTGGTTTCTGCTCAGGTTTATTCCGTATACAGCGATTAACATAGCGAGCTACATTGTGTTTCATCTTGGGTCAGTAAAAGGATGAGGATATTCGATTCAAGGTTTTAAAAATACCCATGTGGTCACTTAAGGGTGGATCATGATGTTTTTTGATCACCCTTTTGCGTTGTCCTTTGGATATCACTGTTAACCACTCTTGGTGATATTGGGTGAGATCTGGGAACCTCAAATTTGCCCTCTTGAAAAGATCTGTACCCTCAACTTTCCATAAAAGGTATTTATCAGGATCTTGTTGTACTATTGTCAACATGATCTGTAGCCCCTTATCCGGCGGTCCTTCATTTAGATCGGGAAGAGCAACACAATCTATGGGATGTACGGCACGGGAAAGGGCGTCTAGGATTACATGTTCCTTTCCTTTGCGATCACATACTTTGATTACTATACGATGCAAGAGAGAGGTCCGACACGCCCAACATAGGGCGCGACCATTTTGATTCCTATGCCACAGTTTATAGCTAAAGAAATAGATCGCTCACTCTGCATCGGCACTTTTGATCTCAATGTTCCAGTTTATACACTGCGCAACTCGGATAATACAATTTATGACAACCACCTATAATAAAACAGCAGTCTTCTGCGTATCCTGAATTTGTGTCCCTGGAGTAGATGTTATTATGGAACTTTCAACTGGTCCGAGTGAGCTAACTGATTCTTTAGCAATAAACTGTGACTCCAAAAATAATATTTACTGACACTGACAGCAGCAAGCAAAATATCAGGTGCATTTTAATCATCCGCTTCTGCTTCCGGAATTGTCGGTTTAGTCGTTTTAACCTGTCAGATTAAAACAAGAAAACCGAAAATTCCGAAGCAGAAGCGGATGATTAAAACGCACCTATTAAAAATATTGCGCCAAGATGTAGGCAACACGTAATAAGGGATCAAAATGGCGGAGTTTTCTATCTCCTTTCAAAAGGCACTCAGAAAGCTGCACGATTTCAAAGTCGTACTGGTGTTAACGGAGTGCTCATCTAGCGATACGACTTACAGGTCATTTCAAGCTATAATGGTCCGTTACAACCGTACACTTGGAACCCTCGATCCACGGACAACATCGTTCTATCGCAAAGAGGACGGCTAAACACTGCTTCTTTGTGCTCGTATACTTCCTCTCTGCCTTAGTCAAAGATCTTGACAGGTAACAAATTACTTTCTCTTCATCTTCATGCTGCTGAGAAAGCATCAGCTGCCTAAGCCATAGTCGCTAGCATCTGTTTGAAGAGAGAATGGCACTTTGAACTTGGGATATGATAAAACTGGAGCAGAGATTAAATGAGTCTTGATATTCTCAAAAGACGTCTGACATTATATGAAGGTTTTTTACATTTGAACTTACGGTACCATCATTTCAACTACATCATCCTAATTATATATACTTATCTAATATTACATTGTAGAGGTTATTCAAGTGCTTAAATATGGCAATTTCAATAAAAGGTTTTTATGTGGTATTAATTTAAAGATTGTTATTTTTGCTCATCTAAAATTGATATTATTTTCTGATAAATTGTATTAGGCATAATGCTTTTTTCTGCAAATATTTTATTAAATAAGTAGACTGGAATTGGTGTGTTTTATTAACATTTGTTTTTCTATTTGTTTCAGGTAAGTTATCCATGATTACTCAACAAAGGAAAACCCAACTGATAGATATATGGCACTACAGAATAGAAATAAAAAAAGAATACACATTGATAAGGTGCATTATCTTTTAAAGTCGAAGCAATCTGAAGAAAAATACGAGAATATGAAATGTTGTATTTACAGGTAATTGTTAATGATAATATTTTTATTAGTAGTTACGTACATACACTTCTAGAGCGTAGTTTAAATCTAATAATGTACATGATATGGAAACCTCCTTTTGCTATCTCTAGTTCCAATCAACAAAAATCTCAATATTGGGGTGGGTTCAAACAGATTTAAAAGATAATATAAGCACAATAAAAAAAATTCTTTGTTTTGTTCTTAATCTTCTTCCTCTACTGCTGCTGCTGCTGCTGCTGCTGCTGCTGCTTTTGTCCTGTTGCTGCTTGTCCGCCTTTCCCTGTCTTTGTCTGTCTATGATAGTCTCTGCTCTGTTTCCGTGTCTCTACCTGTATACTTATTACTTCTTCTATGCTGTCCTCTGTCTTTGTCTTTCGTCTACTTATCTCTGCTTGTATCTGGCGTACTTCTCTTTGTTCTACCTCTACCTGTCTCAGATACTATCCTTTTACTTGTTTTTTAACTTTATGTCAGCTATTTCCTGCTCGTTCTTTAATTTTTTTTTTAAATAAAAATTTCTTTTTCTTTTCTTTAATATCTTCTTTATTTTTTGTTTTACAATTTATTAAAATATATACAACGCTTGTACCCAAAAATCCTTTCTGACTTCTTTTTTTTTCTCCTGAACGGCGAATATGCTGATTTTCGACAGTTCTTTCATTGTTCGTTTTTGCACATTGCAAAATTGCGTATACCTCGGCCTGAAATACCGAGGAATTTATTCCTATAGCATAGCTATGATTAGTATTAGGGTTTTTGGAGAATACTCCTACCCCAGTGCCTTCCGCAGTCTTAGACCCATCTGTATACCAGGTTTGTTCTTGTCGTTGGGCATTGAGTTCCCTTATGGTGATCTCCGGTCTTTCCTGTATTAAAACCTTAAATGGTTAAAGTATTAAAAGAGTACCTCTTGGTTATGTGGTCTGATCTCATGTCTAGCACGTCTCCTGTCACTAACCTTGAGATACTCATGTGACCTGGCCTAATGTCAAGATTTCCCAGTGTATTCCCTTATCTGCAGGCACCTAATCTTGTTTTCCCTTGTATCACATAGTGAAGAGGTGGGAGTTATATTAGTGCTTTCATTGCAGCTGTGGGGGTTGTTTTCATTGCCCCTGTTATTCCTAGGCAGGCAAGTCTTTGTACCTTGCTTAGCCTCGTTATTGCTTTCCTTTGCCACCACGCCAAAGCTGCGTATGTTATTATCTGTCTCACCACCATGTTATAAAGCCAATATACCATGTCTGGTTTTAACCCCCATTTTTCTCCAAAGGATCACCTTGCCATCATTAACGAGGTTTCCACTCTCCTTTTGTTTTTTCTAGATGCTGATTCCAGGTAAATCTCGAGTCATTCATAACTCCCGAGATATTTTATCTCCCCCTCAAGCTGGATGCTTGAACCTCTTAGGTTTAGAGGCCCTAGTCCCTCTAATTTCCTCCTGCGGGTGAATGCAATTATGTCAGATTTGGTTGGGTTAATATTTAGTCCTTACGCCTTTGTCCATTTTGTTACTATATTTAGAGCCTCTTGCATTCGATCCCTTACTATAGTGTATTTTCCCTGTGCCATGATCACTAGATCATCGGCATATCCCAGGGTTCTATGTCCTTTATATTTGAGAGCCCTAAGCAGCCCGTCCATTATAAGATTACACGGGAGTGGAGACAGCACTCCTCCCTGAGGACATCTTCTTGCAACCCGTGCCGCTATTGTCTCTCCTATAAACGTTGTGTGTATAGTTCTCTCCCTTAACATAGGGTCGATCCAGGACACGCATGTGTCCTCGGTTCCTCTGTGTTTGAGAGATCTAATGATCGATTCAACGGAGGTATTGTCAAATGCACCCTCGATATCCAAGAATGCTCCCAGCATTACCTCCTTGTTTTCCAGTGTGTTATCCACCCCTTTTATTAATTAATGGAGCGCTGTTTTAGTTGATTTCCCTGCACTATAGGCGTATTGGTCTTGGTATATTGGCCTCTGAACCAATATCCTGTCTCTGATATGCCTATCTAGCAGTTCTTCCAAAGTCTCTTATTGGTATTAGGGACTTTGCCGTTTCCTGTCCTATTTTCCCAGGTTTTGGTATAAAAGTTACCCTAATATTTCTCTAAGCTTTTGGTATGTGTCCAAAGGCCAGGCTTGTTCTGAGTATCTTACATAGTCTGCTGTATAAAATATCAGAATCTCTTTGTAACATTATTGGATAAATCCGTCCATGCCCGGTGATTTATATGGTTCGAATGAGCTTATTGCCCATTTCAGTTTACTTTAGTTCACCACCTGTTTGGCTATCCTCCAATCTTCACTGTTGGCTCTATTATGAGCTTCCAATCTGTTTAGATTCCGGTTAGCTGGTGTGTGTGCTATGGTTTGTGCACCAGGGAAGTGAACCCTAAAGAGTTCCCTTGTTTCCTTCCCTGTGATTGTGTACTTCCCCAGTTCATTCTTAAGGGTTTTTATTGTGTATTGTGTGTCTTTTGAGATAATTTGTTGGAGCCTGGCATACTCTTGAGTGCCTGCAATCTCCTCACAGTGCCTTTTCCAAGGCTCTCTCTTGCCTTTTCGTAAGGCTATGTTGTAACAGGTGCGTATGGTTCTATATAGTTCCCATTCGCCGGTTATGTTATCCTTATTAAATTTTTGTCTCAGCTGTTTCCTTAGTATAGCAAGGTCATCATTCCACCATGGAACTTTCCTGATAGAGTTCTTTGCTATTAAGGGACATGTATCGTTGAAAGCGCTAGTGACTGTGTTATAAAACTCATCCACAGCCATTTCTAGGTCAGTTGTTGTTCTTATCGTCTTTCTCATCTTTGGAAGATTACATTCTCCCAGTCTGTTTTCCTGGGATTCCGATAAGTTTTTTTTGCAATATTACCTTTAATATTGAAGTTTATGTTTCTGTGATCTGATAAACTCTCTTCGTCAGACACATGCCAGTCTGTAACAAAATTACTCAAGTATGTTGATGCTATTGTTACATTGAGTAACTCCTTTCTGTTTTTTGTTATAAAGGTCGGTTTATTGCCTACATTTGTTGTGTCTAAATTATTTTCCATAATAAATTGTAGGAAAGAATCACCTATTTAGTTGGTATCGGTGCTCCCCCAGATTCTGTGGTGTGCAATTGCATCACAGCCAATGATTATCTGAATTTCGTTGCGTCTGCAGAATCTCACCGGCTCCTCCAATTCTCTGGTATGTGCTGCTTCAGGGACCTCTGAAGGTAGATATGTCGATCCAAGTATTACCTCCTTCGGTCCATTTCCTGCATCGATCTTGATTTTAACTGCTATTTCTGGAACAGAAATTAGTTAACGGCAGTATTTTTATGCCTGTTTTGACAATTATTCAGTTTCGGAGGGGTGTCTGTGGATTTGTCATAGTACGTTACACGAGTTGTAAGCCCATTACGCACTCGTGAAACTTTTTCACTTCGTGCGTAATGGGTTACTTACAACTCTTGTTTCGTTATATACTATTGTACTTACCAGGGAAAGCTGGAGGATTCCTACTTTAAATAACACATTGGGTGGTCATATTTTTCTTTTTTAGAAGTTAGTTGACTTCGATACAAACGCTTTAGATTATTAATTGCTGAATAATTGCAGATTTTAAAGAATACAACTCGTGTTTCGCATTTTTTGAATTTCATAGTTGGGACATTTCAAAAAATTGTCGATAATAATCGCTTCTATTTTAAGTTTTTAAAAATATTCTTTTCCTGAATTTCGTTACTAACCATTTCATATTTTTATCATTTTCTGTAACAAGATATTGCCTTTATCTGCTTATACAAACATTTATTTCTAAAACAATTACATCGTCTGTAGATGCACATAAAGAAGAATAGAGATTGTCCATAGATGCTATATTTTTTAATGAAAATTTTCTGAACTATTCTCTTTTTAAAACGCTTACAGTATTTATTAAACCTCATAAAACCTTTATATCGTCGCAAAATAAAATATCTATAAAATATTTTTCGTCATAAAGCAATACAAGCAAAGCATAGCAAAATATATAGGGGATATTATTTATTAACCTATATATTTAATGTATTTTTGTTATCGGTATAATTTCATATTGAGCCGCGAACTAATAAATTTTGAACTATATATATTTTTTACTATATGTATATATCAGAGATACCTAAATCATGTTCCATAGTTTCTATGAATAGTGAATGCGTTTTTATTATCAACAAGCCATCAACAGGTTCGTAGGTAATTCTAGGCCATGAATTTTGAATGCGTTTGATACACACCCACAATGTACGCATGGATAGCGGTAAGCATATAAAGGCAATTCCGTTAAATGTAAGCTGTGCAAACAAGTTGACAGATATAATGCAGGGTTATGTATACGAGTACACCCTACTGAATAAGTGAAATCAATATTTTCGAATTCGTAAGTAGGTTTAGGAACATGCAATAAGTAATCACAATTTTTCTGTCATTATTGAATATTATTGGTGAGTTGATTTATGTTATTATACTATTGTGGGCTCAATGTAAATAATTAGAATGCTATATACAGGGTGTTAATATATTCAACTGACAACGATCTATCACAGAGAGCCCTCATTAATTGATGAATTTTGATATAGAAACATTATCCCTTATTATCGGAATTTAAAATTTGACATACATCAAAAACGTCTTTAAATATTTTTTTAAAATTTGATCTACCAAGATCTTGTCAAATACACGAACTATTTAAAATTTGACACATGTTTACTAGATAACAGTTTAGAAATATTGAGTCGCCACAAATTATCTAAGTACATGCAGACTTTTGTTTAGTAGCAAATTTCTGCAACGCAGTTTATTTTAGCTTCATTAAGAGATTCTTCCTTTTATAAGTATGTAAAAATTAACAAAAAATTTAAAAAAATGTAAATATATTTAAAGGGGTTTTAGATTTATGACAAATTTTTAATTTTAATTTCACCCTGTGCATCTCGGTAACTCAGCCCTTTAAGAGTTCATGATTCTATATCAAAATTCATCAATTAACAAGAGCTCTATTGGGTAAAGCGTGTTCGGTCGAATATAATACAACAAAACAACCTGTTTATTAAAAAGGTGTGAGAAATTAAAAAAATGAAAGCAATAAGAAGGTAAGAGAAAACCATTAGTACCAAAATAATTTCGTTTTTAAACGAATTTATTGCAAAATTAAATGTTGGTCAAGTGAATATCTACAAACAAAAATAAAGAAAATTAAGAAAAACTAAAAAAACCGTGTCACATAAAAGTCGAGAAACAATTTCCATCCTAAAAACAACTACTCCTTTGGATAATACATCAAATATGTATATTATATTACATTAAGAGTGTGGAAAGTGATATTCCTCACACGAAGGGGAAATATTGTCGTTCGGGGCATAAGCCGATTGCGACAGTCACGCGAGTGTGATAAATCACTTTCACAAAAGCGATGTACAACATTTTTCCTACGGCCACAAAATAATTTTTTTAAAAAAATGTGAAACTAGGAAATCTGTTCCCTAATATACAAAGTGTATTTTTTTTTAAGAAACGCCTTTCTGTGGAATGAATTAACAATCACCTTGTATATATATAATGTAACATGGGTTTATATAAAGTCAGAACAGTACACATGTTTTCATTCCATATCAGAATCTCTCAGAATTTCATTTCAAAAATTCCCCCTGATGTAACTGAGTACCACCCTGTATATGTTTACATTTTGAACTATTTATATGTACGTTTGCGTTAGACTAGGACATATTAATGCTACAATCAACTAAAATTGCTTATTTTTTCTTTTTAATTAAGTTACGTAGTTTCAAAAAAATACGATTTCTCGACACCATGTATTTTAAAACTAGTCATAGGATTGAATTGGTCTCATGAACACTTTTGGTCAACAAGTCGAGTACAACATCATATTCAAAATTTATTACATTTGACGGAACGCCACTTTGCCATTAGAAAAAGGCGGGGTCCTTTTACAAACTAAAGACCATAACTTCTAAGGGTTCTAAGTGCTAAAATTTTAAAAATTAAACATGTTTTCATAAAAAGGTTTAATATACCAACCCTAAGTGTATTTTTAAAGAAATCCATTAATTGTAGTAGGATAAACATGGCGAATGTATATGTCCGTATATAATATATAAAATTTTTATTTTACTCATAACTTTTTTCTATACTTTTGGCATTTAGACCCGTTTGAAGTTATGGTCTTCAATTTATAAAATAAAATAAATATGAATAAATGAGATTAAATCTAATTAGTCCCTAGTCCAGATTCGAACCCGGGCCTCGTGAAAGGCAGACGCTCTGTCATCACCTCCACCGCCACTTTTAGAATTTTAGTTCAATACTCGTAATTAAATTAGTTTCGTACAGTTTGATTAAAACTCATTTTAATGTATATTTACAATTAGTTTGACATAATTGTCACTTATTTAAAATTATAAAAATGTTGGGTGTCCAAAATATGAACTCCGATTGGTGAATTTATTGTGTTCTTACTACCTAGAATGAATATGAAATATATTCGTTCAGTTGAACGCAATAGCATATGTTTTCGTTTTATAGTCTGTGCATAGATAAGCAAATATCCATGTGGGTGTAGAAAAAATTATTTTCTCTACTCTGACGATTTTGCTTACTAACGGAGAATGTCACTCCTGGACCGGTTTCGTCCTTATGAGGACTCATCAGAAAGAAATATACATTATCGATTCCAATCTCTATGGAATCTACAGATGCGTTAAAGTTCCTGGTACTTATGGCCGGTGATTGTTTGAGAATAAGAAGTGAAGATAAAAAGATATGATAAGAATTTATAATAAGAATTGAATATAACGCATTTTCAGATGCCATTAGAGATTGTAATCAAAAATATCTATCTCTTAGTAAGCCAAATCTAAGCTGGAAGGTTGAAAATAATTTTTCCTACGACCACTTGGGAAAGTTAGACCTACTATTTAGTCTTATGGGGAGTGCTCTATATCACATGCGTGTGGATAAGAATATACTTTCCACACATGTTTGTATATGAATCCCTCATAATTCCTATTTTGATTGATGTAATGTCCATATTATTAGTAAAATCGATTTTGTAATAAAATTTTTATTAATATTTTTTAAATCTTGATTTCAGATATTTCTTTTTAAAAAATTATTAAAATAATTTTAAAGTAACTACCTACATTATTTTTGTAATTTCCTGCTTCGTATACGTATTTGATTAGATAATTTTTTGACATAACCTTGATAGCGCAGATCGTAAGGCATTAAACTCTTTTAACTTTGCTTTTCGCGACCATCCTGGGACGCTGGTTCAATCCCCGATGAAGTATCTTTTTTATTTTTAAAAAATATGAAAATTTAAAAATTACAATTGTTGTTTATTTATTTTAAATATATGTTATTTATTATAATAACCTCTACAGTTAATCTTTTTGCTATTTATTCTGTACTGTTTTAATTACGGTTCAGAAAAAAAAATTGTCTGTAGAAAAGTGTGTTATCCTTATTATAGATAATAAAAAGGAGTTTTTGTTTATGGTTGCTTATCTTATTTATTTAAAAAACAATAAAATAATATAAAACATTATTTTTTTGTATATAATGGTATTTTATCTTTATCATTCTATAAAATTGGTTGTACATGGAACCTCAATGTTTTTAATTTTGACAAAACACAATCTTTAAAACACTTTAAAAATTATTCAACAAAGAATATAAAAAAATAAATCTAAAACCTACCACATCTTGATGAAACCTTTAGGTACAGCCAAAATTCCTGGATTAGCAATTTTTTGATAAAATTATTTTGTGATCGTATGAAAAATATTGTACATCACTTATGTGAAAGTGATTTTTTACTCTCGTGTGATTGTCTCACTTAGCTTATGCCTCGTGCGAGAATATTTCCCACTCGTGTGAAAAATTATACTTTAAAATTTATTTTAATTTTTGCTTTTTTTATTAATTTAGCAAAAAAAATTTTTCTCCATTTCTTCAATCATTTATTTTAATTTATGTTGTCACCATTTTGACGTCAGCAGCGAAAAGGACTTTTGTTTGATTATTTGTCATTTAAACTACTAGAACTTTCTTTATACTGGAAAACAAATCCAAGAAGTAGCCATGAATTACAAATAAAATATAACAATGTTTTGACAGAGCTAGTACGAATAAATTCGTTAGAAATAAACACAGAAGAAAAACTGGATAATAAACACAAAAAAGAAAACCTTTAACTACATTAGCATATCACAAGCCCTAAATTCAATTCAGCATCTAAACGAAAAAGAAAAAAAAAAGGCCCATTTATCAACCAAACGAACTGTTTACCAAACCACTTCATTTACTTAGCGTTGTCGTAGGCTACAAAACAAAAGCAATCTCAGAAACAAAAGTTATAAAGCCAACTTCGCGAATCACGAATTTTATCAAAGTGATAAACTACGTCGTAACCGGAATAAGATATGTTAGTTCTGTCTCTTTCTTGTTCGTATTAACAATGACATCGCATGGAATATATTTCATTAGGGGTTCCTTCCTAACTCTATCAAAAGACATACGTTTGAATTGTAGCAAACTTTTCGGCAGCAAAAAGAGCAATTGGGGTTAAATAGCCGGAAGGGGAACATTTTATGTCAAGATAAGAATTGGTGATGTTACCGATTAATTTGTTAGTTTCGTTCTCATCATCGTTTAAGAATAACAACTATAACCGAAATATTGTTCTTCGACGACCACTACAGAAAATTATAAATTCCGAATTGTTTTTTAAGGGTCAAAGTAGGCAATTCCTTACACATTCATAATTAGTGTGGAAATATTTTTACACACGGTAATTCCACACTGTTTAGTGCATCGAATAAATTGTCGTATAACCTTTAGTATGAATGAAAAAACACAATATTATATTTTAAGGACATATCTATTTAACTAAATATTTCGTCGAATACTACAAAATTCAGTTAATTTAGAAAAAAACTTAAAATAATTTATAATTTATGTAATCTTGGTTGCCTATATAAAGGGGATAATAC
The DNA here is from genome assembly GCA_927349885.1 of Psylliodes chrysocephalus. NCBI lineage: Eukaryota > Metazoa > Arthropoda > Insecta > Coleoptera > Chrysomelidae > Psylliodes > Psylliodes chrysocephalus. The sequence goes on from OV651825.1 coordinate 12,192,800, forward strand.
AACAAAAATTTAAATCGAGTTACCCGATTTAAAATATTGACATTTCAAATCTTAACATTTAATTTATTTTATTTCGATACTTTTGAAAACTATAAATAATAAAATGGACAGTGATAGTAATAGTAGTGATAATAATTATAATACTCCACCACATATTAAAGAAATAGCGAATTTTCATTACAGAAGACTTATTGCCTCAAACATCGGCGAAAAAATACAATTTAACTTATTCAAGATTTATGGATTGGCGACTACAACATAAGGTGAACTCCTTTTCAGAAACTATTTTAATGGCTTATTTTGGAGAGCAATCGAAATCTTTTAAATCTTCTATATTATGGTCAATTTACTCGATGTTGAGAACTACATTGTCAATAAGGCAAAATGTAGATATTTCACGCTATCAAAAATTGCGCTCGTTTCTGAAAAGAAAGTCTGAAGGATATGTAGCAAAAAAGTCAAAAATACACCTGAACAAATCAACCAATTTTTAAATGAAGCTTCCGATGATGTTTATCTACTTATAAAGGTAAATACTTAATAATATGAGAGATTAATATTTTTTCATGTTAAATTTTATTTTATAGACAGTTCTGATTTTGGGAATAATGGGAGCATGTAGAAAAGAAGAATTAAAAAATTTAAAAATGTGTGACGTACAAGATATGGGCTCTGCTGTTTTAGTCAACATAACAAAGACAAAAACTAAAGTTCCTAGAAAGTTTACGGTTAGTGGAGATTTTTATGCAATATTTAAAAAATATAACACTCTTCGTCCTTCAAATATACCTCACGATTATTTTTTTACGAATTATCAAAAGGGCAAGCGCCCAGTGCAACCAGTAGGAATCAATACATTTGGAAATATGGCACAACAAATTGCTGAATATTTGAAGTTACCAGATCACAAAAATTATACAAGCCACTGTTTTCGCCGTTCGTCCGCAACAATTCTGGTTCATTCTGGAGCAGATATAACAAAGCTTAAAAGACACGGCGGATGGAAGTCAACTACAACCGCGGAAGGATACATCGATAACAGTTTATCTCATAAAATGGATATCGCAAATTCAATTCTACATTCTGTAGAAAATAGGAGTGAAGAACCTGAAGCTTCTACTAGCAGAATATCTATTTCAGAAACAACATATGAAAAAACCATCCGAGGTCATGATTTACCACCTCTTAATATTTCAAATTGTAATGTTGTTAATATTAATTTTTACAATAAATAAATTTGTAATTTAAATTTTAGAAAATTCAAATACGTTTATATAGTTTAGTGAATTATTAAACAAAATTAATAGTGGTAATAATTTGTTTTATTTTATTTGGGGCACAAACAGGAGAAACCGGGACGATATCCACGAAAAATATGAAAGAGAAACTATGTTAAGTACACATTTAAAAATTGATAACAATAATAAATATTTAATTATTATTTAATTAGCTATCTTGTTTTAATCAAGTAAGAAACGGTATCATCAGAAGCTACATAGCTGATATTTACATAGACGAAACGTAGTAAAATGGTAAAGTGTAACATATTTATTTATTTATATATTTAGCTATACAAAAGCTATAAAAAATTAGAGTTAAAAATCCAGGTTCGTATTTAAAAAAAATAAGTTGAAGGTGGCTCTGGGAATACGAAACGTCGTAATAAAAATTTTGACATAGCAGATTAAAGAGAACTTAATTTATAACAAAAACTTCGTATAATTTTTTTTTGTATCTTTTATAATAACAACGCACGACTTAAAAAACGAAAATGAGGTTTTTCGAATTTTATCGAATATCTCCAGAACCAGTCAGAAAATCTGGAACTTCTATGGACCATTGTATTATCCGTCAAAATACGAAACTTTTTCCCCATTTAACCGACAATGTATATCTTACGGTTTACGAGATCTCTGTATACGCAAATTAAATCCGGTCCACCCTGTATACAGTTAAAAAACTATCAACTTACGAATTACCCTATATATTTAACAATCAATTTTAATTACATACATATTTAAACATCAAACATTTTGAAAACTTAAATCTTGTAATTATTATTGCCCAATGTTTACTGAATATCGATATCACTTAAACTTAAACCCCATTTAATTAATTACGAACTTGGATCCGCAAGTAATTAAATATCACTCTTTTGATAAATCGAATGGCGCAGAGTATTTGATGTTCGTAAATATATTTTACATTTTAGCGCACTTAAATTCGAAAATTTGTTTACTGTTCCTAAATGTAAATGCGAGTGTCCTTTTACGAGGATTTCAGGTGAACTTCAAAAGGAATTATTAAAGTACCGAGTAAACAAATCCATGTTAGCAATTTATTTTTGCATAAAATTTCGTTTGACTTTTTAATTTTAGGTTTTATTCGATTTACATTAGATACGTGTTGAATATTTACTTAAATTATTAAATGTTAATATTATTATTTTTGCAAATACGAGTATTGACGATGTTTGTACTACAAGGTTAACTTTATTTTTGTATATTTATTATTTTCTGATCAAGAACAGGAATTAAAATTATGATTATTATTAAATTTCTTAATTTTTTTCTGGAAAAACTTGACTGGATAGAACAGAAGAATTTGTAACTGATATGAACTTTATTTCATGATGTATGGGAAAAGTAACTTTACATGAAATTGTTTTAAATGTTTCCTAGAGATAATTTAAAAAATGTATTAATTAATAATAATAATAATAATAATAATAATATAACTTTATTCATGTAGGTATACAAATACAATATAATATAAATAATTTTAGAAACAATTAAACATTATTTACAAGAATAAAGTAAGAAGCAATAAGTACGTGAGTACTTGTTTCGCTGTACACAATATACACTATTATCTAATTATCCTAATTACATGAATTAATTATTCTAATTACGGTAAAAAAAAAAAATAAAATATATATATATATATAATTATATTTATTTAATAATAGAAGAAAATAGATAATGCTAATGTTATATCCAAGTAAGTATGTCTAATCTGGCTAGTTTTGTCAAGTCATGTAAGTATGTATAATCCGGGTAAGTGTTTCTTATTTTGGAAATAGCAAAATTCTAAATTTTTTTTTTTTAATAACATTTCATAAGTTTTTTTTTTTTTTTTTTTTTTTTTTGTTAATAGATTTTGGAATTTAGGTAAAACTTATCCTAAAATATTAGATATGAATTGTCTGTGGTTTTCCATTATAAACAACTTCAGCTTTGTTTTAAACAAATTTTTATTATTTATTCTTATTGTAAATTTTAAAGCGACATAAGAGTAAGCTCGTTGAGAAATTGATTTTTTAACTATTATTGGGTAAGTGTGAAGATTGTAATTTCTAGTGAAGTGGTGGTGTTCGCGATTGGTAGTTTTTTTATTTCCAAAATGGTATTTAACATTGGTACTAAAAAAGAGAAGTTGTTTGACATCAAATACTTTACTTTCTGCGAATAGATTTTCGGTTGGATATCTATAGAGTTTGCCCATTATTAATTTTAGAAATCTTTTTTGGATTATTTCTAACGGTGTTAAGTGAACCTTTAGAGCAGAACCCCAAGCTGTTATTGCATATCTCAGGTGACTTTCAACAAGTGCTGAATATAGTTTTTTTAACTCATGCTGCGGTAGGCATTTACTAAGCTGTTTAAATTTATGTAAAATTGACTGTAACTTTTTAACAATGTAGTTTATCTGGATATCCCATTTTAAATGTGTATCGATATGCACTCCCAAGTATTTCATTTCTGAGACCGATCGTATATCTATTAAGTTAGCACTTGTAGGAAATTCCAAAGTTTGAAAAGGAGAAGCCCCTGTGACATTACAACTAAAAGGTAGAAATTTTGTTTTGTCCAAGTTAACAGTTAAAAGTTTGTTATCAAGCCAATTTTTTATAATGGTGAAATCTATTTCTACTTTTTTCTTTAGCTCTAACCAATTGTTTGCCTCATAAAAAATTGCGGTGTCGTCGGCATAACCAATTATATATCCAGATCTATTTAATTGAAATATATCATTTATATACAAATTGAACAACAAGGGTCCCAAAACTGTACCTTGGGGTACGCCACACTCTATGTATTCAAAATTGCTATATTCATTACCTATTTTAACTAGCTGTTTTCTCTCATTCAGATAACTCCTAAATATTTCTAGGCAATTTCCTCTAATTCCAATATTTTCCAAGGTTTTCAGAAACAGGCGGTGATTAACCGTGTCGAATGCTTTACTTAGGTCTATAAATAGACAAAGACAGGGTTTTCCTTTTTCTAATGATGAGTGGATCTTCTCCGTTAGTTCTAGTATAGCATCCTCAGTTGAAGTATTTTCTTTAAATCCAAACTGTTGCTTGGATATTAGGTTATATTTTTCTATAAAGCTAATTAATCTTTTTTTTAGGATTTTTTCTAGGATTTTTGATAAATGAGTTATAAGAGATATGGGCCTATAGTTATTAACTGATGTTTTTTCTCCATTTTTATATATGGGGCACACTATTGTTTCTTTGAACGATTCAGGCCAATTACTAAAATAAAATTATTAAAAAACCTACATAATACGTGAGAAATAACCTGATCCGGCCATAAAACTTAAAAGTTATGCCGCGAAAGATAATTCATGTAAAATTAGGCGTGACTTCAATAAATTTGTCATACACTAGAGAGACACTTCAGCTCGGGTATCAATTAAAACCATATAGGTTGATTAATTTTCGTTGGCACACTTGCTTTGCTCGGTTGAAACAATATTAATATTATGACTTTATTCTATTGAATCTTTAAGAAAACAGTTTTCAGTTTTTTTTGACTGGCCAATGTAAAATTATGGGCATCATTATGAATGGTTGACTCTTAAATTTTTATCTAGCTTAAAATTATGCGTTGAATTTTTTTGGAGAAACAATGATTGTTTGTGGCACATTTTTATAATTTTTTTGTATCCAGATACATATTTTGGAATGTTGTCTAATATATATATATATATATATATATATATATATATATATATATATATATATATATATATATATATATATATATATACATGAAAAGGTTTAGTGCGGTGAAGAATTAAAAGAAAAAAGGGTTATTGGGAAATACCGCAAAAAAAAGAGAAAAAAAGCCTGAAGGGCAAACCGTAGACACGTGTTTCTGACTATTGGTCTTCATCAGTACGGTGCAGCCAAGTTCAAGACAGAATGGAACTAGCGATGGAAGAAAAAACAAACAGGAGATCACTCAAGTGGCCAACCACACATTTGTGGCTTCGGCCAACAATCCCTGTGATTACACGCTAATAACTTCCCTGTAATCACAGGGATTGTTGGCCGAAGCCACAAATGTGTGGTTGGCCACTTGAGTGATCTCCTGTTTGTTTTTTCTTCCATCGCTAGTTCCATTCTGTCTTGAACTTGGCTGCACCGTACTGATGAAGACCAATAGTCAGAAACACGTGTCTACGGTTTGCCCTTCAGGCTTTTTTTCTCTCTTTTTTGCGGTATTTCCTATATATATATTTTTTTATTAAAATTAACGTGTCTCGGCATCTAGTGGCCACTGACACGTGATCTGTGATACATTTGATTACAAATACATTTGGTTACTTATAAAATCAAATTAAATTAAACAGTCGACAGTCTTTAAGAAACTGAATTACAGCACTAAACAGGTTAGGTAGACCGAGAATGTTTTTGTGAGTTCCACTGAGCTTGTGTTTGCGACAACTTGAGCTGTAGTGTTTGCAATCTAAAAGTATATGCTCAATAATTGTAAGTCTTACACTCTCACAGAACTCACAGATGGGGGATTCTGTGAGGACACTAGTTAACCATGGGTGAGCCGGGAATGATCTATTCTGAGTCTTCTTATATCGCTTTTGGCTTTTCTTGTCATTGGAGGCATCTTCTGAGCAGTAACTGTGGGTTGTATTAAACGGAGTTTTGTGTTGCGTTTATTCCAATTTGTTTGTCATGTGTGAATCATCGTTTATCGAGCTGCTGATTTTAAGCCTTGATGAAGTTTAATTTGCTCTACTGGCAACTCGGAGGAGTAAGTCTGTTTCGCTGCTTGGTCTGCACGTTCGTTGACGGTAATTCCTACATGAGAAGGGATCCAGATGATATTCACAGCGATACCTCTAGTACGTTGGTGTTGGCAGGTTTCGAGGATATCTTGAACTGAAGGATGTTGTGAGTAGTTGTTTTTGATAAAGTATATTGATGAAAGAGAGTCTGTACATATGGCAAGTTTACTGTTATCCTGTACTGGAGTCCTCAAAGCTTGTAGTATTTCATATAGTTCAGCTGTGTGTATACTACATAAGTCAGGAAGTTTGTATGTTGCTATTGTTGTGCCTACTGTAGCAACAGAACATCCAGTACCATTAATTTCTTTGGAGGCGTCAGTGCATACGATTTTGTCGAACTGCTGGTGATTTATCAGATCTCTGAATTTTTGTCTGAAGACTATGTTAGGCGTTTCGCACATGTTGTAGATGCTTAGGCTTGTGTTAAATAGTGGAGGTTTTTTGGTCCATGGAGGAGTTTTAGAAAGTTTTATGGGAGTTGTAAGTTTAAGGTAAGTGTTTCTTGTAATAGAGTGTAACATGTGTGTAGATGATAGTCATGTTCTGGGTCTATTTAAGTATCTGTCCCAGAAAGGATTCAAACCCTCTACTTCCGCGTTCTACGCACGCTGGTTTTATTAAAAGACAAACAGCAGGGGGGCTATTTTCAAAGTATAGGAGCACCCATTTCTCTCAAGATTCTCATCAGAAATGTCATACGTCAATGTGGAATCGCTGTTTTTAAAGACCTTGGGGAGAAATAATCAGTGAGTTCACACTGGCCCTAAGAGCCCTAAAAATACTGTTTTACGTTGACGTATGACATGTCTCTTGAGAGAAATGAATTCTCTCTGGTTACAACAACGTTCAATAAAATTTATAGGCCCGATAAATTTTAAGAGAGGTGAAGAATGTAATTTTTTAAATTACATGAACTTTAAATTACTCAAATTCGAATAATAAAAGAGATAACAAGCGTTCTTGCAACCGGGTGTATGTGTAATTCGAAGTTTTTGACATGTCAAGACTTACTGATTGGTTACTTAAAAAAAAAACATTACCATTCAATGTTAGTAAATACTTTTTGTCATAATGAGTCTCTCAGCATTCGAGAAAATGTTAATAGATCTACGTTGTATATTTTCTATATTACTGAAAACTTAATTACCATACCATCTCGAGATTTATTAATCGTAATTTCAAGTTTTATCCCTCGCTAATTTACACTCCAGTTTCGCTTCATTTTTATTTCTTAATACTCTCGGATTTGCATGGAACTAAAAATAAACTTAGCGAAGCGTTAATCTGTGAATTATATTATTGATATCGCACAAATAAACGGTACTCCTGAGAATATTTTTAGAACTCAGTTGTACACATTAATTTCAGCCGCTAGACGTCCCCCGCATCGTTTTGTAAATTTAGATTTGTTTACTTTCTCACAGGTGGGTTTGCCTTTATAATAATAGTGGAAGTAGAAAATTGTGTAGATAAAGAAGGAAATTGAACTACGGAATCTTTCCTGGAATTTATTCGAGGTTTATTCAAAATAGAAATAATGTTTATGTTTATTTAAAAAGCACTACATTCTGCTCTGTATTAAACAGAAAATAGAAAGCAAATAAGGATTTCTTTGACATCGTCCTGAATCCGCAATGCATTTTAGGACTGAAAAATTATCTCATAAGGATTTGAATTATCTTAACTAATATGTTACAATTCAAACTAACTTGTTTATTTTACAGAAATATAAATTATATATACGGGGACACTCATTTTTTACTGTTTTCTTAATAAAATGAATTTTTAATAATATTTGGTGCTTTTTCTAAAATCAAATACTAAATTAAATAAAATTTAAAATAAATGCTTTTATACGAGGGAAATCAAAAATGCACTCATGAGTAAACTGCCCTTATTTACACTTTGCTAGTTGAATACTCATATAAAGTCACACAATATTCATTTAAAACGTGTATGAAAAGATTTGTTAAAAAATTGGTTAAGGATGTAATTTTTTTAATGTATGCTGAGTTTTTTCTGTAAATAAAGTGTGAATTCGACAAAATGGGCATCGGTTAGTTATGCATTCGATATGTGCCCAGCAAACACAAACATATAACATATATGTATCATTTACATATCGTGTTACATAACAAAGTAACTTACATGTTACATAATAACTCACATGATTACTGTAAAAAATTACCTCATTTTGTTATATACTAGGTTCTTGATAGATGATGTAATGGGTTAAATACATGTAAGGAACAATGTTATATATCGGAAGACATGTAATATTTATAATACTATTGTAACATTTAATATGCTTCATTATACTGATAAACAAAAATCCACTTTTATTTTTGTGACATGAACAAAACAAAGTATTTATTATATAAAAATTGCCACAAAAGCGGAAAATAGCTACAGATTTCTTCTGTCACCTATAGTTTTTTGCTATGAGGTATTTTTGTTTTTTAAGAAAACAGCGATAGATATATTATTGTTATAATGTTTTATTAACTAAAGAGTACCTTAAAATGTTACTGTCGATGTTTTTCGGCGATATTTTGTTTTTGGAGTATCCCTTAACAATGTCCAGCAGTAATCGGCAAGCAAACTGGCACTCCACTTGCCTTGGTACCGTTTCTCCATAGCAGAAATGTCTTGGTGGCACCGTTCCCCATGTTCGTCACTTACCGCCCCTAAATTTTCGGGGAAGAAATCCAGATGGAAGTCCAGAAAGTGAATTTTATAGGACATGTTACAACCCATTTCTTTATAGGCAGTAAGTAGTTCAGTCACAAGATCTTTGTAATTGCCAGCTTTCACATTTCCAAGAAAATTTGCAACAACGCTTTTTAAAGCCCTCTAGGCTAGTAGTTCAGTTTCATTGAACATTTCTTTAAATGTTTTATCTTTCATTACTTCTCTTATTTGCGGACCCACAAATATGCCCTCCTTAATTTTTGCTTCACTGATTCTTGGACATTTTTGTTTCAGATACAAGAACCGTCTTCCATTTCTGTCCATTGCCTTAACAAAATTCTTCATTAAATCCAATTTAATATGCAAAGGTGGTAGTAATACCTTTTTGGGATCAACTAGAGGTTCATTGGTAACGTTTTTTTGTCCCGGAGTTAGTGCCTGACGTACTGGCCACTGCTTCTGTACATAATGACGGTCTCTCACACGGCTGTCCCTTTCGCAAAGGAAGCAACAATATTTCGTATATCCTAGTTGCATTCCAAGAAGAAGGGCTATTACTTTTAGGTTTCCACATATTGCTCAACCATACTCATGATAACGGATGTGCTCTAAAGGAACTCTCATATTCTCATATGATTCCTTCATATGAACCGCATGAGCTAAGGGCATAGATGGATATTCATTACTGTTATGAACCAATACCGCCTTTAAACTAAGTTTAGAGGAATCAATGAATAGACGCCAATCACGTGGATCATGTTTCTGTCCTAGTGCGTTAAACAAAAGGTTAACTTCTGAACAGTATACTAGATCCTCTTCTTGAAGAAAGCAATTTGTGAGGTCTTTCTGCCTTTTTTTTGTAAAAAGTAATCTTTACATCACTTTGAAGAACATTCCAACCTTTTAGTCTGGATGCTAAAAGTTCGGACTGCGATTTTGAAAGGCTTAGATTTCGAACTAAGTCATTAAGTTCACCCTGTGAAATTAGATGCGGCGCTATTAAACATCCTGGTAAATAAATCAAATAAAAGATCGGTTGTCATTTGCTTTGCGGTTTCTGTAACCTTACTTAAAGAACCAGTCGATTCTAGTTCTTCATTGAGACTCCAAGATTCTGGTGCCTTTGGAATAGAAAATTGTTCACTGTGTTTGTTAAGTCTAAAAGCTGATGGTAAATTACAGTATTTAACCGTATGTTTAGACTTCGGTCCAATACTTTTGATATTCGTAAGGCAAAAATAGCAGTCTGTAACATGGTGTTTAGGTTCTCTCCAAACCATTGGCACTGCGAAGGGCATTTTACGATTTGAACCTTTTAACCAAGCTGTTAACAATGTTACACAAGTTTTACAACAGATATGAGGGGCTCAAGCTTTGTCTTGGTCCCCAACTTTAACACCAAAATACAGTTCGTAAGCTTTTAGCACAAGCGGAGTAAAATTAAGTTTTCCTACGACCACTTGGGAAAGTGACACATATCACACTAAATAGTTCTATGGAAAGTGCCCTATATCACACGCGTATGAATAAGAATTTACTTTTCACCCGTGTACGAATATGCTACTTTCCGCAGCAGCTGTCACAAAATGTCAAACGCATAATTTCTATTTTGATCTATGTAATGTCTATATTAATACTAAAACAACTAAGTTATGTTTGCTTTTTATTCTGGTCAAACACATAACCGATTAGATCATTTAATTGAAGCAAGGCCTATTAGCTCAGTTGGTATAGTATCAAACTTTATCAACTTTGCCATTTGAGACCTGGCGAGCGGCCGCGTTCAAATCCTTGTTTTTCTTATTTTTTTTTTGGTTCTCTAGTTTTGTTTGTTTAGAAAATATGAAAATTGAATAAATACGATTATTGTTGATTATTTTTTTAAATACGTTTTAATTGTTATAATAATAACCTGGTTTTACATTTTTTAATGAAATTATTTTGTGGTCGTAGAAAAACTATTGTACATCACTTGTGTGAAAAGTGATTTTCTACACTCGTGTGATAGTCGCACTCGGCCTGTGCCTCGTGCGACAATATTTCCCACTCGTGTGAAAAATGTCACTTTCCACAGTCGTAATGTAATATACTATATATAGTCCACTTGTTTTGCATTTATCTGCTTTGTTTTACTTAATTGATATGGTTTATTTGAAGTATAATCTTGATGTAATTTCCTTTTACCTTCTAGAATTACAACACTTTCTATAATAATGGATAAAGTTACCTTTATTGCAAACCGATTCCTTTGAATCCTGTGAATTATATTTAAAACTTCCATATCTACGAGTAGTACAAGCTTTTTTTATTATTTTTGGCTGAGTATATTTAGTTTCCTTATACTTTAACTGGGTTTACAACTCTTCTTATATTTCTTTATTTGTTGATTTAAAGATTCCAAAGCAGTCGCTTCTAAAATAATATCAGCAAGGGCCACTATGTCACCAAGTATCTTCTCAAAAGTAGCTGCTTTAAATTTAAATTTTTCGGTAATCTAATACAGAAGATGTTCTTCTAGATTAGTTGATTGGCATTTATTTGCTTGATGATGCAGATGTATATCTGCCTGTTTAAATAATCGAAAGATATATCTTTCTAAAATCTTGCTTTTACTTGCACTTAAATGACTGAAACAAAAATAAACTTTCGTATTTTGTCGAATAAATTCGGAACTAATTAAAAAATCTAGAACTTGTATGACGCAAACTAAATTCAGTACCCTGTATTACTAATATCAAAATATCAAAAGTTGTGACGCATACAGCTTTTCTCCCTCTTATCGAAAATCGAAGATAATTCGCCTGATTGCTTTTATTGCGTGAACTCATCACGTGTCAAATTTCCTATCCATATTTTTTATGTAAAGCTTTCGTTCTATATTAGGTGCAAACTCAGATATTTAGAGTTTAATTTAACAGGTTAATAAACTTGTAGGTATATTTAATCATGAAACAGGATAATGTGTATAAAACAGCCTTCTAGATTATGTGTGATGTATTTTATGGTGATTGTAATTTAGCGACGGGTTATAAAAACCAGTTATCTATTTTATCAATATAATATTTACAATATGGAATACTTTTATTATTGATTTTTTGGAAACGTCATGAAATAGGTTGATTAACCCCTCATTCGGAATTGGAAGTGATATTAAAAACACTGACGTTTTAGACGTGGTAACTTATAAAAGGTGAAAGAGTATTTGGAAACAATCTTTTCCTACGACCACATACGAAAATGATAGTTTGCACACTTATTTGTTCTCAAAAAAGTAGCTTATATCACACGAGTACTAAAATATATATCACACACGTTTTGAAAAATAGCAAAAGACACATGTATTAAAAAGTAAAAAAATATCGTCCTATGACCTGTGACATGTACGTCAAAGTTATCATTATAATTATCAGTACACATTTTTATATAATATCAAATGAGCAATAAAGTTTTTTATCTACTCCTATTAATTTATATATTAATTATTTAAGTGCTTTTGAGCAATTAATAGTATCAATAAACAAATAGCGTGAGTTATAATAGTGAGTTAATATAACTCACGCTGGGCTCCTACGATAATTCGGTACATAAATAGTGTGCGCAGTAAATTCTTGGAAATTTTAATGTCGATAAATGTTCTATTGGCGTAAAATGTTAGAAAGATTTTTTAACAACTGGAAAGGAATGAATAATAATTAAAAGATTTTAAAATTATTAAATTGTTAACGCCTCTCAGTAGGCGGAACACTCAATTATTACATTGAGGGGAGTAATGTCATATGAAATTTTAACAAGATAATTTTGACGTTTTCAAATCAATTTCTAATAATAGTGCTAAAAAAAGATGAATTTAGATAGTGAAGATAAGTTATTATGTATACCTCCAGAAATAGGAGAGATAATAATGCAATATAGAATTTATTACTAGAAAAATCAAAAACAAGTATAAAGTGTATACTAAAATTTTCAAGATTGGTGTAACTCGTTTACAGAAAATTTATTTTTGGCATATTTTAATGAACTTAGCAATAAATATAAAGCATCGTCTCTATGGACTTTCTATTCCTTGTAAGAAGCACACTCAACATAAATAATGGAATTAATATAGAGAATTATTCAAAATTACGTGCGTTTCTTAAACGTCAATCAGAGAAACATATAGCTAAAAAGGCAAAACCATTTATGCCAGAACAACTTAATAATTTCATAAATGAAAGGTAATAGCTTTTATCATCTAGTCAATTATATAATTCTTTCTCGATACTTATATCTTAGTATTTATTGTTATAGTCGTAGATAAAGTATAGTATTCAACTTGCGGTAATAGTCATGAATTACAGCACTCGCCTGCGGCTGGTGCTGCAAACTTCATCTGCGTGAGTTATAACCTGCATTACCGCTCGTTAAATAATATACTATTATATAGGTTCTTAAAATTATAAAATAATAATAAAACATGTTAGCTCACTATTATTTATCGAATATTGAAACAATATGTGCTATAAAAGTACTTCTGGAAAGAAAATAATTTTCTTCTTCTTTTTTGTAGTGTTATTTTCGGATTCAAATACGACAATGTGAATTTTTGAGGTTATGTTTATGTTAGTGTTTACAATACACCTTTCTGTAGGTGTCTATTAGTTTGAAAATATTTAAAGTGTATTGTGATTTGTTTTCGAATACATACTAGTGTCTACAAGATAATTCACACTTTAAAATTAAGTTTTATAAAGATTACTGGTTAATGCATTTAAAAGAATGTGAAGGAAAACTTATTCTTCATGGCTATTGTGATTATACTAAACCCAACAGCTAAGTAAGTCTAATAGTTTAAAAATTTGAAAAATTACATTAAGTAGGCTGTGGTGTTAATTGTCAAACACACAAGCAGTCATTTTGTACAATTTTATTTTATTGTAAAATTGTACTGAGCTCGCAAAAAAATGGATTCTAGTGATTCCGAATGTACGCCTCCAGAAATAGCAGAAGCTGCTAAAAACACGTCGCTCAAATTGTTGCCTGCTAAATCCAGAGTAAGGTATCAATATGCTTATGATCAATTCATTAAATGGAGACAAAGAAAACAAATAAAGAGTTCGTTTTCTGAAAATGTTCTACTGGCCTATATGAATGAATTATCATCAAAAGTACAAAGTTCGACTTTGTGGACACATTACTCAATGTTAAAAACTACTCTGTATATTGAACACATTGTTGATATTTCTAAGTACCTAAAATTAAAGGCATTCTTAAAGAGAAAAAGTGATGGCTATAAACCAAAAAAAGCCAAAGTCCTGTCGCAACAAGAAATAAATAATTTCATAGAAACAGCTCCAGATGAATTATATTTATTTACAAAGGTGAGCAAGTTTAATATCTATTATTTTGTTCAATGTGTGAGTATTTTTTATTATTTAAGGTTGCACTTATCCTTGGAATATCAGGAGCATGCCGAAAGCAGGAGCTCACACAGTTGACTATAAACGATATAGAGGATTTGGGTACAACAGCTGTAATAAAAATAGATAACACAAAAAACCAAGTATCCAGAAATTTCACGATTACTGGACCGTTTTATACCATATTTAAAAAATATGCCAATCTTAGGCCACCAACCACTCAACTAAGGTTTTTTCTTAATTATAAAAATAAAAAATGCACCCAACAAGTAGTGGGTATAAACAAAATAGACACTGTGCCAAAGGTAGTGGCAAAGTTTTTAAATCTTCCGAATCTAGAACAATATACTGGCCACACCTTTAGGCGTTCTTCTGCAACAATTTTGGTAGATGCACGAGCAGATCTTGCTGCATTAAAGCGCCACGGGGGATGGAAATCCTCTACCGTGACCGAGCAATACATAGATGACTCTGCAACTAATAGATTAATGACTGCTAATAAAATAATGAACACCATTCGCAGCATAAGCACATTCAACGAAGAAGTTGCATGTAAAAACATTGAACAATACTCTGAACAAAATGCTGAAACTACACAACCCAGATACAGTGCAAGTTTGTGTACTTCATCTATATAGTAACAAATTATTGTAGACAATAAACACATATATTAGGGGAACCACTTAGAATAATATTAATGCAACATTACAAAATCGACTGCAATTTAGTAAATGTTATAATAACAATTTTACTTTTAACTTTTATAAGGTCCCAGAAAAAAAATAAAACAAAATTATTAATAATTATTCAGTTCATACAGTTTAGTTACAAACATTTCCTAATTATTATATTAGTTATCTCTAGTTTAGTTACAAATATTTTTTATCCATTCCATTAGTATATCTACTTTAGATGTAAACTTTTATAAACTATTCTGTTAGTATCTCTACTTTAGTTATAAATGTTTCTTATTGTTATATTAGTTCTTATAAATATTTTTTAAACATTTTATTAGTTCTTGTCATTTCTACTGTTACAAAATGAAAAATATTTTGGAGGATTTTTTTACTTTTCAACACGTGTTGATATTCTTTTCAACACATGTGTGATATACTTTTCAGTACATGTGTGATATGGTTTAATTGACTTTCTCATTTAAAAAAGATGTTTTTTAAGGATTTTATGTATGGTCGTAAGGAAAAATAGTGTACACAACTCGTTGGAAAGTGTATTCTCGCACTCGTTTAGTTTCCGCACTCTCCGCTACGCGGCTCGTGCTAAACTTCAACTCTTGCGAAATGTTACACTTTCCACACTTGTTATGTAATATACTATTATTCACTCACTTATGGTTGTTTATGGCACAGTTTTCTATTAAATTTTTTAATAAATTAAAAATGTCTATACATAATCTCGAGCTATTTTTATTTTAATATCTCTATTTGCTAGCTTTCTTCGAAGTATATTGTCATGAATTCCTAATTCCGACCCTATATACGCAAACAATCAACTCGTGATCGACGCTGACGTGTGGAAACAGCCGGACCGCGTCTCGAATGTACAAGAATACGACGGAATGTCTGCCGCTGATGCACTGGAAGCGACTGGAATGGCGGAGAGTGCCGTTTAGTCATAAAAAGGAATGTTCGAGAGCCTCTCGTATCTTCCAGTAGCGGAGTTGGACTAATATAAATAGCCGACGTATCAGCGCCGAGTTTGGTTATATATAGAACATTGTATTGAAAAGTTAAAGTGTAGGAAATAAATTAGAATTGTTAGTTAGTGTCTAAATATTATATAAATTAAATAGTACGTCTGAAATAAATTGTAAATAGTGTGTTTTAAATAAATAAACTACAAATAAATTAGACTTTCGTCATAATATGGACATTTTCCCGCATTATTTTTTTCTAAATTTCCCGGCCTCTACAAAATGTTATCTACTACGATTGTGTTGACATTACCAAGCCAACTGTTTATCAACGCTTTAAACAATCGATGTATGTGTGTATATGTGTCAATGAAAATATTGGTGTATGTCTGTGACAATATTTAAGCACCAAAAAATAGAAATATATTTAAACTGATGCATATTTCATGCAAACAATCATAATGCTCTGGCAACATGTTAATAAAAATGGATTTGTTGGTGGAAAATATTATTTTATAGAATAACTATTATTAGAATAAATATAAATTATTCTAAAACTGATATAAAATACAGTGTGTTCTATTTAAAAAATATACATTTTTATTTGCCAGACAAAAACACAACACCCTGTATATAAAAACATATTTTTAAAATTCGTCTTTTTTAAATCCATATCTTTTATTCGAATTTTGTTTGCATAAATTGAAATATTGAACAATTACGCACTAATGTTAAGTATGTAAAGGGATTTGTTTATTTCATGGTAATATAATTTTCTTTAATAAATATGGTAATACACTTTTACTACTACATATACAATGTGCTGATCATGTGCAAAACCCCGACGACACAAAGTATATAATATTGTTTCCTTTCAGGAGATTGACATTTGCCAAAATATGACTATTTTGGCAGATGGAGAAAATAATCTATTAAAATAATATTTTACCTGGCTTTATATTATTTAGGACACCCATAGACATCATATTATCTAAGATAGACTCGTCCGTCACACTGTATACCCAATATACCTTCTGTCCGCATGTTATACCAGACGGGGAAAGGGGAATCGTACGTCGCACATAGACGTAGTGTTTCGGGAGGGTTTAGATATATTTTTTAGTAAAAATTATTTAATGACCAAACCAATAACCTATGGGTCTTCGGAATCAAAGGCAAACTTAAAGAAAACATATTCAATTTATACAGGGCATTCAAAAAATCATTTTATTATATATTAAAATAGTAGGTAGCTCAAAGTGGAAGGACATTTTTGTTAGTATTTTATTATATATTATCTTTTTTTTAAATACATGAAGAGCAAGTGAAAATATAGCGCCATTTATTATTATTTTTACATGGGTATTGTCAGAAATCCTTTACTACAGGTCGAAAAAAGAATAATTATATTGTGGACTACCTTTTTTTATGAAATAAAAAACTTATTAAAAACAGTAAAACAATTTTATTTCAGATACATAAATATACAAATAGGATCTTTCCATTACATACCATTTGGGTTGAATGTCACGACACCTATTTTTAGCATTATTTGTGTAATGGTATGATAACTCATTTAGCAATGATTTTATAATATCTGGACAAGGCTAAAACACATATTAGCTTAAGATTATTAAGAGAGACTTTATTTCTAATTTGTCCGAATAGAAAAAAACTGAAAGAAGCTTCTTTTGTGACATTTAGAATGTCATTTTACTATCAATGGTTACTCCTACAAACTCTTAATAAAGAACCTGCTCAATAGATTTATTTAGGGCCGATTCCACCGTTGTGTTAAACGGAGATTAAAATGACGTTGTTAATGTAAAAATGTCATTTTAAACTTCGTTTAACACAACGGTGGAATCGGTCCTTAATGTAATAACTGATATTTTGTAAAGCATATTTTGGCATAAAAGACAAAATAGCTATTTGTGTATTAAGAACAGAAAGTAGCACATTTGGCAGTTGAGACAAAAAGTTGCCGAGCGACGCGTTAGCGGAGCACGGCAATCTGTCGAAGAGAAAAGTTTGTAGTACTTATGTGTTGGTAATTATTTGTGATTAATTATTTACAGAAAATACTGTTAAATGATTTAAAATATTAGGAAGTCAATTTAATATTTTCGATTAACTTATATATTGTTTTAAAATATCGATTAGCTTTCATTTATTTCATTCAAATGAAAACAGACAAGCGTGTGCCAAAGTTACTTGCGCGTTTGCGCCAATAATGTCAAATTATGACAGTTCGCGAAGAACGTCAACTTTCTAATTAGATTTGAATGTGTAAAAGCCTACTTTGGATAGTGATCGTAGCCATTTTTTTATAGGGATTAATTACTATGCCATTGTCCGAACAATAACCTGTGAATCTTTTCTTTTGTTCAATGCAGTTACTATAAACTATTGTCTTCAATGATAAAATTAGTATCGTCTGGACACAATATACTGTTAGTATATGGACATGTATTAAAATATTTTACTAAAGAATAAGAATAAGTGCATTTTATGGAACCAGTTACTTAAAAATAGATATAACATTATAAAAACATTATTAAAATAAAAAATTATAAAAACATAATTAAAATAAAAAATTACTGATTCTGAAATAAAATGCTTTATAGGTACACATAATTTTCTTAAATAAGTTATTTAAATCAAAAATAATCCAATAATTTATATAACATACACAATTACAATGTTACCTTTTAGGAAGTGGTGATCCAGATACACTAGGACCTGTAGGAGTACTAGGAGCGCATTCAGATGATTCTACACGGGAGTAGACTAATTTTCTTAGATCGTTTGCCCTGGTTACTCTAGAGTAATTCTCATTTGCCCAAAATTTCTGAACGGCAACGAAAGTAAGCGTCAACGAATTCGAAAATTAAAGTTTTTTACAGTTATTTGTTTACAGATATTTTATAATGTTTGATCTTCCTCCCTTCCCGTTGTTACTCGTGTCTCGTGTGTAGTTTTGCTTTTTACTCAATTTGTTTTTTAGCTGTTTTTTTTTCTTTTTATTTCAATATTTACCTATTTACAACCCTATTTATAATCAAGATTATAATGAATGATCTATAAAGTCAATAAGACAAGAAATTTTAGATTATTTATTTTGAAACAAACTTAACTTTATAAAATTCCATGTACAGACACCTTTATGACACACAAAAATAATATGAAACAACAACTTCTGCAAAAGAACTTTACGTTCTGTCAAATTTACTCAAATGAACCCAGTCTAAACTGGGTAAAAAAGAATGCACTCCAGACTAATTTCACTCGACTTTCTGAACGAGAGTAGTTAAACATCCAAATTGAACGCTC
Organism: Psylliodes chrysocephalus; assembly: GCA_927349885.1. NCBI lineage: Eukaryota > Metazoa > Arthropoda > Insecta > Coleoptera > Chrysomelidae > Psylliodes > Psylliodes chrysocephalus. The sequence continues at coordinate 12,211,973 of OV651825.1, forward strand.
GACTGTTCTTGAACGAACCAAGACTAAACTGATCGCGCTCTTTTTGGTCGGAGCGTGTTTCCTGAACGCGCTCTAGATAAGCACGGATCTTCATTATTCTTTAAAAAACTAGAAAAAAAATTGTATATAATTGAATGCTTTTCTCAATATAAATTATTAAGTTACCTTACTGGTGATGCAAATTATGTAAAATGTGTTGATTTCTGTATAATTTTAGAGCTTACATATTATAAAAATACCCATAATAAATATTGTACTTACTTGATAGGTATAGCATTATGTGTTAAATGGTGTCTACCACTTAAATTTTCATAAATATCTGCCATACAAAAATGCTCAGAACATACTAAGGCTTCTTTCACTTTCATAATGTCTTCCTCCACCAAGCATAGATTTTGCAGCCAAATTCTACGTTGAATAATTTCTCTAAGAAACCTGATCAGAAAATATAGAACATTATTATTTAAATAAACAAATACCAGTGCTAAATGCCTTTACACTGTTAAATAAATTAAGCCTTATTTCCTATATATGCCTACGTCTATGCTAACATAATCTTACTTTATGACATGACCGAATAACATTGTTATTCTGCGTATTTCGTCACGCTATATATTTCCTCTTTTTCGTAAAAGTCCTTATTAAAAAGTTCAGAGTTTAAATTATTCTTGAAAACTACAAAAAACCACAAAAAATCACAATAAAACTTGATCTGTCACTTTGCAACATCAGCAAAATGTCTTAGGTTGCCAAACTTAAAGGATATATACCAGAACGTTTAATATTCCCATATGATACACATGTAAAAATAGCTAAATAAAAGTCTTAAGTGATTGCAATTAATAAAAAACTCATATTGATGCTTCTAATTCTTTATTTCCTTTTTTTATTAGATTGTATTAAAGGGAATAGTAACTTTTTTAATAAAAATTTAATGTTTGATATTTGATGAAAGAGATCTGACAACATAGGAAGAGCGTACCGTCAAAAAAAAGTTGCGGACAAGTGCAATGTATACAAGGCGTATCTATTATCCGATATCTTTGAGGACACCTAGTGAAAGGGTAAGATTTTAAACTGATAGTGTGTAAATTGCAAATTTTATTTTGCTCTACAATCCTCTTTTTTAGGTACCGCAACTATGGGATGCTTGTTAGCAAAGTTAAATGCCCATAACAGAGTCATAAACGATTTAATTTAGGTACTTATACAAATGCCAGAATATATCAAAAGCTAATAACCGACTAGTGTTCATTATCTAATAAAATATGAGACAGACCCCCTTGCAAATATTCCTAAATGGTTCAATGAGTACGTGGAAAATTGCCGTTAACAAACAATCTGGAATCAATTTTGAAACCGATGACGACTATTGTTCGATTAAATTCCATAATCTGTTTCCGGCAATTCAGTTGAAAAATAATTTTAATTTTGCCATACGAACGCGCGAAAATGGACTATTTCTACACGGAAAATTACGAATTAAATTTTAATTAATATTTTGAGGTTTCGCACACTGATTGCAAATATAGGAAGCGTGTTTTCATTGTCCACACTTTTGTCATTTTATACCAGCCGACAAAACGATTATATTGTGTAATTTATTTATATTTTGCAGACATAAAATTCTACACCCTTGAATATCTAATAAAACCAGAAGTTTTACTAATTAAGTTGTATTCTACACTCTGCACTAGTTTTTTTTCATTGGAGGGGGGAATATCTTCATGAAGACGCTACAGCGGGTTCCGACGTGAAAAGTGATACCTTTCGGATTGCCCAGCTGATCTCTTTGGGCTGCATCAGACTGGTCAAACGGCGTCTGTGTCAAAACCCCCCCCCCTTCTACTACCTTTTTTGCCGGGACTCTTCTATAAGATGGGTGTAACTTTCAAATCTCCAGTGGTCCAACAGAAATTAAGTAAGAAAGTTTTGGTCCAAACTGCTGTATCTTGGTTCGGGTTCCATTTCTCCTGCCATCTCTCCTTGGTAGTGTCCCTTTACCTGTTTCTTGTCGTGGTAGGTTGTAACGGTTAGAACCGTTATTCGTTATTTTGACACATTCACCTCTACTCAAATGTCAATTGTCGTTTATGCCTTGTGTCAAAAGTTCATATTTCATTTCATTTGAATTTGGCAACGAATCAAGTTGATTTTAATTTTTAATATATCTTGATCATCCGATGTACTAATTGATTTTTAATATTCTTATAATCCATATGATTTTATAAGGTAAGTTTTAATACTGATACATTGTTGAAAATATATATTTTGTACAAGAATTTCTTAAATGAAATGTCAAAGTTTGAACATAACCTCAACAATGGATAAAACGTTTTATATAATTTTATATATTATTTTGTTTGGAATAAGAATAAGGAATAAAGAATAAGGAATATCTCTGGACTAAAAAGTACACCTTTTATTTCCAGCCTCGAAGTTAATGGTAAAATCACAAGCTCTGCCCATGAGATGGCCAACATTCTTGCTATCAGCTATAAACAGATGTCATCTAATGATAATTATAGCCCCACTTTTCTTGAAAATAAAATAGCTGCAGAAGAGACTGATATTTTTCCGATCCCACCGAAAACACTTCACTTAATCTTCCTCTTAGTATGTCAGAATTGGCCAATAGTCTTAATGATCTGAAAAATACAAATCCAGGACCAGATGACATTCCTGTTATATTTTTAAAGCATCTTCCTGAATCTGCTAAAATACTTCTTAAGTTATTTAACTTCATCTGGCAACAACACAAGTTCCCTTCAATCTGGTCAAAATCTATAACACTTCCGCTACTAAAATATCAGAAATCCCACCTTCAACCTAACTCCTACAGGCCGATCAGTTTAACTTGTTCTATGAGCAAATTGATGGAAAAGATGGTAAACTCCCGTCTAACCTGGACATTAGAAAATTGTAATTTATTAATTTCGGAACAAAATGGATTCAGAAAAAACCGTTCAGGAATTGATAATATCCTTGATTTGGAAAGTGAAGTAAGCGAATCTTTTGCAACGAAACAAATATGCGTTGCCATTTTCTTCGATTTAAAACAAGCTTTTAATACTTGTTGGAAATTTAAAATTCTTGAAAAATTACATTCCTGGAGCATTCGTGGCAACTGTCGTCAATTTGTTAACAATTTCTTGAAAAACAGATCCTTATCAGTAAGAATGCACAACTCTTTCTCTGTAAATACCACTGAAGAAAATGGAACACCTCAAGGCTCTATTATTAGTCCAACTCTGTTTTTAATCGATATTAATGATATAATTAAAAATCTAACTAAACCAATGAAAGCCCGTTTGTATGCTGACGACCTAGTAGTTTATATCAAAGGTACAAATGTACATCAAATGACATCCATATTGCAAGGCTTTCTAGATCGACTGGAACAATGGTCCGTCGAAACAGGATTCGAATTTTCAGTATCGAAAACTACTGGTATCGTATTTTCCAAATCCACTCAAGTCAATATGCCAGTGTTAAAACTATACAATAAGAATCTAACGTTTAAATCATCTGTAAAATTTTTGGGTATGTTATTTGATCAGAAGCTCTCTTGGAAGGAACACATTAAACAACTTATACTCGAATGTAGTAAAAGACTGAACCTTATGAAAACTTTAGCCAACCGAGACTGGGGTTCTGATTATATCACATTAATTGCTATCTACAGAACATTAATTAGATCTAAGATGGATTACGGTGCTATTGCTTACGCCTCTGCTCCTAAATCAACGCTGAAGCCTCTGGACTCCATCCATAATGCTGAGCTACGTATTGCTCTTGGTGCTTTTCGTACGTCTCCTATTGAGAGTATGTATGCAGAAACAGGTGAACCTTCTTTACATCAGAGGCGAATGTATTTAAGCTTATCACATGCTACATCTATAGCTTCAAACAAAAACAAGCCCCTTTATAACAACACCTTTACAAACAGATATCTACATCATTTCGATAACAAACCAAAGTCACCTAAACCTTATTATGAAAGAATTCGAACTTATCTGCAACATCTAGACATTGAGTTTCCTGTAATGTTGCCTTTAGATCTCGATCACCCTTCCCCTTGGACAATCAACATACCTCAAATCAATACTGATCTACACGAATTTAATAAAACACATACCAATCCTTCCATCATAAAAGCTAGTCTGACTTCAATATTAAATAAGCACTACAATAACGCCCAGAAACTTTTTACGGACGCTTCTAAAAGTAATGTAGGGGTTGGCGCTGCATTATTTACACCCTTAAATACTTTTAAATTTAAACTTTCTCCAACTACCAGTGTCTTCTCCGCAGAACTTTATGCCTTATATAAAGCCATTCAATATGCAAACTCCTCTAATTATGTCTGCACTCTAGTACTTACTGACTCCTTGAGCTCCATAGAAACAATAAAACAAATATATCCTCAAAACCAAATTGCAAAAATGATCAAGTTTGAACTACTACGGGCTCAACAACACTCCAGGACTGTTAGTATCATTTGGATACCATCGCATGTCGGCATTGATGGAAATGAGGAGTGCGGAATCTGAAATAGTAATCGGGAGTGTACCAAGTGACGTTAAAGGCTATTTTAAAAGTAAAATTTTGTGTAGGTGGTCTCGAGAATGGGAACATTCCCAATCTAAATTACGGTCTATTAAAGAAAATGTATTGCCTTGGAAACCTGTTACTAATAATCGGAAAGTGCAGACGATTCTTACCCGCTTACGACTGGGTCACACTGCACTCACTCATTCATATCTTCTGAATAAGACTGATCCTCCTCGATGTGAAGAATGTGATGTTATACAAACTGTTAACCACTTTTTACTGGATTGTCCTCAATTTAATATCCATCGTATTACCTATAAGATCTCAAATGACAGAAGCGTATTGTTAGGAAAAAACTGTCCGTGGAATGATATTGTTGCGTACTTAAAATTCATACAATTGTTCCATAAAATGTAGTATTGTTCTGTTTTTTTTTTTATGTAACTTGTTTGTTTATAATTGTACCGTCGCTAGTCATTTTTTGGTGGATGCGACTCATTTTTTAAATAAAAAAAAAGATATTATGCTTTACTATGTTTAAATATGTTAAATAAGATTTTTCCTTTTCATATTAATTTTAGCCTCTGTGAAATGATTTACTTGTTCATTTGTTAGTTAAAAGCATTTTATCTGAATCCTGTTCCAATTTCCTATTTCCTGTCTTAACATTTTAACCTTTTCTTTTTAGCATTGGCTATATCTAGACGGTTTATTTAGATATATATCTAGACAGTTTATGGGAATTTATATCTAGAAGTTTATGGTTTTTATACCTAAGAGTTTGGTGCAATCTGAAGACCGTGGTTTGGTACACCTATAGAAGATCGACACGTTTTTTTTTTATTTGAATTTTTTGACTGCGGGAACTGAGTCCATTCGCCAAACCACCGAGTTAAGTTAGAATACCAAATTCACAATATCGTTCAAGTCCAGAATTAAGAATAAGGATCCCGAATTCCTTTGAAGAAGGCATGAAGAATACCATACAAATCACATTCCTTATATTACTACCTCCTGTTACAAAAGATAAGTGTGCTTTTAAATAAATCATCTTAAATTTGAATTAAGTAAAACTATGTGCCTTAGAATTTGTTACTACCTTATCTAAAACTTGGTTTAAATATAATTTGTTAGTGGTTAGTGATGATTTTCTATATTTTTATCACTAATCTAAAATCAAGTATAGTAAGTTTTAAATATAGTGGTGCCCAACTTCTTTTTCAAGGTAATTCGAGTTATTTAATAACCTGATCCACTCCCAAAATCAATTGAGCTTGAACACACTATAACAAATAGATAAAATATCAAGTATCAAGTTACAAGGTGCCAATCTTTTGTACAATCTGGATCTTTTATCTAGTAACAATGTAATCGGTTATTCGCTATTTCCTGCGTGGCTGCTTTTGATATGGTTCTTTAGCCTCTTATTACCCTGATTAGTTCTCGTCTTTGGGTGTCAACCAGTATTTTCCGGTACTTCCATATTTCCATAACTTTTTGCCAAATTGGAATGCCGTAAATTATCACTGCAGTGCGTTTGCTACTTCCTGGACTGTCAATATTTGGCAATAATCTCGTTAGAGCTCCTAGCTTCTTTCAGCTTTCTCCTTTTATGTATTATCCAAAGCTCATTCTGTCATCCAAAACTATTCCAAGATATTTCAGTTGTTTTTTAGGGGTAATGGCTTTACGCCTTACTCTTATTTGAACTCCATCCTCTGAGTACCACAGTTTTGGTCTTTTCTGGTGCAAGCCTTAGCTGGTATATACTTATCCAGCCTTAGATCATATAAAGAGACTCGTTTTAGGTCCCTGGCTTCTATTACGATGGCGAGGTCATCTGCGTAGGCCACTGTGGTCACACCTTCGGGCATTTTTAAATTTAAAATTACGTCATAAAGTACGTTTCTTAATTTAGATCTCCAGTATTGACTTGAAGACTCTTATTTCCAACACTTATACATCGATGCCTTGAATCTATCCATCTATCTATGATTTTTAGTAGGTATTGAGAGATTTCTTTTTCCTACAGTGTTTTCATAATTTGTTGCCAAGATGCTGCATTGAATGCATTGTCGACTATTATTATTATCATCCATTTACTATTTGATCTCTTTGTTGTTTCCACTACAGTTTCGACAGCTTGTATGGCCGATTTTTTTTCCGGAACCCGTACTGTTTAGGTGAAAAATCTCCTCTCGCTTCTATTTCCTTCTCGAGTCTGTTTTTTATTAGATTCTCGAACAGCTTTCTCATTACACTTAGAAAACAAATTATTCGTTATGAGGTAGCAGGCTGGAGACCTAGCTCTTTGTCATTCCAAATTAGCATAACTCGTTGCCTCTTTCCATATCTTTTGGAATTGTTGCTTATTGAAAACATCTAGAATGGTTTCTTTTCGACCAATATCTTTATGGCTTGTGGAGGAATTTTATCAGGTCCTGGTGCTCTTTTTGCTTTTATATACCCAATATATATATATATATATATATATATATATATATATATATATATATATATATATATATATATATATATATATATATATATATATATATATATATATATATATATATATATATAACTAGTCATAGGAGAGGTTTCCGAGGTGACTTCTTTAATTAAATATTTTTGGTAATTCTAAAAGTGGAGACCGTAAGAAGCCAAAATAATTCAGCGGAGGACTTAAAAGACTGGTCAAAAATATTAGTGTAGGAGCTGGTGTTTAGTTATTAGTGTGTTGTTATGGTTTTGATGTAATGTTATTATGTTTATGGAAAATGAATGACTAATTAATAAATAAAATTATTATATTAGACTCCTTTTAATCGTCCATTACAACTTCACCAACGCCCATTATAACTGGTGACCTCGACGTGATCATTTTTGGTGATCAAAATAGAGCATACCTCTTTTCGCATTTTAACAAATTCTGGAAGCAAGATCAGCAGAGACATCAACCAAACGCTAGCAGCTACCACACACACTACCCCCACTCTATCAAATTTCGAAGGTAAGATAAGTTCAGAGATTAGCCAAGCTTTAGTAGAAGATCTGAAGTTTACATTTTGTCATTTGGAAGTTTTGTGTTTAGTTTGTAAGTTAAACCTCTCCTTTGTAAAATGAGTGAACCTAATGTTCCTGCGGATACATCTGAACAGGCTTCAACATCTTCTAAATTGCCTCCTTTTTGGACTTAATGTCCAGAAGCTTGGTTTATACAGGTAGATACGTTATTTAAATTAAGAAATATCCGGCAGGATTCAACTAAATATTAGCATTTAGTAGCGTCATTGCCTCAAGAGGTAATTTTAACGATTTGGGACAAACTTAAAGATCCAGAAATTCAAAATCATAATAAAATTAAAGATATTTTAATTCTTAGACATTCTATAATCAAAGAAAAAAAGTTCGAACTGGGGGATCGTAAACCATCAGAGCCTTATCGAACAATGCAAATTTTAGTTGGGTCTTCTTCTATAGTTAACGAGCAACTATTATGACAATTATGGTTTATAAAGCTGCCCCAATCTATAAAGGTTGTACTCAGATAAAAAGGACATGCACGAAATGGCGGAATTGGCAGATAAAATATGAAATATTTCTCCTAATTTTCAAGTAAATTCGGCTAGTTCAATATAACTTATCTTGTTAAATAATGAATTTCAAATGATAAAAACGGAACTTTCTGATATTAAACAATTTATTAATTACAAAAGTTATAATCGATATAGATCCCCTTCTATGTCTTCCTCTAGGTCTCGTTCTGGAACCCCCGCCTAGACCAAATAGATCTAATAGGGGTGCTAAGAAAACTTCACACTCCCGTTAATGATGGTATCATAAGAATTTTGAAAGTTTCGCTAAAAAGTGCATCCTCTTATGTAACTTTGTACAAAAAATTCCTAAAATCTATCATATCGACGACGGATGATACGATTCCATAAAACACGTCGTCTTTTTATTGTAGACAATAAAAATAGCAATACCAATAGTTGATACCGGAGCCGATCTTTCGATTCTCCCGGTGTCCAAGTTCATTCAATTTAAACAGAAATCCCCTTTGATACTCACTGCTGTTAAGACTTTTGGTCAAAAGTTATTAAAAGTAGATTTAGGACTCCGAAAATATTTTACTTTTCCATTTATTCTAGCAGATGTAAACTCGCCTATTACCGGTGCTGATTTTTTATACAAGTTTGGATTAGTGGTTGATATCAAAAATCATAAACTTGTAGATTTTCAAACATGTTTTTCAGTTGACACCATCGAAATGGAGTCTTCTTTTGCTTTTTTTTCACTAAAAATCTATAACTTTGATGATAAATTTACAAGTGGGAGTGGAGTCGACCCTCATGTTTCGCAGCAAACCTCTTTATTTCTTCTTCGATTGTTGGCATCTTCAGGTCTCTATGAAGATAATCGTTTCGGTAGAACCAAGGTGCATCAACAATACATTTTAGGACTTTATTTTGGAAAACTTGAATCATGTTGATATTACTCTTGCTGGCACATCCCCATAGCTGTATGCCATAAATCCAGATTGGTTTTAGGATTTGTTTATAAATCAGCAGTTTGTTGTGCACTGTCAATTTGGATTTTCTTCCTAGGAGCCAATACATTTTTTTGAATTTAAGTTCAAGTTCTTTACGCCTTTTTTATGTGCTCTTTCCATTTAAGTTTTACATCTATGTTCATCCCTAGGTATTTGGCCGAATAGTTAAAACATGTTTTGCATAACTGAAACCGATTTTGTTATTTAATAAAGAAAGTTATTCAATTAGAGCAACAAACTTTCAAAATTACTGCAAAATATTCTATCTACATCATCAAATCACTTTTAAAACACACTCAAAGACTAATCTAGAATAATATTTTTTAAATAGTTTCGTGTGGTTTTAACAAAGTGGAGAAAGTTAATAATTTCAATACGAAACAGATCCGTACTCAAAACTTTACTTTACACATTTTGAGGTTATAAAAAAGGTTACTTGTCAAATTATTTTGTTTTATGAAATTTCATACCGTATTAAAAAATAATTACTAATTCAACTTTTGAAACACCGTGAATATTATGTATTCTTTACTTATTTAAAACTACATAAAAAAGTATTCTTGTATTATCAAATCGCTTTTAATCTTTCACAACAAACCCCGTCAAGGGAAACTTTTTGAAATTTGACCCGAATAGAAAACGAATAACCTCATTATAGTCGGATACTCGTCAGTAATTTGTCTCTCCGGGGGGTCCCCCTTTTCGGCGGCCCTGAAAAGGACTGGGTTTGTGTCGGTGTGGTAGACGTTCTCGCCTAACGAACCGGAATTCGTGTCGGCAAAAAGAACACAGGCGCGTCCTTCAAGGGGGTAATGTGGAAATTAATTATTAATTTTCATTTTATTATATATACATATGTACTTTTTGTTTATGTAATAAGCCATATTGTTAATTTAAGTTTTTAATTCATAATACATTTTTGGAATATCTCTTGTTTCTTGTATGAGAAGATATATATAATTGGCTGCTCGTAGCGACACCTACTAGGTATAACTTTTTTAGATAAATGATATCAGGGAATCAGAATTTTTAACTAGGAATTATAGGATATACAAAAGCCGTTTCACGGCAATATCTGGAAGTTCCATAAGACCTCGCCTTGGTTCATCTTTCTGCCATTTGAAACCTATTTCTAATAATAAGGTATGCAATGATGTGCGACATCCATTGAACAACTCCTTCTCATTAAGTTTCACCAACGAAGAATCTAAACTTACATGCTCCTCTGAAATCATACATTAATTTGTAATTTTTTAATAATAATTTATATATCTATATACACTTACTAGACTCGTACATGCTATAAATAACATCTTAAATAGCACTGGTATTCAGAATTCTTGAGTTGGTAACTTTCTTTTGCCTATGGCGCTTTTTTGGTGGTGACTTTAGAACTTCACTGTTCTTTACAGCTTGTGAAATAGAACTAACAGTAGAAAAATTGAGATTTGAGAAAGTCTGTACCCAAACTTCTCAGTTTAAGAGTTTTTAGAGCTTGTACGTTAAGATGTCCAAGGCGTCTGTGCCAAAGATCTATTGTTTTTTGTTTTGCAACATGGGCTTGAGTTTTCTGCACATGCCTTTGGAGACAGAGGCAGTACCAGAAACTTTACAACTATCTTGTTGAAATATTGAAGCACCTTTTTCGAAAAAAACAATTACAAACCCCTTACTAACTAAACTATTTACAGATAATAAATTAGTAGATAAATTTGGTACGTATAAAACATCAGAAATTTTTTGAATGCTATTAGAAACATTAATACATACAGTACCCTTCCCTTTACTAACAATTATATTATCATTTGCAATATTAATTGGTCTCTTTTAACTATGAGATTGCCTATCCAATCTTTTCTATTAGTAGCACTCGAATCAATAAACCAATCATGTGACAATGATGAATTATTATTATCTGAAGTAGGAGCATTAAAAAATGATAAAAGTGTAACATTATTAGTATAATTTGCTGTATCAACATTGACATCGTTATCTTTCTTAACATTTCTTAATTTCCAACACTTAGACGCTACATGGCCAGTACATTTTTTACAATATGTACATTTTTTACTATTTAATTTCCTGACGACACCAGAGCTACAGATTGATGCTACAGAATCGGTGATGATGCTGGCACCAAAATGTTTAAAAGTCATGACCAACAGGTTGAACTGCTCGGTCCGACGAGCTAACATTACTACTGCCACGAACTCGTCATCCACGGCGGCATTAATAGCAGTTAATTTTTGCTGCGTATCACGGATATCATTAATGCATGCCTCCATGTTGTGATAATTACACAGTTTTGAACCAAACAGTTTCTTTAATAGGTTTAAACTGCTATCGGCGTATGCCTTCTCTAGACAGTTCCAAGTTTGTTTAGCTGTCTTTGCTTGGACAACAACTGGATAGATACTCTCATTCACCATCAAACATATTTAGCATCTCTTTTTTTTTTTTAATTATTCACCTAGAGTTTTTTTCATATTAGGAAGGACAGCTAATGCAATCCCACAAGTCACATTTCCATTCCAAAACTCTAAGTGCTGTAATTGCTTCGTCCTTCTAGTTTTCTAATCGTTGAAGAGATATTCGTGGATATCACAACTTGATGATCACTAGTACTTTAACTTTCGCCAGCAGCAGGCGTTTCTGGACTGCCCATTTTTAAATTATTTTAATTAGTGGAAGCACTTTATTATCAGCAAACAAGAGCTATGCAGATTATTCGGTAGCTAGGCCCATAACCTGTGAGAAATAACCGAAGAACTTTTTATTGAATTGATAGATATATATTATTGTGACATGAAAAAGACTGACAAATATAATATTTTTTATAAATATATAGAGTACATTTTAATTAAAGTAACAGACCTTTCAAAGACATAGAACTATCATAGAGTAAACACCTGCATTTTTCCTCATTTCCTCTCAATCTCTGAAGTAACGCTTGATATGCCACTGGTGGAAGAGGAAAAGTATCCCGACGCGGCTCACGGGCCCCCGAGACACTTTCATCGATGTCTCTTGCCTTTCAACCGATATTACTATATACAATGAAAGAGGGTTTAAAAATAGATGCGGGGTTCGTCGACATTATTGCTCAGGATAATGGGCTGTCCACTTTTACTTTTTGACCCTTAACGTGTTTCTTCGGCGCTTGAATGGAGTCCATTATCGAAATTGTATGAGGCATTTAGTTGTACAATCAATTGGAAACTTTTAATGACCATTACACATCGTTTATAAACAAATTTTTACATATTATGGAATGTTTTTAAATGTCTTAACTTTGTTATATTAAATTAAAACACGCTCTTTATTTATTAATTCCTTTATATAACTATATTTCCACCTACCCAGCTATTTATATTACGTTTTATATCAACCAGTTAAGACCTGTTGATGATAACGTATGTTTATCGCTGTTCTGTTTTGTACATTCAATTTTTGCAACAAGATATAAATATTGAAATTCTTTTCAAATTGGCCTTTTGAGGTCAATTTAAACTTAAAGTCCGCCTTGCTTCCATTGTATAAACTCCCTTTGTGCCAAGTTTTTCTCATTCTCCACGTGTTTCCAGGTTTCTTCCGTTTCCATAAACTTTTTTAAACTCTATTTTATATATATATACAGATTATATTTGTATAATTATAATTGATATAATCTTGAATTGCGATTTTGAAATTTTAAAGTTTTATTTATTTAAATAGATTGTTATTTAATTAACTAATTTAAGACACTAGTTTGTTTAGTAACTTAATTTATTTGTAACAAATACAGCACAAATTTATATCTCTTTAATTATTTAATTAATTTATATTGACAATATTTTTCTAAACATAACGATCTCTTAAATAAAACTTAACTATAATGGCAAAATTGTGATATTTCTATAAAACTGTGACGCTGCAGACTTGTTTTCGAAGATTGTAGACGTCTTTTAACTAGAAATAGACACCTTTACCATTTTCTAAACCGATGCATCCACCAGAATTTGTAATTTCGTTTTCTTTCACCGAAGGGTCCAATACAGTCCAGAATTATGACTACTCTAACTGGCAGTATCCATAGGGTTTCGGATGATCATTTATTTTATCGAATAATTCTGGTAACGGAAAAGTGTAGGCTGTAAAAGGTCGAAATAAGGCATAGAGAGTCTCAGTGGATTAGAGAAAATGGCACGCATGACAATAGGTATTGCCGAATGTTTACTCCATTATTAATTGCATTTTTCTGAAAGCTACTATGGTATATATAACTTTTCAGGTATTAATGATACTTTTATATTGATTTGTTAAAAATCAATAGGCTTTGTCCCCCTATAGAGCTTGATTTTGCTTAAAATTTTTAAGTTGATATCATTTCTCGTTTTTGACTTATCGTGAAGACAAAAAACGTGACATCGGACAGACTTTATGAAGAGTAGAAAAAAAATGTATGAGGTGAAATAAACAATTTAAAAAAGTCAACAATAATATTCAACTTCTTTTATCAAAGGATACTAAAATTTTGAAATAGCAGCACATAATTGAACACAAAACACAAAAATCTGTGAACTAAACTAGTGAGATACATATCGTAAAATGTTATCACACTTAATTCTCCATATGACCCTTTCTAAGTGTATTTCACAGAACATTCCAAAGTATTCTTGCTCTCACTAATGTTCTACCTTCATGGCTGCTTTTGCATGTCCAAGTTTACTAAAAATTAATGTGTTTTAATAAATACATAATAGAATAATAGTAATTTTGTTTAAATAGATAAATCGGATTCATCTGTATTTTCAAATTATTGTTTAATTGTAGACAGTATATTAATATTTTGATAAGTACTTATAGGATTGATTAGCCAGAGCATGTAGATATGTGGGATGTGACTTGTTAAGTACCTAATCAAAATCACAATTTATGTTTGATACTTATTTCGGACCTTTTTCGAGACATTCTTTATTGCTAATTGTAAACTAATTTACCAATAGCCTTATTTTTATTTAATACCTGTAGTGATTCAAATTACTATAACATCTAATATTTTTGAAAATACTAAATTATACAAACAAGGCAATACAAAAATGTCATTAAAATAAAAAAAATTCTGGTTTGTATGCAACAAACGATCTTGGTTAGAGGGTAACACGATTGATAATTACAGGCAAACATAACTTTATATAGGTAAACTATTTAAATGTACATACCATTTCTTAGGTAAAATGTCTCATCAAGTATATTAAATTAACTGGTTGATCCATTTTTCCGATTCAGACTTTTAAAGTGAAAAACCATTTGTCTTATTCGTTATCAAATTTTTATTGTACATTTTCATTTCCATAATGATGTCAAGTAGTTACCTCATTAGAATAATAAAATGTTTCCTTTTAGTGGGTTTTGAGGGAAAAAAATTATTAATTTTTTGCTTACTTCTTACTTCATAGTATTTACAATTGGGTACAAAATAGACCATTTTGAATTAGTCTTTGGATGGTCTTAGGCACTGAAACAAAATATAAAACAAACTAGAGTCGTAAAACTTTATTAAATATAAACAACATAACCTTAAAAAGTTTTTATTTACCTTGCCTTAAAGAAATTTTTCGGGAACAATCGTTAAATTGACTACATCCTTCCAATTTATTAAAGTTGCAGTTCTCAATTAAACACATTTTTTTAAATGATCACAAATAATAAAATAATCTTAATTTTATTAGAACCGTTTCATAATGACGGAAAACGAAATGACAGTTTGTTTTATTTGGTACAGTGTTGCCAGAATATGTTTTTATCATATACCAGATTTGTCTAAAAAATGTACCAGATTCCTTAAATGTTTCAGATTTTTCAAATTCTATTTGCAGTGACATCTAATTCATTGAAGGGGAAAAAAGGGGACCTTTATTAATAATGTATCCAAACAAGGAACACAATATATATATTTTACACGTGAACACGCAAAACGTACTACATCTAGTACAATTGTGAATTGTACCAGACTGGCAACACTGGTTTGGCAACCTTGTTTGTGAGCGGCGTGCGCGCCAATTAATGTGTTCTTTGACAGTTTGAAGAATCGGCGTGTTCTCTTCTCTTTTTGGCTATATGCATTCACCATATCGTCTCACTCGTGTTAGGCTCACTCATCATAATGCGCCACAGATACAGGATACTTAGGTATACTGTGCCACAGAGATGCGATCAGCCAGAGGACAATGATGTACAAAAAAAAAACACTTATGAAAATAAAAGTAATAAAATTAAATTTATATTATGTTATTTATGTAATTTTAAAATAATGTGTTTTTATGAAATATAACTGGGTGTTCACTGCACAAATGAACCAATGGAGAAACCGCCCCTGGTTTTAGTTATTGTCACTAATAAACGAAGCTTAATTATTTAGGTACCATATAATATCTTCCATTTCATTTAATATTATTAAGATCTAGTAGGCAAGCTTGACATGTTATGTCACTGTTTTGTGTTTCATATTTTATTAATTCGTAAATTAATCTATTAAATACAACTTTTGGTGTAATG
Source organism: Psylliodes chrysocephalus (assembly GCA_927349885.1). Taxonomy (NCBI): domain Eukaryota; kingdom Metazoa; phylum Arthropoda; class Insecta; order Coleoptera; family Chrysomelidae; genus Psylliodes; species Psylliodes chrysocephalus. Next base: position 12,227,619 of record OV651825.1, read on the forward strand.
TAAAATATTAGGAACTTATTGATAACACTATCCATTTTATATCATCTGCTAAAGTTTTGTTTTAATTTTTGGTTTAGATATTGTTAATATTAAAATTAAAAACCAAGTGGTAGGTAGCGCACTTTCTACCATTCTTGTTTGATTTCAAGCATAGAGGTATATTTATAATTCTCGTATATAACAAATTAATAATTATTCGCATTAACTGTTGTAGGCAACCACTTTTACTTTGAAAATCTCTATTTAGCTTCAATTTTCCAACATTTTATGTGGTTATTATTTAGTTATTAACAGAAATTCTATAATTAAACAACCGATCCAGCAAGTTTATAAATAGCATCAAGGTCCGTACTTGCCCTTTTAGACACCCCTGCTCCTTTCTGCCCACTTCTAGAGCTCCCACTCCCATAACCATCCCCCTGACGATACATCCAATTAATAGCGGACCAGGGCGAGGAGACCCTCATAACATTATTGCATCCGGCCACAAAGGACCATTAACTTTTAGTGATAGTGACGGTGGTATAATTTAAGCTAATACCAATCGATATCGAAGTGTAATCCTCTCGGGGCGGTGCATAGTTGACAGAAGAGGGTAACCAGTGGCGACCTCAACGGTGGCCTCTATAAATAATCAAATTCAGTTGGCTTAATGAGCCGACTAATGTCGACCGCTATGCCGGCTAGCGAGTAGCGGAAGTATCCAAAAGATACGTTTTCATATTGTTTTTTTTTTTAGCATTTAGGGGAGTGTGTTAATTAGTACGTTAAATGGCGGTAGATGAGGAGATGACATTTGGCTGCTTTTTTATATTTAGATTTCAGTTCGAGTGTAAAAAATCTCTTTCTGTCTGAAATCATTAAAAAGTGGTTAATGGGGCATGTTCAAAAATTTTGAATTTTTTTATGAATAATAGAGTTCAAAATAAAGCTACATTAAATTTTTTTTATCTATTCATTTGCTTGAGTTATTCATTTTTTAAATTTATTACGTCACTGGGAATAGACCAATAGGAACTAGCCACACAACGTTGCCAGTTAGACGCTATACGAAATGTAATGTAATTGTGTGCATCGTCTTACTTTTAGACTTCTAAAATATCGTTAAACATATATCTTTTAAATATAAAATATCAAATGTTTTTAAAAGTATTATTTATGTTTAAACTTTTACCATATTTATAGTTTCATTGTTTTAAAGAACGACAACTAATAAACAAGAAAATGGAAATGCGGCAGCACTGCATGTGTCATTTTTGAATCAAGAATTTGGATCATCTGAACTGTAATACTGACATGATTAAAAAACAAGTTTAAACTGTTATTGAAAAACTGGCTCTTTATCGGACAACGTGGTAAAGAATTAATGCTGAAATATACATAAAAAAAGAGGTTTATGATTTTCTTCTGCACCCCATTATTAGATCTTGACCAAATTTATATAGGACCACTTCTGAGGAATCCCTTTGAACCGCGAACCCTTGATCCGAAAGTTCAGACTTTAACCACTGAGCCACTCACCCCACAAGCTTTACTTTGCAAATAGCACTTTTTTATTATAAAAAATATATATTTCCCAAATGGTCTAATATAATTATATTAAAAAAAAACAACTTCCCGTACCTTAGTCAATAAGTTATCCAGAAATTATCTTTAAACTAAGAATAATGGCCAAATATAAATTCAAATTCACTCAACAGTCTTTTAAACAGATTTTTACTCCAAGAATGTTTTAAGTGAAAAAAATGAACCCCTTCTATTCATAAACGACCAAAGTTGGCCGCGGAACGTTGAAGAAAAATGCCCCAAAAACTGACAAATGAAGGTGAACACTGACCCCCGTCTTGCTGCGTTTCTCTTTTTCTGGCATAATGTGATGTGTAAGATTAATAGTTAGTTTTCGTGCGGGTGAGACACCGTTTGCTTGACACGTTTTATTAAATGGAAAAAAGCTGTGTGTCACAAATTCCGTACGGTAGTGAATATAGATGTCCTCTTGGTTTTTTATTTTTTTTTTCTTCAGCCTGATGAATGTTTAAGAGAATATTAATGATGGCAAAAACAATTTTATATAAAAAGAAGATGTGGGATGGAGCAGTTTAATTTTTCTTTATGACGTTGATAATAGTATTTTTACAGATCAATCAAAACTCTGTGGATATACGCATGAATTTTATTGCTTTAAATTGTTCGTAATATTGCACTATGTATAATTGGACAAATAGAATTCGTTTTTTTTTTCTAATAAATTACCTGCATATTTTTCAAACACAAAAATTATTACAAGGGAGTTAAAAGTTTTTTTTATTCTTCCCTTTGTTTTAACTGACACTGTTTATTCCGAAGATCCCATTTATCAGTTTTTATGTAATTGATTACCTATTGGTTTTCTTTTATGTGTAACTTTCTTCTTGGCGCTTGTGTCTTTGATTTCTTTTTAGATTGCCCCTATTTAACTTTTTCTCAATATTCTGCAATAAATTAGGTAAACTTTAATTTTTATTACCGGAAATGCTGTTCCACCACTGTCAAGGTATCTGCAAACTAAACCAATTCAAAGAACAGCATGTCTCAATAGGAGCCATAAAAACCACACCGACCAGAGCCATGGAAGAAATTCTTAGTCTCACTCCCCTTGATATTTACATTAAGGAGATTGCTCTGATGATAATGACACGTCTCTGCGTAGTTGGAGTAGAACCTTATGTAGGATCTGGAAGGACGAGACGTCCCTTTTGGCTTCAAGCTAACATGGATTCCATCTCACTAAGATATATCTTCCATAAGCCATATAAAGTTATAACAGAACAAGTGCAAGAGCCTGAAGAGGCAGGTACGATTCATATCTACACCGACGGTTCTAAAACAAAACAAGGCTCAGGATGTGAGTATTGTTGCATGTGTAGTTCAAACCGAACTCATAGCAGGAAAAAAAATCATCAGAAATAAGATCTCTGCAAGAAACATGCTCGTCTATACAGATAGCAGACAAGCACTACTTACACTAAGCAGACCTTGAGTTTACTCAGTGTTAGTACTAGAATGTCGCGAAGCCTTGGCCGAAGTATCTATCAAAAATGTAGTCAACTTAAGATGGATCATAGGTCACGTCACATCGAAAGGTAACCGTCCTACTTATTCGCTAGCTCAGAAGGCAGCCAACCAAATACTCTTTTATTGGACTGACAACAAAAAGCTGCATACTTGCCAGGGAGCTTTTAAGTTATCCAGACAGAATCTGCGCTCATCACAGGAATTCTGACTGGTCATTCCCAAGTCGAAGCATCTCCATATCATGGGGCTGTCAAAATCCGCACTCTGCAGTGGTCCAAACAAGAAGATGATATGATTAGAAGACTTGTGTTCGCGGATAATTAGCCAACATCGGCCGATATAAGAGAAGCATCTCTTGACTACATTAATTCTGTAAGTTGGCTCACGAACTAAGAGGTGTATATGTATTTATATACACAACGGGCCTAGCGAGGCCTCAGTGCCGGGGTTAACTCATCCTCGACACGTATAGATACACTATCAATATCTGCAAGATTCGAAGTTACCAGGATAGTTTAAATAAAAATGAGCTGAATTCGGTTAAAATTTCTGTACCAACCGAATATTATTTTGATAAGATGTTATGTTAGGAATGGGGAATGCGACCGAAAGGATCTATTGTGTCCCCTTCTTTCTCTAATACAGCAAGGAAATGTTTTAATGCCTATAGCGACCCTTCTTATCCTAACTTCTCAAGGAATTGTAGGATTTGGAGTGGCTTTAAGTTGAATTAATATCCCTCTTCTCTTTGATATCCTTGGTATAGTGCCTATGGATTCTGGAGTTCAACACATTTTCTGAATCTGTACTCACTATCTTTTACAACTCTCAGTTTACTAAGGTCTCTTTTGAGTCGGCAATGCCCAGTAAGGATCAGGTCCCACAAAGTGTATTTGAGCCTATTTTCTTGCAAGACTATCTGCAGTCTCGTTACTCTGCCCTGTTATGTCCAGAGACCCAAGTGAGAGTATTCTGAAGAGGATAAAAAGGAATCTCTTTACTCCTGTTGCAGAAACTAATCATTCTTCTTTTTTTTAACTGTAGAGGTTTGAACAAGTATTGTTAGTTTGGACGTCAGCTATTATACACTAAAAATGTTTAAACCTTAATCTTAAACTAATAAACTGGATAAGGAACTTTCATTTTCTATCATTGGTTTTATTTTATCAGAAGACTAGTAAATGGAATAGGTGAGGTTAGAGGGAATTGATCCTGTAGACCATCGTTAATAACAGAACAATTGTTATATATAGTTAGAAAGATTGGCTTTTCTTTTCTCACCAGTAAGTCTCATCAAATGCAACACACCTATCAACAGCAATACTTATTACTGGCTCTGTTCCAGTGATATTAATAAATTAGTACTTGAACAGCCAGTAATTCTGTACAAATTTTATTAGTTTACGATGGTTTTTTATTCGATTAATAAAAATGTTTCTTGCTTTTAAGCATCTTTTCAAAACCAAGAATGTAAAAAAAATATTGGCTCTACTTAATGAGACAGTTGATTCGCCTAAAAAATGTTGTGTGCACCTCGACCGTATGATCTTTTTGGCCTAAACAGAACTTGTTCGAATACGCCTCGGCCGCAAATTTCTGGTTCACATTATTTATAAAAAATTGTGGAATTGACTTCTAGTTTTATTCTTTTTTTTTTTTTCAGGATCATTTATTCTTATTACATTTGGGAATTTGGATAATGTTATATTCTCAAAAAAAGGTTAAACTCATCAGGAATGATTAAGATTATTATTAAAAAATAGGCATATCAAATAGACATTTGAAATAATTAAAGTCTTTTTAGAGAAATTTAAGAATATAAATTGAATCTATGTTTTTAAGATTTATATTTAAATTAATGGTAATCATTCCGTTTTTCAAAAAGTATGTATACCTAGGTCACTTTTATGTTTTGTAAACAACAGATAAAAAACAAGTGAATGACACATTTATTTCAAAGATAATAAAATAAGCTAAAATTCTTGAATTATTTAATTTCGTCTTCAGAATTTCAAAGGGAGGATTGAACCATTTTGTCGCGCACCTCTCGTCCCGTTTCATCCCCTTTCACCCCCTCTCGTCTCCTCTCGTATATTGTCTTTTATAGTCTTTCTGTCTTTTATCATCCTTTAGCGTCATTTATCGTCTTTTATCGTCTTTTATAGTCTTTTATCGTCTTTTATCGTCTTCTATCGTCTTTTATCGTCTTTTATCGTCTTTTATCGTCTTTTATCGTCTTTTACCGTCTTTTATAGTCTTTTATCGTCTTTTATCGTCTTTTATCGTCTTTTATCGTCTTTTATCGTCTTTTATCGTCTTTTATCGTCTTTTATCGTCTTTTATCGTCTTTTATCGTCTTTTATCGTCTTTTATCGTCTTTTATCGTCTTTTATCGTCTTTTATCGTCTTTTATCGTCTTTTATCGTCTTCTATAGTCTTTTTTCGTATTTTTTCCGTATTTTTTCCGTATTTTTTCCGTATTTTTTCCGTATTTTTTCCGTATTTTTCGTATTTTCGTATTTTTTCGTCTTTTTTTCGTCTTTTTTCGTATTTTTTTCGTATTTTTTTCGTATTTTTTCGCCCTTTTTCCGTCTTTTTTCGTATTTTTTCGTCTTTTTTCGTCTTTTTTCGTCTTTTTTCGTCTTTTTTGTCTTTTTTCGTCTTTTTTCGTCTTTTTTCGTATTTTTTCGTCTTTTTTCGTATTTTTTCGTATTTTTTCGTATTTTTTCGTCTTTTTTCGTATTTTTTTTCGTATTTTCTCGTCTCCTCTTGTGACTTCAGTCTTGCGCAGGAGAAACAAGGAGAGGGGTAGAATTGACTCACAGCATCCTCACTCCCAAGTCCTGTCGGTTGGTTCCAAATATAAACATGATTGGCAAAATCTACCTACCCTACACTCTTTTTTATACTTAATATGTATAAAAGAATTCGTCGATACGGTCTTGGTCGTTTGGCACCATTCTGTTAGGCTTAATTAAATCTTCAGCCCGTTTTCACCCACATCGATCGATTAGGTAAGAATTGTGGTTTATGTGGCCTTCTCCTTCTCAGCCATTTTAGTTCAGTTCTGGATGTTCTTTCATTGGTTAGAGTATTTTTCTAGTTCTGGTTTTTTCTAATAGAAACCATAAACTAGTATGTAGCTCTCCGCTGTAGCTAATTGTTCTTTGTAATAACACACGATCTGCCAAGCCAATATTATGCAATGCAATGTAATGTGCCTACCAATATTCCAATATTTTTCCTATTGTGGCTTAGTAGTTGCTCGATGAGTTTTGGCAATTGTCCTTTTATGAACTTTCTGGCCTTTTTCTGCAATGGTGATTTGTTTCACCGTTCCTAAAATTTCGCTGCTTTGTGAATATTCTGATGGCTGTCTTTATGAGACCGCAGACGTATTCTGGGTCCAAAAGAGCATTTGAAACTTCTTCTCGAGAAAGTAAATTAACCTTTATGTCCTTTGTGGGTTAATACACAGTCAAAGGTTAGTAATTTCCCAGCTGTGATAGGACTTTTAAACATTTCCACCAAAGCTTGAGTGTACCTGCATGGACCTGTCATTTGAATGTTTAAGTATGACAATGGTTTTTTATTTTTATTATGTTAATATCTCTTTTCCTCATTGATGTACTGCTTCTTTTTCTGTTTGGAATACTGTTACCTAATCTCAGTGAGGTTCTTGTCTTTGGTTTGGCACGATCACTTATGCTTTCCATTTGATCCAGTTTCTTTAAGGTATATACATCGGACTGTACCGGCTATTTTGTGGAACTCAATGTCTTCAGGACCAAATTAAAGATTTCCGTTGGTCTTTATACATCGGACCGTACTAGTTATCTTGTGAAACTAAATGCCTTCAGGACCAAGTTAAAAATATCCAATGGTCCAAATATAAAACCATTGGGAATAATAAGAAAATATTGTCACATCTAGTAAACTAAAATCAAGCTACTAGATCTATGTTAGTTACACTTAATTATCGTTTGTAACGAGTTCCGATATCTTGATTTTTCACATTTCTACGGAATACATAAAATATCATACACGACCTACATTGTTATTATTCATGTCGACAGTCCACCATTCTTTTGTTTTCCCTCTGTAAAACCAATTTTTTTGTCATGTGTAACGACATAATTACACGTTTCCCATATGGCGCGCATATACATTCTCTAAACTTTATTATTATTTTTTTAATAACATGTCGCCGTGCATAAATACGTCGAATCACGCACTCGCGGTGACTGACAAAAATATTTTCGTGGTGCCACCCGCAGGTTTTCGGGAATTTTCCGGTTTTTCAGTGCCGAATAAAACAATTACACGCAAGAGAGCCATGGGAAATTTCATGTTGATTAAAACTGGATTTTTTTCAAACATCCAGCCGCCCGTCGCCTCGTGCGGGTATGATTTTAGTAATGAACAAACGGTTGGATGTTTACGCCTCAAAGATGAATAATTTAGAATCAGTCTCATCCTGTAGGATACTGGACGTCGAGTTGCGTAGTTTGAAATTTATTCAAGAACAATTTAGTTTAAACCTTTGAGATTTTCCGCGTAATTAGAGTTAACCCCAATTTGTACATTTAGGATTTAATTAAAAATTCTAGTGTATTTACGGTTATGAACATAATTTTTAACGTTTAAATCTGTTGTTACAGAAAATTAATAGTCAGAGAAAATATATTGTTTTATAAGCAGTGAAAGTGCTTTTGTTGAATTCCAAACGACGAACGTCAATTCGTTATAAAGACTGAATATGAATGATCTAGAAAAAATTTTACTACTCTGCCAATGGCAACCCAAGTAGCATTGTAGTGACAGAAACTTATATTGCCACTTCGATTAAGTGACTACTACGTTATAATCACTAAATGTGCCCCCTTTATAGTGAGAATAACTTTATTTTATATTTTCCCAGTTGTGGCCACGTGTATTTCACCACTGGGAATCACTTCAAAGTTTTATATTATTTAATTGCCTCTGAAGGTGTTTGAAACGTTATAGCCACTTTAAAGTTGCACAAGCTTGAATGTGGAAAATGGTAGTTACGGCCACCAAATCATATCACTTAAATACCACCTAGAAGTGGCAGTAATCTTAAAGTGGGTTTGATAGTTTTAGTAACGTTTCGGGAACCATAAATATATCTTTAAAGTGGCGGCACTTGATTGTATTACTGCTGCAGTTTTTTTCCACATTTTTGCCACGCTCTTAAGTGATTTCCACATATTGCGTGGAACAAAAGCCACTTCAAAGTTACTATTACCTTCAAAATATACTAGATCAGTGTATACCTAAATATACTGTAAGTAATAAAAGAAAATATCCTCCGTGGTTTAATGGTTCTATTATTAAGAAACTTCATCGCTTATATCAGAATGAGAATAATATACAAGCTCTTCAAGAATTTAAGCTCATCAGAGCTGAAATTAAAACTTGTGTATCTGAAGCTTATAAAAATTACATAGCAAATCTTGAATCTGAAATCTCAGCAAATTCAAATAAATTTTGGGCATACGTTAATAATAAACAATGCCAAGGTAAAGTTGCAAGCACCATGAGTTTTGAAAATAAAACATTAAATAATCCAACAGAAATAGTAGAAAGCTTTGCGGAATATTTTGGACAATCTTATGTCGCTTCCAAGGGTTCAAACATATCATTAAAGGACGTCCAGCCATCTCAGCTTCATATAACTCATTTTTCTGAAACCCAGGTCCAGGATGCTTTAAAAAACATTAAACCTAAACGTACCACAGGACCGGATCATATTCCTGCGTTTATTTTAAAAGATTGTTCAGCAGTATTAGCTCGCCCTCTAACTATTTTGATAAATATCTGCCTTAAATCCAATACAATTCCTTCGATGTGGAAATGTTCTAAAGTCTGCCCAATTTTTAAAAAAGGTGAACGTACTGATATCAAAAATTATAGGCCGATTTCTATCATTTGCAATTTTTGCAAAATTCTAGAAATATTACTGGAACGTAGTATTTATCAACATGTTTGTAACGCAATCTCAGCTCAGCAACATGGTTTTGTTAAAGGGCGTTCCACAGTAACAAATCTTTCTGTGATCACACAGCAAATAGCTGAAAATATTGATAATCGGGTCCAAACTGACGTCATCTATACGGATATGACAAAAGCATTTGATAGACTTGATCATAATATTATGATACAGAAACTCTGCGCATTTGGTCTTTCTAATAGTTTGATCACACTTTTTCAATCGTATCTCTCTCAAAGAACACAATATGTTCAATTAAATGGATTCAAGTCTAACAAATATTGCGCCACCTCTGGTATACCGCAAGGTTCAAATTTGGGTCCGCTGTTATTTAATATTTTTATCAACGACATTGGTGACGCTATAAATGTTGATTATTTGCTGTATGCTGATGACTTAAAAATATATTCAGCTATTGAAAATATTTCTGACTGTGAACAGTTGTCGGAAAATTTGCACAAAGTTGTTGAATGGTGCAACAAAAATGGTCTTACACTGAATCCCGTCAAATGTAACGTAATGTCATACACATTAAAAGCGCATCCAATTATATTCGATTATGTCCTTGATGGACGTTTGCTTTCTAAACCCAACAATTTTATGGATTTAGGGGTTACATTTGACCCAGTATTGTCGTTTAAATACCACATAGATAACATCTCAACAGCTGCAAATCGTATGTATGGATTCATAGTACGAGTGGGCCGTGATTTTAAAAACACAGATACTATTAAATCATTGTATTTCTCATTTGTTCGATCTAAACTCGAATATGCCTCGTTTATTTGGGATCCTTATTATCAAATACACATTTGTCGGATAGAGTCCACACAAAGGCGTTTCCTCAAATACTTAAGTTTTCGGGCAGACCAAATTTATCCACCGATTGGTATTACTCAAAATGCTTTACTGACTAGACACAGATTGACAAGTCTCGACGTAAGACGAAAGTACTTCTCCATAATTACCCTCTACAAAGTTGTTAATTTTAAAATCAATTGTGAAGCTCTTTTACATATGCTTAATTTTAGAATCCCACGCGCAACCTCTCGAAACACTGAATCATTTTACATAGCGACTCCTCGGACAAACGTTCTGAAGTTTTCACCCGTATATAATATGTGTAATAATTGTAATAATATTAGTGAACAGTTGGATATATTTAATTGCAGTGTTAAAAACATAAAAACACATTGTTTAAAATAATTTTGAATTTATTTACTGTAATTTTAGATTAATTATCTATATGCTTTTTGTTAAACTGTTTTCTTTCAAATGTACTCCTGTTCTGTAATTGGGTTTAACCTGTTGAACAATGTATAAATAAATAAATAAATAAATAAATAAATAAATAAATAAAATTCACAATGCTTTCTACATTATCCGCCTTTACAATAAAGAAAACCTACCAAAGTGTCGTCGATCTGTGCGCAAATTACTTTGTTTTTAGATTTATCTAGAGTGCATTTGTGTGTTAAAGGAGAAACAACAAGAAGCCTCGCAAAAAGATTACTTTTCGACATTCGACAACTTTTTATACACAACATAAACAACAAATGATTGGTACCAAAACTCTTAAACGTTATTACTCTGTAATGAACAAGCAGCTGTTGTCGGAACAGAAAAAACATTAAATAAATAAAATTAAGTGATCTGTGACATAAACAAATTTAACCGGCAAAATCTACTACGTAAATTTTGAGGTTATATGGACTAGTACAGTGTTGCGATATCATCAGAGCGCAATTTCCTTGAGAAGATATAGTATACAAATTTTTCCCATAATCTTCTTGAATGTACACTATATTTGTACAGGGTGTTCAGTTATTTTTAGAACGGTACTTAAAACGTTTATTAAAAGAGATAAAATAAATTGTTAAATACATAAGTTATAAGGCTTTACTAGAAATTACTATTAAGATAAACAAACGGTAAACAGAAAGGAATATAACAAGTATCAACTTTGTGAATTAAAATGGGAACCCTATATATTTTTTACTATGGCGATTCCAAATATAATGTAGATTAATATTTGCTTAAGCCGTTTTACGCTATTCAAGATTAAAATTGCTTTAAATTTACATTACCTTGATCTAAGTTGATGGATGACATATTTGTAATTTAAGATAAATTCGATTTTTTCCCCTGACATTGGTCTTATTGAACAACTCAAAAACTCTGAAATAAGTGGTTGATCTGGCAACAATGTAAATAATTAACTTTATGGTGGCAAACACTAGGTGGCTGTCACGTAATCGCCACTCTGAAGTGGTGAAAAATATTTTGGATTAGTTCCAGCTGCCACTTATTTGAGGAAAGTAACTACAAAGTGGCATATTTTTAGTTTCTGCAACTTTAAAGTTTTTTTATGTTAAGTTAGAGAATAAGCAAGGAGAATGGGAGAAATAATTTGCAGACCGAGCTACAAATATCAACAAAAAGACAAGGGCAGTAAGCAAACGTCAGCGTTTAGTGTCGTCCAACGTGTCGCCACGTTTTCGCCACGTTATCGCCACGTTTTGGCCACGTGGCGTAAACGTAACTATATACGTTCCAGAAACGTGGCTGGAACGTGGTTGACACCAAGAAAGTGTTCCCCATTTTGGTAACGGCCCGTGGTAGAACCGTGTCTATTACGTGGCAGAAACTTTAGCAATACACTTTAAAGTTTCTAAAGTCGTGGTAGCCACGTTCCGCCCACGAAAAATACTACTTGGGAACGCCTTACTTTTACTTCGTTGCTGCCAAATAGCAACACCTTACTTTTACTCTACTACCAATAGCAACGCCCTACTTTAAACACGCTGTCAATAGCAGCGTCTTACTCTTACTCAGCTACCAATAGCAACGACTCTCTTTTACTTTGCTGCTAGTAGCAACACCTTTTTAAAAATGTTGAAATTTAACTTTATCAAATTCATAGTAAAATGTCAACTCTTCTGACCTATAAGGAAAAATTGTATTTTTGAATAAAAATAAACAGAGAACGGTATCTATATGTCAGGAAGGTGATGAGATGATAAGAGTAGGTGAAATATAATAATAACAATATAGAAAATATGTACAGTTCATCAAATTTCTAGAGGCTTTCGACGGCTAGACAGAGAAAGCACTACTGACAGGCATCCCGACGGATTTACGCAATGAAAGTACACTCTGCGCATCAAGTATTTCACTATTTCATTCAGACGTAAATGTCAGATGTAAAGGACCCGGCAATAATCTTATGGAAATTGGGTTTCGGTCAAATTGTCTGAATTTTTAATATGTTGTAGATTTCGTCATCCTGAACAAAAGTCTCCATGGGCACAAAGCGCCAAAATCAATATTTTGGCAGCTACAGAGCTGCCAAAGTTCCATATATCCGTTCCAAAACTATTCATTTTTAATACTATTTCCAGATGTCGAGAGCATATTTTAATTATTTAAACACATAAGGTAGCGTTTTTTGGGTCACTGAATTCGATGCTAATGTTAGATTGGAAAAATTGACAGTTGACAGCTGTCAATTCGCTGTCAAAGAGGAATAAAAAAGTGAATGTGCTCTGTTGACATTGTAAATTCAGGTTTTCGAGGCCGCTGAATTCAATTCTAATGTTAGATTGGAAAAATTGACAGTTGACAGCTGTCAATTCGCTGTCAAAGAGGAATAAAAAAGTGAATGTGCTCTGTTGACATTGGAAATTCAGGTTTTCGAGGCCGCTGAATTCAATTCTAATGTTAAATTGGAAAAATTGACAGTTGACAGCTGTCAATTCGCTGTCAAAGAGTAATAAAAAAGTAAATGTGCTCTGTTGACATTCAGAGTTTGGGTTTTTTGGGTCGCTGAATTCAATTCTAATGTTAGATTGGAAAAATTGACAGTTGACAGCTGTCAACTGTCAATTTTTCCAATCTAACATTAGCATTAAATTCAGCGGCCTCGAAAACCTGAATTTCCAATGTCAACAGAGCACATTCACTTTTTTATTCCTCTTTGACAGCGAATTGACAGCTGTCAACTGTCAATTTTTCCAATCTAACATTAGCATTGAATTCAGTGACCCAAAAAACGCTACCTTATGTGTTTAAATAATTAAAATCTGCTCTCGACATCTGGAAATAGTATTAAAAATGAATAGTTTTGGAACGGATATATGGAACTTTGGCAGCTCTGTAGCTGCCAAAATATTGATTTTGGCGCTTTGTGCCCATGGAGACTTTTGTTCAGGATGACGAAATCTACAACATATCAAAAATTCAGACAATTTGACCGAAACCCAATTTCCATAAGATTATTGCGGGGTCCTTTCGCTAAAACATTTCTTTTATTTTCGTTTGTGTTTTTTGCTCATTACAGTTTAATAGAACCTAAGTATGGAGTTTAATAGCAAATTAAGAGGCCGCGTGATTAACAGTCAATCTCGCGAAATAATAGCCAATGTTATAAAGTTTATGAGAAGAGAAGGAAACTTTAATTCACCTTCAATACCATTTAAAAATGTAAATGATCGTGTTGCTGCAGCCACAGGAGTATCTAAAAACACTGTCGTCCGCATTTCTGGAGAGAAAAAAAGAATCGATAACCGTGAGATATCGGAATTTTCATCACCAAGAAAAACCATTAAAAAACCAAAAACAGTTAATGATATAGATGAAGCTGCACAAGAATCAAATTTTATTTTTTTATTATTAGATAGCTATTTTTGTTTCTGAGTTGTGTTCATTTACAGGCTCAATTTTTTTCCGTTTCTCCTTTTTGATTTTATATGGGGTTTCAAGTTGTTTTTGACTTATTTCGACGTAAATCACAACAACACACTTTTTTAATAAAGCAAACAAGTGTTAAGAGAGATATGTACGTGTAAACTACAATTACAAAAAATTGATATGAAACCCATGAAACCACCAACAAAAATGTAAAGCTAGCTTCCGTACTAGAATATGGTGTCATTCGTCGAGATAATTTATCGTTTTGTTTAATAGATCAAGAAATGTAAATATTCCCCTGTTATTTTTTATAAAATTATAAGAGAAATAAATTTTTTTCTAAATAGTATAGTTTATTATTTTGTAGAAAAACAAAATTTCGAAAATTTTAGTAATGTTTCAGAAACAACCGTTATTAATAATAGGTACCATTTTCCTTAATAAGGTAGAAATAAAATATAAACTATTTCCACGATTTACAAAGGCCTACAAAAAAATTATAGGTATTTTCCACTATCCTATAAAATTTATATTTTCTGACTCAATTTCAAAAGGTTGAAGGAATTCCAAAACACCTTTTATGGCATAATAATTATTTTCAATTCTACATACTATCTTTAGCTGCTTTTAAAAACGTTCTAAGAAAGTCCAATCAGACCAATTTAATCCCTAAACTATTCCACACTTTTAAAATTTAATTACCTAAAAATATTAAAAACTATTTAAAATAACATGTTTAGCAGACTGTACAATAGCTATCTTAGTCACACGTAGCGCGTTCTCTGTCTGGGCGTCGAACACCTCTAGAAATTTGATGAACTGTAGTACCGTTGTAGTAGGATAATGTTATGGATACTTGGTTGAATTGCGATGGAAACAACATGTAGATGCCACCACCTCCATGGTATCGAAGTCAGGTCTTTAGGTCATGCCGGTGCTTGAGTGTGAATTACAATTTAAAATCTTCTTTTTTATTTCAACGTGTCTTTGGTAATGTGTTTTTTAGTTACAATTGCAAATTATTGCAAATGTTACAGGTAAAGGGTATTTGAAGGTCACATGAATTTGGTTAAAAGGAAAATAATCAATAAAGGCAATAAACCAGTTTTTGTTTTGGGAAAGATTGAATGAGTTGAGTAGAATTTTCCTATAATAGGGAACAGGACATTGTTCTCTACTTACGATTGAGGTTTTGGATGCACAGGAAGTTGGACGGTTAACTAATATTTGAGTTTTGCACTGTTAATTTTTTTTCACTTTATATATAAAGGGTGTCACATTAATAATGGGACATGAACAACTAAAGATTCTCTGGTTCAGTTCAGAAATACAGGATGATGTTCGAGCCTTGCAGAATGTGTTATCTCATTTAATAGCATTCAACTGATTTTCATTACGCAAAATATTGCTCTGCTGAGCCTGCATTTCAACTTGTTTTGCAGTTAAAACAGCTTGATCTAAAGTAAGTTGACCTTATAACGGTAAACGTTCGCTAGTATTTTTGTCAGCCATACCTACTACAATTCGGTCTCGAATGAGTTGGCTTTTTAGATTTGAGAATTCACAATTTTCTGCCAGTGAATGCAATCCAGTTATAAAAGCGTCTACCGATTCACCTGGATATTGAACCCGTGAATTGAATTGAAACCTTTCGAAAAGAACATTCTTACGAGGTATAAAATGATCCTCAAAAGCTTTTTTCTTTGCTTAAAAAGTAGTTGGTTGTGTAGGAAATTGCATGAGAATGTCTTCACTTTCTTCACCCATCAAATACAAAAATGAATTCATTTTGTCCTCCTCAGACTTGCTTGAAAGATCAGAGATAGACATGTATCTCTCCAATGGGACCAACCCGCTGGTCTTGAAAAATTAAATTTGTCCGGAGGTGCAACTATTGTAACTGCTGCTTCCGCCATTGTAGGTTAGTAAAAATTTGCTGCTTGTAATGTCTAAAAAGCCGAAAATTAGGTTGAATTTGGCGCGAATCTGACTTTGAGAAACAAACATAAATGTACTTATTTTACATACTATTATATCACTTTTACAGCTGCCACCATGTTGTGTTAGGTAGATGGACAACACTAATAATGCAAATCCACATATAAACTTATTTATTATTTCACAAAAGTCCATAAGAACACCCAGTCGAAAATACGACATGCTCCACATCTCGAGCCAGTAACAACAGTTAGGTTAGGACCATGTCTCTAGCCACGATGCCGGATCGCAGTGACTAAGGTGACACAACAGTATCCACATAGCATCAGAAATTGTCTACTTCATAAGAACGTCACTAGATGCCACGCGAGATTACCTCAAATACTTTTTACTAGAGCGTTATCCTACTATAATATCTTCATACAACGGTCGTACTATGGGAGAAGAAAAAAACACAACAGAATAGTAAACCGAGAATACTAGTTTGTGTTAATAAGAATGGATATGATGGTCATTTCGCAAGAAGACGAACTGTGAGTTTGAGTGCGTTAAGGACCATCCACTCAAGTTGTAAAGTATATTTTTTCTACGACCTACAAAAGAATATCTACAAATTTTAAAAATAATTTTAAGATTAAGAAAAAATAACAAATTTAAAAATAATTTTTGATTTTTACTAATTTATAAAATATGTATATTTGATAAGGATTTTCTATTGTTGGATCTTCAAGTAGTAAACAGGGTTGAACATTTTGCTCTCTTGGATACTGATTTTTAAGTAAAGAAAATTTGTAACTTTGGTTTTAGAAGCGTAGGGTACTTGTGTTAAGCGCATTATTTCTCGTATTAATACTATCAATCTTGATTTAAAATTAATGTTTAAGAAAATATTTTGCTTTACTAGAAATGTTTATAGTTAATACTTATATGTTCAATTTAAACGTATATTTTTAAGCAAATTTTATTTCTCGATTAAAGCAATAATTTTTTTGTGTGTAGTTGATTAAAAGCTGTTCTGAAATAAACATTAATTTTTTGCAAACTTGAAAATAAATATTACCTTTTAGTATTCATTTTCTAATAGATTTTTTTCACCAATTTTAAGTCTATGTCTACAGTTCTACAGTAACAACTTGGTATCTGATTATCACAGAAAAACAATTTTAATTTTAAACTCAATAGTCGGTCTTTGGCAGTTCCTTTTTTAAAGGAAATTTGCAATTATAATTTAGTTGAAATCTACCTGTATACAAGGAAGTAATTGTTGTTGTCTTTCCATTATTTTTTCGTATTCAGCCCTGTCATGAATATTCGCCCAGCAATTTTGGAAAATAAACAGTTTCATTAATATCACAAACAATGTTAAATATTCAATTATGTAATCAAACGATCAATGAATAGTTTATTTCCCTTTAATCATTTGAAAATATCTTTGATACAGGAAACGGAGTAATTGACAATTAGTATAACGTTGTTGTTTTCAGCCATTCGTTCATAAATAAATTATGTTATAAGTGATTTGTAATATTTGATATGGTTGTTGCCGTTTTGGCTTGTCTATATTTATTTGCAATGATTATGAAACAATTGAAGCGGTAATGATTATGTAATGTATCTATTAACTTTTATAATCCATAGACCAAATTGTATACGCTAGATAAATATTGGATCGTTGTTGACAACAACTGTTTTAATTTGTAAATGTCTTTCGAACATGTGTCGTTAGTATCAACAATAATTTGTCAACATATTTGCAGTTTGCTTTCTCATTACTCTTAATAGACCAGGGGCGATAATTTTTGAAACAAAAAAAAATAATAGTAGGATGAAACCCATTAAAAAAGGACGAGAATATAACAAAAATGAAAGAAAAAATAATTTACGGGCGATTTGAGGTCGGGAAGTGGAAGGGGGTGAGTTTTTAAGGGTAAAAAACGGTGTATCTCGATTTCCGGCAGAACTACAAGTCTTATGGAAAAAAATTACATTAGAAAGTTGTAGGTAATAAAGAGATCTACAACTTTTGTAATTACACTTTTTTCACATAACCTCAAAATTGATGTGAAAAATTCAAATAATCAAGTTATGCAAGAAAAAATGTTTTTTTTCGAAATTTGGTGACAACTTACCTTTTTATGTCCTAAAGACACTGTAATTTTTTCACCTTATTTTGACTTAATATCGAAAAAACACCCTAATTTTCAATCGAAAATTCTCGCGTCAAAATATCAGCTTTTTACAAAAAGTCGGGGAGTTTTTTGTTCATTGATATCTCTTCTTTCTGATAATGTAAAAAAATATATATACATAACTATGGTAAATGTTCTCAGAAAATACAAAGAAAAGAAAAAACCTCGAATCCGAATTTTTTTTTAATCACTATGTACAATTTTGAGCAATTTAGTAAAATTGACACTTTAATTACTTGAAAAACGTCAGATTCTATGTTACATTGATAAACAAAAAATTACAAATCCATAAATCATAAAAATTGCAAGAAACATGCGAAAATAGTTATTCTAAATACTAAAGATAGGATTTAAAGGGGGGATTTCAATTAAAAAATGTGATTACTGCAATTTTTTTAGTCAAAAAGTTGATTTAATAAATTCTAATTACATTTATGACGATCTCTTCGATCGCATCTGTATAGAGAATAATTTAAAATTAGTATGGATATCTGCGCTGGATATTTTTTATTCTAAGTATAAATCAGTTATTTCGTAATAAAATTATTGTTATTGAAAACATGTTTTTTGACGTACCACGCAAATTTTAATCAATGCGCATATAATTCTCTGTGAATCCGTATACCCAGAAATTTATTTTTAATTAAATTATTTTAATTACAACGTGTGAAACGTCCAATAAATTATCAAACATTTTCATTGAGTCAATATTAATATCCCGAAAATAATGAAACATTTTCATAAATATACACTCGCTCAATATATGATGATTAATTCATGTAAAAATTATAGTTAAATAATAATTTATCGAAATTCACAAAAAAATAATTAATTTCCATAAATAATTAAATCCAGCGAATTCAATTTTAAACAAAAAAAAACCGTCAATAATCGGCCTCTAACAAATGGTTTGCAACAAATAGGTGGAGCATATCAATCATACACTCCGGGTACAAAATATATTGAAAACTGAATCCATTCGAGTGATAAATGAGTTCTGGAACATTCCTGCATCTCATTTTATTTTCACAATCCGAACAGATTTACCTCTATATCAAGTATTAAGCGCCACAAAAATGTTTTATGGAGTCAGCTGAATTGTTTAAATTCTACCAATATCCAGTTACTTAATTTAAGCCGAAACTTACATTAATAGAATGACAATTAAATATTTAGTTACCAAATAAATTTGAATTGTAATTTTAGTCATTATCCAAATATCTTTTAATGTTGGATTTTTTGTATAGAAATCCGCCGTATAGGCAGAGGTTACTTTCAGCGTAGCTTTTATAATGACTCGATTATTTAAACACGATATGAATAACAAAATGTATTTATTAACGAAAACAATAACTCGAAGTGAAACCTTTCGAGGCAAATTACAGACTAATATTTTATATTAACGAAACAAAGCCATGCTATCAACAATAACGTAACCCTCTATGAATCAAATATGCGTCATTATCGGCTACACGTTAAAGAATGTGCCTTATCATATCATCCAAATTCAAGTAATACAGAGATGTTCCAAAGTTCGCAACAGTCGGCCATGCTACCCTCCTTTTCCGTCCCGGAAACTGCAGGAATCAAACTTCAAACCTAGAAAAACACAGTACGAATTACTTTCTCGTATTAGTAGACCTCGAGTATTAAAGATAATTAAGTTGTAATTAAACAGGATTAGAACGCTTGCCAGACGCCCAAATCCTCGATACCAACCTAGCCTTACCAACTTTATTGTAAGTATACAAAGTTATTTAGAAACCTAGTTGCTCACGTCGGCAATGTCCGGTTCTACATCTGAATTATCACTGCTCTCGTATGCAGGTTTAAAGCGCTTTATCTAGTCAGCTGACCAAATACCTTGATACCCTTTACGCGTACGTTTAGAACCTGGTAGATCTACAACTACATATCTATCATGGCCAAGAACGTCCTTGACTACATAGGGTCCTGAATATTTGGCTATCAACTATTTACTCTTGCCGTTATTCGTAGCCTTCGTTCTACGCAATACAACTTGGTCCCCTATGCCGTAACCATGACTCTTTTTTCTTTTTGCATCAAAATAAGCCTTCTGTTTAATTTGTGCCTCTTTAATCTTTTGACTAGTCTCGTTTCTAGTTTTTCCAATGTCATCGATTACATTCGCTTCACCTATGATAAATGAGTAATTTTTCCCTCTCGGTTGATATCCGAACAACAACTGATAAAGGCTTTTCCCTGTAGTGCTGTTAGTGAACGTATTTATGCTGAAGACAATCGCATCTACTGTTTGATCTAACTTGGTTTTATCGCCATAACTAGTTGATATAGCACTCAACAGAGTTCTGTTCAGTCGTTTCACCTGCCCGTTAGCTCTTGGGGTGGCTGTCGCGTTTAGGACAAGCTTTATACCTAACTCCTCTACAAAATTTCTGAAGGGATCACTTATGAAGGAAGATCCTCTGTCGGAAATTATCCTTCTTACTACACCGAATGTACTAAAAATTTGTTCCAGGAAGTTAATAACAGGTTTTGCTTAAGTACTTCTTACAGGTTCTGTCCAAGCAAACTTGGTGAACGCATCGATGGCGACTATCAGGTAAGTCCTTCGGTGCTTTTAACGAAAGGTCCTAGCTGGTCTATATGGATCGTGTCCATTGGAACTGAGATTTTTTTTAATAGGGTTCAAAAATCCTAAGCGTTCTACTGGGAGGGACTCTTTTCAGTTTTTCGAGAGTTTTTTTCTGTTCGGTTTCACATCTGAATATTGCATCTTTTTTGGGGAGGGATGTCAAGGGTCTTGCAACGTGAGCAAAATCCTTGACGTACTTCCTGAAATAGCTGCATAAGCCAATGAATTGGCGGACATTGTGGACATTCTTGGGAACTGGAAACTGTTCAAACGCCTTGATTTTTGCAGTAACGGACCATGTGCTTTCGCTACTGATCTCGTGATCGAGTTTAGTCTGGAACAATTAACATTTATTAGGTCTTAAAGTAACGCCAGATGTTGTAAACGTTTCTGGAACATCTGCAAGTGCAATAAGATCGGTGTTTATACTTGTGGAAGGTACCAAAATATGATCCATATATGCTAGTGCTGTGCTGAAACGCATGTTTTCCAAGATTTGGTTTCTCGTCTTTTGGAAGATGGCCGGTACGTTGACAAGACTGAAAGGCATCCTACGGTATTCATATTGGCCACCCGGGGTGACGAATGCTGTATATCCTAACTTCTTGCAGATTGTATACTCTATCCTAGGTTTAGGACAACTTGTTTGCTTGTGTTCGAAATCTTGACAATTGTAAAACATGCCTCTTTTGGATTTTCTTCTCGAATCTGGCACGTTACGGTTTTCTTTCACATTGTCGAATCTTCCAATTGGTCTTCTAACATTATCTGGTTTTGATCGATCCTTAGAATTATCTAAAGTAGACAAATAATCTCGGAAAAGGTCTTCAGGTCTCGTGTATCTGCCAACTTTTGCTCTAGATTTTATAGTCCTATCCAGTATCCCGTCGATTATCATCGTCATCGCATTCTTTCCAAAAATTTCACACTGCCGAAGTAATTTTTGTTTGGCAAAATAATATTCAGTCCACGTTTCTTCTGGAGTTTTCGTGCGGGAGATAAGGTTTCCTTATGCTGCTGGAAAGTCTTGATGGTCAGGAAAAGCGTTGGTGAGAAGCTGTTTCCATTCAGGCCAGGAATATTTATACTTGTCGAGGTTATGATACCAGATTTTCGCCAATTCCCATAACCTTGTCTGCATGTGGTACACGGTCAACTTTTCATCTCACTGGTTGATTTGGGCTAGTTGATCAATTCTCTCCAATCAACGTTTGCAGCTTTCATTTCTATTGGAAGGGTTGAATTCTGGTATGCGATTTGGGTTCACAGCGACTTTAGTAATATAGCGTTGAGAATCGTTTCCAGAAAGCAATTTGTTTACAAGTTCTTCTAGTTGCTGTTGAGACTGCATGTACGTATTGGTATTATCTGCAACTTTGATTATAGAAGATGAGATTTATGCGCAACGTCTGCGATACCAGTAGGAGATATGCGACTCGGTGTAACGTCTACACGCGGTGCATTTTCCTGACTGTCCCTCGTATTCAATTCTCCCTGTCGTGACGTAACGTTTACCTCATCATTAACCTCGCTTCTGTTAGAGCGGTTTGTTTGTGTTTCACTTCCATGCTTACTACCCGATATAACTTCAACTGACCTTAAGTGCCGGTCCCGATGTTCTAGAACCCTCCTTGTAACGCTACTCACTTGCTGTCGATAATTTTTTTCAGGAACTGTAACGTATACAGCATCCTTGTTAGCTTTAGATTTATGTTTTATCGCTTCCCTTTGTGTCTTTGAACTATCTTTATGTCTATTTTTAATTTTTTGACTTACAGTTTTCCTTTGTCTTTTTATATCTCTTTTATATCGTCCTGTCCAGTCAGTACTACTGCTTGAGCTTGATGAACTTGATGAACTTGATAAACTTGATGAACTTGATGAACTTGATGAACTTGATGAACTTGATGAACTTGATGAACTTGATGAACTTGATGAACTTGATGAACTTGATGAACTTGATGAACTTGATGAACTTGATGAACTACTATGTCTTCGTTTCGATTTTCCCATTTTAAATCAACTTTTTTTTACGTAAATCACTGTTGTTTTAATTAACTCGTACAACTAGGTTTGTTAACAAAAATTAACTTAATACACTACTATTTCACTATAACTAATTATTAATGTTTGCATAAATACAACACTAAGTTTTTGTTTAAACAATGAACAAAATATATTTATTAACGAAAACAATAACTCGAAGTGAAACCTTTCGAGGCAAATTACAGGCTAATATTTTATATTAGCCATGTTATCGACAATAACGTAACCCTCTATGAATCAACTATGCAACATTATCGGCTACACGTTAAAGAATGTGTCTTATCACCCAAATTCAAGTAATACAGGCATGTTCCAAAGTTCGTAACACTTTCAGAAAAAAATATATTTCCCGGAATTCATTTTTAAATATATCAAAAATTACTTGACTTTTGGTTAAGTAAAATCACTAAAAATATTTACACATAATAATGTTTACTATTCTTGAAAGCTAGGTCAAAAATAATATTGATTTTTTTATGAGAACAATTTTCTTTTATAAAAGTATTTTTTTTGGACGATATTGTTAAAAAAGAAATTCTGAATTTGTTAAAAAAACATTTTTCTAAATATGGAACAGAGGAACCCTACAATTGACAAAAGGAACCTACTGATTCTTATTTAAAGCGCGACAGTTTAAAAAATAAATAAATTAAGCATAACTCAATCAAAAATGATGCTAATAGAAGATCTGGTGTTAATTAAACTTAAAATTACTATCAACATCATAATCAATAAGAGACACCGAATACATGTCAACCAACTTGTCTTCATTCTAACTTTTCCCCTAATGAACGCAAAATTATTCTTCAACCGCAAAACTTAAATTGGAAACCAAAACAAAGCAAATCACACACAAAGACATGTCTACATTAGTCGACACATTTCAAATTGTCACACGCGCGGCATTTTATAATGTAGGAAAACTTTTAAGTCAAAAAGTAATTATACATATATCTATTACTAAGGTTTTATTAGGAAACTTTGTAAATGTGTAGGAATAATGTGTATTAATATTAACACAACCAGCAAAGAACATCTAATACAGACCGAAAGTTAGAGATCCTTTACTCTACATAACCTTGTATAGGGTATTATTAAATTACATGTACATGTTACTAAAAGTTTTAAAAAACCAATGACACCAATAAGTTTCTACAAAATGAGAGGCCAATTGGCCATAACAATAACGAAAACATTTTGAGAATATTATTAATTATTTTTAATTAACGTCATTATCAAATGAGATAGCAAAACGTGTAAAATAATAAAATAGGAAAAATGATATAAATAAAAATTTGGACGATTACAAAGATCAATGTGAAATTTCTCAACTTAATCAAATCAAATTGAGAAAGAAACTATTAAAGATAAAACATTGAAAGAAGTAGGTATTACAAAAGTTAAAGAATGGTGAAAATTTAAACGCATAAGGACACGAAAATAATGAGCATACATTACAAGACGACTGCGTATTTTTTCGAGGTTCAAAGGTTGTCATATCCAAGGTATTAGAACAAAAGGTTTTAACTAAATTACATTTAGGATATATGGGATTGATAAAAATTAAAGCATTGGCTCGTAATTATTGTTATTGGGAGAAACTAGATAAGGATATAGAAAAGACCGTAAGTGAATGTAGAGAGTGCTACCTTAAGCGAAATAAATCACCCAAAACTGAACTCAATCTATGGGAATTACCGCAGTAACCTTGGCAAAGAATTCACATTAAATTTGCGGATCCATGAATTCAACATATTTCCTAATTCCTAATAGATTAGATTAGGAGTTGGACGTGATTTGTCCTTGTCCACCGCGACCTTTTCAGATCTATTGTGGGACTCCGTTTGTTTTAGAGTATATCGTCTAGCCTAGTCTTTTTTAATAGACTTAGTAACTTTGACAGTGGCTCTCGCATGTAGTTGCATGCATTTGGCTTTTTTTTGCCCAATGTTAGAAACCTCATTCCAGCTAGGCCTTCACATTGGTACAGGACGTGGAATGATGTTTCCTCTTCTTCTTCACAGAACCTGCACAAAGTTGCTTCTTCTGCTGACACTCATGTACCTTTTGAGGTGACAGTGTCCAGTAAGAAGGCCTACTGTTATCCTAGCAGTTTGACATTTTTGATCCAATACGTCTTTCGTGAACTTGGCCGATGGTTCCTTGATAAACTGTTTGGCCTATCTCAGTCTTGGATAGTTGTTCTACTATTCCTGAGACTCTTTTTGCATCCATTGTTTAATGGATGCCTTGCACAATGCCTCAGCAACTCCACAGAAGGGTTCAGGGCCTGTCATGGCCTTATCTTAGCCTTCTTGGGCTAAAACCCAGGCTAGAGTCACCTGATTTTGACTACTTAACTCTGCCAGGTCGTCTAAAGAGTGTTTTACCAGTTGTGATTTGATTTCTGGTAAGAGAATTGCCTTTAGAGCTGCTTGGCTATCAGAATATATGGCAATAATTTTGCCGGATACTTGCTTATTTAATATTTCTCTTGCACAGTGTTGTATGGCTATCAGCTCGGCCTGGAACACTGTTACATATTTTCAAACTCAGCGAAATCGTTGTTTTCGACTTGGGTCCATAGATTCCAGCACCGGCTCCTTCCTTGGTTTATGAACCGTCTGTAAACCAGACGAGTTCAGCCTGTGCGGGAGGTCTCTGTTTCCAGGAGTTTCGGGCTGGTATTTGAATTTGAAAATTTCTTTAAAATTTGTGTGTGGTTATGGCTCTATCAGTAGGTATAGCTAGAATACCCCTTTTTACTTGCTGATATAGCCTTGTGTGGTCGGCGCTATGTAGTTTGCTTATTGGGTTTTGTCCCTGCATTAGCCTGTGAATAGCTGATCTGGTTTCTCCTTGTATGAAGATGTGCAGTGGCGTGAGATTTAGTAATACCTCCATTGCTGCAGTCGGCGTAGTGCGCATGGCCCCAGTAGCACTTAGACAGGCAAGCCGCTAAATGCTAGTGAGTTGGCCTATTGCACTTGCCTGCGCAGTTTTGGTTACCCACGCCACAGCGCCATAGGTTATCATGGGTATTATTACCCTTGTGTCATAAATGAATATAAGCGCGTTAGACTGCTACACCACCGACCCGATGATGAATGGTACAACTGTTTTTTTTTGTGCGTTAATGGACAATTGTTTCTCTTTGCACCAATTGTTCACTATGTTTAGAGCTGTTGGAGTTCGCTCTGAGACTGACGATAATTGGTAGGTCGTCTGCGTATCGTAGGCACTGGTAGCCTTCTTTGGACAATGTTTTGAGTAAGCCGTCCACAAGAACTTGCCACAGCATTGGAGATAATATTCCTCCTTATGAGCAGCCCCCTGTAACTTTTTCCTGTATGGTTGCCTTTCCTAGAGTGGATAAAATAATCCTGTTCTCTAGACAGGCAGTGGTCCATTGGCATATTGTAACTGGGACGTTTCTCTCTTCTAAAGCCTTGGTTATTGACCTGGTTGAGGCATTGTTGAAAGCTCCTTCGATATATAAGAAAGCGGCTATTGTGATTTCTGTGTTATTTATTGACTTTGAAAGCAGCCTGTTTAGATCGTCCAGCGGACCCATGAATTCAACATATTTCTTAATTATAGTAGATGTATACTCTAATTGGATAGAAGCCATACCAACTACAGTAACAACTTCTAACAGCAATCCAGGAAACTTTTTACTATGTTTGGATTCCCGCTAACAGTTGTTTCCGATAATGGAGCACAATTGACGGCACATTTATTAGAGACATTTTTGACAACTAACGGAATATTTACAAAACATCACCCATCTTCAAATAGTCAGACTGCACGCTTTGTAGAGACTATTAAAAGAGCTCTTGGAGAGAAAATTGTAGAATCCACAAGACTAAACATCAACTATATTTAGGGGAAAATGTTTACCAGTTAATGTTTTGCAGGAATATTAGAACACGTCTAGATCTTATGAAAGGTAGGCCAACAGAACCAAGCACCCCGTAACAAAACGCAGAAAAACAATTTTTTAGTGTGGGAGAACGCGCGCAAATAAAAACCATGAAAAAAAAAAGAAATGACTATTTGGAAAAATTAGAGAAATGTTGCGAAAACTACATTATAATGTAGAAAAAGACGAAGGGCGAGTACATAAGCGACATGTAGCGCAAATACTGAAGTCAGATTACCAGAACGGGATTTGTGGGGAAGATGATATGTCCCAGTATTAATAGTATATAAGTTTGTAGGAATGATTTTATTTTCTATACAAATTTAATAAGTTTTATTTTACAAAACTTTCGATTTTTATACGCACGAAATATTTGTCTTCCAAAACAGTCACAGCCCATGTTAAGACTATTAAGATACGGAGGTATCCGATTACAAATAAGCGAACTAAGGCTAACATCTTAAGCATAAAATACAGATCATTTTAAATTTGAATAAGTTGCTTTGCGCAACAAAATTTAATTTCGTTTCAATAATAATAAACTTAGTGATTAATTATAATTTTTGTGAGTGAATGTTTGCTGAATAGGGTGAGTTTTCCTCACTAATTATGTTTTATCGATTATTTTTGTTTTAATTTGTAATCAAGTTATTTTGTAAATTATATTACTCAATTTTTATCCATCAACCTTATAGTTAATTTTGTCAATTCTGACGTAAAGATATTTTGTCAAGTATTGAGAGAACCTTATATCCTAAATTAACTGGGTTGTATTAAATAACTAAAATTTATTTGACAAATTTAGTACATTGCTGTCAGTGTATGCGTTTATTTTGGGATTACTGTGGTCAGTTTTCCAGAGTCACCGTACCATGGTTGGTGCGGGCTAGTGACATTGCAGTCAATCTGCTAGTAATGGCTTGATTTGTATATTAATGGATAGTTTGGGCATTGCGGTCAGTGTCAACAGGATGGAAAATCTAACTTTGTGTTATTTATAGAGAATATAACGTTGTATCAATTATATTTTTTGAAAGTAATATTTTGTTATTAAGAGTTGATTAAAATAATAACATTTACGAATATCATCTTATAACTCTCTTTAATTAAAAACTACTTCTGGCATACTTGATTGCTTATACTCGTTTTATTTCAGGAATGCCATCTTATACGTGCATTAATTATTTTATCTATTTTATATTACCATTATTTTATTTACGTTTTATTGTTTTAATCAATTAATACTTATTTCCAAGGATCGGAAAAATGCACCAAAAATTATAAAAAAATGCGCATTTAAATGCAATTGATTTTCTAAAAATATGCAAAAGTATTTAAGAAAATACAATGTGAAAATGCGACATTTATACGAATAATTAATAATCCTCACTTTATATTTATGTGACATTGGATATAATCCCATTAAAATAGTTTTTAAGTACATCCTGTTGGAATTTTTAATCCACAAGGAACCCCTTCCATAAAGGCGAATATATCGGCGTTTCGGTAAACCAGATTCTTGTTAATAGGCACATGTTTTATCTAGTTATTAACTGAAACTCTTAACAGAACTGTAAACAAATGATAAAAGTTTGTTTAGAAAAATTTTCAATTTTTCTCAAAAAATATTTGATTGTCCGCATTTTTTAATTTTTTTATTTGAAATTTAGTGTACAAGTTAGTGGTAATGTATGCTCTTTAAATCTGACAATTTATTTAAGAATAAAATACAAACATAAGTTTTTACTTGTAAAGAAATAAAATTGTAAATGTATTCCTTACATGCCACTAACTTTATCCTGGCATACAGGAACAGAGCAAGAACGAATTTGCACCATAATTTTCTATGTTCAAAGCACCAAAAAGATATAATAAAAACTATTTTCAAAACCTTAAACAAATATAACAATCAGAATTAATATCGCACAAGAAGCTATGGCATAATCTTCGATACAGTACGATTACATCACTCTGAACACACTCAAACTTGTTCGACAAATGGCAACGAACAAACTTTGTTTAAAGTAACGCCATCTATATTTGTTGCACACTACTATAACACGAGTTAGCATTTTCCTGTTAAAGATCCCTCTAGCCTGGCCAGCACAACCTTGATGATGACAGTAATATATAGGGGGTATCACGTGATACAGTTGTATTTCGTTTGATCTTAGTCTGTAGAACGATCAGGCTTTTTGTATAGATAACCTAATCTAAACCCCAACTATTTCATTGCTACTACTTTGACATGAATGCGATTGATACGACTTCAAGTCAACCTCAATAATGTAAACGAAATGTAGTTGAATCTAATTGAGTCTAATTTTGTGGTTGGTTTGAATACAAGTTTGGCTCTTAAAAACCAATTGGTAACAACTACATCAAGTTTTCGTCGATTGTGTTTTTTGTTTATATCCGACATATAATTATTACCAGTGCTGTTTAGAACAGAACACGGTTAATTAGAAAAGTTTTGAAAGTAATCAAAAAACAATTTCGTTTTGTAAATGGAACCGGTTAAACGACGACGTCTAAGCCTCGGCACAGTTTTATGCCTTTTCGTCCGCTCGCGTCGCGGGGCACCTTTCAGGAATCTGTCATGTTTAGACATGTTTCATTAGCAATGCCAAGCGCCGATCTATTTTTGTAACGGTGCCGGCGTGTCAAGCGGTACAACCGCGCGCGGTTGGCAAATCGGTAATCAACACGTTGATGACATAAAAAGTGGAGCGGATGCCAATTAAATTAATTTTTTATGGTTATGATTGTCGTGGACGTGCAATCGAAAACCAATTGGGATTGATTTTTTTTTTAATTCATATTGGTTCTACATTTATACTCTGCTAAGTGGATCTCAGAAAACGAAATGCAGACATGAATATTTAAACACAAAATATATATTATATTTAATTCATCCTTTTTAACTTTTTGTGCTTTTCCATTAAGTTGACATATTTTACTGTGTGTTATATTAGTTTTTTTTTATGTTTTATAATTAAAAATTAATTATTAGAACATTTACCTCTTCAGCATTGTAAATGGAGAGCATTTTTCACCAAACTGAAACTGGTTGACATTTTTTAAATAATACACTTACTTTGCAACTATCATCAGCACACAACTGTATCATAAAACACCAATATATGCGTCTTTTCTTAACTTTGTTGCTGCATAGTATGGTCCCTTTCAGTTTTCCATAGTACTACTGTTCTTTTCTTTAATTTTTATTTACCTTCCTTTTTTGACTGAGTGTCATATATGGTTTATGGTCTAGCACTATATATCACTCTTCAAGCCTTTGGCTTAATATTGTTCTAGAGTCAGAGCCATTTACTCTACTCTTTAATACGTTGTTGAATAGTTTTCCAAACCAACTATGTCTTGTCTTCTTCATCATTATGAACTGATCATAACCTTATAAACCAGGCATAATCATTATCCTCAATAATATATATTCATGATGACTTTGAGTACGGTTCAGTGTGATTGACTACAGAACCATTCACGAACGTTCTTGTCACTTGTCAGTGGCTTGTCATGTGTCTTCCTCCAGGATGCCTTGATTCTTTATGACCATCTTAACGCCCGTATGCACCGTACACGTTTAATCCAGATCAAGGGATTAATCGCGTTTAGTACCATAGCTAAAAATGGTAGTAAACGCGATTAAACCCTTGATCTGAATTAAACGTGTACGGTGCATACGGGCGTTAATAAATCAATAAATTAATAATCAATCTAATGTATCTACAACATTATTGGTTTAAATATTATATCGTTTATCAACTTTAACTAGTTTGAAAAGTTTTTGTTACTTTCAAATAAAAATAGAATAATTTTTTATTCGCCGATTTATGCAATTCACTTTAATCCTTTAATTTTTAGATATTAGATCTATAGATAATGTTCAATGAATTGGAATATAGACTTCTACCTCTTGGAATGATCTTGGGGATCCCCCAAATTGAGTGTTTTGCTTTCGAATTGCAATCTATAATTATGAGCTTGCATTTCGGCTAGGACATGATTCTGCCTAGTAATGCTGAGAGACAGAACCTATTTTCTTCCTAGAATTAGGTGGAGTATATGACATAGCTCATCTAGATTAATAAAAAACTGTAATAAAATCATTGATACAATATGCTAGTATTAGTATGCAGTGTACAGGTATCCAATTATAGCATTATTAACGGAACGCTACTAGTTGATCACCTTCATGTGATGAGATTACACAATAATCTCACCATCTATAGAGGAAGAGAACACCACCTTATACCACATAATCTTTAAAGGAGAAGCATTAGCTAGGCTACATTGTACCCTTTTTGGTCTAATCCAGAAAAAAGCACCCCAGTAACACTTCGTAGCGAATCTAGTAGTAGATGACATAGCTCTTCTTTCGTTCTATTTAAATTGATAGAAAAAAAGGTATAAAGCACCAGTATTAGTGTGGAGTTAACTACATACAATCTTTAAAAGCTAAACTTTAACTAGGCTCCGACGTACCCTTTTTTAGTCTAAACTAGGGAAAGGCACCCTATTAGCATTTGGTAGGAACCTAGTGAAACTAACCAAATGCATAAGACTGCACCTGAATGAGAGAGGAGCAGGGAAATACAACAGACCCATAAGACAAAAATAAAGAAGTTGCCAGAAAAATGTTGCCCAGAATAAAATTAAATAAACACTAAGAAAACCAAATTACTAGCTAAACATAAAGTTAGACATGTTGTATCGTTAGAAGTACGTGCACCTGTTGCTTTTGACAGTAGAGCCTTGTGAATTCCAAATTTTATAGTTAAATTGAAATAAAACTTTTGAGGGCGCCACTGATTTTTACAAAACTTTACCAAATCAGTAGTTTCGTAAATAATAAGTAGATAGTATAGTTGATAGCAATGACTTTCGCAGAAATGTTTCTTGTGATTCAAAGTAGATTTTGATTTAGTTTTTTTTTTATTTTACAGAGTGGTAAAGTATCCCTTCCTGGATAGCCTCGACGTTCTGTCCTTCATTATGACTAGAAAAATTTTTATTTGAATATCCAAACTGTCATCATTGCAGGAAATGAAGAAGCTACTAAACTTGCTAGAATAACCTCAAACAACTTTTTTACAGGACGTGAAACACTAAATGGTATTACGAAAAACTACTATAAGCTCTTTATTAAGAAGTATTGTTATCAATAAAGAAAGCAAAAATAGCATCTATAAAAAAACACCAACTGAAAACCTTTGGCTGAAGTGACATTAAAAGATGATAACTAAGCAGTCTATTTTAAAGATGTTTGCAATAAAACAAGAGTTTAACTACGTGTCTATTAGAAGTGAAATTAATTTTGAACTAGAATAGATTTAAAAAATAAAGATTTTTATTTTGTTTTTAAACTTTAGAAGTTCAAGATAAATAATGTTAACGATGATGACTAGAACGATTTTGTAAAAAGGATGCAAAAGAAATGCTTCGAGATAATTATTATAGTCTGGTAATCAATCATATGATAGAACGGAAGAATCGATATTGTCAAGTCGTGTAACAGTAATTAATACACGGATAGAATCGATGTCTACGTATTAAATACATGCATGTCCCGTATATTCTCATGTTACATCATCGAAGGTCAGATTGGGGGATCCTACTTTCAGACAAAAATATAAAGGTATTCTCATAATAGAACGGACATTCACCACTTTCGAAAAAAAAGAAGAAGAACAAAAGCTGTGATTGATAATTTAGACAAAAGGACATTTAATAATGAAGGTTAGGATATATATTATACTAAAAAATGCAATAAAAAAGTGTAAACATTGTATTAATTACATTCACTTCTACTCAATCTGAACATGTGTAGGTGTATCTTAAGACCTTTTACTGCTAAGTTTAACTTAAATTTAATAATTAATCTTTAGGCAAAGTTGCACGTTCTTTTCAAGACTTATGTTATATTGGAAATGAGGTATTAATACACTGCTACCTAAAAGATGTATTGTTAACCTTCTGCAGCAGGGACATGTCTTAATATCTATAACGACCCTTCCAATTCTATCTTCTGAAAAAAGTAGAATTTGGAGTGACTTTAAGTTAGGTAAATCTCTCTTCTATTTCATATGCTTCTAGGTATAGTGTCCTTGAATTCTGGAGTGCTACAAATTCAGACAGATTTCATCCTCCTCATACAATCTGCACTCATTATCTTGTATTACTTTCAGTTTACTTAGGTGTCCTTTGAGTCGGCCATTCCCAGTAAGGATCCCTGTTACAATACGTAGCCTGTTCTTGCTCAGGAAAATACAGGCTTCCGATATTTCCAGTTATATTCACCCAGAAGTATCTTAGCCTGGCTGAGCCCCAAGAGATTGTTCCAATTATTGGTTCTACTGTCCAATTCATTTTTAATCCTTCCCAGTATTGTGTTACTACTGATACCGCAGAACGTGCATAGGTCCCACAAAGGCTGTTTGAGCCCCTTTACTTGAGAGACCGTCTGCAATCTCGTTACCCTGTATCCTGTTATGTCTCGGGATCCAAGTGGAAGTAACTGTATTTTCCTTGCCCAGGTCATTTAATTTTGCTAGGCATCTCCAGACCATTTTTGAGCTGATTATGTAAGAGATGAGCGCTTTGATGGCTGCTTGGCTATCGAAGATGATGATAATCTCTTGTCTAAGATATTTTTTTTTTTTTCGATTTTAAAATGGATCCACTTCTCAATGGCGTGAATTGCGTATTTTCCCAAAATGTTAAAGTGTCTGGTTCTAGGCCCATACACTCATATTCCAGTTCCTTCTGTGATGCAAACACAGGTTAGTCTTTGTAATTTTGAAATATTAGCTCTGGTAGTAGCTAAACTGGTTCTGTTACTCCAGGCTATAGTCCCGTAAATGATGATTTGTCTCACTATCACAGTATACATTCATGTAAGTGTTTTTAAGTCTTACATACTCCTTAAAAATTGTTGTTCTGTTTCTGTACATATTAATAATTTCTGAAACTAAATATCAAACTATATCTCCTTTATTTTTTTAACACATTTTATATATAAATATGCTTCTATGTTTAGTGTAAATATTTTCAAATTATTCAAAAGGTTTCTTTTCACTAAACTTTTTATCATTTATTATCAAGTTTAAACACGGATTATATTATTATTTTCTTTCAAACTTGATGATGGTCAATGACCGAAACTAGTTGTTAATTTCTAGCTACTAATAATTACCAGTCACTAATTTACTCTAACTAAATATATGTTAAAAATAAAATTATAACATTTAACCTGTTCATAGTTCTCTTTGTTCCCGCTTCTATTTTTTCAGTTAACTCACGCTCGACGACTGTGGTTTTCGTTCAGTGTTCGAGAAGTTTTTGTTTTCATTCACGACAATTGTTTCTGTGACGAACGACTTTATTGGAATACCGCCTTTTCAGGTGAAAAGAGTTTTATTGCTTTTCACGTCTCTCTCTTGTTCTCCTTCTCTAAACTCTGAATTTCCTGGGTGGAATTTGGTTACTATTTATACGTTTCCTGTCGTTTGTGGAATTGCGTAATAGATGCGTCCGTTTCTAAGTGGTCACTCATGTGAATAAATTGGTTACTAACAGGAATTATTATACTTGTAACCTTTCTTTTGGTACCTTGTATCCGAGATTCATATCAGGACTGAAGGTTTGAATTTAATCAGGCTTATTTAGGTGAATGATTAACTTTGTGTTCCTGTATTACGCATTTGTCAGTAAGATATTAACATGACAATTAGAGATGAAGCCTTAAAACTGATGCGTAAAAAATACTTTATATTGGCTTTTAGTATCTGAGTGGCGTAGAAACATTATGTGTCACAAAAGTAATTAAAGCAGACACAAAACTTTGGATGCTAAGTAAATTTTAATATTGATGTAATGAATTTTTTTAATAATGTCTGGATAATGAAGGTATATAGTATGTCATAATATTGATGAATATTCTAATTTTGTTCTAACTAAGCTAAAATATGATAAAGTTAATGCCGGTTAATACACGGTACACTAAATTTACAATAGAGTTAATATGGTAGTTAAAAGTAACTTGATAATCAAAGTGAACAGCCAAGTCTTTGTAGTGTCAGTTCTTTCCAATATAATATTATAAATGGAATAAGGAAAACTTTTTGCGGCAATAAGTCACAATTTTACATTTAGAATTATTTATAAAGAGGCGATTTTTGTGACACCATTCATGCAATAGATTGAAGATTGTTCCCAGTAAAATTCGCATAAGTTTCCTCCACTATTACTACTGATAGGGGCCAACAATTTCAATCTAATATGTAGAAAGTTGACTTTAACTTGTTAGGTTCTTTTAGAATTCGCACAACCGCATATCACCCAATGTCAAATTAAATAATAGAAAGGTTTATCAAATAACTAGGATCATCCCTTAAATTTCAACAGAAAAAACAACGGCTGGATGGCACTTTCTTTTGCTTTTTCAGGAAATCGAAGGTCCCTAAAAGAAGATTTGAATTGTACTCCCTCAGAACTGGTATACACTTCACCTCTGAGATTACCAGGCGAATTTTTCGAATTGGATAGTATCCTAATTTATTTGTCAGTTAAAATCCTCTATGAGTCAACTAGAATTTATTCTACTTATTTAAATTCTTTATTAGAAAATTGTGACTAATCTTTATTCTCTGAAGATTATTGAAGATACTTTAGTAGGAAACCGTTTACAAGCAAGATTTAAAGGTGCCAAAATGTTGTTGATTGTTATTTTGAGTTCTTGTTCTACTATTGTTCGTAGGTGGAATGGTACACGTCTATGTTTCTGAGCTATCGGTTGAATATTTTGATCTATGTGTAGTTTCACTTGTAGATCCTTTAGTTTGCCAACACCTTTACAAATTGCTGGGTAGTGTTCTTCTACATAATTTATATCAATGTTGGATTGAACAAAATTTGTTAAAATTGTAATCAAGTTTAAGACTCGTGAAGCTTCATAGCTTAATAATGATTCAGAGCTACCTTTTACAACATGTATTTCTGAATTAATAGAGTTGTTTTCATGGCTTAGTACTGCATGAAATTTGCCAATTGTTTCAAGTTTTTGTTTTTGACAGTATGGAAATATTTTACTTGTGTCAGGTTCCAAGTTTCCATTAAAAAGGTTTTTGTAAGTCTCTTCGCTGATTAGGTTGACAGATGTGCCTGTGTCTATGATAAAGTTGATTTTTTTGTTGTTTACACCTATTGTTATTCTTGGGAGGCAGATAATGTTTTTTATTGAAACGTTCACAACCATTTTTAACCGACTTCAAAAAAAGGAGGAGGTTCTCAGTTCGTCGAAGTATATTTTCTTGTATGTTCAGCGATATTCTTTACCACGTTTTCCGATTTCTATGATTCTATGATTCTATTTGCTAGAAACGAGGTACCTCAGGGGTGGTCCCATATAAATTTGGTCAAAATCTGATAATGAGATCCGTGAGAAAGTCATCAATTTCTTCATTTTGTTCGTTAGAATAAGGATATCTCGGGAGTGTTCCCGTATATATTTGGTCAAGATCTGAAAGCATTTTGTAATGACATCTGTATGATTTTAGAGTCGGTTTTTATAATTATTTTTATTATAAATTGTATATTATTATTTTATATCAAAAATAAGCAAACGCCAAACATTCTGGATACAAAAAAGCCAAATTCTTTTAATAGATATCTTTCCAAACTACTTACATATTAAGTATTCGCCATAGTTAATGAATATGACAACACATAGGAATTAGAACCCTACTCTATATTTCCAACGGACACAAATATGAATAAAGATGATGAAGAACCTCACGCCTCAAGAGAGTAAAAAATATCTAAAATCGTGTTTGACTAGATTTTCTAACATTATTAATACAATTTCCATATTTACCTAAATAAATATTCTTTTTTTAATTCCGTTTTTATCTTATCTCATTTCATTATTGCTTATAACAAACAAATTAAATTTTCATAAACGGTTAATAGCATTCAATCGCCTCCATCTCAGAATATTTATGAGATGTGATTTTCTTTAAAAATATCAAAATTAACTTAACGATCTGTCACGATCAGGTTCGTGGTATAAACATTGGACGAATTGGACATTTCTTCCTCCTCCGCCCCTGAGCCTTATAGCCTACCACCTATTCCTTACAATTCCCTATAGCAAAAATGTATCCCCTCTTTTATGTCTTCATAGATAATACCACTTATACCATTTTTAACGATACTAAAGTTGTTTGAAATTACTTATTACACGAAAAGAGTTTTATTGAAAATTCCTAATGTTTATGTGTAAAGTAATTGTCAATTTCTACGAGAACTGCAGGCGTCTGAGAATGTTACTATTAAAAAACAATTCAAGTTAAAAAGAACACAGTATCAGCAGCTCCGAAAGAATCCAGGTCATCATTGTAAATTAACTTTGTTATTGATCATTTAGCCACGTTGCTACCCAACAGTAACGTCAAAACGATGGAACAAACTTTCTTACACCTCCACCGTTTATGGAAAACCTTAAACGCCATAAACGTTAACGACTCAATCAGCATTCGATATTTTTGTGTAAACTGAAATTGGATTTCAATAATAAAATTTCATTTTCGGAATGCTCGTTCGACTTTAAAGAGCGCTAGCAACTTTAACCTTGACTCAAATTTCCGGATTTTTATTTCTTTTGTAACATCCCCCGCTCGTACAAAATTAAGAAATCGACCATGTCTCGATCCACACATTTCAATTTACAAGGCAATCGCGTGCTCTGGGCACGGAACATCGAGAACGCGAGTAAGAAAAATCCGTTGTTTTTCCTCGTTTCTTTTTTGCTACACTTTAGTTATGAGTCCAGCACTGAGCTATTTGCCTGTACAGATTTTTATGTTTAGATGAGAACGAAATGACGTATTTTTTACATCTATTTTTCTAGATTATTATGTTTATCTATTCTTTCTTTCTCGGATCCATGCCCATTTGAGCGATGGATTTTATTGTTTAATATTACTACTTATATTTTTCTTCCATTTTTCTATTTCTGGTTTGTCTTTTTATCCTTACTTTCCTTGTTCATTTATTTACTTGTTAATCTTTTGTTGCCATTTCTTACATCTGAAAACTTGGAAAAGCTACAAATGAAGTTCTGTCTAAACTTCATAGCAGCCGTTCAGGAGGACACTTTGGTACTAAAAGGACACTTGAACGAGTTCGAGAAATATTTTATTGGGTCAATTGCCGACGGGATGTAGAAGATTGGTGTAAGGAATATAACCTCTGTAAT
Organism: Psylliodes chrysocephalus; assembly: GCA_927349885.1. Classification (NCBI taxonomy): domain Eukaryota; kingdom Metazoa; phylum Arthropoda; class Insecta; order Coleoptera; family Chrysomelidae; genus Psylliodes; species Psylliodes chrysocephalus. The sequence continues at coordinate 12,265,365 of OV651825.1, forward strand.
GGCAGAAAAGGGCCAAAACAAGAAGTAGAGATAAAATAGCACAGTACCTTACCGGGGAGCCTTTCGAACGAAGCGCCATTGATATCCTCGGACCACTTCCCTTAACAGAAAGCGGAAACAAATACTTGATGGTTGTTATGGGCTATTTTTCAAAGTGGCCCGAAATAGTGCCTATCCCTAATCAAGAAGCGATGACAGTAGCGGAAGCATTTATGACGAACGTTATTGCGAGACACGGAGTCCCCCTGGAATTACATTCTGACCAAGGACGAAATTTTGAATCCGAATTATGGCAAGAATTAATGAAACTGTTAGACATCAAACAAACACACACTACGCCTCTACACCCACAGTTCGAAGGAATGGTAGAAAGACGCAACAGAACGATATGCCAGTATCATTCAATGTTCGTCTCTGATAATCAAAAGGACTGGGACACTTAATTCCTTTATTTCTGCTAGCCTACCGAAGTTCTGAACATGAAACGACCAGTTATACCCCATCCATAATGATTACTGGAAGGGAGATGAAACTTCTCCATGATCTTCTTTTTGGAAGGCAGCCTCCTGGCCAAGAAGAGATGCGTACTCCTCCTACGTACATACAGAACTTAAAAGAGTTTGAGAGTTAATAGCGATAAAGCAAAAGCTAGAATCGACATGCATGCCACAGAGACACATCTTGAGAGAGGCAATCCAATATGGCTGTACAATCCCAAGCGCCAAAAAGGACTTTGTCAGAAGCTGCAACGGAACTGGGAAGGCCCCTACACCGTCTTCAAGACATATAAACAAAACAGAATTGCAAACTCTATTTCATAAATATGCTACTCGAAATAAAGACGCATACATTACCCCTTACATGCAAAAGGCAATCGGACAAAGACATAATTCATATTTAGGTCCAAAAATTTATAACTTATTAACTCCCGATATTAAGGTGGAAACCAGGCTATCTGTATTTAAACAAAAAATAAAATATTATGTTCTTAATGTGCCATGGGATGTTGTACATGATATTATCGAACAATAAAAATAAAAAAATAAAAAATATTATGATGACCACTCACAAGTAGGCTTGACCTGCTTCGTGGGTTTTCATTCTTGTTTATTTGTTTATTATTTACCAAGACATTATTAATTTAATTATATTTCAGTCTCCCAGCATCTTGAAGACATGACAATATCTAGGTATAACCAATAATTATATTTTGATTACATTGATTAATAATTTTTCTTATAAAATATCTACATTTAATATTATTACTATTATAAATTAATTATTGTTATTTGTTTTTACTTGTCTTTTATTTACTCTATAAAAAATGTTTCAGTTCATAAATGATCTACTTGAACTAAACGAACACGAATCCATTTAAAAGCATACAGTTTCAAAACCTATATCTACAATAAAAAAAAGTTTTCATTAATAAACGAACATATAGTCACTTTCAGTAAAACATGTATACAATATAGTATATAACGAAAGAAAAAGAGCATTGTTTAAAAAATTTATTTATTAATCATGCGAATCAATTATTTAAATTATTAGTTATTGTGAAATTACAGTGCATAAATGGTAAACATTAATACGAACCCTTTGAAACCGTACGCCATTGAGAATGGAGTACCTACCCCTCTCCCCTCACGCCAAAAGTGATGACCACGCTTATCCATAACAGAATACATTGATTGATATCTCAGGTATTCTTTATGTCATAAATTGCTTTTTACTCCTATATTCCTTTTTCCTTGGTATTTATATTAAATTTACATTACTTATATTTCAAATATTCTCTCTTAAAAGTTAACGTACTTCAGCTTTTAGCCTTAAAAAAAGCTTAAAAATGCATATAATTCAATACGAATTGACTGCATAATTTGTCAAAAACTAAATAACCCAATTTTCCAGTCAGCGGAAAATGTGGGTTATAGTCGGATTATAAAATTGAGCTGTAACCATAAAACAATTTTTCCTTATATAGTGCTGAGACAATACGCTGAAGTCACTATAATTCATTTTGGAAATAAAACAGAATTCTAAATCGTTACGTTTTATGGAAGGCACATCCTTTGTTTTATTCAAAAATTATATTTAGTTAGGCACATTCTCTTCTCTAGTTACACTCAGAAAAGTTATATTTATAAGATTAAATTATTGCCGCAGAAATAGGTATCGTTGTAAAGAAAGGTTCGTGGAACAATGAGAAGTGCAAGTATTATTGTTCCGTGCTGGCCATAGTCTCTGAATTTATTTTATGTTCTTAAGTTCATAATTTCCAAGATAATTTTATTCTTTTATTTAACGAATAAGCCATTGAGTAGTTTACAGCAAGAATATATTATTTTAAATTAGTTTTATTTTAACTAGAAATAGGTACGTAAAGTACGTAAGTGGATTGTATGGTATACTTTATATCCTTTAAATTTAATGCATTCTTTTGTGAAATGTGCCTCAGTAGTCAAAAAGACATCAATTTTTTTTTAATCTAGAACTGTTTGCAGCTCTTGTTGATAATGCAGAAGTCCATTTGCGTTGTGTTTATAAAAGAAGAATAATTTTTATGAAATCATATATAAAATATTATACACTGCAACCAATCAACCCGTACACTCGGTCTCATCCATCACTCAGAGGGTGTCACTGTCTTTCTCAAATTGAACTTTTTCATTGTCCTCCTCATCAGCACTTGGCGAAGGTGAGCGTTTTCTGTTTTTTTCTTCTCTGGGATGTTCGTTTTTGTTTGTTTGGTTTTCTTTGCGGTTCTATTTTTTACATTCGCAATTTGATCAGGGGAGTTTAATAGAGTAGCAACGGTTTTTGCTCGTTTTTTTTGCAGAGACCACTAGTTTTGGTGTGGGGTTTTAAAGTTTTCCAGATGTCAAATCTAGAACAGGAATAACTTCGACTGGAGTTGTACATCAAGGTTCTGTACATGCATGGCTACAGGATGATATTGGACTTTTGGGTGGTTAGACAGTTAATTCTCGTATCGTTTTAACGTTCTTTGCTGTAGAGTTTGTATTTTGAATGTTCCTTACTACTTGTGGGGGTGTTCTCATGTCTTCCTTTGTTTCGGTGTTTATTATTTGATCAGAAACTGTATAAGCATGATCGGGTATACAATTAGGATTTCAGAGAAATATTCCAGTGGTCCTGAAGTTAACCATTGCATTTCCAGCGGTCGCTGACTTTCCCCAGCTTTTCACTAGAAGTTGACCAAACTGGAGTCGCCCTAGTTTTCTTCCGGGATGACCCTGCATCCATTCTCCGCCAGCCTGATAGTAGAAGGTTTTTAATGACTTAAAACAAGTTCTATCTAATGGTTGCAAATAATGGGTGGTATGTGGAGGCAGGAAAAACAAAATAACATCATTTGCTTCAGCTGTTTCTAATAGTTTAATACAAGAACGCTGAGATGACTGTCCGTCCAGAATTACCAAGGCCTCTTCTTCATTTTTACGCTGTAGAAAATGATTTGTGAACCAATTTAAAAATATTGTTGATGTTACGTAGGCTGATTTCAGAAACATGACAATATTTGCACTAGGTGGCATTGAATCAGTCCATTCGGTCTTTAGGTTTTTGCCTTTAAACACGCATACTGGCGGAAGAAAAGGGCCCTTGGCATTACAGCAGGCTATACATGAAATTCTCTCACCATTTTTTCCTGATGTTGCTGCTCCCTTTGTATGACTAGGTCGATTGTTTAATTGAAGACCTGTTTCGTCGATATTATAGATGGACTCAGGTTTATTAAGGAACTCATTTTCTTCTGGTGTAATTTGTAGAAGTAAAAAATAATTACCTACGTCTACACGATTCATGCCCTCACCTCGCCCTAGGGACCACCCTCAGCTTTCTGAATAGACAATTCGAGATGTCTTCTGAAGAAGGACCTGAATCAATCAGAACCAGCAATTCATTTTTCTTTATTAAACTTATGATTAATTTGTAGACTTTTAGCGAAATTATAGCAAGCTTCCGAACTTCTGGTACCGTCATAGGAGGAAAACCGTATTTTTGTGCCTTCCTAATATGCAGCACTACTTTTTTTTCATTGACGTCTTCCAACATGCTGTCTGGTCTCATTTTACCAGTTGTGTGCACATTATTTTCTATCTTTTTTTCAAAGATTTTTCTCGTAATGCCATAATTTTTTGAAGCCCCATTTACATAAGAACCGCTTTTAACAAGCTTCAATAGCTAGCCTCAGATTTTTATTCGTATAGTTTCCACGATTTGAGTTTTGTCTTTTATACTCTGTTGGCATTTTTCAGCAGTAAATTATTCAGCTGTAACAAAACAGAAATGATGGCCACCACGACTAGCAACACCCTCCGAATACCTTTTACCGTTTTTAGTAGTTAAGATTTCTAAATAAATATCAAATTTACTTAATTTTAAAAACAAGTAATAAATTTCTACCCATAGATTCACAGGAGCACATATTATACAATTATTATAAAATTATACGACTACACAAAATTTTTTTTATTCACTAAATGCTTCATTATTAGCCTGACACAGACAATACTACACTACACGTGATCAGACGTCAATGTTTATTGCCTGAGCGGACAGGCAGCGCCATCTACTTCCAAAGAACACTACGAATCGAAAAATCGTGCCGGTGGCTGTACAGGAAGGAACGGTATTACCTGAAAGTAGTGAAACCATAAGAGTAAGGCGGTTGCAAGGAACTGTAAAGAAGCCAACGCCTGTCATGGCGGAACCTTCGATGCGCAATGAAGGAGTTGGTCAAGGAACTCTGATTGGAAAGGGATTGGCCACATCTGTTAAAGAAGTTACAGTACGAAGAACGTCGGTTATCAGCGATGAGTGGGCCTCTGTCCAACTTAGGGAAGAACAAGAGAACGATCCCGTTTTAAAGAAGATAAGAGCATGGAAAGAGGAAAATTGTCGACCTACTTGGCAAGAAGTATCGAAACTCACTCCAGTAGTTTAATCATATTGGGCTCAGTGGGGCTCCTTTATCCTGGTAGACGGCTTATTAAAGCGAGTACTTCAAAATGATGATGGTTTCGAAAACAGAAAACAGTTGATCACTCCAGGAAGTAGAGTATCCGAAGTACTTCGTCTGTTTCATGATAGTCCATCAGGAGGACATCTCGGTGTCAGGAAAACCCTTCAGAGAGTTCGGGAAAGGTTTTATTGTATGAACAGTTCCGATGATGTAAAGGACTGGTGTAAGAAATGTACCACCTGTGCTATGAGTAATGGATCTCAGCGGAAAAGGAAGGCTTCCATGAAGCAATACAACGTTGGTAGCCCATTTGAGAGGATCGCATTAGAAGAAAAAGTAAACCACCTCCTAGAAACACCTGACTTTGTCTTTGACGAATTTATGGGTGCATATGGAGTTACCGGAAAAGCGAGACATAATGTTACAACCGAGTAACAACAAGACCTGCTCACGGTTCCAAAAGACTACTCGCTGGTCAATAGCACTTTTTCGAACATCTACGACGCTCGAGGTCTGGCATCTGTATTCCGGAAGAAGTTTGGTCGATTGCCAGAACTTCAAGATCAGTTACCAGCCCCTGGAAGAGCCTTAAAACTTCAAGATAGATCGCGTTATCTTTTCTATTTGGTAACAAAGAACACCTTCCGAGATCGATCCACCTATCATGATGTATGGGAAGCATTACTCAGTCTGAGGGAGCATGTACTAGAGTCCAATGTACAGAAACTTGCTATGCCAAAGATAGATAGCAACCAGCTAAATTGGAGGATCATTAGAAACATGGTGGAAGTAATCTTTTAAGATACCCAGGTTAAAATACTGGTCTGCAGCCATTGTTCCAGCGTTCAGGTTATAACGAAGACTGTCCCTTGTTACTTGCATGAAACTGGAAATTGTAAAAGAGGCAGTTGCAAATATAACCATTCACTTTTAGTTCCAGGAGGAACTATTTCTTAAAAAGGGGGCAATGTCATAAAATTCGTAATCCGACCCTGTGTATAAAGCAAGCGTTCCTTAAGATGGCAACCGACTCATTCTCGAGGCGATGGAACCTTCAGGAATGCCGCTGACGCACTAGAAACGGCTAGAACGGGCATAGAGTGTCATTGAGTCAGAGATGGAATTTTCGAGAGCCTCTTGTGTCTTCTAGTAGCAGAGTTAAAGTAATATAAATAGCCGGCTCATCGACGCACAGTTTAGTTTAGTATAGAACATTGTAATGAAAAGTTAAAGTGTAATAAATAAATTAGAATTGTTAGTTAGTGTCTAAATATTATATAAATTTAATAGTAACTACGTCATAAATAAATTGTAAATAGTGTGTTTTAAATAAATTAACTATAAATAAATTAGACTATCGTCACATTATAGATATGATTCCTGTATTTGTTTAATAGTATTTTAAAGTCATCAAAACATTATACAGGGTGTTACAAAATAAAACAGGGGGTAGTATGGGCCAAAATATGCAGAAAAGTCTTAATAAACATATGTCTGCAAATGAATGGTTTCAGAGATACGGAGTGTTTTGTGTTTTGTATCATTTTTTGATTATCTTTTTTCATTCTCAAAAACTTGCTTTTCTTGTCGGAGTCTACCGATGTTTTTTCATAGATACTATTTGCAGTTATTATTTTGTTGTGGGTGAATAATTTTATAAATTTTCGTTATGCCTGTTTACACTAATATTGAATTAGCTGACATGCATTTTATGTACGGTCGTGCAAATGGCAATGCGAGGGAAGCGCTACGTCAGTATTTGAACATCTCATTTAACTCTATGTTGTTATTGATTGTTTATAAATATTATTGTTTTTTTATAATAATAAAAAATTGTTATAAACACAAAATGGTCCGTATCTCCGAAACCGTTAATTTGCGGTCATATATTTATTAAGACTTTTCTGCTTATTTTGGGTCATACTATTCACCATTTCATTTTGTGACACTTTTTTTTAACACCCTGTATACGCGGGCGGGAAATGATTGAAAATATAAGTTTAATTTTCGTCACTAGAGACGAAAGTAAACGTTATGAGAATGTATCTCACTTGCAACAGAAATCACGTTTTTGCTGAATTTTTGTAAAGGTTGTTGAAAAAATATATATCTTCGTTGGATCAAACGTATCCTATTTGTGTTATCTATAAACTTCTATAATTTCGCTTGATATTGATAGACATCCTGTAGATAACGAAACAAAAAGTATCTTTTATCAGCAGTCTCTCTTATATTTATTGCCCTTTTAGCCGAGTTTGAAGCCAGGCGTTTCGGCTTTCGCAAAAGGCTGCGCCCCTGGAGCTATAATTAAAAATGCAGAAAGCACGTTGAATATTACATCTAATTAAAAAACAGAATGCGAAAGTCAGCCCGAAGAGTGTGAAATGAGAGAGCGAAAATGTCTTCAAAGACACTCGAGGGACACCATAAATTGTAAAATAAAGAAAGGCGAAGGCAAGATAATAACTCACGTCTAACATGAGGAAAAATAAATATAATTTTTAAATAAAACAATAGACAGACGTGCCGTTCCGTAGAATGCACACTCGAAAAAGACTTTTTATCAAGTTTTAATCAAGTATTATATTCAATTTGAAACCTCGAATACTGTTTTGTATATTTCATAAAATCCAAACTGAGGCTTATTTTTCATAATCCGTTACAAAAATCCAACAACTTTGATTCCATAAATAAAATAAAAGGATAAACAAAATGATTGCTAATTTTTGGCGTTTAGGTTTTTAATATTCTTGTTTTTGTTTCAAAAAAATGTATCAAAGACCAAATGAAATTCAATTATTTCTATTTGTATTATTTCATATTCAAGAGCAGCGGACAAGACATCGACCAATGTTTTGTGACGGGCTAAACGAAGTGTTCTTTGCATTTCGTGGTCATGAAGTCCATCTACAAATGCTTGAACAGCCAAACATTCAATCATTTATTCCGGAGCTGATGGGTAGGCAAATCGCACCATCTTCGCAATATCTAATTCAAATTCTTTAAGGCTCTCGTCACGTTTCTGTTTGCGATTCTTCAACCGTAATCTGTACACCTACTCCAAGTGTTCGTGGCCATATCGCATGTTAAGTCTCTTTTTCAGTTGTTCAAAATCATCAGTCTCTTCTACAGGTATAGTCTGAAGAACATCTAAAGCGTCTCCTCGAAGGGCGATTGTAAGATTCACTGCCTTTTCTCTCTCAGACCATTCGTTTGCTCTTGCAGCTGTCTTGAACTGTTTAAGGTAGTTGGTCCATGACTTCTTCCCGTCGAAAGTTGGGGCTTTGACACGAGCAGAATTTACAGCTCCTTCCAGTTTCAACTTCGACTGCACCTCATGGCACTTTATTTCATTGTCTTTGGCCGTATTTAAATGTTCCAGTTCTTCTATTTTCTTTTTTCCCATTTCTTTTATTTTCTCCTCAACGGAAGACATTATTTTCTCCTCAATGGAAGTCATCTTATTTTCCACATCAGCACGAAATTTCGTTTTTTAAAAAAGATATTTCGGAAGACACCCTTTCTTTTAAGGAAGAAATATTAGACGAAAATTTATTTTCCATAGAAGACATTTTGTTTTCTATCTTTTAAAGAGGAGATATCAGAAGAAACGAGATTTCGTTTTTCACGGAAGCAACATCAGAAGGCACCTTTTCTTCTAAGGAAGAAATGTCAGAAGAAACTTTAGTTTCTAAGAAGGAAATGTTATAAGAAATCGGTTTTCATGGAGATCATCTTACTTTCCATATCAGAAAAATTAAAGAAATTATAGCAGAAGATGTATCATCCGAAAAAAGGTACGTTTCCGGTTCCAAACCTTCACTTATTAATTCTTTTTTAAGCCGCTCTGCGAGTTCTGCTTTCTTCCCTGTCGTCTCCAGCTCACGATCTTCTAACTCCCGACGGCTCGGTCACTTTTAAATCACACAGTCTTTTAGCTATTATTGTCTACTATTTATTTATATTTCCACTTCTAACACCAATGTGACGATAGTCTAATTTATTTATAGTTTATTTATTGATTTAGAATACACTATTTACAATTTATTTATGACGTACTATTTAATTTATATAATAATTAGACACTAACTAACAATTCTAATTTATTAATTACATTTTAACTTTTTATTACAATGTTCTATTCTAAACTAAACCGATGAGCCGGCTATTTATATTAGTCCAACTCTGCTACTAGAAGACACCAGAGGCTCTCGAAAATTCCATCTCTGACTCAACGGCAATATCTGCTTGTTCTAGCCGTTTCTAGTGCATCAGCGGCATTCCTGAATGTTCCGTCGCCTCGAGCACTAGTCGGTTACCATCTGAAGGTCGCGCTTGCTTTAGGCACAGGGTCGGATTAGGAATTTCATAACAATAATTTTAATGCATTTTTTCTTTTGTTTAATTATAAAAAATTGTATCGTAAATATACCGTGAGATTTAAAAACCTAGTTGCCTGGTTTCATTAGTTAGATGTTCCTCGTTAATTATTAGGTTTTAGCAAATTAAGCTGAGGAAACCTCTTTGAATTTATAACCAGTAAATCTAAATTCATAATTTGTAGAGTTGACAATCACGTAAATTTATTTTTGGAAACTTTGTTCGTTTTTATTTAATTATTATGATATAAACAGGGTTGTATAAAAAGTATAGTGTTTTACTCATCAAAAAATTTTTAGTCACTCGTAAAACAATATACTATTTTGTTAGACATGTTCCGTTCTTTGATCAAATTCCATAAATGCCTAAAAACTGATTCCTAATAATACTGAATGACATATATACGCGGCAAGCAACAGGTAAAAGTATCGGCACGCCACTGATTTTTGAATATAATTTTCATATGATTTACTTTGTTTGCGTAGTTCTTTTAAAAAATTCCTCTTGGGTTTTTTCTGTTTTTCTTCGCTTATTCGCAGATCGCCTTATGATTTGGTTTATAATTTTTTAGCGAAGCATATTTTTACTGAAGTAAGGTTTAAGTGAAACTTCTTGAGTTGAAAACTAATTAACAGAGTTAAAATTTATTATTATAAAGAACAGAAATACAAAGAAACGATTACTTTTCCTCAGTGCAGTGCGTTCTACATTTTTAAGAGGTTATTACATTGAAAATGATGTAAACACAAATACCAATATCAAGAATTCATGGGATCCCAGCGCGATTTGTCTGCTGGTGTCATATTAAGGTACACTTTATACCTAAAAGACTTTTCTTGAAGTTGCAACTCTTATTTTTACACAATTTTGCATTATATGTTTATTACCGAGGCTTCTTAGGATTTCATCGAGATATGACTACCGGAATCATATTAAGGTACACCTAAAACCTAGAATATTTTTGCAATTAATTGTAATTATTCTTTCTACTTTGATACAACAAATAGTGATTTAAACAATGGGTCGATTACAATAAGAAGAACACTGTTGTCATCACTTGTTATAGTCACTTGTTGATAATTATGGATAAAACGTATATAGGTATTTTAAGTTTGAAATAATCACGATATACGCACCTACAGATAGATTGTTGCGCATCGTGGGCGGTCCTTATTTTGACGTACAAATTAAAATTACTCTTTAAGTGACGTCATAGCTTTCGGTCTATAGAATGTAGCGCATCGTACGCGGTCTTTATTTTAACGTGCGCATAAAAATCACTCTATTACTTTGTGAATGATGCCATGCGCGTGGCAGACGAAAACTGAACACGTGAGCATCCAGATCTGTGCAATACTGGTTATGACGTAACGGTATTCTTATTGTAATTCACTAATCATACATTTTACCAAATAGATCATATGAAAATACTTAGTAAATATAAAGAAGTAAACAAGGGCTCGGAACCATTGTGAAATGTCAATTAACCCTAAGGAATTAGGCACCATTATCTAAGGAACCCAACACTCGGTTCGAATGGTTTTATTTTCATTGTAATAGGGGCGCAAAAATCAGCAATTTACTCATTCAGACATGTTTGTACAATTAGCGCCTATTGGTAGAAAATATGTAGAGGCGGTTATAGAAAACAATCGCAAAATCTAGTTAAGGAAGTAAAATACTGCATAATTGTGTAAAATGTACAAACATGTTTGAGTTACCAGACTTTCAAATCTTGCGCTTTTATCATTAATTGTATGTGTCTAAGGATGCAGAAAAGTTCTAGTAGATTTTCATAGTGTCTAAAAAATACATGAACAATATTTAAATGCAATTTTGGAAATATTAAAATCAAAAATCCCTAATGTCCCATTCAAAATTATAAAAAATACATCCCTTATCCCCTAAGTGAAAACAAACCAAAGAAAAATTTAAAAATCTAGAAACTAAAAATAAAATGATCGCATCAACCAGGATTTGAACCTGGAACCTTTGGACTGTAGCCGTCCATGTTCTTATCAGTTAAGATATCGATAAACATAGTTTCGACATCCGAGCTCGTAGATTTAGAGTCGGCGCACACAAATTCTAATCCTATCCCAGCTCTCGATTCTTCTTAAAGCCGTCCTTGTGACGACAATCTGTATAATGTACTTGAATGCATTTTTAAGATCCTTCCTTTCGTTCACAAGTGTTAAGTTTTCAAGTATGGTCCGCAGTAAACGTGAAAGTGAAAATCAGTTGAGATCCGAAAAACTGTAACACAATTTTAGTTATATGAAAATACAAAAAGCCCCAATTCCCCCTACGAAATTATGAAAAATACACCTCCATATTCCCAAAGCGAAAACAAACCAATTAAAAGCACTATTCACTGTGACGTAGAAAAATGTATATGAAATCTAAGTTACTGTATTTATCTGTAAATATGAAATTTGGTTGGTTGGGAGGGTTGCCTCATGGCACTTATGCCTCACTAGGCATATTGTGCTTTCTCCTTAATTGATAGTGTCGTTGAGAGGTGATTCTCTTATATCAGCAAGACATAATAAATACTCGCCGAACACAAATCTAACAAATAAGAGTGTCAGGCAATCGTAGAGGATATACTTCTTGCAAGCACTTCCTGCAGGGCGCAGATTCTAACAACTTTATGGTATGGTATGGAGATGCCTGTGATAAGGTGTATATTCTGTCTAGTCATAGTCAATTATTTGTTTGCTGGGGTAACTTAAGAACTCCCTGGCTAGAAACACAGCAAGTCGGTGACCTTTAATCCATCTTAATATGACCACATTGTTGTTGGATACTTCGGTTAAATCTTTGTGACATTCTAGTACTAACCCTGAGTAAATTCGTGGTCCATTTAGAGTGAGTAGTGCTTGTCTGCCATCTGCATAGATAAGCATGTTCTTTCCAGTGATATTGTTTCTGGTAACTTTTTTGTTGCTATGAGAATTACACTTTTTGTATTACCTAAAAATCTTTTATTATTTCGACTGGCTACTAAAAATCAGTACAACTTCTTATACAGTTAAACTTACCTTTGGTTAGGTTTAACAGAGAAATTAACTTTAAATGTTCAGCGCCATTGTATCTTTTTCGATACAGTTATTTAAGTTATTGCATATCTAAAAAAATACACTGACTAAATTGCTGATTGGCGATGTGTATTGTTAACGCACACACTTTTTGTTCACTTTATATGGGGATTTTGTGTAACTTTTTATATTAATTACCTAAAAGCTTTGAACAAAGAAACACGTAATCAATATATAAAAATGTATTTAGAAGTAACAAGTAATAACAAATTGAAACAATTTTATGACAAATAAAAATACCGCTAATGGGACATTTGGTTTTACTACTTTACCGTCGACTTCCTTTCCTTTTATTTTTTTATTTAGTAATGTTTCGGTACTTCTTGATGGTAGAGCTGTAGCTTGGTCTTTACCACAATTTCTTTCAAGCATTGCATTACTTTCTTCCTAAACTCTGTGATGGCCCTCTTTTTTTGTTGTTGTGTATTCATTATATAAGAAATGTGAATTTACTAAACTTGTCTCCCAAATAATGAAATGAAAGTTTACGGTGAAAAGCTGCAAAGCTGATCAATTTGTTGCAATCTGATATCTTAGATCAATTGATGATTTTGCATGCTTGTACATAAATGCATTCCAGTTTTACTATGGGTACATTTGAGATTTCTTCTGCTATTACTGGGAGTTGTTTTTAGTCTAGATGTTTTAGTAGAAAGCATTCTGGCATCTCAATTATCACGCCATTTGGTTTCAACAATTCTATCGTTTGTTTGCATAACAGATATGTCACCCCTCCTCAATTTGGCATTTATGACATTCTTTGGTAGATACTTCCGACTTGCTTTCAGCATACCCACTAAATGAGTATTTATGTATTTTAGATGATAATTGCCTAATATACGAGTAGAATTTGTCTGGATTGAGCAAGCCAAAAAATGTGCTGGTTCCAGTTGGATTACTGTGTGTAGGATCCATCAATTACAGTACTTAGTTTGAACTACAGTGGCATTATTGTCCACAGCACATTTTATGTTTAGGACTAAGAATCTGCAGTATATTTCACATCCTAAATCTAGTTTTGTTTTAGAACCATCAGTATAGATATAAATAATACCTGCCAAATACAGTTCTTCTATTTATTCCTGTATTTCGCTCTTAAATTGTTGCCCTAGTCTCTACATAATCTTGTATTAGTTTCCAATTTGATATCCTTTATATATAGTTTAAAACTTGTAAAGACATTGTATAATACCTTAAAGCCATTGTCTTTAATCTATCACTTCTTTATTTTCTAGATTTCTCAACCATATCATAATTTCCACAGTCCATGTTTTTCAAGCCTATTTTTTATTTATTAATAACGAACCTATTTATGTTTTGTTTTGGTAACCTATGCTATAAAAACACTTAAATATTTTCTAATTTGTAATTAGACACATTTAAAGAAAACCCACCCAACTTTGATCCAACTTCACAATGGACGACTCTGTTCATCGAGTTATACTTCCAGCATAGCGACAACCACTTTTCCTACCTCTTAATATGCTTATCCTTTCTGTTCAAGCCACTATACTGCAACTTGAAAACTGAAACTTTGGATAAACGACAGTTTTGCATAAACGAGTACTTTTCCCAGTGGCGGCTAATTTTGAACTTTTTATGCGGTTTTTATTCATGGCGAAAGTTTTGCCCTGCAAACTTATAGTTGGAAACACATTGGACCTTTTCGAAAGGGAATTGTGTAATTTAGAGAGAATGGAATATATTATTGTAAATTACTGACTGGGTAGTTGTTGCGGACTATTTTGTTTTTCGAGTAATATTTGCTGTCATGGCTTTCTAGAAGTATTGGTAAAAATAAGGAAACTTACTACTAGAAGACAAATTAGTACTTTAGAAAATGAGCAGGGTTTTAATTATTCCAGTAAATATACTTTATTGTAGTGTTTTTAGGCCTATTATTATCCATTGTATTCAGGCACCGTTTCTACATTTTTTTTTGTCTTAGTTGTAAAGATTACTTTGACAAGTGACAAGTGAAAGGTTGAGGAATGAACGAATCTTGTACAGCTGTAGTACATGCTGCTTGCAACTGACTGTAGACTGTATTATTTCCCTTTTTTGTTTGTCTTACTCATGGGACCATGTTTTTAATATGCTCTGGATATATTATACAAAAATTCTCGAAGATATAGCTGATGCTTGACTTACTTTTTTCTTCTACTTCTTAGTGTTACCTTTTTTATGATTTCTATGATGTAAATTGTACTTAAGAAGTGATTTAGCTCAAATTGAACAGGACAAATAAAATCAGAGTAGCTTGACCTATTCGCGGGCGAAAGTCTACTTTGCGATAAAATGAAGGATACTATAATAAGATAACCACAGAAATATTTAGCGCCACCAAGTTTTTGAGTAACTTGGAAAACTTATCTGATTTTATATGCCCTGTTTAATTGAGTCAGACTCTGGTACCTAAAGTTATCTGTTATGGTTACAGGCAAATAAAAGAAAGTGAGAAAATTTAATACATTTAATAAAAAGAATGCAATTACACATTAAATTTATAATTACCGGTTATTGAAAAGATGGATAAAAAATTAACTGTTAAAAAATTGAATGTTGATATTTATTTAAATGGTTTCTTCGTTTCGACCATGTGGCATTATACAGCGGTACTTCCCTATTAAATAGTCTTCTGGGTAGATAAAGTCTGTCCGATACTTAGAAGGTACTTGGAGCTAATTGGAGCTATGTCGAGACTACTTCGAAACTTGAAGCTGGGAGACTACTTGAGGCTACTTCTACATTACTAAGGGCTTGTTTGGAGACTAGGAAGCTTCGTGAAGCTACGTAACTTGGAGCTTATTCGAAATCACGTAAAGCTTGGAACTCGGAACTCACAACTCACTTGGAGCTCGGAACTTCGTGCTTGGAGATTAGAGCTTGGAGCTCGGACTTGGAGCTTGGAGCCACTACGTAACTCGGAGCTTGGAGCCACTACAGTTTTATAAATAAAAAGAACCTCAATAACAGGAATAGTACATTTACAGGCCAGTTTGGAAATCTAACGGACTTATGCCTAAACGGGACAAATATTAAAATTAACATCATCTGAACAAAATATAAAATATTTATAAGGCCAAAATCAGTTATAACAATCATCTGAACAAAGTATAAACTATTTATAAGACCAAAATAAGTTAAGAGCGTTATACTTACGTTTAAACTATATTTCCAGACTGACTTGTAATTCAATTATTTAATTGCCTCCCCGCATATATATCAAAGAAAGCTTAAAACTGATATTAGGATAGCTATGATCTATATAAAATAAAACAACAATAATAATAACCGGCACTCGCCGACATGATGGTAATTAAAAAAAAAGCAAATGACCGACTTTTCGGCTTTTCAATTAAATCCAGCAAACATTGCCTGACAATTAATCCCAACGGTAACGCACAATAAGCACATATAAAAGGCAAGATAATTACGAAAATCTACTCATAATAACCACAAACTAGTAGATTATTTGTCGGCACTACCACGTAGTTCGATAAGCCAAAAGGACGATCCAGGCGACAGCAGCCGGTTTTATAGTTCACCATCGTGAATGTAGCAGAAAATGAGGGACCGACGCGCAAGCCGTGCTTTGTAAAACTAGAGAAGCGAGCGGTTGTCGTTTTGTCATTACGAGGGGTTATGGAGAAGTTGTCAAAAATAAATTTGAAATTAATTTAAAATTAATTTCACGTAACATTAGGTAAAGAATTTGTGCATTCTACTTGTGTTTTGTTGATTTTTTTAATCCAAAACTATTTTCACTTATATGTCTGGAATGAAATATGTTTGTCAGCTAACGAAAGTGTCAGTTTCTTTCTTTTACTGTAAAGAGAAATTTTAGTCGGTCATGATGATGATTGGGTAAAGTCCATCTAGTGATTTAAGAACATCGAATTGTATCGGTTTTACGAATAACACGAATATTAACTAAATGAAAATAATTTTATTGGCACGACTATTATATTTACATATTTTTATACATTTTTAACAGCATTTATTTAACTCTTATACCAATTTATCATTTATACTCAAATAGCTATTTTTTCTTCGAACTGTTCCTCACTATTTGCTAAAGAGTCCTTTTCTATTTTTTTTTGCTTTTTTTGTTACTTTGCTTTGTTTAACATTTGTAAGATTTTGGTTAATGCTAGAGTGCTTTCTGTTATACCTCACTTTTTTATCTTGTTAAGAATGTGATGCCTTGAACTTGTGACAACTGCTTGATCAATTTGCAAGCTAGCTCCAGATTTCTAACCAAATAGTCTCATTTCTATGAGCAGGGTGTCATTTATTTTTAGTTTTTTGCATAGATTACGAATAGTGATTCAGAAATATGGATTGGCAGCTTTATTCTGTGGTTTCTTTTTTATTAAATATGCATTTTATCCAAAAAATATTAAAACAGAAGTTGTTCATATTAAGATTACCCAAACAGGTCCACAGTTTAAGCAGTGTAGGGTTAAACTCTGTGAAATTTTAGGTATTTCAAGAAAAAGTTGCTTCTCACAAACCTAAAACAAACTTTTTAAAATGGAAGACAATTAATATGGACAATTGAAATAGAGTATTTACATAAAACACAAGCAAACTTATACTATTATCATTAAAATTTTTGACAAAACAAGCTAAAACTAATCTAATTATCAGTAATAAAAATAATATTATTTTCATCGCAGAGGTAGAGTACTGAGTTCCTATGCAAAAGGTTCGGAGTTAAAGTCCAGAATTAATACGAATTAAATATAAATATTTTTTAAAATTTATTTTATAAATAAAATTAGTGAAAGTCATACAATATTTTTAAAATAATAAAATTTATTTATTTAAACAGTTTTTTTATTTTATATACGAGTACACTATAAACACTTTATATACTAACTCACTTTATTTATACAATTCTATTTATATCTCATAATAACAATATTAATCTTAACAAATCGATCTTTAGCTATATACTCAAACGGCAAAATTGGGCTATTTATATAAAAAATGGTGCTCCAGAAATGTTCTCGAAAATACCAGATATTCTTGCTAATCGGGAAATTGGAGGCCGTAGGGAACTTAAATAAGGCTTAAAAAGACTTAGGAAGTTAGAAAATAGCGTTTTATCTCAATATTCTCTAAATTAATTTTTAATTTTTTGTAGATTTTCGTTAGTGGGTCGTAGAAAAACTATGCTATCAAACTCGCCTAGGCTTATTGTGTTTTACCACATGTTAGTTCATAGCACCAACTCTGTCACCCTTGTACCTTGTACAAGTTTGTACAGATCCTTGGGTGAGTGAGTTCTATACGTTGTTGGATCAACCTGAGATTGTCCAAATAGTGCCTGTTTTTTTCGATCTAGAGGTTCACATTCGCAAATGTCTAGCACGTCTCCTGTCACTAACCTCGAGATACTCATGTGACCTGGCCTAATGTCAAGATTTCCCAGTGTATTCCCTAATCTGTGTCGTGCTTAAACTTCGTCTTCGTGTGATATGGCTATCATATCCACTGTTTTTCCAGAAAATACTGTAACGGTAAAGCAGAAAGCAGGTTTAACCTTTTGGGGCAAGGAAACTGATTATTGTAAGATTAAAGACTTACCTTTTTCATATAGTAACGAGGTTTATACCTTGTCTGTAATTTTTATTAATTCTTATAAGAAAAGGTGACAGTGTACATGGTGATCAAAATATTTCATTTAAAAGTTAAAAAATAATAAACAAAATATAACTGTGGAACAAACTATGACAAAATAATAATTATTTCACTCTTCAAGATGTAAACTTTGCAACTCATATCTGTGATTATTGATGGTTTATGGGAGAGGTCGTATCGTATCTTTAATTGAACCAAAAGTGGACCTTGATGATTCACTTAAATTCAGTTCCCACTAGTTTTTCAATTAGATGCTCAGTTTATGAGCAGTTTTTTCTTGATGTATCGATAATTTTACAGTGTTTGACCCCAGGTAGGACCGTTTTAACTTAACACATTATTAAACGTAATTTGTAGGTAATGTAAATCTGAACAACTTATGTTTGAAACTTTTTTGAATTAAATGCATAAGTTCTGAAAAGAAAGGAAAAACCTCAAAAATTGTTTTTGTTGCTGTGTATTTTGACCTAATAACTTCTGGATCATCATATTTATAGTCTACGCAAAAAAAACTAAATAAAACTGATATTTTATTTGCCTTTATTTCAGAATTGAGAACATTTTAAATAAATAGTATACTAGTTGACTGGCTCAACATTTTAATTTTAACGAGCAGCGCTACTAGCAACAATAATTGAAACTAAATAAAAAAGCACCCGCTTTATATAAACATCTAGGTACCCTGTTCGATTGTTTTGATCGGAATCCATGAAACTGTTTTTTTTTCATGTATTTATCAGAAACGTCTTGTTATTTCACAAACAAAATGCCTCATTTTTCCATGCACCACTTTGGATCAACGGTAAGACAAAGATCGAGAAAATAAAACAACTTATTTCTCTCTCAAACATGCAGTAAATTTCATTTTATTATTATATTAGTAAATTGCACATTTCTTATCTTAGATCGTAAAATATTTTAAAGCTCAAAAATAAAAGGTTCGCATATTGTGAGCAATAACTTTCTTTCAAGTTTGGTATAGCCCAAAAATTTGTTATATAAACTCTATTAAATATATTACTGTTTTTTTGACAGTAAAAGCCGGCGATCTTTTACTTTATTTTATAACAATAAAAATATCCAACCAAATAATTTTGCTGTAAACTTCTCTCTCAAATACTTATCAAACGGCAATGTATAGGTCCAAATTGATTGTTGACTTGTTGTTCTACCACAAAAGTTATAGTTTTGTGAAATATTCATGACCTCGAAGCACTATAATTTACCCTATCCATGGATATTTATCGGTTTGTATATTTACGTTTATAGCTTTAATAAAAATTGTTTTATGCCCCTTAACTCTGCAAATATTGTATTGTCTTTCGACTTGGAGTTGCTCTTCGCGACGTTTTATTGTCTTTTTCTTGAGTTACGGCTGTATCGATTGCAATAACGAACATACGGTAGCTTCATACCGATTTAGATAGTGGGCCAGTGGAATTTTAAGTATTGAGTTGTGCTATTTTCATATTAAGGTAAATCCATCTATTTATTCAAACAAACATTTAGTCAAAACTGTAGAGAGCACCTGTCGTGTATCTCTTGAAATAATAGTTGTAACCGAAATTCTATACATAGTAGTATAAAGAAAATATAAAAGAGTATTTGCGAGAATACTGGCAGAATTAAATATCATCAATTCCGAGATTATTGCACCACCATAATTAAAAAGGTATATTCTTTATACAGAAACAACGACACTTCTATGGTTATAGTGGTATTAGCTTGGCTGTGCTACTATCGCTGAAATCCGTTTTCCGGATCTGTTGACGATATTTAGGCAGTAGGTTTCGGTACAGCCACTCTAGCTGTTCTTCACCAGTTAATTTCCCATGCCTCCTCATGAGGGTCTGCAAGTCGGTAATGTAGGATGTGACAGCTTCATTCCTACGCTTCATACGGCGGCTAATCTCGGCGTACAAGTCCACATAGTACGACACGAGGAAATAGTAGATTCGGAAGCCTCGCTCGAAGGCTTCCCAGTCAGACCAGCTCGCCCGGTTGTTTCGGAACCATGATGCGGGTTCCCCGGTTAACAGTTCGGGCATGTACGGCAGTAAACGGTTTTTGTCGACGCCTTTGGAGAGACAGATCTCGTCGAGGCGTTTAAAAAAACACGGTCTCCAAATGATAATTTCCTCTCGTGAATCTTAAGGGGTTCGGAGTTGACGTCGATGACGGGAGGTGACATGGTTGACTGCGAGTCTCTCTGTTCTTGTAGGGGAGGCTGGTCGGAAACCGGCGTATTGTTGCGGAGGAATGAAACGAGTCTTTTTCGTTTCTCGAGTACGGTTCCTTCGGTGGCTAGGCCGTCGGCCCTTAGTCGGGCAGTTAACTCGGGGTTCTTAAGGGTATATATCCAACCTACCCTTGGAGTTGGTGCTTCACTCAACGTCGGTTCTTACAGTACTATCGGTACTACGGCGAACTCAGTGATCCAACCCGGTTGAATGTCGTCTTCCTCGTTGGCTTCGGCAAATATGTCGTCACAACATTCACTAGACATATACCTCTGATAAACTCCTCACACTTGATACTTCGGTGCCGAGGATAGCGAGAGAGATATATAAAAAAATCACGAGGGCCCGGGAGAGACAGAAAAAAAATAATAATTTCCTTTAAAAAAATATAACGGTGGGCACTAACACCCTTAGCACAAATTCTTTCCTACTAATGAAAACAACCGGTTTTAGCCATAAGACAAAAAGTCTACAATAGTAAAATTAAATATGATTCGAACTATAGGTTTTAGAAATTAAAAGTTAATAAGTTACTCTCAGTAATCAAATATGGACAATTCATGAACAGCGGTGAACGGTATCACTCTGCACTCATGAGAGCATAAAAAATATTACCGTTGCCTTTGTAATAATGACGCTTAATATCCTCCCCGCAATATTATTTTGCTAGGCACAATAGTCCAAATACAGGTGACTTAAAACGGTATTATTCGACCAACACTTTAGGGAATATTGACGATTTTAACTTTATTTATTCGGTTTCAAATTTCTCTTATGTAGACATCTGGTAGTCCATAGCTTCTATAAAAGAGATTCTCGACGGGGGAAGCAAGCGAATACCACTATCACCCCCTGATTAACGCGAACATAGTTGAAGGGTGCTAAAGCCCCCGGATCTAAATCCAATTTGTTACCCTGACAGGTACTAAGAAATCCAAAATACTGGTCGAATTTCTTAGGTAATTAATAGAAACGGAAATGAATGTTGCAGGGAGAATTATTAGACGGAATTTTAAATAAAAGGCATATCTTGATTAACTTCTCACTTCTCTCTTGAAAAAATAACGGTGTTCACTGAAATTCGGCACTCTCGATAAAACGATTTTAAGAAGCGAGCACAGACGGCGTGGAAAAAAGGCTCTCCCATCGAAAACATCTACTTTTATCAAAAGTCGTACTTTTGCCGGAGTGGGGACGATAGTCCCTACCCAGAGGAAATAAGTTGCTTTGCAAAAAAAACGTTAATTGATCAGCTTACTGATAAACCTACAGGTTGCAAAATTAAATCTACATACCTTTGACCTGTTAGCGTTTGTCAAATGGGAATTAAAGGAGTTCTTTCACCAATCATAATTCCATCCCAAAACATTACAGTACCTCCTTTGTTTTTCGGGATAGGTTTGGCAGCACGGAGTCTACCTTGTCTCCCTCTACCTCTTAAAATGCGAATTCACCGGTCATCGGATCGTAGGCCGATTCTGGTCTCATCCGAAAATAAGACATTTTTCCAATATTCAATAGTCCAATTTTCATGCTGCAAACACCAATTTAAACGGTCAGCTTTATTTTGCCTTGAAAGTTCTAGGACCCTTAACTGTCTTCTGCTAAATAATTCCCGAGCGCGAAGTATTCTTCAGATAGTTTCGACAGAAACACACCTGTAGCTCGCAAAAGTCGCCTTTGAAGCTCTGGATGAGATGTTGTGGGATTTCTTGCTAATTGAGCTACAAAGCGATCCTGCCTTTCTGTAGTTATTCTTCCACGACTTCTCCTCAGTTTATTCTTTAGGGTTTCCAATTCCAGAAACCTTGAATAGGTTTTTGAAACAACCCCTTGCGTAACCCTCACCGTTCTTGCAATCTGCCTTTGTGTCATTCTTTGTTCTGCCAGAGCAACAATTCTTCCCCTCTGAACTTCCGATAACCCCACGAACGGCATTTTTTTTGTGCGAAAAGAAATATATTATAAACTCAATGCGACTTGCTATTTATTTTGTTAATGTACCTGTTTTTATAAGTAAATACATGTACTTTTTCATCGCTTGCAACAACAAAAATTAAACGAATATTTCATATTAATACTGGGTGATTCCATATAAGTTTGGTTGTGTGTATTGTAGATAAACGCTTTGCAATATTTAAATAAAACAAATTTGCACGAAATACAAGTCTTTTCTTGCTGGCTCTTATAATAACTACATTTAAATTGGCAGAAAAGTTCTGTACCTATCTAGTTCTTTTTTAATAAAAAGTTTAAATCTTGTGTATGCTCACTATAAATATGCCATAACCACAATTTCAGTTGGTCCATAAGACACACTCGCACCATCCACGACTACTCTAACATCGAGTCTTTTATCAATATACGAGCCGATAAATGGCCCACGCATGACGAACTTACCACTTTACGTGCTATTGCCGCCGTCTCGATATTGCACTATTGGGATTTTCGTCGATTGCTACATTATCCAATTCTCTATTTATTATTAAGCCGTTTCGCAGAATTCATAAAACGAAATGAGCACTTTTAGTGCCGCTTCCGTTTCAGTTTTATTATGGTGAGCATTCAAATAATGTTGCGTATTAGTCTGGCGTATACACTTGTTGACTTTTCGGAGAATTTCAACCGAAGAAATACGAGGGTTTAATATCTATCCAACGTTTTAGAAACTATTCAGCTCGCTTTTTTTGAAACGCATCAAGCAATTTTCAAATGTGTAAAGCTCTGTAAAGTGCTGTTCCTAAAGTGGCGCTGGGAAACAGTGACAACGCCTACATAAAACACGAGGCGAAATAACCTTAGTAGTTGAAGCCGATGACACACACAAAAAAAAGTCAATTCAAATAATGATACATCAATATAAATACAATTAAAAAAAAAACAGAATAAACAATAGGGGGTAATCACAGAAGCAGTTTAAAACTGCTTGTACGTGATAAAGTACATATACATAACACATGATTAAAGAAACGGGTCTGTGTATATGTCCCTATAAAAATCAAGAAAGAACAAAATTGAATTTAAACATTAAAAAAAAGATTTAAACATTAAAAAAAAGATTTAAACATTTAGAAAAAAACTATTAGAAAAATGTTAAAAAAATTATAAAATGTAAAGTAGATCTATAAATTAGTATACAAATAATAATAAAAATATAAATAGAAATATAGAAATAAAAGAAAAGAAAATCAATGAAATATTATTGTGTATAGTCGAAATAGGAAAAAAATATTTAGGTAAATATATTTTTTAAGACTGATTTATCATCAACCATGGCGAGACGCATGGCCATGAAAAATACGAGTCTTTATGTTTATTTATTTTAAATATAATTGTTCACCTTATTATATGTTTTAAAAAAAAATTAAAACAACGTTTAGTTTCAGTTTCAAGGTTAAAATATAATTCTGTGGAAGTAGCTAAATTACGAAAAATTTCACAGCCATATCTTATTATGATTTTTCTCGACGGTTCGTTATTACATAATATATAAGTAACTTTATTTATTAAAGATAATATCATACAACAATTCAATGTAAACATGAAATTCATAATTTATTCAAAATCAAAATAAACATAAAACTTAACAATAACGTAATTGTCCCTCATACATATAATAAAAAAAAGAGAAAAACAAAATAATAAAAGAAACAGTGATGTAGGTATTTAACATAACAGATTGGTTAAAAGTATAACATGTAAACGAAGTAAAAGAAAAGAGAAAATAACAATATAATTCATAAATAATTTTTCTTAAATTGACTAGTATTTTGAACATTTGTAAAATTTTGAGGGAGATAATTGACTAGATTGGTCCCTTTATGAAATACGCTTTTCATAGAACTACTTTTAATATGAATTTGATCGAGTTTGCTACTTTTGTGATTCTTTGATGAATTTCTGTGGCCGGAATTAGTTGACACTTAAGATATTCAGGCAACAAATTGTTTATTATTTTAAATATAAAAAACATTGTTCGTACATATAGCAGTTTTTCAACACTTAGACAATTTAAGGCTACTAACATAAACTGAATACTGGTATATTTGTTACAACCTAGTATCGTTCGCACCGCTTTGTTTTGTAGGACCTGTAGTCTATCAAAATTGTAACATCCTGTATATATTAAAGAACAGCAATAGTAAAAGTGGGGTAGAATAAGTGTATTACATAAAGTCAATTTAGTTGAAATTGATAGTTACGGTGACACTCTTGGAAAAAATCCTATTTTTCTCCTACTTTTTTACAGATATACTAAATGTGTTTATTAAATTTTAGCTCTCTATCCAATATAACTCCTAAATACTTTATTTATTGGACCATTTCTACTGTTTCTGTATTTATTTTAATGTCTAAATTTAAATTCAAAAATCTATTGTATAGAAAGTTGTTACGAATAAACATAAATTTTGATTTCATCTCATTTACTTTTAATTTATTTTTTTGAATTTTGATGTTAATAATCCCAATTCATGATCGACGGTCTCAGCAACTAAATGTTTTAACTTTTTGACGTGCAATTACACAATCACATTTCTAATAATTTACTGTTCGTTTCTAGTATCTTTTCAGGTTTCAATTTATTTTGATATAAATTCTCTCGACAAGGTTACAAATAGAAAATGTAGAGCATAGTGGTCTTTGCAATTTCTAAATAAAGAAAACTAAATGATTTTAATCAACTAAGCTCTTCGAATTAATCAGAAGAGCCGCGCTCAAAGAAACAATCCATTTTCTGAGTGTAGTCGAAAACACTTAATTTTCTCTTCACACATCTCGCAAGCCGCGCGATTGCGGGCGGCTGAAGGCGGTCAATGCCACCCCTGTCTATCTACAGTGATTTGTTGGAGTTGCCGCCTGCTACAAACGATTGAAGGAAAACACAGTTATTTTTCTTTCTCTTATTTATGATTGTGTTTCGAGACGACCACAGATTCCAAAATCAATGTTTATCTTGGCCTTCCTCCGATGCTACCGACTTTTTCTCCGTTCTCTTCCCGATTTTTTTTTTGTTTACTCGAGCTTTTTCCGCTTTTCATTCATTTTCCAAACGATTTATGACTCATTATCTACTGGGGATTATATTGTTCTGCCGAAATATTTACTTCGCCGGCTCCGGACCATTGTGTGAGGATATAAAGTTTATTTGAGAAAATAAATTAGAAGAACGCCGCAGAATTTATTGTGTCATTTAGTTCTGAAAGGAGTAGTTAGAAGGTTTTATGAGAGGCAAAATAGTCAGACACAACCTAATTTGTTCTTGCGAATAAAGGAAAATAATTGTTGGAATTAGTTGAATGTTTTGAGTTTCGGAAGCGGGATGGAGTGGATATTACGATGAGTTCAATTTAAGAATACCTTGTAGACATTAAGTGTTTCGGTATTATAATATTTTCCAACATTACATCGTTAATTTGATTATTTGGTTAGTAATAACAATAAGTTTGTATGTTAAGAACGTTCTAGGTTATATACAGCACAGCATCTCTACCGTCGCGTCGGTGGCATAATGGTGTGAGTAAGGATTTGTTGTCTTGAAATTTAATTATTTTAAATTGACATTAGATACACTTAAATAAAATACAAAAATGAGTATTTAAACTATAGATGGACGACACTGAAATTTTTATAAATTAAAAAATTTGATAAAGAAGTTTTCAAAATCTGAAGGTAATTTCAGAAACCATAGTAAATAAAATTTAAATAATTAAACCATAAATACACGAACCAGCAAATAGACACTTGTAGAGATGATCATGATATTCTGTGAAATAAAAGTCATAGGTACCTAATTTAAATTGAATTTAATAGAAAAAGGAATAAAAGTAATATATTAACAATATTTTCTCAATATGTTCGATGAGCATTAAATTATACAAACGGTTGAATGGCCCTCTTGTTTATCCACAGGAAAAACCCTATGAGTGTTTTGCCAGACAAAGCAAATGCAGGAACAGCAAATGAAATAACTTACCTCTTTTGAGGGTTTTCTCTGCTACCGGGATCCAGCAACACGTGGAAGAAAGTATCTCTCGGCGTCTCACTTGCCTCGGATTTTGGTCAAAAACCAGGTTCATTCAAAATAAAAGTAACATAAACATTGGTACAGGGTCCCTTGGAAAAAACAAAAAGCTCGGAAACTAATTATTACTTAACACTATTTAACACGATGCGGAGCTAAATCCCAACGGCCATCTTCTTCTAAAAATCAAATCGAAAAGGGCCGAAAAAACCAAGTTATTTTAAAAAAACAACAAGTGATAGTTCAATCATAGAACTGACAAATTTCTAAAGAAAAAGGTGGCCAGTTTCTCGTGTTTCATATTTATGGTCAAATATAATTAAAGAAAAATAATTATTATGCACAATAAAAGTAATGGAATAATAAAATATTAAAATATTACCCTTACTCTATTCCTTTGGTTATTTACAAAATTAGGCTGTGCCTGTAGACAGATCAAACGAACGTAGCTATTTGACTACGCCCGACCAAAACAATAGAACTGTACTAGATTAGATTAAATTTAGTACTTGATTATTATAAATTTATGAAATAATATCCTGCGAAAAACAAAAATGTTACAATATATCCTGGATAATACTAAGGGTTGTCTGTACAATAACGTTAACATTTTTGTTTTACAAAGAGGAGCACGTTTATTTGCAAACAATTATACATTTGTGAAAATCTTAAAATTTCTACTGTTTTTCCAAAAAATTCCCTTCTGCGATTGATACTTTTTTGCGCATATTGTAGTACTTTTCGTTTAGTCCTGTTATAGAACTATCTCATCCAGGCGAGCAAGTACCCTATTCTCAAATTCAGGAGAGTGCTCCTACACGAATATTCCATCACCAGCGTTGCCTAAAATGAAATTGTCGAATCATGCTGTAGAAATGATCGTTTTTTCATGATTTTATTGTACAAACTGACCTTAATAGTGTGATGTTATCAAAGGCTGGTTAATTAAGAGTTTATGGGGTTAGGGTAATTTGATAATAATTTTATAGAATAAACATATAACAAAAATAACACTTATTAACCTATTCTTGTTCAGCTAAAGTTTTAAAAATATTTTTTTCTTCTTGTAATCCTTTCTGATTTTGATCTTCCAATTGTTCTTGTCTATATATTTTTAAAGATGTCGTGAATTTAATTTCATATGTAGGTTTGAAACTTACACGTTCATTATCAAACGGATTTCCACACTTTCCTTATGTAAAGTGACGACCGGTTAAATTTTTTGAAACTTTGTACTCAACCTAGTATCCAAAAGTGTCAATAGGCTCTGAAAATGGGCTGCTTTTCATTGATGAGCTACTTTTCATTGGGACACCCTATATATTAGAATATGGGGCTTATTTCGTAACGTTTAATTAATTGTAACCGCCGGGTTAAAAGTTATTTATAACCATGACGTTTAAATTTTAATCCAAATTTCTACTCGGTATTTCATCAGTTTTTTTCCTATTAGTTATTTTATCACCAATCCCTGGTTAAAAAAGACGTGGTAATGATATAATATATCCAAAGGTACATTCTAATGAAACCTAACGTAGCATTAAAAATAAGAAAAAGATTATATTTGACATGCAATTTTAACCAAATAATACCGAATACAAAAATAAAAAACATCCGTTTATTTTTAGAACCTAGGGTTTTTTTGTTGTTTTTGGCATAGGCACATTGCCATTCAGCCAGACACAAAACCTATGGTTAATATTAACCAAATTTTTACAGAATATAAATCATTGTAGTGCTAAGATCAAATAAATATAGTTATAAAATAAATCACCGTATTAAGTGTAAATAAATTACAGTAATAAACTGTTTAAAACAATAAAACGTTACATTGGTGTCAGAAGTGCGATATTGTAAATAAATAGTAACTAAAAAAGTGTGTGATTTAAAAGTAGCCGAGTTGCATAAGGAACTAGAAGAACGTGATTTAGAGACCATAGGATGAAAAGCAGATCTAAAGAAGCAATTGAAAATAAAAGATCTGGAAACGTATCTGTTTTTGGATGATGCCTCTTCTATCATAGCTTCCGATATGGACATTTAGATTACTTCTATGAAAAACGAAATTTCCTCCGATTTGGAAAGTAAAATATCTTTTTTTGTCTGATATTTCTTCGTTGGAAGAAGATGTCTTCAAAAATGTCTTCTATGGAAATTAAAGTATTCTATGATATAATTATCTTCTATAAAAAATAAAATTTCTTATGTTGATAAGCAGATAATGTCTTCCGTTAACGAGAAAATAAAAGAGATAGGCAAGAAGAAGAAATTAAAAAAAAACAGAAAGTAAAGTTATAGAAGTTAAGAAAGAGGTCGAGAACAATAAAATAGAGTACCAGCTTTCGATGGGAAAATGTCATGGACCAATTACATGAAACAATTCGAAACAACTACAAAAGCAAGCTTATGGTCTAAAAGATAAAAGGCAGTAAGTTTGACCAACTCTTTTCGAGGAGATATTTTAGATATTCTTCAGACTATATCCATGAAAGAGACTGATGACTTTGAACAACTTAAAAGAGACCAAACATTATATATGGTTACGAATATCTTGACCCAGCTATGCCAAGAGTGTATTCGGATTGGAGGATCATTAGAAACATGGTGAAAGTTATCTTTCAAATACTGGTCTGTAGCCAATCGCCTAGTGTCCAGGTTACAGCGAAAACCATCACTTGTTACTTCCATTGCAAATTTAAAAAAGATAGCAGATACAAACATTTAGTTTCATAAAAATTCCAGGAGGAACTTTCTCTTTGTCCAAAATTAAAACTTATTAGCTAATAGGAATGAATAACTTAAAAATATTAAAAAAAGAACAATAACCTCTACTATTTATTTCAGAAACTTTTGAACCTACCCTCGTACCTGCTTAAAAATAATTTTGGATAAATGCATTATACTGAACAATTAATTGAACTTTAATCAAAGTTAAAGTTGAAATTTGTTAACGTATTAAATAATATAAAATGGAATTAATTCATTCCATTGTGTAATGAACTGAAGCTCTCGCTTTATATATAATGTTGTTACAACCACAATGCCAATCCTCTTATGCTACAGACACGCTTGGGCCCTTTCAATTCTAAATGAAGCATTTCGAAATCGGCCGCCAAAGTAGTGTTTGGTTAGAAATTGAAGACCTTGTCAATGCCAAAGAGGAGGTTCGAACTACATTATGTTGGGATTAACATAATCTGGATTTGACGGATACAGTAAGGTGGTAATGCTCATGCAAATAATTGTGACCAATTTATTGGCGTAGAACGAAAACGGGAAATGAAATAAATTTGGATTAGGAATTTGAATTTTTGGAGGATTTAAATAACTTTGAAATAATAGAGTAGACGAAAAAATGGAAAATATATCCTGATCTAAACAATACTTGTTAAATTCTTTTAATAAACAGATTTTAACTAATGTATATTTGCGCTAGGCGGGGCTTAAATCAGCGACCTCTGAATCCCCGATTTAACGTCCTAACTTCCAGACCACCAGAGATTGTGTTCTAGCTGTTAATTTTTTTGTAATTAGATTTGATCATAAGTCAGTTTATCAGAATCTTTTTTAATTCTTTAAACCTTTAGTCACCCATATGGCATCATATCATGTGAAATAAAACCCTTTCATCCTGGTGTTAAGTTAACTAACGGATACGTAGTTAACGCAATGTACTTGAAAATGGTAAATAATCTAAAGGCTTTTTGAGAAAATTATCGGTATAGATTGCCGAAACAAATGCTAGGGAAATCCAGGGGTGATAACAAACCAAAGAAAATTTAAAAAAATTAAAAAAGTTCTGCTCTGGGCGGTGCTCGAACCCGCGATCTCTGGCTCACCGTTCCAACGTGCTAAGCACCACTAACACTAAGAGGACAAAATTACAACAGCTGCAATCTATTGCCCATAAAAACACAACCAGAAAAAAGAAAGCCTATAGGTCCTAAAAACTACAAATATAGTAAAATTTGTTTATTTTCATATAGAACATACGATGCAATTAATTTTTATTAATTGACTTACCTCTTATAAACAAACGAGATCAGAAACATTTGTAGGAATTGTAGGTTATGTTATTCTTCCTCTTTTCTTCTATTTAGTTTGAGAATGTTTTTTGGCTAAAACATTCAACATTAGTGCGTTTGGTAGCGAATTATTAGATCGACATCTGGGAAAAATTCATATAGATATGTATATAAACTTGTTTTTACATGTATTTGGTGTTAATTTTTACCTGCAAGCATTTAGAACATTCTCAGAATATGAGGTACATGCTCGGTATATGAATTTTGGTATCTTCTAAGAATGTCCTGTTATAGCACGTGCTCAGTTTATACTTTTTGGAATATACTTTTAAGGCACGTACTCAGTATAAAATTTTTATAATATACTTTCAAAGTATATTCTAGGTATGTTCTAAGAACATTCTAAAAGGATATACTAAAAAGAACTTAAACAAAACGTTCTTGGTATATTCATAGAACATTGATGCGATAAGACTAAATTTAAGTGATACATGAGAATTGGAATTTAAAATTTAAAAAAATAACATGTGATAAACCTATCAGGTTACTACGTGAACAATGTAAAGGTATTTTAACAATTAATGACAATATAAAAAAGGGGTGTTAGAAAAGGAAAAATTGACAAATGTTGAGTAAGAGCAAATACTTTAAATAAAAATATTCTAATTTATAGTAGCAATAAAAGCTATAACACATATTTCTATCTGTATACACGGAAAAAAAATTGTAGAACAAATTTCTACAATTATACATTTTTTCTCTACAATAAATAGTACATATAGGGACAGGGACAATTTGTAGTAAAAATTTTGTAGAGAATGTATTGTAGAGTTAGCCGGAGAGGCTAGCCGCGAGCTTAGTGCGCATCCACTTACTCGCAACAGTTAAGCAGTGATCTATCCGGTCACGTCGTGGATGGGTGACCGCTAGGAGGTTCCACCATGGGCCGTGTCACCATGGGATTCATCCGACTAGCGTTTAATCATCGACGACGTGGAATGAATGAGGGTGTGAATGGGAAAGTAGTAAGACCTTCAAATGGTGGTACAATAAGCCGCAGGCTGCAGTGCTGCCAGACTACAGACGGGTTAGGGTGTAGCACGGGAGGTCTGAAGGGTGTAAAACTAAAAAAAAAAAAAAAGTTATTTTCTACAATATTTAGTAAAAATATCCAAATGCATCATAAGAATTGTTCTACAAATTGTTATAATTTTTGCTATTCATTGTATAAATTTATATTAAAAATGTATTGCGTTTTAAGAAAATAAATACGAAAATTTTACACAATAAATTGTAAAAATTCATACAAATTGTAGTATTTTTTAATAAAATTTGTAGTAGTATTTTATAATTATTATAATTATAACCTAGAAAAAATGTTCCTTAATAAAATATTCAATTTATTGTTTTAATAGTCTTAATTACATTAATTATGTAATAAATAACAGTAATAAAAGCGCCCTCAGTCTCAGTTGGCTTTTCTGCACCTGAAAAATATGTAATAAAAATTAATACCTATTGAACTGTTCATACCCTTAAAACGGGAATATTTATCACCTTTACACTGATTTGGATATTAAATGACTAGGTCAAATAACTAACAAAAATGAGAAAGTAGGTATGTCACAATTAAGAGAAAAAAACATCATTGAACATGGCACAACATTCGATCGTTGGGAACAACATTCGATCGTTTTTTTAAAATAATCTACTAAGGTTATTTAAATTAGTTATCTAAAGATAAATTATTCAGAAACAATAATAAATGTACTTACCACTAATAGAAGTTATTATTAAAATTTTCTCAAACGCATCAGTGCTTATAATATAATATTGTGTTATAGGTACTCATATATGTATCATGCTTTGTTTTGCGAATGGCTACTGCTGTCTGGCCATTTATGATCGACGTCAGAAAACGTTGGCCAATAGCAGAATTCTGTTTTATTCACAAGACTTAGAATTTCTACAATATTATAGAATATTTTTGAATAAAATTGAATTTTTTTCATAAGAAGGGATGTAAAGTATTACTATTTTGTTGTAGAGAAAATTACTATTTTTTGTAGAGATAATTATTAATATTTGTACAAATTTTTACAGAAGTTAGTAGTAGTAATTACGATAATTGTAATAAATTTCTACTTCTACAAACAATAGTAAAATATACTAAACATTGTGGACTTCTTTTCTATTGTTGTAGCATTTTATTCGACAATTCAATTGCTACAATAATAAATAGTTTTTAACTATAAATTGTAGTAAAATTTTCTACAAAAAGTTAAGTATTTTTCTACAAGTCTACTACTACAACATTGTAGTAAAATTTTCTAGTCACATTTTTTTCTGTGTATGACGCCAATATATTTTTCTCTATTTCGGAACTTTAAACCGATGTTTCACTTAAATGATTTGAGTTTATCAAAACTTAGCGAGGATATGATAAATAATTATGTAACCGTATTCAAATCATAGCAAAATATGCGATTAAGTATTAAATTGACTGACAGCAGTCAACCAAGGAACTGTTATTAAAACCAAGTGGCGTTCCCGTCACCAGATTAACTACTATACATCACAATTTGCATATTGTATTATCATAATCATAATAATTCCCTATTCTCCGATGAACATTAGCACATTAAACCCGGGATCGGCCCAAAGCGCCCTCTACTTCTCCGTGCCAACAACTAAGCTCGCTTAATATACACGTTAAAGGTATTGTGCACCCTAATGAACGTAATGGGCGGTAATTTACTTTAAACAATTACACTTGAGGGCTCCTCGTGCACAGAAACGGGTTATGTGGGATTATTTATTTTTTTCGGAAATGCTTAAAGGCGAATGTGAGCGCCGCCGCCACGCCGTTACGGTCTCGCAGTTTTGGATTTCGTGCAGATATCCGCGGCCATGCTTGCGCCGATGAAATTTATACCAAATTGATTGCGTTTACGAGTTCTGCTAGTCCGATTTCAAAATTATGATGAAAGTTTTTTTATTAAGAACTTCGTATTCCATTCAGAATTTTGAAGTGGTTAGCGAAAACTGATCAGGCCCTACGAATAAAAAATAAAAATATATAATTGAACAGGATCAAACCCAATACAATATAAAATACTCTCACCAGATATTCGTTTATATATCTGTACCCCAGAGGTAAATTGTACTAAGCACCATTTAGCAAATTTTACAGGAGAGCGATTTAAAGTTTTACTTGTGACCAAAATTATTATTTGTTAATTATTGTTTCGTTTTTGGAACAAATAAACATCTTAGTATAAGAAACAAAATGCCAAAAACAAAAAAAAAATTATATTTTTGGTTTTAGTGGACTAGTAGTACAGTTTACCTCTAAAAAAATTACAAACAATTGGAGTTGGTAATAAACATTTCAGCAGATGTGACTTGTACAGTTTACTTTTAAAAATGCGTTAGTTAGTATTTTTTTTCTGATCTATTTGTAAAAAAACATGTTAAATTTTTATTTTTTTTTTATTCTAAGCTTAGGTTTACAAGGTATTGAAACTAAAAGAATACAAGTTATGAGCTACTCACGGTGCTTGGGAACCAACTTGAAATGAAAAGTTTATTTACTAGACTTTTCTTTGGTCAAAGTATTTCTGAAGGGCTATAGATTGGCGCAATATATTTTTTAAAATCGGTTCCAGCAGCCGTTTTTGAGTTAAATGAGATTTTATTTAACTCAAAATCGGCTGATTTTAGAGAAAAAAGTTATTAATGCTTTTTTGTAGAGCGGACATTTTCCCATTGAAATTTACTTTTGGTAAGCCGAGAAAATGTGAAATGCGCAAGTTACAAGCAAAAAAGTAAAAAAAAGGTCACAAATGAGATCTTATTTAACACAAAATCGGCTGATTTTAGAGAAAAAAGTCATTGATACTTTTTTGTAGAGCGGACATTTTCCTATTGAAATTTACTATTAACAAGCCGATAAAATGTGAAATGCGCAAGTACAAGCAAAAAAGTAAAAAAAAGGTCACAAATGAGATCTTATTTAACACAAAATCGGC
Source organism: Psylliodes chrysocephalus (assembly GCA_927349885.1). NCBI lineage: Eukaryota > Metazoa > Arthropoda > Insecta > Coleoptera > Chrysomelidae > Psylliodes > Psylliodes chrysocephalus. Next base: position 12,299,800 of record OV651825.1, read on the forward strand.
TGATTTTAGAGAAAAAAGTCATTGATACTTTTTTGTAGAGCGGACATTTTCCTATTGAAATTTACTATTAACAAGCCGATAAAATGTGAAATGCGCAAGTTACAAGCAAAAAAGTAAAATTTTTTAATGAAAAAGTGATATTTTTTTTACTTTTTTGCTTGTAACTTGCGCATTTCACATTTTCTCGGCTTGCCAAAAGTAAATTTCAATGGGAAAATGTCCGCTCTACAAAAAAGCATCAATGACTTGTTTCTCTAAAATCAGCCGATTTTGAGTTAAATGAGATCTCATTTAACTCAAAAACGGCTGCTGGAACCGATTTTAAAAAATATATTGCGCCAATCTATAGCCCTTTAGAAATACTTTGACCGAGAAAAAGTCTAGTAAATAAACTTTTCATTTAAAGTTGGTTCCCAAGCACCGTGTACTACAACTATAGTAAAGTTATAATTTTACTACTTACTGGTAGTTTTGCATTCAGTAATAAAACAAAAATTTAGTGAACCTATCATAGAACAAAGTTTAAGAACTCTTTACAATAAATAAATGGAAGTATAATAATAAAAAAAATAAGAATAAGGTCTTGGTCTTGCGTTTAGTACCATAGCTAAAAATGCGATTAAACCCTTGATCTGCATTAAACGTGTACGGTGCATACGGGCGTAAGTTGGCATAGTGGTTCTCCTTAGAATTAACAGAACGTTTTTCTTCGCGTATTAGTCTTTTACTGGCTCTATTAAAATCAACTTGTTCAAAACGTTCTTGATTAAAACCAGTTTTAAAATACAATATGCCAAGTGTTTCTTCTAAAAACATCGTATAAACCACTCTAAATATCAAAAAGGACTGATTAGTTATGTTTGTTTTTTTGTTATTATGAAAGTAAGATCCGGAATCTTCAGATAAAATGGTACAATTCTTAAAGTCCATAGTATCCATTTCCGCAACTTCAGTTTTATTGCCACAAAGTCTGAAAAGCTGTTGCCAAACCCATGGAGTTATTATTAAAAATTGGGGGAAGCTTTCTTTTGTCATTCTATTCGTGCATAAATTGTATTTACCTCCACGTGGGTATATCCTCTTAGATGGTACTTATGTTCAATGCATAAAAATCGAAAGATAGCACATAATCATTTGATGATTTCTATTTTGTGATGGACAGTTACCGCTCCAGATAAGAATTTTCTCTACAGATTCTTTTACATGTAAGTTAATGTATTTCAGATTACATGAAGCCATTTCATTTCCATCACGTCCGGCTATAGATTTATCCCAGGTGAAGCAATAGCCTATTTTCTCTGTTGCATCATAGACTGTATAATTAAAAGTCCATGGCGTTAGAGAATAGAAACTCTGGGCATTTGTTAGTAGAGGAGTGGGTAAGCATTTTTGTAAATCCACCGAAAGTATTTTACTGTTGGCCTCGGTTTTTATCCTGCTACTTTAGGTGATACCGTTGATCTGCATTAAGCAGATGTCCGTCATAGTTATTTTGCAATTCAAGGCGTTCTTCCAAAGATAGAGATTCTTTGAGTTTGATTACATATCCATAACATTTGTCACATGCATCATGCCCTGGCTCTTTGAATGATAAATTAAATTCAAAATTAAAAATTTCACTATACAACCATTGCTTGTGAATATCATCTTTAGGAATTTGGTTTTCTATACATTCTTCATAGAAACACCGATGGCATTTTTGAAATGTTGAGATGGCTGCCTGAATAGTTTCTCTGGGATTTATTCCTGGAATAATGCGATTATATGCACGGGAACTTCTGAGTGTGTGCTCTCTATTCCACCAAGTTGTCTTTTCAATAATGCATTACGCACAGAGGTTTGGGATATATTTAAGTACGACACACTAACCTTCTTACCATTAATACTAAAACAATACTTTAACTACCACAGTCTTTTTTTAGCACGAGATCCCGTTCTAGCACGTATACGCTTAACTGGAACTTCTTTGATGCAGCTAGCTATAAATTGTCTTTTCTGGTTAACGTTGATGCTACCGTTCCAAAATTGTGAGTGTATTAGAGCACGACTTTCGACTGTTATATTCTGTTTGCATTGATTTTTACATTCATTATGACAAAGTACTTTCATTTCATTTTTTCCAATAAGCTTATTGGTGGCTGAGAGGTATTCTTTCTCTTTTGCTTTTGAATGTTTTCTTCCAATCTTCATGGAAATTGGACTTAATATACATCGCCATTGGAAAGAGCAGAAACAAATATTAATAAAGTAATAATAACGTCAAAAAAACGAAAAACGTGGACTTAATACTGTTTGGCCGGGAGGTAAACTCCCAATAACTCATAAATTAATTTTTTAAAATTTTTAAATTTTCTTTAGTGGTTCGTAGAAACAATATACTGTACAACTCAAGTTAATTGTTCGTATAGTTTTTAAAGTGAAACATCTTTTTATGATATGGCTGCCATGTCTACTCTTGTTGCACAAACTATTATTAAAATTAAAACTATATCTTCCCATGAAAACTATTCACTATCCTAACTAACCCTGTAGAAGTAGAAATATATAATTTTAGCTTCACAAAACATATGAACATATGTATGTATGACTTATGTTCATATTTCAGTTTCGTGTAAAATAGTTAATAATATAATTATATCCAACAATCACTTACCATCTAGATCTAACTTTATTAAAATATCCAATCATCTCCGATCATGTCTAAATATTCCTTGAAATGCATACCTGTTCTACTGTAATTTCAAATGCAGGTGCCCGTGACGTAACTCATGCCAACTTTCGTTAACGCTAATTACGCTGCCGAATTGCTTGATATCTGTCTCTAATCCATTATTTCTCCCATCTCTAACTAGAACGTTAATGTCTCTGTCTTTGATCATTTCGTGTAAGAAAACCTCTCTCATTCTAAAAACATCGCGTATTGTTGAGAGTAACAGCCGGTTGCAACAACGTTCATTAAAATTTATGAACCCGGTAATATAGCGAATTTGAATTGTCTGAATAACAAGATCTTCAGAAGTCACATTTCTTTTTGAAAAAATTGCTCTCTTTTATATGAAACGTGTTATGTTGTAAAACTTAATGCTCTGACAAAATGTGTCCACTGATTCAAATTGATACTGTGGCCAGTTTTTGATGTATAGGATGTTAAAAATCGCTTTTTACTTAAAATAATTTCTCATAACATATCTGTTTTATTATCAGTTATTGTAGAAAACCTGAATTATAAATTACTAGAGAGTTTAGTTTTTTAATGAAGAGTGCTTATGAGTAAACCGATCCATTTAATTTCAAGGTTTTAGGTAGGTAACAAACTAAATCATGTGTAATATAGATTGAAAATGAATAGGAAGATCTCATCGCCTTCCACTGCAACCCAGATCGATCTATTGTGGCTCACATCTAACATGTAGTTTACCGTACAAGCCATACTTATTGATGAAGACCATGATTGAAATGGGTCGAACTTGTTTAGAGTCGATGAGCTCCAATCGGGTAATTCCGAAGATCTGAAATCTAGTTCTTTCCCAAGCAGAGCAGCTTCTTAGAACGTGCTCTGCAGATTGGTCTTCCACGCAGCAGAATCGTTAGTCCGACGTTTCTTGCAGACCTATCCTTCTTGCCTGGTTACCTAGACGACAATATCCTGTCATCAGTTTGGATGAGAATGCGTAGATCTTTATTATTTTGTTTCCAGATTTGAGGCATTCATGGCAAGTACAAACGCCTTTGGTATATCTACAGTTCATGAGCATTACATACTCCATCAATTTTAAAGTAATTCCCTTGGCAGCGCTCTTTTCAATGCCCATAAATAATTCTGGTTCTGTGAGCACGACGGCTTTTTCATTGCACTTCATTCCGCTGTGTTCTGGAACCTAAATCAAAGTAACTTTATTCCAGACCCTAGACATATAGGTATTTGTATAGTCTTAAAGCACATTTGAGTCAATTCGATTTAACTTAGCGTCTTGAGGACATAATGCCATTTTTCTCGTTTAAATCAGACCAATAATAACTAAGATACATGATATGGTCCTTTTGGCATTGCTACTGCGCATAATTTTTCTATTTAACGTTAAACTACATTACGTTCTCTACAGAATACCGTTTTCTTCGTTTAAATGCGACTAATAATAGTCAATATATACGCTTAGGTCCTTTTGTCGTTGCTAATGCGCAGGACTTTTCTCTTCATCGTTAATCTATACCATATTCTCTACATATTGCCGTTTTCCTCGTTTATATCTGACCAATAATATCCAAAATACACGCTTAGGTACTTTTTGCATTGTTGCTATGCAGGATTATTCTCTTCAACGTTAATCTATACCATGTTCTCTACATAATGCCGTTTTTCTTGTTTAAATCTGACTAATAGTAGCCGAGATACATGCTTAGATCCTTTTGGCATTTTTACTGCGCTATATTTTTCTCTTCAGCGTTAATCTACATCACGTTCTCTACATAATGTTGTTTTCCTCGTTTAAATCTGGCCAATAGTAACCGAGATAAACGCTTAGGTCCTTTTGACATTGCCACTGAGCAGGAGTTTTTTATTCAACGATAATCTATATACGTTCACGCAAACGATGGCTGCCATCTTGGATCGCTTAGCCGAGTCGCTTTGTCTATCTACTTTCTTGGCTATCCGAAAAGATTTTTAAAGTCTTTTTATCAAAAAGAGAATGATTCAAATCCCTCGCTTCCAATTCTATAGAGATCAGTTCTGCTTGGAACATCGTGGCCAGAGTGCTCACGTTTATTGATATATCAACTCCCGCTCCTTCTTATTTCAGTTTTAAAGCCGTCCGTGTTCAGCGCATAGTCCTTTTGGGAGAAGTTTTGATTTCCTCTATTCTATACGTCTTTTTCTGGAATGAGTACGCTGTATGACTTTTCTGTGTTCTAACAGGGAACTAGCAAGTCTGAGAACATACCGAGGTTGTGTTGGCTATAATTCTTACTTTCCCATCGCAGTTCTTCATTGCATTGACTACTCATCATCAGGAATCTATAGATAACCATCACGGCCTCATTTTCCTACCATATTTTAAGAGATGTTAGATCCATTACAGTCTCCATGACTCCCATCGGTTTGGTTAACATTATCTCATTTAAGGCGATGCAAGCAAACTGCTAAATTCCAGCCAGCCTTGCTACAGTCATTCGTTTAAGTCTCTTGTCCCACTAGACGATGGTACTGCACGTGGGTTTTAATACAGTTCGGTAAATTGTAAAAATCTGTTGCGGACTGGCAAAGTATGGGGATATGCTTTGTCGATAGTCCTTCTGAGGGTCCCGACGGATAATCTGGGTTTGTTGATGTTCTTTCCAACTGGTATTTAAGGTGAGTTTCTTATCCAGGATAGCTTCTGCAAAAGGAATGGTTTTATCGACCAAGGTAAGTTATCGAAGTTTGTCGAGTGTTGTTCTCTTGTTAAACGAGACGGTAACAGTTTTTCGGGGGTTAACAGACATCTGCTTCCTCTCGCACCATCTTCACCTTATCATTGGAAATTTACCCTGTGAAATAATCAACTAATCAAGTATATAATCTTCAGGAATGTTTATTTTTTTTCTATTTTTGAATAGTGTTTTAAAAATTAACAGGAAATTGTTACCAACCTTAAACTATTCTTAGTCATTTCGTTTATACAACATATAAATTTTACCAATCAGTAAATTGAGTTTAACAGAACCAGTCCTGATAAAGAAAATACAAAAATTGTTTGACTCCAACTCTGGTATGGAAAACAAACAACGAAAGGAACAGGAAACACTGCAGACAGACGTGAACGGTGATCTGCACTTTTTATTACTACTTGTGTATGGATTACAAATCATTTCAAAGTAGAAAGACGTCTGACAAACGTTTCGATTTTAGAAGTATCTGTTGGGTATTGAAACCAATTTAAACGCTTGTCGACGTTTTGACTCGCCTGCTACTTGCACTACATAATTTATAAACGTATGGAATGTTTTGAAAAATGAGGCAATACCAACGATAAAAACGATAGAAACTAGTAAAACGCTTTGTGAAATGTTGAAGGAAAATTGTTTATGGTTGAATTTTGTTACATGCAATATTTCACGATGAGTTTTATGATTAGCTTTCTCAAAAACTATGTATTATAAATCAATTTTTTTAAATTTTCGTATTTACTAGTGTTCTAAGATTGTAAATAATGAAGTTTTTTAAGAAAAGCAGGTGTAGACGTACTGTGGACTATAAGATATTGTCTAAAGCCATTATTACTGGGTCAGCCGGTATATTGCACTGATAACACAAACCTGTGGTTATTAGTTAAAAGGTCACAAGTCATTTTTTGATGTTTTGAGTTATTGGTAGATTAGTGATGCATATGTATTCTAGATTCGAACCATTAAAAATAAATAAGTGAACTTGTCTTAAAAACCTTATAAAAATTGGGTTAAAAATCGTGCTCCGCCTTAAAATTTCTGATATGATTCAGTTAAAAAGTCTTAAATGAACTTGTGATAACCAACTAGCCCAAACATTATTTCTTACCAACAATAAAAAAGTCATATATATTGTAACGGGGGAAATTATAAGTAGTTTAATAAGTAATAGTTTTAGAAAGAATTTAAATGAAGTCAATAAGAAAAGTAACATTTAAACTTTAAGTCAAACTAGCCAAATTTGAAAAATAAGACTAAATCATGACTGAATCAAAATTTAATCAATGAATTTATTCAAATGTACAAGTTTGAAACATTTTCAAGTCATAATAGTTACTAAAAGTAACTGTCCTTACAACAAAATTGACTTTGTATATGAATATCTGCTATTAAAATCGCTTTTTAGTGGAACTGCAAGTTCAATCAAGTAAAGAGTACTTTCTTAACAAGACTGGAACACATCTTAGACTTGGACATGTTTTAGATAATTTTTGAGGGGCAAATAATGACATTGACGTATGCTTCAACGCTTAACCTAACACTATCATAAATTATAATGATTATAAAAATAATATTATGTAGTTATGACGTAAATGAGGATAAATTGCAAGTTTCTGAAAAGTTTCAGATCTCAAAAGGACTTAAAAAAGGAATAATTCAATTTTAACAGCAGATTTTCAAGTCAATAATTATGAGAAATGTGTTTGCACAAAATGGTTAGTAAATTGTAAAGTAAAGTAGGATTAAGATTTTAAATAATTTTGAGTGCAATTTAAAAGAAAAACCGTGAGTGTTTTTAATACAAAAATGAATAATAAAAGAAATTAAATCATGCATAATTAAATAAAAGGTGATCCAGGTATAAGGTTTTGACAACCAAAATAATGAATTTTTTAACAAAGTTGGCTTTGAAATAGCCGTTCATAAAAAGCGATTTTCCTTAAATCGAGAAACAATCAATCAAAGACAGTGGCCGAAGAAGGTTCTACCCAATTTTATAAAAAACAATTGAAAAAATCAACATCCTACCTGTAACTGTATCGAAGAACATTCTGGCAGATGGTGACTGACCAGCTATAACCAAGAAATTCCTCCAAATTCTGAAAATCCTTTAAAAAAATTCATTCCAAAAACATTTTTTATTGGATAATAATTTGTTTGTAACTATTCCTACTGGAACTCACAATGAAGAAGACGCACTAAGCGGTCTAAAATAAAAATAAAACCCTTTTGAACGAGAGCACGGAACTTGACAATAAACCAGAACTAAATCAACGAAATAGAACTATATGAACCTTTTTATGAAAGTTCGGTAAATTTTTAAACACACTTTAATTCCCTATTTGAAACTTATGTTTACTTAACTTTAATTGTATCTCCTACCATTCATAAGCAAATTTCCCAAACATGAATTCACTTTAAACTTTATAATAATTCATAACAAACGTGAAATCAACTTTCAGACCTTTATAATAAGTATCGTTTGTAAAATTTACTTAATATCATTCTTATTGATTTAATTTAACCTAGATCGTTGGCGATTCAAAGGAATTTGTAATATTATTTTCATCTCAATTATCCTCTTCATTTGAAGCGCGAACAGCTACATAACCTTTTTTTATATCATCTCTAATATTTGAACGAGTACACTTACCTGCGTTCCAATAAGTTTTTCTTTTTTTAAATGGTTTCCTTCAACAAAATAAAGTTTTTGATGTTGTATGTCGCTTATGCCTTTTTTAGTGAAGTTCCTGCAATATATTTTATGGGATTAAGTAAACTTATTTCATTTTTACTGCATTCTAGGTATTTAAAAAATAGCATGTTCTAAATGGATTTTTGTAATATTAGTTAATAAGAAAGATATAACTTACGACTTTTTTAATTATTTCCTTTTTTGCTGCCTAAAATTTATTTCATCGTATTACCTCCAATATAAACTGAAAATACATTTCCCCCCTTAATTTGAAATCAAATTTTAATTAGTTTAGGACCTTGTCAAAAAGTGTCAAAATTTTAACTCCATTTTCCCACACTTCGAGAAAATATATTTAAGACCTTTTAACTAATTGCCACAGAAACATAATAAGTAAAAAAATCAAAATTGTAAAATTGTAAAAAGAAGAAGTTTTCCAAAGAATAAATGTGGAAATAAATAATAATATTAAAATAAAAAAAAAAAAAAGGTTTTAGCTTAGGATCACGAAAAAATTAAATAATGTTGAGACACAATATAACTGGCGATCAAAAAATATTTCAGTATATTTATCAGATAGGGGAGACTGTCCTAAAATGACATACCCTAACTGTTTTAACCAAAAAGTCCGACAGAAAAATTAAATAAATACACATAATTTCGGCACCTGTTTTATTGAAACGTTTAACATTATTTATCACCCTTTTTCTTTCCGACTTTCTTCTTTCTGTCTTAATTTTATTTTCGTACTTCGATTTAATTTTTTCCATTTGTGGAGTACTCGTTAACTCGCCAGATACCTGCGTTCTTCTCTATTTTCTCCCTCCTGAAGTTGGTTCTTGTTTTGGAGGTGGATACAGCTCTGAAAGTCGAATTCTCTTGACCTCACCATTTTTTTTATTCGTCTCTGGAAATCGTAGTTTCAATGATTGGGTTTCTTTGGATAGATGGGCCTGCAGTTTGATCATGATCAGTATCTGCGTTAAGTGAGGATGGTCAGTTACCAAACTGGGCATAAACATGTAATCTGGGAACACGTCTGGGTTAAATGAGAATATGCCAGTTTTAGCAAAGCCAGAACACGCTATTGCTGTAGTTGCTGCCTTACCATAGGCTACAGAAAAAATATTTTCTATCTGAAATGGCCCTACCACACCAGGATTAGTTTTTATCCATCGGTCAACTTCTTGGTTGTAGTGAGTGTCTAATGGGGCAAAAAATGTTACATCTAATGATTGAATTCTGTGGGTGCAATGGGGAGGCAAACACATTAAAGTTATGCCTTTCTCCTTTGCATATTTTAGGGGCGGATAGTATTTATGACTGCTGTGACCATCTAAAATTAGCAATACTCTATTTTCTAATAAAGCATGAGTAAACTTTGTGAAATGTTTTAACCAAAGTAAGAATAGCTCACCAGTTATCCATCCATTTTCTTGACAAAGCAGTACCTTTCCTACAGGAGCATCATCCACCAGTTCTGTCTTATGTTCCTTTCTTGCAAAAATTAATGCAGGGGGGATGAAAGATCCTCCTGCATTCATGCAACATATTACGGTGGTATGGCTACCATGTTCGGCGCTGGTTTTTGGACTGATGAGAGGCCAGATTAGTCGATATTATATATGCTGTAGGATTTAAAATTATATTTTTCTATGACTTGTTCCAGACGTTGAAGAACCAGTCACTTGAGGTCTGTACCCTGGCTGCAGAGGTAGATTCTTGTTTTCTTTAACTAATTTCTGGATGACGCATACGAAATCCCCTAAGCCACTCAAACACCGCCATTTTTTTATCTTTACAAAACCGATGTGGTAAGTGATTTGCTTCGGCAAACTCAAAAGCCAGTTTCTTTAGTTCGGTTACAGTAAGTCCAAACAACATATTTTCCTGCGACTTAATATGTTCAACCAGTTCATTTTCCATTTCCATTGGAAAAAGTTGTAGAAAAGCGTCCAAGGCCTTTTTCAATACCTTTTACTTTTTTGTTTTTATTTTAGCTAGCCTTCTTAACGTAGCTTGCAGAACATTGAATTGTTTTGAAGCTGCAAGCCACCCCATATCGCCCCTTTGCACTGCATTGATAGCTGACCTCATAGAAACCTCACTTCAGGATTGCCGATCTCTCTTCCTTTTGTATTTTCCCACCATTCTGAAATAAAGAGAAATTTCACAATATTATACCTAGGTACAAATTACTGGGATAAAATGATATACATATGTCGTTTTATAATGAATGGGGGTATGTCATTTTAAACGACAAACTCATTAATAAATCTAAAAATATAGGTACATTTTATTGAAAAACTGCACAATAAAATAATAATTATATTCTCTATAGAACGGCACTTTTAAATAGTTCAACCGAAAAACATATTTTTTTAAAGTTTTAAACACTTATAGTTCGCTTAAAAATCAGGAGCAGTCGAAACACACAAATCATTACTCAAGCCGCAAATAAGCGAATTCATTGATGACATTTCATGAGTTACTTACAAGTTACTCTATTGTTCCATAGATGGTGCCAACAATTCTTGAAAGTGCGTTGATAAATTTAAAAGCCGCCTATGTCATTTTATCACACTATGTCATTTTAGGACAGTCTCCCCTATGTGCTTTAACTCAAATCCGCCTAGAGCGTCCTGCTTTTTAAAATCTTCTGTTTTCACAAGAATGTTATCCCTCTTTATCCTCTCGTGTGGTGTCCGCTCTGATACATTTACCAGCTATCTTTTTTTTTATTTTATATCAACAGCGATCCAATCACTTAGATTTTAACTCTACTGTCTCCGTAACATTGACGTTTCGTCGAGTTTCTTACTCCAGCAATCTTGTTTTTTTTTTAAACTTATATTCCAATGTGACTGATTTTCAAATGTGTTATTTGTATAATTTTGTTTGCTATATATATATGACAACAACAAAAAGGAAAAGGGTAATGTGTAACGCCTACTGTTTCTTGTCGTAAACATTTGAAATATTACTGATAACAAAAATTATAATTTATTTACAAACTGAATTTGTCTATATCATTTCGTATTTTTTATTTAGGATTACAAAATACCTCCTTAGGCTGTTTCAAAGTCTCTAATTGAAAAACTACAATATTTATACTAACAATCCATTTACCATTCATGTGCGTGTTATAAGTATTTATCTACCTTTATTTTCTTTTACTGTAAAGCCATTTAATCATTTCCTGTTATAATTTATGGGATTTTCCTGTTTATTATTTTAATCAAAATTTGATCTGTCATTTTTTCAAAACTTTATCTTCTAAGTTACTCAATCCTTTTCTTTTAGCGATTATAAATGTACAAAGATCGAAGTGATGGAGGCTTTTCTATCCAGTTTCCTATTGTTATAAGTTAAACGAATTAACTATTGTTTTTAAATGATTTATTGCCCTGTAATATTTATCAGCAGCACCGTGCTTTTATTAGGACCTAAAAACGTATTTAGAGGTCTTTCTATGTAATGATTTATTGTGTTTTTGAATGAGGCTAATGTACTTAATCATTTATCCTGAAAATTATGTCTGGATTTTCGTGATAAATATTAGTTTTTTCATTTTGATAAAGTTTAAGGTGACTATAGCACCCCTTATAATTTTCGGACAGGGATATCTCAAAAGGTAATTATGTTAAAAAATTCAAATTTTAAAAAAATAAATAAGGTAATATTATCTAGATATACATATACTTTAAAGTTTTAAATCCTTTCAGTTTCCGAGAAAAAATAAAACAAAGAGCTTTAAATTTTGAAATATAATGAAAATAAATGCATTACTCAACAGCACAATTCTTAATATAATCCCAAAATTTGAGCTCTTAATGTCTTGTTATTGATTTTTTGAAATTCGCCAAAATTAGTAGCTAAAACGCCTTGTGGTGTAACGTGTAACGCGCCTGTAACTATCGTATCGTACACTCTCAATTATCATTCGTTTCTTTCAACGATTTACACCAGTTTACACCAGAAGGCAGCTCTTAACGAGGCGTTTTAGCCACTAATTTGGCGAATTTTAAAAAATCATTAACAAGACATTAAGGGCTTAAATTTGGGGATTATATTAAGAATAGTGCTGTTGAGAAATTCATTTATTTTTATTATATTTCAAAAGTTAAAGCCCTCTAACGTTTTTTCTCTCGGAAACTGGAAGGTATTCAAACTCTAAAATATATGCATATTTTAGATATTACTGCCTTTTTTATTGTTCCAAAATTTAAATTTTTTAAAAAGATTACTTTTTGAGTTATCCTTGTCCGAAAATTATAAGGGGTGCTTCAGCCTCATGTATGGGTAAGGCCTAAATAATACTTAATCTAAAGTACTGCTACCACATTTTATTGTGTTGACAGCTATGGAATTATCTAGATTTTCTGAGTGCTTTGTTTGTTATATTAAAAAGTAATCAACCCTCTAGAGTTTTTTTTTTGTTGTGACAATCTGCCTTGGAGTAAAATTTCCTACGTTGTCGATTGGTAGTATTCCAGCTGCTTTTCAATCCTTGGATATTTTGTTTGCATTAAACTTTAACGGTGTTTGTTCTACCAATTCATATCCACAAGTTCCGCTAACGCAACGCATTTTAGTCAAATCTTTTTTTCATGAATATCAGATGGCTCGGTTCACATTCCGCCGAAAATATAGTCTCACTGTTGTCGAATCTAACCCATTGGCATTATGTATTAAATTTTAATATCGGTTTCAGAGGCGGATTTCGATTTTTGGTACGTGAGCGATTTTTTTTAAGCACATTACCCGACCAAGCAACGGATTTATAAGTTGGGGCTTCACGTAATATAAAAGCTCCAGCCCTACAAATGGCCTCTTTTATTCGAAAAAAAAAGGGTGCGGTGTTGTAGGGTACGGCACACGAGAACGAGATAACGATTATTAAAATAACATTTTACTGAAATCTGGGCCTTTAATTACGATAATGCGAGCTTGAGTATTATGTAACCAGTTGAACATTGTTAAAAAAAAAGCGCCATAAAAAAGCTATAATGCAAACAGTACTTAACGGTTATTTATTGCTTTTTCTTTGCTTATTATAGCGTAATCAGAATTTAAGATAGAGAGTGCTTACTTAGAAAAATATTTCATATGGGGGAGAGTAAATATTATGCAAATTAGGTATGATTTAATAATAAAATTATACTACAATTTGTTCATTAATTATAAAATTTTATTTGATTAAAAGTCATATCAATGAGTTCCAAGTTTTTAAGAAATATCTCAATATGTTTTAAATATAAATACATTTTTGTTTTATCCATAATAATTATAAACGTTCTAATAGTGTATATTCAAATACTTTCTAAAACAAGCCAGGCCCTGTCACATATCAAAAATTTAATGTCACATTTTAAGGAGGAGAAACGAGGGGAGTAAATTTGATGGGGGTATTGAATTTTTTAAAGGTAAAAACTTGAAAATTGGAATCGTAGCTACTTATTAAAAATAAAAATTGACGTAATACAAGGTTTTTGGATTTTTACATTTTAGGGGGGAAAGGGGGTGAACGGTTGTATGCGAGTATAGATTTTTTAAAGGTAAGAACTTGAAAATTGAAATCATACATAAATAATGACATATTGCAGGGTTTTTGGATATTTACATTTTAAGGGGGGGGAATGGAGGTGAAAGTGTGTGGGTGGCTATCGAATGTTTTAAAGATAAGAATTTGAAAATTTGAATCATCATAAATACATAATGATATAATACAAGGTTTTGAATTTTTATATATCTTATATATCTCATACAGCATGCGACCAATATCATTTAAGCATAATCGACGCCGGTCAACGAAACTATGTATGGCTTTAGAAAGGGTAAATCAACGAAAGATGCTATATGTGCTTTAACAAAATCCATTTATGAAGCTATAGATTCAAAAACACCAGCATTATGCATATTCGTTGACCTCTCAAAAGCTTTTGACACGGTATTGCATAATATATTACTCCAAAAACTTAAATGTTATGGATTTAGGGGAAGAATTTTTCGACTTATAGAATGATCGAAATCAACAGGTTTATTTTGATGGTGCCACGAGCGATATGAGAGCTGTAACCTTTGGTGTTCCGCAAGGCACCGTTCTTGGACCTTTATTATTCACTATATATGTAAACATTTTATTGACAATGAACATAAAAGGTGCCATTACGAGCTTTGCTGATGACACCGCAATATTTTATAAAGGAGACACTTGGGAAAACCTAAAAGTTATGGTAGAAGCTGACTTTTCTATTATTAAAAGGTGGCTTGCATATAACAAACTCACTCTAAATGTAGAGAAAACTAGTTACATGCCGTTTACTTTCTATTCAAGTAACTTGCCTGACCTGGGAAATTTGATAATCGATCAAACAACGCAGATTCCTGAATCAGGGCCCTTTAAATACTTAGGAATTGTCATCGATAAACATATGCGCTGGGATTTGCATATAAATCATCTTGCTAAAAAGATAAGAGGTCTTATTAGTAAGTTCAAATTTTTAAGGGAATACCTGGATATACCTTATTTAAAAACTGTGTACTATGCCTTGGTTCAATCTCACTTAACATATGGTATACAAGGATGGGAAGGAGTTTACGATATCCATCTTGAAAAATTTGCATTTTGCAAAAATCGATTATAAAACTGATTTATAACAGAAAACCTACGTACTAAAGTGATTTGGTTTATAACTATAGTCAAATCCTTGATATAAGGCAACTTTACTGCCAACGTATACTCTATCTAGCTATCTATAAAAATAAAATAGAAATGTTGGAAATAGAAAAAGTACCAAAATGTAACAACGAAGTATACATTTTATAGGCCCTAAATTATATAATATCTTACCAAATGATTTAAAAATTATTACCAAATTTTACTCTTTTAAAAATAAAGTCAAACTGTGAATATTAAAAACTGATGAAACTGTATTTAGCAAAAAAATAAAAAAGATATATATGTTTTTGAATTCATTTACTTACTTACTTTTGTAACAACTCAAAATAATTGTAAAAATAAAAAAAATTACAAATATGAAGCATGAGGATGAAATCTACGAAAAAAAAAGTATTAGAGAAAAATTACAAAACCCAAAACATAAACAATTGATTTTAAAGATATGATAATTTATTTTTATCTAATAAATAAATTAACAGTTTTATTCTTGTTTCAAAATGGATAATCTTTGTAAATTACTTTTTTATATTAAAATTTGTTTTTCTGTTTGTTTCAGGTAAGTTCTTCATGATTATTCAACAGAGGAAAAACCCAATTGAACTAGAGAATAGAAATAAAGAGACCATACTCATTGGTAAGGTATATTATATTTTTAAATCGGAACACATATAATTACTAGTCATTTATATTTTCATTAGTAATTACTTATAACGCTAATAATTTAAATACATTTTAGAATAAAGGATATGTATTTATTAACCGTTTATAAAAGTTATCTAGGATTCCTCGTAGAGATTGGTAATAACAAATCTGTAGATGTATATTACATTTACAGTGTCCATCTATAAATTCTTCTAATATATCTGAACTCTGATTTTTGTTTGACATGATCAGCCAAGCAACTTGGTTCTGGTCCTATAAACTCAGATTCGGTTCTTTTCACTGTAGCCTGGAATTTAGATCAAAGTACTTATTTTCCTGTCTCCGAGACACTCAAGTGTATTTGTACAGTTCCAAACTTTTAGTAAGCTCAGGGCTTTGAGGCAGTCTAGCTATCCGAATAGATCTTTATACTCTTGTTACCGTGTAGAAAATCAATAAATTCTTTCGCTCCCAATTCTATAGCAATTATTTCTGCTTGGAAGATCGTGGCCATATAGTCCAGGGTTATTGATATGCCAACTCTTAGCTTTTTGCCGAAAGCTCCCACTACTACTACTCTTTCAGTATGTGTACAGCGCATAATCTGCCTGGAAGAGAAGCTTATTCCTGCTTTATATTATGTCTATCTCTGAAATGAATACTCTTTATGATTTTTCTAAGTACTATCAGGGGACTCGCGAGTCTCACACTATGCCGAAGATAATGTGGTTATTAATCTCACACGTCTTAGTTCTTCATTACATTGCCTACTCACCTTCAGAAGTATGTGGGAGACCGTTCTGGTCTCCCAGTCCAATAAAATATGGAAAGGTGTTAGGTCCATCATAGTCTTTATGGTTCCTGTCGATCTGTTAACATTATCCTAGTAATGACGAGGCACGTAAGTCACTGAATTTCAGCCAGCTTTGCTATGGCCGTCCGCTACCTTGTTGCACCAAACGACGAACCCGTATATAACCATGGGTTCTACTATGGTATAGTATATCCAGTATATCCTTTTGAGGAACCAGAGAAATAATCTGGTACTGTTGATGGTATTTTTCAATTAGGTGAGTTTCTTATCTAGGATAATCCCTAGATATTGCATCTACTCCGCAAAAGGATTGGTTTCCTTGGCCAAGGTAGGATGTCAAAGCTTGTTGATCTTTATTTTCATGTTCAAGGGGGTTAACAGACATCTTCTCCTTATTGCATTAGCTGTTGATCGTATTTAGAATGTTCGAGATCACCTCTTCGTATTTTCTCTATTGTACAAGAATTACAGATAAATCTGCTTCATGTCTGGATCATATATTTGTTAAAGGAAAAAAAAAGTTTATAGCTATATTTTTTCGGGAATTATACAAACTTCTATTGAAGATCATTTTCCAGTAATGATGGTTAAAAAAGGTAAACCAAAGACAGAGCCGGTTATAACCACCTATAATAAGCTAAATTTAAATATTTTTATTAGTCATATTCAAAATACAAATTGATATAATATTTTAAATTCTCAAAATTCTGAAATAGCTTCCTCTTTATTTTTTCAACGTTATGAAACACATATAAAAGAGTCTACAAAAATAATTAAATTTACAACAAGGAATAAGAAAAAACCTTGGATTACGGTAGGTTTAGTAACATCTATCAAAAATAGAGACCGATTATTTCGTAGGCATTTATCTAACCCCGGCAATGAAAATATAAAAAATGAATATATATCATAAAAAAGGCAAAAAGTGCTAAAAAATCAAAAATCTCCTAAACATTTTTGGAAAGTAGTTAATAATTACACAAATAATCATAAAACTAAAAACGATCTGATACCAAAAATTGTGGTAGAAAATGGTTTAGAAGTTACTAAACTTTCTGATATAGCTAATTCTTTTAATAAATATTTTTCAAACATTGGTGTTAAATTGTCATCAAAAATTAATAAAATAAGTTATAATTATCATTCTCCCAATTTTCAAAGGTCTTTCTTTCTAAAACCCACTACTAAAAAAGAAATTATTAGTACTTGCTTATCTTTACAGAACAATAAATCTCCTGGTCCTGATGGTATAACAAATGAAACGCTCAAAGTAGTATATTGCTAAACCTCTAACCCATATATTTTATTAATGTTTTCAAAATGGATTTGTCCCTATACAATTTAAAATTGCTCATATCAAACCCTTATTTAAAGGAGGCGATAAAACGAAAATTAATAATTATCGGCCGATTTCACTTATTTATATTTCTAAAATATTTGAAAAAATTGTCAAAATTCGATTATCTGATTACCTAGAACAAAAAAAAAATATATTTTCAAAAAATCAGTTGGGTTTTAAGGAAAAAATGGGAACGAAAGATGCTATAGCCTAACTTACTTCAGAAATATACAAAGCAATAGATAATAAAAAATCATGTATGGGTGTATTTATAGATCTACAAAAAGCTTTTGACACAGTAAGTCACAAATTATTAATTGACAAAATGAAACATCTTGGTATCAGAGGTACTCCCTTAAGACTTTTTAGAAATTTTTTAATGACCAGATATCAGCGTGTTAAAATTAATGAATCACTTAGCTGAATAAGAACAGTGTCTTACAGAGTTTCACAAGGCACTGTTCTTGGACCTATCCTTTTATTATATATTTAATGACTTACTTACTATTAAAATTTCAAGTCATATAACCTCTTTGCTCTGGAAAAAATTGGGAGTTAGTCAAAAACAAAATTGAGGAAGATCTGAAAAAAGTAAAAAAAAATGGTTTCAATCGAATTTGTTAACCCTAAATATTCAAAAAACTAAAGTCATTCCTTTATGTACAAATGAAATTACTCTTTCTAATCTCGCTACGTGAAATGTTCCTTTGCAGTTTCACTTGAAGCGTATGAGAGAAAGAACTATGGTTACAAGTTTTCCATTGTTTAACATACCTAAAAGTTTTGCTTCCAAATAGTGAGTAAAGTCTAAGATTTCAGCCATTTGATGTCTACTTGTTCATCGGACATGATCTCTTTATGCAAAATATTTTGTTGATGGTAATCTGAATATATTTTATAACTTTTAGAGTACTTGGTTCTAGGCCCATACACTCCTATTGCACTTCTTTGGTTTCGGTACCATCCCTGTACAACTTAATGGCATGCTTTTTGGTTGCAGGGTTGATTGGTTCCTGACCTAATTCTCTTTTATACTCTAGTTAGGTGGTTTTGAAGTTTTTCACAAAAATACAATTCTTTCTTATTTCTTTTTTTAATATACCTTAGTTATCTTTGGTCCTGGATCTAATAGACTTTTATCAGATTACTGTTTTCCTGGTTATTCGATATCTAATTTTGTATACATTCTCTACTACTGCATACTACATACTCTACGACAGTGCGTCTAAAATAGGCCTTAAAGGCTGCAGTGCCACCGCAGCTAACAGATAACGGTGAAAAAATCTCCTTTTTGTGAAACTTAAGCAAAAGTCCATCTCATGATTTTGATTCCTCAGCATTAAATATTCATCATTTAAGACACCAAAAAAACAAAAATCGAAATCTTCACTAATACAGCAGCGATATTATATTATATTCCTCATAAAATTAATGCCTAAAACTCGTATATTTGAAAGTTAGTTAATTTTAATTTGAGTCGTTACTTACTTAATGCATGTGACGTAAATTAAACACGTGTGGGTCCCGTTAAATTTTCCTTCCGATCTGTATGCCGGCAGAGACGTGGAAGCGTATTTAACAGCCGCCTTTCTAATTGAATAGCTAGATGGATACAGTGATCACGAACGTTACGGACGAGTGGTATTTTATCAGGGAATTAGCGTGGAATGACGCCACCTGTTTCGCCCAGACGCCTATGTCGATGCCGATGGTGCAGATTGAGGAAGGAACGCCGAACGACGAAGCTAAATCACGTTGAATCCTGTTCTCGTTCTAAGTGAGATTGTGTGGGTATATGTATGTGTGCCAACGGCTTTTGTAGGTGTTATCATTGAAGCGAAAGTTTTCACTTCTTTCGGGCGATTTCCTTATGCAGTTAACACGGAATTTTTTCATTTTTTTTATTTTGTTTTCGGTTGATTAGCGATTTATAAAGTCTGCAATATTTTTTATTTTTTAGACTAGCTCAAGCAACATACTTTAGAATAAATACTATACTTATAATGCGGTTAATGTGGTATCTAATAATGTACGTAAAATTCCTGTACTATAAACGTTTATTATTTGTCTAGTTGTTTTTTAACAAAAATATGTTTATTTTTATCTTCTGTACGAATTTGTTGTTGCTAGTCGGCAACAAATAACCTACAATTTTATAAGCAGCACAAAATTTTGGCGTGTTATTCCACTAGGCTCTGATATACTATGCACTACACAGTAACTACAAAATCTTATTCTTCTTTTTAGGCCTGTATTATCTAGGATCTGTAGGACTTCGATATTGTCATGGGAATGGTCAGTGGCGGCTCGTGGTTATTTAAAATGGGTGTTCACTTTTTCCAATAATTTTATAATATGTAAGTTCGGATCAAAACTTTGTACAAGAGTCAATATCGCTGTTTTTTTGTATTATTTGAGTTTGTATTAAGTGTAGTTATTATTATTAACATCATACTGTTTTCAAGCACTACAACTATTAATAAATGAATATTTTAGTTAGTATGATATTTGTTTGGTTTTTAATACGTTGAAAACCATCTATAAACATTATTAGTTAGTAAACTGACTTTTCTTCATAATTTGAGATTATTTTTAAATATACATCAGGTTATGTAGAAAGCTTGATATTGATTTTTGTGTAAAAAATTTTATATGAAACTTTACCTACCATTTTTTAGTTTTTATTGTAAGTTTAATCATTTTCACAATTTGTCACAGATGACAAAAAAAAATTTTTAAATACTTTTTATTACATAGACACAAACTAGAATAAAGATATATAATGCCTGGCATTTTAAATGATACTCTTCGCAGTTTAACAGATCCCCTTAACCCCCATTTTTAAGAAGATTGTTTTCACTAAAAATTTCATGTTGATATCGCTTTTTATTTTTGATTTTTTTTTAATTTCAACCCCCCTTAAATCCTCCATATTTAATCAAATTTTTTTTATAATGAAAGGGATTCTTCTCCTTATAGAGATTGATGTTTGCTTAAAGTTTTTCTGTTAGGATTTTTATTATATTTTAACCCCCCTTCACTCCCCAATATATTCATATTTTTTTCAGTATCAATAGGCTTTATCTTCTTATAAAGTTTCATTTTTACTAAAAATTTCATATTGATATTGCTTTTCCTTTTTAATTTATTTTTTTTTTAATTTCAACCCATCTTAACCCCCTATTTTTATTCAGATTTGTTAAAAATTAATAGGCTTTGTCCCCTTACAGAGCTTGATTTTTGCTTAACATTTTCAAGTTCTTATCATTTCTCGTTTTTGACTCATTGTGCAGACAAAAAACGTGATATTGGACAGACAAAGTAAACCTATAATACTCTTCACATAATACTGTATGAAGAGTAGAAAAAAATGTATAAGGTAAAATAAAACATTTAAAAAGTTCAACAATAATATTCAACTTTGTAACCAATTTTTTTCTTTTGACAAAAAGTTTAGGTTATATACAGCACAGCACCTCTACCGTCAGTGGCATAAAGGTGTGAGTAAGGATTTGTTGTCTTGAAATTTTATTATTTTAAATTGGCTTTAGATACACTTAAATAAAATACAAAAAGGAGTATTGAAACCATAGATTGACGCCACTGAATTTTTTATAGATTAAAAAATTTAAATAATTAAACCATAAATACATGAATCTGCAAATAGACACTTGTAGAGATGATCATGATATTCTGTGAAATAAAAGTCATACATAATTTAAATTGAATGTAATAGAAAAATAAATGAAAGTGATATATTAACAATATTTTCTCAATTTGTTCGATGAGCATTAAATTATATAACAATATTTACTCAATTCATTTGATGAATCAAACTCTAAAAGTAATAAAATTGGAAGTATTTTCTCAATCCATTTTAAACAGTTAAATTTATAGTTAATAGAAATGGTGTAATTGAGAATATCCTCTTAATTCATTCGCCAATAGTTGGAGAAATATATGAATAATAAAATAAGAAGGTTTATTTATACCTATCCGAGACGTCTTGTTAAAATTAAGGTATATTGTTTTGAGTACACAAAATAATATTTACAAACTGGTTGTAAATAAAAGAAACAAAAAGTATTTTTAAAACTAAATCATACAGAAAATAAAGAAACACCCGTTTCAAAATATAAGTAAAGTGTCTAAAAAGACATTACGAACATATTGTTAAAATTAAAGAAAAAATAATAAATACCAAAATATAATCCTAGGTCTGACAGCGGCACTAGAAAGAGCCCTCTGTTAGGCTACACACTGCACACCGAAGCTCATGTTACAGGACTGATTGGGGTACGAGATCATCGTAAGAACGTTTGAAATAAAACGGAAATCTCTGCTTCGCAGGGTAAATAAAACGGACCAGCCTATTGGCAAGACAGAATTCCATTCTGTAGCTTTCTGAGAATAACCGCCCACGGTTGATGTGGTTCTCTTGTTCATCTACGGGAAGAACCCTATATATATATTAAAATATGAGTGTTTTGCCAGACAAAGAAAATACAGGAGCAGCAAAGGAAATGACTTACCTCTTTTGAGGGGTTTCTCTGCTACCGGGATCCAGCAACACGTGGAAGAAAGTATCTCTCGGCGTTTCACTTGCCTCAGATTTTGGTCAAAAACCAGGTTCATGTTCATCCAAAATAAAAGTAACATAAACATTTGCACGGAGGCCTTTGGACAAAACAAAAAGCTCGGAAACTAATTATTACTACACTATTTAACACAATGCGGAGCTGATTTAGCAACGGCCATCTTCTTCCAAAAATCAAATCGGAAAGGGCCGAAAAAAAGTAAAAAAAAAAGTGACAGTTCGATCATAGAACTGACAAATTTATAACGAAAAATGTTGCCAACCTATTAAGACCAAAAAGAACTAGTGTTCAGCTAGTTTTTCGTGTCTCATATTTATGGTCAAATATAATTAAAGAAAAATAATTATTATGCAAAATAAAAGAAATGGAATGATAAAATATTAAAATATAACCCTTACTCTATTCCTATGGTTATTTACAAAATTATGCTGTGACTGTAGACAAATCAAACAAACGTGTGAATTGTACTAGACTGGCAACACTGGTTTGGCAACCTTGTTTGTGAGCGGCGCGCCAATTAATGTGTTCTTTGACAGTTTGAAGGATCTGTTGGCGTGTTGTCTTCTCTTTTTAGCTATATGAATTCGGCATATCGTCTCACTCGTGTTAGGTTCACTCATTATAATGCGCCGCAGACACAGTATACTTAGGTATACTGTGACACAGAGACGCGATCAACCAGAGGACAATGATGTACAAAAAAATATAGATTAACACGCATGAAAATAAAAATATTAAAATTAAATTTATATTTTTATGTTATTTATGTAACATTAAAATAATATGTTTTTATGAAATTTAACTGTGTTCACTTCACAAATGAACCAATGGAGAAACCGCCCTTGATGTTAAACAATTTTGAAATCAATTTAAACCTACTTAAATTATAATAATTTAATTTCTGGTCTGTATCATTTTCTAATTTAATAAAAAAATAAGTACTTAGCAATACTGTAATATTTTAAAAAATCGAGGGTGGAATACAGTATTATCAAATCATTCTAAAACTGAAATAAAATACAGGATGTTCTATTACAAAAATATACACTTTTACTTGCTTGACAAAAAGGCAACAACCTGTATATCCAAAAATATTATGTATTCTTTAAATCCATATAATTTTTATTTAAAACGTGTTTGCGTGTCAATAACATAAATTGAAATATTGAACAGTTACGCACTAATGGAACACCCTCTATACAGATGCCCCTAAAACAATCAAAGGGACATATTTTTGCGAAACAACCAAATTAACTATTCGCATACCTAAAGATTGCTGTATATTTACTGGTGAAACGACAGTTATATTAGAAGCTTTGGATCAAATATTTTGCTTTTGGAAAACTAAATTACTTTTTAAAAGATACTGGATACCAGGTTCATTATAATTTAACTAAATAATTTATGTAAACATTTTCTGTTATTTTTCCTTGAACATCCTGTTGATAAACCCCGTATATTTTTTGTTGTCGTGCATTTCCATTTCCAAACATTTCCTTATTTTTGTTTCTGGGGCCGTGGCTTTCATGCACGCGGTCTCGGTCGAGTGTTTGTTGTTTTGACGGTTTTTATAGTGGAAACTCGGAGAGATCGAAATATTATATTTCACGTAATATTGAACTCAATGGAACGGCACGCAATCCTTCAATTTCGTTGTATTTTCATGTCGACGAAAACAATCCATAATAGTTCCGATACTTTATACTATCCGGGTTAAACTGATATTTCACTTTCAATACCGACGTCAATGCTGTGGACATGAAAGGTTTATTGGTAATTTTAGAACCAGAAGTTTAGATTTTCGTACGATGAAGGGATTGTGTTTTGCGAGTTCTATTTTAATTTGTAATGATGTTGTATTTGGATTTCAATGACTATTGGTATTTACAGTATGGGAAAGTTTTGAAGGTAATCATGTTGTAACAAAATAAGCAGTATACAGTAAAATATTTAGAATATTTATATTGTCATTAAAAATAAAAAAAAAACATTTTAAGGCTGGAATAAGAGGAAATTTGGACAAAATTTAATTTATTTTTCAATATAATCTATTTTAGCTGGATATACTTTAATCCAACCAATCTTCATTTTTTTTAAACACTTGCTCATAATAATATAACCGTTCTGTATATGTTTACAAATCTCACCTCAGAGGACACAAAAAAATCGTCAGACAAAAACAGAGAAATGCATGGAGATCCACTGAGAAGAAATCCAAGGTTTCCAGCGGGCAGCGAGGCTTCAAAAAGCTCTCTCAAAAGATCCACACTGAGGTATTGGTGCTCTTATCAAAGAGGATGGCACGAAAACTGCCAACCTCGAAGATAGCATCAAGCTTCTGCTGTCAACACACTTCCCTGAAGCTACCATTCCACAAGCAGAGGCTAACTTTAAAACGCGTCGCGACAGCAAAGGAGACATAAACGGTCTCTTCACGTCTGAACACATGTAATTATATGTAACACCTTTCGGTAGACGCGACAGACGACATCAGATTTAGTATGGCAATATTTGCCACCTTACTTCTGTCTCAGTCTCGCGTCGCTTGTCGCGCGTTGCCAAATGGTACCTTAACTAGGGTCATCACAGACGTGAGTAGATGAGATTAGCCAGTTCTGGACCAAGGTCAGAGGTACAGATAGAGGTAATTGGGTAATTAGTAATCAACCTAAGTACCCATACCCCCACCCTTCGCGCAATTAGCAAGTACCACCCAATTACTATGTACATCATGTAATGAATGTAATTGCATGGTGTTATGAGTGTAATTTTATAGTGTAATAAGTGGAATTACTTCATACATCGAGTATTTACTTTGTATATCAGGTAGCGTGTAACAAGCATAGTAAGTACTTCTTAGATAGTAATTACTATGTATATCATGTAGTATAATGAGTTTAATCTAAGTACATTTCAGTGATTACTATTATAACAGGAGATATACGTCGAGCCATACCTAAACACATCCTTGACTCTCAACCGTCATAGCTAGAGAAGCGCTAGTCTTCAGCAGTGTTGCCAGATGACATTTTTAAAAGGCGGTATAACTTGGCTCTAAATAGCGGTAGAAAAACGGTAGATGGAAGAACAGTGCAACGAATAGCGACATCTAACCACAAATTGAAGCGAATTTGGCAACTATTCCTTTAAATATCTTTTTTGTATAGTGGACTGTTCAGTTAAGTATTATAATACATTTTTATTAATTACATATGGGTACTTAAAATTGAATGGTTTATTGCCTATACCTGAATATAATTGTGAATTTGTGAAATTAAACACAACATAATTTAATATATTGATACATATATCTCTTCCTTCCAGGTTTTACTAAAGAACTAAACTTATCGAAATACAAAATAAACATCTAAATACAATTATTTATTGTTTCGGCCTTTACTTGATGAAAATCAATTTTATCTTGAATGAGTAAAACCAAATTTGGTAGATTTTCACAAAACTTTTATTTTAAAAAATAAAAAATAAAAACACTACACATGACATGTTTCGAAGTACTTCTTTTTAAAATGTGACTAATTTACAATTCGGTATCCAATATATATATGCGAAATAATTTAACAAAACAAAGTACTTAAGAAAACATCAATAACATAACAAAATAAACTAACTATTTAAAGTAAATAAGGGTACTTAGGTAATTATGATATCAATCAGATAACAATAAGATAGAGTATCATTACCGGGATTATCTCACAGAAAACTAGGAAAGAGATTTAATAAGGGTGAGTTATTAATAAATGATTTAGTTTATTGCCCTTATTTTCTATATGTAAAATTTCAAAGTTGTCTGTAAAAGAATGATTTTCAGCTAAAATATGATTTGAGTAAATAGAATTATTTTTGTTTTTTGTATAGCTATTATAATGTTCGGAATAGCGCTTTTTTGAAAGTACGGCATGTTTGACCAATATAAAGTTTTGGACAATTACTACAATTTAATTTATATACCCCCGATTTATTATTAGAATTAATTTTACCCTTATTGTTTTTAATATACTTCCCAAGCGTATTATTGGTTTTAAAAACTACGTTAATATTTTGGTTTTTTAAATATGATGATACCTTTTCACTAGAAGCTCCCATATATGTAAGACTCTTATATCTGCAATTTTGATCTTTAATTATGGGATAAACTTGTTGAATAGCATGTTTAAAAAAATTTTTCTCTAAAATGTTATCTACTAACTTTGAATTAAAATTATTGTTTACTGCGATTTGTTTAATGATATTTAATTCTTTTGTGAAGTTCTCTTTGGTAAGGGGGATATTAACTAATCTATGGATCATACTGTTGCCAGCTTTTGTTTGTATGGATGAGATGAACTATTATTTATTGTAATATCAGTATGTGATGGCTTATGAAATATTCCAAAACTATGGCCTTTATTAATTTTAATAATATTTAAGTCTAAAAAATTAATTGAATTATGCTTCTCTGTTTCCTTAGTAAATTTAATATTAGGGTGTATAGTATTAATAAAAACTAATAAAGAATTTAACTGTCTACTAGTACCAGTAAAAGCAGTCAGTATATCGTCAACATATCTATGCCAATAAAGACAATGTTTACTTAAATTATTGCTATGAATTTTATGTTCTATATTATTCATAAATATTTCCGCAAGCAACGGGCTTAATGGGTTCCCCATAATAAGACCTTCATTTGCTGAGTAGATGTTATTTTGTGAGATAATTCCGGTAATGTTACTATATTATTGTTATCTGATTGATATCATAATTACCTAAGTACCCTTATTTACTTTAAATAGTTTATTTTGTTATGTTATTGATGTTTTCTTAAGTACTTTGTTTTGTTAAATTATTTCGCACATATTTTGGATACCAAATTGTAAATTAGTCACATTTGAAAAAGAAGTTGTACTTCGAAACATGTCATGTGTAGTGTTTTTAATTTTTATTTTTTAAAATAAAACTTTTGTGAAAATCTACCAAATTTGGTTTTACTTATTCAATCTAAATACAAAGTAAGCATTAGAAATATCGATATATTATATTCTTTGTAAATATCTTTCGTCATTAGCCTTCTTAATTCATTGTTTTCCTTAAAATTAAAACAAGTACTGATAAGTCGCGTGCTGTGCAGTAATCCTACTATAGTTTTAGTACTCAAATGGTTTCTTTGTTTAGCCTTTAACAAAAAAATCCTCTCATTATTAGCACTTGAATGTGGTTAGACTAATATATTAAAAATAAATTTTATTAAATTTTAAAACATGGGTCTTTTATCTGCATATTTAAGATCTGAGATTATGACCCAAAATTCAAAAATGTCCGGAGTTGCAGGATATTCATAATAATTTTTTAAAATACGCTGTTCATTATCCAATTGCTGCAAATCATTTTTGTCTAATAAATTGGGCCATTTTGTCAATATTTGTAATGCATATTTTTGTTTTCTGTCGCACAGATTGTGAATTTAAAAACGATAAAACCTGCTTGTAAAATTTGAGCGGCACTGGCGGCAGCATTTTGGGGCGCTAGCGAGAAAGCGGTATTTTAGGGAGCTAAAACTGGAGAACGGTAGATGACTCTCCAAAGCGGTAGATCTGGCAACATTGGTCTTCAGCAAACACGCGCGACGTAAACATTAGTGGAAGGAATAATACCCCACTCTTAGCACATCTTCATACTATGAATATTGGAGAGGGGAGCATAGACGAGATGGGAATTTTTAGAAAGGATATAGTATTGCTCATATCCCAAATGAAAATCAGTTTAAAATCGTAAGCTTTAAGAGCGTTTAGAAGTTTCAAATAATAACCAAGTGTGGTATTGCATGTTTTATACAGGTTTAAAAAATATTTGTTTGTATTCTTCCATGTCTCAAGCTCAGATAAATATGCTAAATAAGTTAGTTGGTGAATGGTCCACAATATTGGATCAGCAGGAACTAAAGTCATTAGTTGTAGGCCAACATTATATTATTAAGGCGATATTTGTCAAAGATACTAGATAATGTAAATGTTTACTTATTCATTTAATTGATCGGTTTTTATTTGAGTTTTTTCAGTGTTAGTTGCCGAGGCGCATTTTTGAAATAACGCCATCTGAAATCATTGCTACGATTGATGCTGCTGAGGTCAATATCCGTATTATGGCTCAACTACTAGATCCGATTTAGTTGGCCAGCAATTAATTCATTCATCTGTGGTAGAACCACTGTAAATATTTTTTACTTTTAATTACATATAGTATACATATTATTTCATCAAGAATTTCTACAATTTTATTGTTAGTATAATTTGGAACATATTTGTTCCTTTAATAACGGTCGTAGATCGTTTTACATTATTACGATATGTGGATAATGTATTCCGCCAAGCACTGGCCTAAAGTCGACTTCTTAAAATCAAATGAATGGTATAAGAAATACAGTGAAGGCAGCAGTCTTTGCCGCAAATATGATACATTTAAGTTGGACTTGCATACATTTTGTGAGGAGATGGTTACTCTAGGTATGAAGAATTGAAAGATATCTTCATAACCACACAAATAAGGAGCAAACATGGTTTAATGGAAAAGCCACAGTTAGACGATGAAATCGATTAGATATTACTATATATGTTTAATTACAATATAAATAATACAATATACACAGTATTAATGTTTTTTCTTTAAAAAATGTTACATGTTATTATTTTTGTTAGAAGTGAATACAAGTGTAATTTCATATATAAAAAATAAGAAAAAAGTTTGTATTACATTGAAACATATAGATAAAATACAATATCTTTGACACAGGATTAAGCCTTTCATATATACTCAAATATTTGACTATGACTAGTTATAATCTGCGCCTAATCACATTCATTCTGAGTGGTTATTACCAAGTATGGAAACATTCCCATTTAATGGGGCTGTCAGAATATGTTCTCTGTAAGAGGTGCCAACAAGAAGATGAGGCCATCGAGCATATCCTCTACTATTGTCCAACGCTTTCATTGATTAGAAGATCTGTGTTTGGTGAGTGTCGGCTAATACTGGCCAATATAAAAGAAGCACGCACCTATTAGAGACGCTGTCAACTACATTAATTCATTTTGTATAACAGAAATGTTTTTATTCACAGCGATGCCATTTTAAATAATATTACAGTGTACTTTAAATGGGAAATTTCAACTGCGGCCTCTACCAAATATACTACAAATTTCGGTTCGAAAAAAAAATTAAATTATAAAAATTTGGTGGTGGAAGGTACGTACAAAAACTACGCGTTTTCGTTAATAACATATGTTTTTCTTACTTAATATGAACAAATAATAGCTACATAAAAAAATTGAAACATACATAAAAAAGCAATATCTTTCAGGCAGGATTAGGCCTTTCATATATAGTTAAATATTTTACTACGATTGGTAATTGCCCAAGTATGGAAGCATCTCCATATTATGGGGCTCTCAGAATACACACTCTGCACGGAGTGCGAACAAGAAGATGAGACCATCGAGCATATCCCCCTACGATTAATTAAAAGATTTGTATACAGCGAATATCGTCTAACACCGACCGATATAAAAGAAGCACCTCTTGGCGACGTTGTCACCTACATTAAATCTGTAGGCTGTCTCACGAGCTAGGAGGATGCACAATAATGCCTAAGTGCCGTGGTGGTAAGCCATCCTCCACACTTTACAGATACAGATATAAATATTTCAAACATATTTATTGTATGATAAAATAAGGATAATGTTATGCAAGAAATAGTAAAATATCACAAAAACTGCCAAAATACTTTTATAGTACCTCATAATGACGCAGTACCCTGTATATTGATGAGCATTTTTGGAAAGTAACTTTCAACATTAAGATATTTTTTCAGAAATTCCAATAACAGACAAAGTGTCAAAAATGAATAACACAGTTTTAAATATTTCTTCAAGTAAAATTACCCATTCCGGAAACATTAAATAATATTAATGGCATACACAAACGCAACGACCAAACATTAAACGACTTTATTTAGACACGTATCCCGGACGCATATAAGATTTTTTATTTTATGAACCACCCCAGTAAAAAAGGTTGGACCCCAAAATTCATAGTCGTTTTATAGACGCATGTGGGTCATCCGCGTACGTTAGTGGTATATTATTATTACTTGTATTATGGATGTAGGGAATATATATGCGAAAATAAAAAAGGTATTATGACCACTTGCGTCCTTTACTAGGGTAAATGATCCTAAAACGTGGCCAAAAATCCTTGATTATGTAACTTAATTGTAAAATTCCAGAAAAAAATCGCATATTATGCTGTAGATATAATATTTTTAACAAAATTGTTATAGTTTTGAAATTTTAAAGTCAAAATAGTTACATTGATCTATTTCTTTTTCTTATTTTAGAATTTTAACACTGGAGGTTAAATTTTTAGATTTTAATTTAATCTCGTATGGTATTTGGTAAAAAACTGTTACACAAAGTTTAATTTAATTGAATAATACCAGAATTTAGGTCTACTATGACATGTATTTCTGATATTGCATTTACAATAAAAGATCTTTCTCGAGAACCATCTTTCATCAATGCTTTTATGATTGTTTCTATGCGAGAAGTCACACACGTCTTAGCTTGTCTCTGTATGGTTTTATCTGCCTGTATGCGTTTCTCTACAGTCTCTGCTTATTTCTACCTTTAATATTAAATTTTGAAAATAAAATTCTCCAATTATCTTCCAAATAACATCACCAACATTACCTAATACCAATCTACATAAAGTCAATCAAAACTCCAACAATCTCATCAAACAGCCTTTTCCCCTTTAACTTTCCAAAATTCCACCTGACAATCCAAAATTATCATCTGACATTTTGTTTAACCCACAATACCCCAACATTCTGATTTTCAGTTTTAATTTTGATTTCTAGTAACTTCACCACCCCAGTGCAATTCAATTTTGATACTTATTTTGATGATCCCCAATATTCAATGTTCACCCAGTATATTTCTAAAATATACTGTGAAAAATAAATTTTAAATCTCAAAATTTAAAATTTTTATCCCAAATATTCAAATTTCCTTGATTGGTCATATTTTCCCTACTTGAAATGTTGATTTCGTGTTTTTTTATTTATTTGTTTGTAATACAAACATAAAAACTTTTTACTATTAACTCTAACTCCAGACAACAATTCTATACTAATAATAACGAACGAAATCTACACTTCATATTTATACAAATTTTCTACATGAAATATTTTCTCGTACTTTACTGTTTTCTAAATTCTTTGAAATGTAACTATGGATATTACTAAATAAGTAATTTATTTCATACATTTTACATTCATTTATTCCAGTTATATTCCACAAATCACATATTTTCGTATATTTTAAACCATTTTATCTTTTCAATACCATGTTCTTTGCTTGTTCCAAAATTCAAAATATCTATTATCCTCATCTAAATGTTCTTACTTCTCTTTCACTTTTTTTTTGTCAGTCTCCAAGTTTTAAATATTTTTCCCCATTCCCCCCTATCTAGTTTAATTTTCCTTTCATACTATTTTGATTTTAATTATTTTTATAACTTTAATTTTCCTTTATCTGCTTTAATTTTATTTCATCCTCCTGTGTTTGTTTTAATTTTACTTTTATTTTATTTTTATTCATTATAATACCTGTATATGTTTCTTGTTCCTGATTTTATATGATTTTGTTTCTCCTTTATCATGTTTTCTATTTTGCTCTTAAATTTGTTTTCTTGTATCTTTAATATTCACTCTAATATTCTTTTTTTAATTCTTTAATGCTTCTTTTTCTTCTACTAATTTTATTACCTTCTGTTTCTGTATTTAGAATCTGCCTTTTTTTATTACTTTTTCTTCTTCCCTTTTTAATTTTAACTCTTCTACTTCTATATTTCCTTCTTCAATTTCTTTGTTCATTTCAACTTCCTTTATTTCTATATTTATTTCTTCTTTATTTAATTCTAAATATGTGTTTATCTATTTAACATTTTTCTAATTTTCATCTTTGTTTTTTCATTTTTTTTTGTTTTTTCACTATATGTTCTTATGATTTTATCTATCTTCTTTATTATTTCTCCTTTGTCTTGTTTTCTATTTTCATCCATTTTTCTTTCCTCTAATTTATTCATTTTTCTACAGTTCTCATCCATTTCCATCATTAATTCTTCCTTATTTTATTTTCTATTTTAATCTAATTTCTTCAATAATTTTTCCTTATCTTCTTCTCTCTTTCTTCATTTCTTGCTGAATCTTCACAATTGAATCTATGTCTTCCCTTATCTCATCTGCAGTTCTTTTTTCCATTATTGTTTCCATCTGCAGCTGTAGTTCGTTCTAAACCTTGCTATTCTGTATCCCCTTGTTCTACTTGTCCTACGTTCTCATCATCTCTCCCTCTCCTGTTCTTCCATCAGACCAATCTTCCTTTCCTCCTCGAAAGTCCATCCAATGCATAACTTTCAAACTCACAAATTTTATAGAACACTTTAAGTAGATGAGCAAAGAGAAAGCTGGCTCACATTTCCAATAGTCGCCGCTAGATGACGCCACCTGTCAGTGGTGGACAATTGAAACTCGGCTAAGTAGTTTGTGACTTAGCTAAACGATCCAAGATGGCGGCCATCGTTTACGTGAAGAATTTCGTTAAATAGAAAAATTCTGCACAGTAGCAATACCAAAAGGACCCAAGCGTGTATCTAGATTATTATTGGTCGAATTTAAATGAGGAAAACGGCACTATGTAGAGAACACGGTATAGATTAACGATGAATAGAAAAATCGTGCGCAATCTCATCGTCAAAAGGACCTAAGCGTGTATCTCGATTATTATTGGTCGGATTATTAAACGAGGAAAAGGCATTATGTAGAGAACGTGATATAGATTAACGATAAATAGAAAAATTCTGGGGAGTAGCAATACCAAAAGGACCTAAGCGCGTTTCTCAGCTACTATTGGTTAGATTCAAACACAAATTATGACGTCACACTTGACCTTAATTTAATTTTACTTAATAATGTTATTGTCTCCCCACTTCAATTCCAGCCAAAATTTTTAAACTTTCTATCATTTTACATCCTATTCTCATTTATTAAAGTGATCTCTTATCTCCTAAACTCTGCAAACATCATATACATGCGCTATATTCATCAACAGTTCATTAGGACATTCAACTAATCAACTATCAAACCTACTCCAACAAAAAATGTTAAGGTACGATGTAAATTTTTATCTTTTTAAAACACGAAGCTTATTTGTCAATATTGTTAGAAAAACGTATTAAAGTTGGCACCAATGACACTATTCAGTACTTGTCCATTGTAATTATTAATCAATTATTCTTTCTAGGGTACCAAAGTCAAAAAAACATTCTAAAATAATACCTAGGTTGTCATAGAGACGCTAGAGCAAACAAGCATTTTATTTGTACATACTAGATGTTAGATAAAAAAATATGTCCACCCATGACAGGCACAACTAATAAGTCTGCATTGCCCAGTAACATCCGATAGTGATAACATTTTTTTTTTGTGTCGGCCAAGTTGTGTTTTTAAAGTGTGTTGCAACAAGTAATAAACAAAAGTATTAAAACATCAAAATTCTTAAAATTATTTAGTATACAAGCCCTGTGACAGTGACTTACGACATCACTCTGATCCTGAGACAAAATCAGAGATGTGCAATGAGTCTAAGGGTGTGAAACTCTGTGAAAGTTTTAGCCACCTTCTTTTGGGACTGAATTTACAAAGCACCAAACATTCTCCCATAAATCATCAAAATCATTTCCTCTTTTTGTAAGTATTTTAAGCTGGAATCTCCGCTTTTTAATCCGTATTTGAGGTCTATATTATATCTGTGTTTACCCCGTTTTTAGGCTTTTAGATATTTTTTTATACAATACAGTTGAATCTTAATTATTTTCGATTTAATTTGTTGACGACAATCTATAGGTGAAAATATTTAAGAGAAATCAGATTTAAATTATTACTTACTTGTTTTGGTAAATTGGAATTTTACGCTAAATTAATTTTTAATATATTAATCCAAGATATGTACAGCACTTAAGTGTTTTTTAACGTTAATCCATAACAATATTTTAAAATTATAATATTCAATGCCTCTTAATGTATATTCATTAAATCATTCAACTGTTTTTTAGCGGAAAGTGGATTTTTACATACCAACACCAGCGGTTGCTGTGTCACATTCTATCTCGTTATGCCAATACCAAAGCGTGAAAATGTAAACTCGCATTTTCAGAACATTATGCAGAAGGCATTTGTTCCAGGTCACGTTATTATCTAATTTTGGTTTCTGGCCGGCTTTTCAAGCACAGCATCCCATTGTGCATAGTTTATTTTTCCGCACACGTACGCCACTGATATTGTGACAGTTTATTTTACGGTTCATGGTTGGTCGAACGTGCTGATGTGGCGGCGACCGCGGCCCCAGATGGACGCTGGGCCGTCCTTATTTATCGGCAACTCCTTGCTTTCTCCTGATTTATGATCGGCTGGAAGTTTTTCTAAACTTTATTATGAGGATCACTGTAAATACTGGTTGTAGGGTCCCGGAACGGAAGGACTTATCTCAGACATCGTATCCTTTCAAGATTTAATAAGGCTTTTTGTCGGATACCCCTTCTAATTTACTACCGGCCGATTTTAACGATACAGTTACCCGGTTTTTATGGGCCTGCGGGATTCAATTAAATCATAAATTTTTTGTTGTTGAGATACATACCGGTTTGTATTCGCGGAGGTTTTGTATTGATAGCGGCGACGTTATCGTCGTGGAAAAAGTTTATGAGTGTGTATGTCAAAGTATACTGTTGCAATCTGATTTTGTAATCTTGGCTCATAATGCCACAAAAACCTTATAATTATTTTGACAAAATAGAGATTCGTAATAGAAACGCCTGGATAGAAAGAAATTCGAGTCCTAACGGCCTTTTTTAATAAACAACTAGCTATAGAACCCATAAAAATGATAAAGCTTTTCCTTCCAACAGATTACATAATATAAATTGAAAGATTGCTGGTCTTTTCGGTTTTCTTTTCTCTATTCTATTTTCATTAGGTATCTTTCTTTGTCCATCTGTTATCTTCTAATTATTTTTGTCGGTTTCATTTAATGATATTATATTGTAATTGGGTATTAGTTTAGCTCGGTTACAAATATAAACGTTTAATAATATTACTGACATTTTTCAAATCCGAAGAAGTCATATAATGTAACAAATTAAACTTTCCTTATAAATTACCATTACCGTGATGGAGAAATATATTTTTTTTTATTATTTAAAATTAAAGTGTCTCGACTGCCACGGTCATTGACACAGATACAAATAATATATTAATAATAAAAAAAAAACAATTGAGTATTTATAACTTGTAAAGGATATTAATGCCTTTTAGGAATTTAATAATATTAATTATTTGGTCTTGAGAACTAAAAACTTCTTTCAGATTTGGTGGTAGGTTGTAGATTCTCCTGTGGTTCGCAAAGTCTGGGCAGTCTATGATGATGTGTTGGACTTAGAAGAAGCATGCAGCTCTAACACATCGATGGATCTGCGGTAGCCATTAAGTAACCGTGTGTTAGTCGAGTATGACCGATTCGAAGTCTTCGGATGGGTATTTTGTTCTTTCTTGAAAGATAAGGCATTTTAAACGGTTCGATGTTTGCTTGAATATCAAGCAGTTTAGATGTTATTATATTCCATTGGGTTTGCTGTGTTCTTCTAATATCATTTTTGGAAAATTTTGGATGTCTTTATGTAGCTGAATGTTTTCTATTGCTAAAATTGATTAAGAAGCCTCCTTAGCTGCTCGTTGCCTGGTATACCCACATGTGATGGTATCCAAAAGTCTTTTATGGATACTCCTTGCGCAATGAGAAGATAAAAGGATTCATGTATTGTTTGGACCTCTGAATTTTGTGAGGAACGATTTTTTATTGAGATGATTAATACAAGTGAGTCTGTGCAAATGGCAACTCTTCTCGTGTTTATTTTAACACATTTTACAGCTTGGTATAGTCTTTTATTTTAGAAGCATCTTTGCATAGGATGGTGTCGAATTGGGAAGAATTTATTAATTCTAGAAGAGCTTGTTTTTGAAAGTTACTTGGAGTTTCGTTTTTAGGGTCATGAGCTAGAGTGGTATTAAAAAGTGGTAGAAATTTTTCCCATGGCGGCATAGGAGATATAGGAATTGGAGTTGTTTGAGATAAATCGATATCAGCGAGAAGTGAAGCAAGAATTTGTGGTAATGTTTGAACATTATGAGTGGAAACGTGGACGTTCGAATATGCCGCATTAATTATTGAATATTCTGGGTTTTTGGGATTTGCTGAAACCCTTACACAGTAGGTAAGAAGAAGCTGTTGTCGCCTCAGCCAGAGAGGTGGTTCGTTAGCTTCACAGCATAAACTTTTATAGGTACTGTGTTACGTGAAATTAATTTTAAATTAATTTCAAATTTATTTTTAACAACAACTTCTCCATAACCCCTCGTAACACAACATCTGTATGCTTGCCCTATCATTGTTACCATTATCGATTTTTACAATGCATCGTTCGCGCATGACCTGCTAATATCGGCGCATAGCCCATAGCGATTCTTTCGGTCACGAGTTCATGGTGAATTGGTTCTTTCTTTCTGGTGTTTAAAGTTAAAAAGTGCTAGCGTGCCGATAAATTTAATAAAATGAATTGCTAGTAATTATCTTTCTCTAATTTGTGTTTATTAAGTGTGAACGTTGGGATAATTGTCAGTGGCTCCTCCCAGTATCCAAGAAGCCTACAAGAAGTACTCCTCACAGTATCCAAGAAGCCTCCAAGAAGTACTCCTCACAGTATCCAAGATTAATTTAGCATTTTTCAATTCGCAGAGGTGTTTCTTCCAGTTAAGTTTGCTGTCAAAAATAAGTCTTAAGATCTTGTGATGGTCGACTACGGCTAAAGGACTATCGTTTATGGAACTATTAGGATTTAACGTGCAGGATCATCACCTGCTGAGCTTTAATACTTTTGATTTTGTATGAAAGAAGTAGAGGCCTGTTTTTGTAGACCACAAACTCAGCTGATTCACAGCTTCTTGGATTAGTGTAGAGGTAGATGTTACATTTTTACCAGAACAGTAGACAATAAGGTCATCTGCATATAGAGAAAGTTTGACCGAAGGGCCAATGGAGTTGTATATGTCGTTAATAGCAAGAATGAAAAGAGTCGGGTTTAAAACCGAGCCTTGCGGTACACCACTTTCTTGGGATAAGGTAGAAGAGGTTTTTCCTTTAGCAGTAATTTTGAACACACGATTAGTAAGAAAATTTTTATTAAAACTGAATAAGTTTCCCGTAACGTTACACTTTTTAAGTTTTTCGAGAATTATAGGTCTCAAAAGGGTGTCAAAGGCACTCTCGATATCAAAGATAGGTGCTACGACATCCTGTTTTTTAAAAAAAGCACTGGATACAGCAGACTGTAGTATTGATAGATTATCTAAGGTGCTGCGGGGTCTGAAACCAGATTGGGCAGGTGACAGGATTAGATATTTCTCCAGGTACCAAAGAAGTCTTCCGTTTATCATTTCTTCTACTAGTTTGTACATCGTGCAGGTCAAAAAAATAGGCCTGTATAAATTTGGATCATCGGGTCGTTTTCGCTGTTTTTTAATTGGAAATATTACAGCTTCTCGCCAGCGCTTGGGAAAACATTTCTTGATCCATATCTTATAATATAATTGTAGAAGTTTGGTAAGTGCTGGGGATGGCAAATTCTTAAGAAAAACAAATGGAATATTGTCGGGTTCGGCAGCTGAATTTTTGCATGTAGAGAGAGCATCAAAAAGTTCATGTAACTTAAAATTGAGATTTAAAGATTTGGAGTCTGCATCAGAAGTCGAAATGGCAGATGTAACTGATCTAATTGAGGTAGAAGGTATGTTTCCTTGTTTGTTTTTGCATTTTTTGTGAAAGTTTTCAGCAATTATATTAACTATTGCTTGGCTGTCAGTTGCTACTTTACCATTACATAGTAATCCTGGAATGTTCATTTCAGATCTATTTCCCTGCATACGTCTGATTTTATTCCATACTTCAATAGGAGGGGTATCAGATGTAATTGAGGACACAGTTATTTCAAGATTCTTTTTTGCACTGCTTTAGAATACGTTTCGCACTGGCTTTGAGTTTTTTAAAGTTAAGTTCTAGCTCTACGGTATCTGTTTAATGCTGTTTTGCATTCCTGAACAGCTGTAGCACATTTGTCATTCCACCAAGGAACTGATTTTTAGAGGTAAGTATTTGGAGTACAGATTATTATAAATAAATATAGAAGTTCCCCCACTTGCGATTAAACCAGAAGTTCCGATGAAATGATAACCTTCGAATCCTTTGAGTTTACGTTTGTGGGATTCCTTAAAATTGATTTCTTCTAGACAAAAAATATCTACATTAGTGGCAGAAATTAACTGTTGGCTTCTTTCCAAACGCGGATAGAATCCATCGCAATTCCATTGGATTAGTTTGAAGATGAAAAATATATTGTTTTGTAGAGATAATTAATGAGTTAATAGGAAGACTTTTAAAAATATTGTGAACAGTCTGAGACAGAAGTCAGTGAGGATAAGCTGGCGATGCTTCCAGTTTCCATTTCCTCTTCTTTGCTTGATTTTTTTTTGTTGATCTTGAGAATCTGTTTTTACTGACCGATCTTGTATTTCAGGATATATTAGATGCATGTCTTTGAGTAGAGATCTAACATTTGAGGTAAATTGCAAAGCTTCAGAATAGGGGTCACTATATCCAAAGGTGTTTTCTATGTAAGCAATAAAGTTATTCACAGGTAGGGAGAGATCATTGGGGTTTTTCTGATAATATTCTTGTATTGCGGCCTTGGTCGCATCAGAAAGTTAAGCATCTTTTGAAGATTCTTTTTTAGTCTTCTTTAGTGTGGGTTTCGTGTTGGGATTTTTTTTTGGGTGGGAGCATTGGATGGGGGTCTGCATGGGGGAGAGAAGATCAATTTCAGGGGTTTTTAGGAGGGCTATTTTGGTCACTGGAGCTAGGATGAATTCTCTTTTGGCCATTTCGGAGACTATCATTCAAATTTTGCAGATTCTCTGGGCAAGAGCTAAAATCTATAGGTGAGGAAGTACTTTGTTCCGCAGAAGTATTGGCATGGGCGATAATTTCAGATTCCAAAGAAGTATCAGCATAAGCGGTAATTTCCTCAGGATCCACAGATGTTGAGTTACTTGCAATGTGATTAGCCTGCTTACAAATAAAACATTTTATTTTATGAGTAGAAATGAAGATTTTATAATTATTGCCTTCGTGAGGGATAATAACAGAAGTTTGGATATCAAAATTTTCTACTGTTGTAATATAACTGCTGACGTCTAAAGCTTAAAATATGATTGTACTCTTTATTCCTGGATTCAAGCTCCTAAAAGAGAAACTGGAGATGTTAATTTCAAGTTTAAATCCCTGATTGCACCTGGAAACAGTTGGTCAATAATAAAAATGAGGGTGTAAACCAATTTAAATTTTAAAATATTATTAATAGTAAATAATAATGATTTAGCAAGTTGTGACTCTCCAGAAATATTTATATTTTGGAGTAAGGATGACAAAGAACTTGGTGGATATGCTTGTTTGTGGACAGTAGGTAGACTTTTTTACAATTGTAATATAAATATATAAAAGAAACCTTCAGTTTTTTTGGCCTTTGGCCTTTAACCTTTTTCATATTAACTATTGTATTCTAAATTTAAATTTCATTATATTTTCCACATTTCCATATTTTTTAATTAATTTGTTATCTTGTTTTCAATTGTACTCAAAGCGAATAGTAATGGTGGTATAATTTCTTAGTTCCACACAAGCTAACTTGCTTCTGGAGATCAGATATGATTTTTTAGAGGCTTATTCCACACTCACTATTCCCAAAACTGGGTTATGTCACTCACTCTGTTTGTTCTCTTTTAATTGGTAAATTGTTCAAAATTACCTTATCTTTTAACTTTTGACTTAAAAGTCTTACTCAGATTTTATTTTTACACATATTTATAGATTGTAAGTTTACATCCAAAATTTTTGTAGACAAGCACTGATGATGGCACCCTGCCGAACGCGCTTTGCATTTAATCATTAAAAATTTTGCATGAAATACAAGTCTTTTCTTTTTATTCTAAACTACGTGCACACAGCCGTCAACCATTTTTGGTTATTTTAATAATTATTTAATCCCAAGGTATTTCTGGTATTATCGAAGTTATGTAAACTGTAGTAA
Organism: Psylliodes chrysocephalus; assembly: GCA_927349885.1. Taxonomy (NCBI): domain Eukaryota; kingdom Metazoa; phylum Arthropoda; class Insecta; order Coleoptera; family Chrysomelidae; genus Psylliodes; species Psylliodes chrysocephalus. The sequence goes on from OV651825.1 coordinate 12,340,297, forward strand.
GCACGTATATTGTAATTATTTAATAGTAATTATCCTTGTAATTAGGCCAGTAGGCCTGTTAGGATAAATAAATAAATATTGTGTCAATTATTTGCCATGTCGTTAAGTTAGTTGTTACAGTTTATTTGGATAGCACATACTTACTTTGAAAAGTCTTGTCAAACATAATTTTTTGGGTGCGTCTGTCACATTAGTTATTTTATATTTTATAGCTAATAAAACATCTACTATCTAGAATAGAGTATTATTCCCCAGTTCGCCCATGTGCCTCGCATCCCTTGGACCCCCGGGTTGGAACGCCCCTGACCACATGTCAGTTGATAAAGTAATATAACTTATCGCAATTTGAGAGACTCAGAGGACTTTGTTTTTTCTTTTTCTATAAAATTATTCTATTTCACACTTAGATTAAAGAGACCGAAGATGTAACATTGCACACTGCGCATGTTGTCTATTTTAAGCCAAAGTAACCCACCAATTGAAAATCATTGTTGCACGACGCCACCCGAATTGCTCCGATTTCCATTCAGCGATCACCTCCACCTGAGTTTAATCACCATTGACAGCTGTTTTTTGATTTATTTGTTGGTATTTTAGCAATTTAAAGTGTTCTAGTTATTCAATTTCAAGTTCAAAATGTCACGATGTATCTTGAAAAATTGTATGTACTTATAATACAAGTACTACTGTTATGAATATATTCGTTTTCAGCGGTAAATATTTATTAACGTTTTGACATAAAGCGCCATGATTCTCTGGGCTGAATACTTCAGATCCGCATTAAGGGGTTTCAATAAATATTAAGCATCAGAAATCAGATTTTATATTACTTACATAAATTTACAAAAGGGTAAAATTTTGAACATTTAATTTAAATAAATAGTAAATAGGCATTATTGCTAACGAAATTTTGTATTAAAAAGTAGTTTTATAAGAATGTTTTCTAAAGGTAGTTTTTAGCCCTTTTTGGTAAATAAATAAGAGGTAAAGAATCATAGTTGCTAGCTAAATTTTATTTTTATAAGGTATTTTTATAAGGTATTGTTATAAGGTATTTTTATAAGGTATTTTTATAAGGTATTTTTATAAGGTATTTTTATAAGAATATTAGATGAAATACAGGATGACCTACTTAAAATTTCAAGGTTCATCTTATTTGCGGTCAAATCGAAAATGACATTGAATTTTCAGTCTTAAAACAAAGTAATCTAGTATAAGCCCAAAAAAAATACTAAAGTTACAGGAGTTAGGTCCGATTCCACCGTTGTGTTAAACGGAGATTAAAATGACAGTGTTAATGTAAAAATGTCATTTTAAACTTCGTTTAACACAACGGTGGAATCGACCCTTAGTCACGTTAATAAAATGTTACATTACAAACCCCTAAACAACTCGAACATAATTTTCGTTTACTAAAAAAAATCCAAAATTTAGCAATATTTATTTATTATACAATCGAATGCGATTTCAAAGATAACTGAATCAAAAAATCCGAATCTCTAAATTTTGGAGCTAAATGCTCAGATAAAAGCAAGCGACCGATAGGGGTTACAAAAATAATCGATTTATCGATAATTCTGATATTTTTTAATGAAAATCGATTTATCCGCTGTTTTTAATAAATTATTTTCGTTTTTTTTTAAGATAATGTATTAATCGATTTTAAAGGAAATAAAAAAAAAAGTAGATTTATTCAAAATAATCGATTTATCGTTTAATCGGTTTTTTAATTATTTGATTATTTTCGATTTTTCGAAGATATATGAAAATAATCGATTGAATATAATCGGTTATTTTACATAATCGATATTTTTGTTATTTTTTTAAAATTATCGATTTATTGGATAATCAGCTTTTTAATAATCAATTATTTTCGATAATCGAATAATCAATTTCAAAGGAAATATGAAAAAATGGTTATTAGAAAATAATAGATAATTCGTTTTATTTTTTGGAAAATCGATTTATCATAGAATCGGCTTCTTAATTAATTGGTTATTTTCGATTAGGCGATTATTTTGGAATTATTGATTACTTTTGGTATTTCAAAGATAATCGAATTATCGATTTTAAAGGAAATACAATAAAAATAGATTATTGATAATAATCGATTGATCGAAAATAATCGATTATTTAAAATAATCGATCATTCTGTTTTTTTGAAAATCGATTTGTCAGTTAATCGACTTTTTAATTAATCGATTATTTTTGAAATACAATAAAATAGATTATTGGTAATAATCGATTTATCATAGAATCGGCTTCTTAATTAATTGATTATTTTCGATTAGGCGATTATTTTGGAATTATCGATTATTTTCGGTATTTCAAAGATAATCGAATTAACGATTTTAAAGGAAATACAATAAAAATAGATTATTGATAATAATCGATTGATCGAAAATAATCAATTATTTAAAATAATCAATCATTCTGTTTTTTTTTTTAATCGATTTATCAGTTAATAGACTTTTTAATTAATCGATTATTTTTGATTAATCGATTATTTTTGATTAATCGATTATTTTTGATTAATCGATTATTTTCGATTTTTCAAAGATTATCGAATAATCTGTTTCCATAGACGAAAAAAAATGGTTTATTTGAAAATAATCGATTATTTAAAATAAACGATAATTCTATTTATATTATATTTTGTAAACACTGATTTATCGGTTAATTGGCTTTTTAATTAATCGATTATTTTTGATTTTTCAAAGATAATCAAGTAGTCGATTTTAAAGGAAATGACAAAAAATATATTGTTTGAAAATAATCGATTGATCGAAAATAATCGATTATTTTCAATGATCGATAATTTATTTCGATAATCACTCATCCCTAGCGACCAAATGACTTTTAATAGATTTAAATTTTAAAATGTTATCTGGTTTCAGACATATGCATTTCTAGAGTTTTATGTGACTCATCCTTTATAATAATTAATATTCCTAAAGAAAGAAGCCTTAACATACTTTTTTCTGAGGTTATAATACAAAACAGCATTTTCTCATTTTGACTAATTTTTATTATTATGTAATAGCCGTAGAAAAAATATAATGTTCAACTCATAAGGGTAGATTTGCAGTATTAGCCTGCGCACATGCTATTTTTATAATACTCGTAGACAATGAGTAACATTTTTTGCTTTATTAACAATATATTCTATTTCAACATTTTACTGTAATCTCTTGCAGAAAAGTCCGTAGTAAATAAACGCTAACGAAATATTCTATAAAAGGTCTTCTCTTTACATAAAATTTCGTGGCATCTGTTTGATATTAAAAAATCACGTTAATTTTATTTCATAATACAAAATTCGATTAAACACCTTTTAAATAAACCTAATAGTTCATTAAGATGCTAATAAACAAAGTCCGGTCCCTGTCACAGAGTTCGGGTCGCCGCGTGTCGCCGCCCAGTTCCCCCACTCCGTTAACCCTTCTTTAGAAATTGGCAACATTTGCGCAGGTTTAAAACCGGTGTATGTTATATCTCTGGTCTCTTTTATCTAAGATTTCACACAAGGTTCCCCCATTATTAACAAAATTTATAGTTGTCATAACAGAAACGATTTAAAAACTATCTATTTCTTATTGGATCGCTTAATTAAGTTATTTATAATCAGTAAACATTGATGATAAACAAATAAATTTACCATTTTAATATTTCCTTCAATGCAATCCAACAACATTTCAAAATAATTCCTTAATATACCTATTTTGACAAAAACTTCCATTACCTATAATTTCGCCAATGCTTTTCTGCTCGTAAAATCGTAAAACGAAAATGATTACTCGGACGCTAGATATCCTTTAGACTAGAGAAAGCGGCGCACATATGTTCCATTCTGAATTCTATATTGGATATAGCCTTTTGCTCAAATTTCTTCTATTGAATTTCTTTTGGATGCTTTCACGTCTCGGATTTTTTCCAATTATGTTTACTCACATCTTGAGCTTTAATTTTAATCTGGACGTCAGCGGAGTATCAGCGAATCGATATCGGAGGCCAAAAGGAAATTCTTTATTTTCATTTTATTGCTTGGTGTCAATTCACTTTAATTTTCTTTAATGGGTCTCGTTTATGTAAGAAAATAAGAAAACGCGCATTTTAGATCGTTTTCCTGACAACCATACCATCAATAAATCAATGAAAAGCAATGAATGAATTTACTAGAAAACCTTCTACTCGTTTGAAACTGCTTTCTTGGTCCAAGAGTACTCCGGAATCTTAATCTCAATATTTTATTTTAATAATAAATGTTATATTATGTTTGTTAGTTTTATAACCTATGAAATTTTTGGAACTTACTTAAGCTTTTGTCTTTTATTAACATTCTTACTGGGCTTGGCATTTCATTTTTTATTAAATTATTCTATAAGATATATATTATATTTCTGTAAGAATTTTATTAGATTTGTGTAAAATTTCAGTAAGATTTCTGCACGATTTCTGTAGGATTTATACAGGGTGTCCAGAAACGTTCTTCAAAGAATGAAACCACGAAATCTATAGCTCATTTTATGACAATTTAGCATAAATCACCTTAATCCAAAAATGCTTCCTAAGGGAGCTAGAGCTCTTTGAAGGTAGCGCTCTGAAATCGGTTTAATTGAAATACCTTCAAAACGGATTTTTATTAAATGATTTTATTCTGTACATTTATTTATTTGAATCTAACCAATAAAATTTCGTAAAAAATATTTTTTTAATGTAGTCCTAAGCGACTTGTTTGGGTGGGGTATTGGATATTTTTATTCAATTTTTCTTGTCTTTCGAAGAGTCGCCATTTTAAAATGAGATTTAAAAAAAATTCGTAATTTTTACAGAAATAGTGCTCTTATCTGAAGCCTCCATGACCAACCGTTTTCGAGAAAAATCGAATTATACTTTTCATGTCTTTACATACGTTTTCATGAATTAAGAAATAAATTTCAAAATTATGATAAGGTGGCTGTTCAGTGTTTAGTGCGCCTACCGTTGGGCAACTAGTATTGTAGACTAGACATTAATTCTATTTTATTACTGACTATTAGGCAACCAACATTGTAAACATCAATCAGTGTATTTTGATTTTGTAAATTGGTAGTTCTGATTTTCTCTCAATGTAATTAGACAGATATATTCTTGTTCTTCTTGTCCTTGTTTTTCTACTTGCTATATACACGCTACTTGTACTTGTTCAAATTGTTTTATAAAGTAAAATAATTCAATCAAGAGTTGAATTTAATTGATAAAAGCAAATTGAGTCACACATTTATCAATTCAAACATACTTTTGGGCCTTAAAACAGGATTGTTTTTTAAACAGAAAGGGAAATACATTTCTGTTTTCACACGTGCATCATATCTTCACACAGAATCATTCTACAACATGGTGGCCGGAAGAAGCCGAAGCAGATTCACATTTATTGCAAGAAATAAGCAGTAGCATCTTAACACATCTTCTAGCTATTGAGTTGTATCCTTTAAAACATCCTTCATTTAACCATTCATACCTATCTCAGTCATTCAATCTGGTACATTTCACATTTTCCCAAGCATTACATTTTGGCTAGTTTAGTCACATTTTCTCTAGCTTTATACGTCACAGTTTTGTTAGCATTCACATTATTTATAGCATTATACTCACATTATTACTCATTATCACATTAAAATACTGCCCAAAACAAGTTACGGCTTGTCATACTAACTTTGTGAACGTAAAAGCAAAGTTTAATCTTTAAAACACATTCGTTTCACATTTTAACCATTCATTACACAGAACAACAATTTATAATTTATTGCATTGCATCTGTAAAAGCCAGTTTTATCATTTTACTATATCACAATCAATAACAATATTCACAACAATGCCACAGAACGATAATAAAACTAGCAATATCTCGAATAATAATTCCGATGAACAGCCTTTAAATAAATTACTAGCTAAACAAGAGATTATAATAGCTAAAGTAACTCGGTTTGTTGAATTTGTAAAAAAATGCAGAACATGCACCAAACATGTTTAAGCAGTTTGACAGTGTACAGGGTGAAATAGAAAGTTTAGATCAAAATGCACATTTGACAGAGGACAGAAATATTTGAATCCAGTTATTATAAAGGGGTAGCTACAGCTTTCAATGTTATGATGCAATTACATAGTAATATAAATCAAAGGGTTCAGCTAGATAATCAACAATAAAAAGGTTATCATAGATAGACACATAGAAGCACTTTTCAGCATACCTGAAGCAACAACTGAGTCTTCAGTACAATTCAGAAAGCTGATTAATTCTTAAAACAACATACTAGATCACGCAAGGCATTAGGTGAATCCACTGACTATTGGGATAAACTTTTAATTCATTTAATTAAGGTAAAACTAGACAAAAATACTAGAAATCGCTGGCAAAAAGTATCACACTCACAAACAAACAAAATACCTTCAACATTAGCTGAGTTTTTAGATTTTTTTGGTTTGCAGATGTGAATGCTTGGAGAGTTTAGACAAACCTAAACTCTCACAAAAGGTTAGTCAACAAAATTAAAATAATTATAATCATAACACATTTATAAAACAATCACAAAAACCAGTCACATCATATACCAATAACAATCACACGTCTTTATCCATTCAAAAAGACACTTCTTCACAGACTCCAGGCAATTGCTTTTATTGGAACCAATCACATCGTATCTACAATTGCACAACCTTTATGCAGCTATCACCTGCTGACAGATACACAGAAGTTAAAAAACTAGGTCTTTGTACCAATTGTTTGAGAAAGGGACACTCCAAATTGCAGTGCAACTCAAGCAATTGTCGATTATGTCGTGCCAAGCACAACACTATACTATATTCAAATAACCATCAAGATTATCAAGAACTCCTCTCCAGCATAACCACAAAACCCAGTAATTTGCATTCTTCTACCAATATTTGTCATGAACAGTTACTAGCACACAACAGTTCTGCTACACTGACTTCAATCAGGGCACATTCCTTTAATAAACATGATTTAGTCCTACTATCAACAGCCATTATTCTCATTAAAGATAGTTTTGGAAATTTACACAAAGCACGTGTTTCCTTGATGTCGGGAGCCAAAGCCATTACATCACAGAGTCCCGAGCTCAAAAATTAAATTAAGAAAACTATGATATCAACATGTCAATTTGTGGTGTTGGCCAAAGTTCCATTGGCACATACTTTGATTTTCTCATTCTATACGGAGAATGGTCGCACTGCGCAGCTTTCTGAGTGCCTTTTAAAAGGAGATAGAAAACTTCGCCATTTTGATGCCTTATTACGTGTTGCCTATATCTTGGCGCAATATTTTTAATAGGTGCGTTTTAATCATCCGCTTCTGCTTCGGAATTGTCGGTTTTCTTGTTTTATTCTGACAGGTTAAAACGACTAAACCGACAATTCCGGAAGCAGAAGCGGATGATATTTTGCTTGCTGCTGTCAGTGTCAGTAAATATTATTTTGGAGTCACAGTTTATTGCTAAAGAATCAGTTAGCTGACTCGGACCAGGGATACAAATTCAGGATGCGCAGAAGACTGCTGTTTTATTATGGGCGGTTGTCATATATTGTATCATCCGAGTTGCGCAGTGTATAAACTGGAACATTAAGATCAAAAGTGCCGACGCAGAGTGAGCGAACTGATTCTTTAGCTATAAACTGTGGCAAAGGCATCAAAATGGCCGCACCCATACCATGGCCGCGCCCTATGTTGGGCGTGTCGGACCTCTCTCTTGCACCGTATAGTAATCAAAATATGTATTTTCAAACAAACCAATGCACTAATTCAATCAACGTTGTCAGACTTCAAAATTGAACTGTCATTTTTAATTTTACCAAAAATAACAGATAAAATTCCAACCAACCATTATAGCTTGAATTAACTCAATGTCCCTCAAAATATAGTATTAGCTGATCCAAGGGTAAATGATCCAAATGAAATCGACATATTATTACTTGGAGCTTCTATATTCTATGAATTATTAATTAACAATCAAAGCTCTTTAGGCAAGGGAAAACCACTGATACAATCCTCCAAATTAGGCTGGATACTTGCAGGTGTCAATAATTGCCCAATAGCACCCAAACCACGCAAAACATTATGCCCCTTATCATTAAACCAACAATTAACTAAATTTTGGAAACTTGAAAAGATTCCAACAAAAAATATTTTATCATTCGAAGAAGTAACCGACTTAATTGATTCAAACGTTTGCAACAGATCCATCAACACTTTTGTGGCAGTTCTACAGGCCTAAGCAGATTGTCACCAAGGACACCTAATCATACATTAATGCTAAATCTTTCCTGATGTTTAGTTTCCTTTATAACTTGAGGATTATGCATGTTAAAAAATCCATCTCTTGTGAAAATAGCTTCATCAGAAAACAAAATGTTTAAAACGAAGTGATGATTTTGATTTTCTTGCATTCTTAACCAAATAGAAAAGGCTACGCGGGCAGCAAAATCACCATCATTAAGAGCTTGAACTTTTCTAAATTGAAATGAGTACAAGTTTTCCCGGTGGACAATGTTCCACACAGATGATTTAGAAATATTAGGATACATTGCAGCTAATCTTCTTATCATTCTCATATACCTCGAATACGTCAGCATGTCTACCAGTTTCGTTGTAAATGGGAATTACAGATCATGTTTCTCTAAGTCTTTGATGAAGAACTGTGAATGTTTTTAAAGCAGGATGTCTCCTATTTGGAAATTTCTTGACATACCTACGTGACGCTGCCAGCGCGTTAAATTGCATTTCGCCATACTAAACCGAACTATCTTCAACTTTTAATATTTTAGAAATTAAGATAATTCTAAACAATAAGTAACACAAAACTTATTTAAGGTATGAAACACCAGTCATTTGACATTTATGTAATTGTTATTTCGTTTATTTTCCACAGCCGTCTTATAATAATTAATTTAGAAATTTATTTGTTAGTCAATGGAAACATGAAAAGTTTAAATAGATTTTTCTCGGAAACGTATGGTCATGGAGACTTTAAACAAGAGCATCATTTTTGTGTGAAAATAACGAAACTTTTTAAATATGATTTCAAAATGGCGAATTTTTAAAAGAAAAATAAAAGTAAATAAAAATATCCAATACCCCACCCAAACGAGCCACTTATGACTACATTAAAAAAAAATTTATTTACGAAATTTGATTGTTTAGATTCAAATAAATAAATGTACTAAATAATATCATTTAATAAAAATCCATTTTGAAGGTATTTCAATTAAACCGATTTTAGAGCGCTATCTTCAAAGAGCTCTAGCTCCCTTAGGAATCATTTCTGGATTAAGGTAATTTAGGCTAAATCGTCATAAAATCAGCTCTAGATTTCGTGGTTTCATTCTGAAGAGCGTTTCAGGACACTCTGTATAAGATTACTCTAAAACTTCTATTATATGTTATCTGTTGTGTAATATATCTGTAAATGTTTGTTAGGAAAATATTTAGTTGAGATATTATTGTTTCGAGATCTAATCTAAATATCAAATTATTTTGTTTCTAATATCACTATAGTAACGTTTGAATCCCCATTTAGTATTTATCTTTGTAATTCACCGCCAATTGAATACTCATCAAAACTCGAAGCTCACTTCCTCCGGAGTAAACGGTAATTTGAATATTAACTTTAAAAGGCGGTACAGCGAGCCAAATTTGGAAAGTAAATGAACACACACCACCATGGTAAATACAACTTCCCATTTGCTTATTTCACAGGAGTTAATTTAGATAACACTACTGACATAAGCAATCAATCTAACATGAAAAGCGAATTTCAAGAGAAGTACAGCTAGATAGCCGCCAGCGTTTTCCGGCCAGCCTTTCGCGCGAAATTATAGATATAATTGTGTTATTGCAACTTCCTCTACTTGCTGGAGCATCAAAAGGCGGCCGTACACGTGGAAAATTGTCTTTTTCTACATATTTAGTTATCCAGGCGATGCTTTACCGTCTTGATAAGTTATTAATTTTAAGAACCTGTGTAAATTGGTTTAAAAATCGTGTAACGTGCATTTTTAGCCGCTTAAATTACTAGAGAAAAACGTTATTTATTGTTGATAAGCTTTTAAAGCCATTATTTTTGTCGGAAACTGACTGTATGTATTGTTAGCTTTCAGATATCATTATTAAAATTTAATTCTTCTTATCACTGGACAAGGGTATCGTATTTTGTTCATATTGTCTGAGTTATACATTTTTGTAGATTTTATTCCTACTACAATGATCCCATGTGTAGACTGGTTTGCTTTAATTTGTTCAATTCTCCTAAAAATATAGTCTCGTTGTGAGTTTATTTATGTTATGTATTATAACCTTACCTTTAGGTAATTAATTATTAACAATGCCAATTTCATCGAATTTGTTTACCTTTTGTTCAGAGTAATTATATTAATTCAATATTATTGTTTTAATTTTGTTCTTGTTTCAATGGCCGTTGGTAACGAAAGGCTTTTCGTAAGTAGTTTTAAATAAAGTGTTTTGCAACGAAATAGATATTTCTTTTGGAAACCTGGTGTAGTATAAGAGGTTATGGGCCCAGTAGAAGCCTAGAATATAACTTTGGAACAGTATTCTGAATATAGAAATGGAGATTTGTGTGTGAAAATGGCGGCAGTTTCCACAATCACACAAATTAACTGTGTAAAACCTTCTAATGGCACGGATTTTGCAAATTGGTTATACCGAGTTTAACTAACATTAGAACAGCATGGAGTATTGGAAATCCTATCCATGGATGTACCACAGGTCAGAAATGATCTTGCAAACTTCAGGAAAAATGATGTGAAGGCGTGAAACATTATTGTGCAATGTTTCTGGGAATGGTAGAAGAAAAAAAAAACAGCAAAAGAGATGATTGATAATTTGGAAAAAACATACCAAATGACGGGGATTGTTACACAAATACAGTTACAAAGTAAGTTGAGGACTAAGAAGTGCAGGTGACAAAATGGAAAATATTGAAATAATAACAAGATTACTGTCTGGCATGCCTGATAGCTATCAATCCATAGTAACCGCTTTAGATGTTTTATTTTGTGAGGAAGATTCATCCTCATTGCTGACATTGGATTTTATTAAAGCAAAGATGTTAGGTGAAGAAGAGAGGCAGAAAAAAGTAAATATTGAAGCAGTAGCAGCTCTCAAAATGTTTTTCTAAGTAATTATGAAAACAAAACAAAAGTTGGTTACACGTTTATGGGTAAATGTTTCAAGTGTGGTGGTCGAGGCCACAAAAGATTTCAGTGCAGAAGTAACGTAAAAGCCAATCTAGTAGAAGATTTAGAAAAAGAAGAAAGTGACAGCAACAGTGTCGCATTTTTGACAAATGATGAAACTGACACAAACCAAAATGATCAAGTGAATTTAGCAAATTCTCTGGGAAATCAAGAAATTGTATTTATTGAGGACAGTGGGGCCACTTGTCATCTGGTAAATAAACATTACGGAAAATTTCTGGTAAATACTAAAGATGTAAATCATGTTATCAAGGTAGCAAAGTCAGGAGTTCAAGTGATTGCTAAACTTCAAGGAGACTTGATATTAAACTCTGATGATGGTGTGAAAATAACTCTTAAAAACGTTTTACAATGTGATAAACTAACTTACAATCTTTTATCTGTGAAGAAATTAGAAGAAAATGGTCTCAAAATCAGCTTTGAATGTGGAAAAGTTAGTGTGTATCAGAAAAATAAATTTATTTTTGAAGGGCAAGCTAAGGGTAGTCTCTATTGTGTTAAATTAAATTGTTTGAAAGAATGTGCATACTTAGTAGATCCAGATATCATGAATAAAAGAATAATACACTCAAGTAAATATCCAGCTAAAAATGTATGCCAAGTATGTCTACAAGGCAAACAGACAAGAAAACCCTTTGTTAAATTGCTTTCTGATGATGTAAAAGCTTGTGGTAAGATGACACCTCAAAGTAGAAGTATTTTGTTACATTTATTGACCACTATACACATTTTCTTAATTAAAAAATAAAAGTGAAGTGCTTGATAAATTTAGACAATATGTGTCATTGGTGGAATCACAATTTGGTAACAAAATACAGTATTTACGATGTGACAATAGAGGTGAATATATATCGAATGATGTTAAAGACTTTTGTTCAAAGAAAGGGATCCATGTTCAATATACAATTGCTCAGAACCCCGAGCAAAATGGGGTAGCGGAGAGATACAATAGAACTCTCTTGAATATGGCACGTTGTTTAATCTTTGAAGCTAACTTAGATACAATATTTTGGGGAGATGCAGTTTTGACGGCAGCCTACTTAAACAATAGACTGGAAACTAGTGTATTACCCGGAAAATGCACTCCAGCAGAATTATGGTACGGTTTTAAGCCAAATTTGGAAAAACTTTTTGGATGTGAAGCATATGTACATGTACCGAAAGAAAATAGGAATCGAAAATTTAATAAACAATTAAAGAAAGTGACATTTGTTGGTTACTGTAACAGTGTATGATCATGAAAATATAAAAGAAACACAAAAGGTATAGGTAGAACTAAATAATGAAAAAGAGACTGAAGAAATAAGAGAAAAAGAACAGGAAAGTAAAGTATACAATGAAATTGACAAAGATGAAGTACAAGAAAATAAAAAAAGAAGTACTAGAACAAGGCAAATGCCAACATATTTAAATGACTATGAGATGGATATAATGTTAGCACTATCAGCTGGTAACTTACCTGATGAAATGCCTAGAAACTATAAAGAAGCATTAAAAATGGATGGAGAATTGGAAGAAGCAATAAAGTAAGAAATAAAAAAGTTAGAGGAACGATTTTTAAAAGTATAATACGTTTAATCCCGTCACTTTTTCTTTTAACATATTTTAGAAAATTAACGTTTGGAATAACTGAAAATTTGCAAACGTTGGGAATAAGACGTAGATTAGACGAAAATTATAAACACATCATCCATTTTACAATTTTCTATTAATAATTTCCCATTAAAATTTCTAAAATAAACTCCTATAAGCAAATGTTAAACTGTTTCGACGTGTATGGCCTACCGCGTTTCGTTATTGGAAGTTTCCCGCTTGTTACGACAAAATATGACGGCTGTTCATGGAAATGTCCGCTCTATCGTGACAATTGCTCCAATATTATCGTTCATTGTTTGACAGAGCTCCAAATTAGACTTCAATTTGCTTTTATCGTTTTGGAATCAATCAATACAAATTGTAAATACAAAACAACTTAGAACGTTAAAATTTTAGTAATGGATTCAATTATGTCTAACTGAACAAGATAGCGCTATGTTTTTAATGGTAGTAATTATAGAGGTTTTTGGAGACTCTGTGAGTCGGGTTCTAGTTAGGGTATTAATAATTAATGAACGATTTTTAATCAACCATCTTGGTATAGGCCAACAAAATACATAAATAACTAATGATCAAATCGATACCACCTGTTATCAGGATATTTTCACTTTCAAACTTACTATTCATGAAAATTCTGTTGTAAAAGTCGAATCAGACTTTCTCGAATTTAATTTTGTAACTCATTGATGTTAATAATTTCAATAAATAATATAATGTTTTATGCTTGTAAAAAAATTATTATTCGTATCACAATACCCCTATGTTTCCTACAGTATCATAATAATATTGTAATGCGCGTCATCTTTGTTGCACGTATGAAGAAGTTGGTGTTTACTCTCTCTCTCTGACACACTGATCTCTTTATTCGCGGCAATGCCAAGAGATGAGACGCGCCGAATAAACTTTCTGCGGTTTTTAAAAAGTATACATCCCAAACTAAACGTCGTATGAAAAAAAGTTTAATAAAAAATGGTTCCTTCCTCTATTGGCAACATTTTTCTCGCTTATACTAGTTTTCTATCTCTAAAGATAAAATAGTTTTCTTGACTCACCATTTTACGCTGCAAAATGACGATATTTTGTGTCAACTAGTAAAAAAAAAAAAAATTACGTAGCTTTTTTATGACGTTCTACATTTTTTATTGTTATAAAACAGTAGTCGCCAACCTCTCAATGTGTTGAGCTACTTTGTTCATTTTGGAATAAACAGCGAGCTACCCACACGGAAGCCACGTAACGCAACGTAAATGAAATAATCCACAGTTAATTTATCATTATATGTATTTATTTTACTATTTAACTGGTAATACATAATACATAGGTACTAATAATAAACTAATAACAAAATAACTAATATTACTAGTACGTACTTGTTCATAGCTACATTCCTACCTACCAAACGAAGGTGTTTGAAAAATAAACACAAACTTTTATCCAGCCACAACGGCATGTCACGTAAGATTTAAAAATAGTTAATAATAACAACAAAAAAGTAACGCACTATCATGAATATAAACATTGAAAAATAAAAAAGCACGTTCAATGAGAAGGCTGACACTCAGACTCATCGATAATTTTTTTAATGTTTGCAGTATAATTTAATACAGCCATTTGAATACAATTATCCAAATGTTCATCTGTAAGTCGATTGGGATATTTGTTCATAATAAACTTCATATTGGAAAAAGAAGATTCACACAAATAATAATGCTTTCACGTTCAAGGCAACACGGCATAGAACTGAATATTTGTCTTTACTTACAATAGGCCAGATACATTTGGTACTTGAGACTAACGATTTTAAGGCTAAATCATTTTGAAACTCAATTACTTCCATTTCTGTTACAGCGATGTCTTCGCCAAAGTTCTGCATAACACAAGTTGCAAACTGTTGGATATCAATTTCCATAAAGAGTGAAACAACAAACTGCGCTACTAAAGCCATTTCGTTGAAATCCTTAAAACGATTTTTGAAGTTATTCTTCAGGGTAGAAACTATTTCTACATGATATTTGCTGTCATAGGGTTCTAATGGATTTTGAGATATTTTTTCTGAAAGAATAGAAAAATGCTTGGCATCGCTGTTAATTAGGTTTTGTTTTCAAAACTCCAGCTTCTTAATAAATGCTTTTATATCAGAAATCATTTCCGCTAGTTCTTTGTCTCTCCCCTGAAGCTGCAAATTAAGTTCGTTTAATTTCTCTGTAATGTCCACGAGAAAACCAAAATCTCTAAGCCAGATTGAATTTTCTAGTTCCGGAGTCGGTTCATCGCGTTGTTTGAAAAATTGAACTATGCCAGATAGGACATCATTAAAACGTTTCAGCACCCGTCCTCTACTTAACCATCGGACTTCAGAGTGAAGGAGTAGGTCCCCGTATTGACAGTCAACTTCATTGGCCAAGGTTTTGAATAATCTTCTTTGTAACGCTTGAGCTCTAATCTTGTTCACAATTTTTACCACCAGTTTCATAACGTTGTTAGTTTCAGGAAATTTCCACATAATGCTTGCTGATGGATAATGCAGTGGTAACAGAGAAATTGCGGAAAAGTTTCATCTTTACGACATAACGCCACTAGACCCTTATCACAACCCACCATAGCTGGAGCGCCATCGGTTGTCAAGCCTAGTAGTGTGTCCTTTCAGTGGAATAAACTTCAAAAGATCTTCTTTAATCGTAAAATCACTAAAAACCATCCTGACGAACACGGCCATCTGGGCAGTGTCAACGACATCTGTTGATTCATCCAGTTGAAGTGAAAAATAAACACAGTTATCTAAGTCAGTTCTTAACTGTAAAAAAATATCATTGCTCATTACTTCTACACGTCTCATCACTGTATTAGCAGAAAGTTGCATAGCTTTTATAGCTGAAACTATCTCGTCTTTATTTCTAAAGTTGGCAAATAACGAATCAGCAGCTTCTAAAAACGCCTGTTTCATCATTTCCCCGTCTTCACAAGGTTTCTTTTATTGGGACACACGGTACGATGCTTCAGTTGCAGCCTTATTTTTGTCTACTGTTCTTAAAAATATTGATTGTTGTCCAATTAACTACTTTTTTAACTGTTTCAGTTTCTCCTTTCTGGCGGCAGAATGTAGCGGGAATGATTTTTCAAAATTAGAATGTACCGTTTTATGATGTCTCTCAATATTTCCTTTTTTAGCAACAGAGACCGAAGTATTACATAACAAACACACATTTTTATCTTTAACTTCTGTAAAAAAGTATTGTTCTTCCCATTCCGAATGAAAGTGGTATGTCTTTACCTTCTTACAACTGCTTGCCATAATATTATTTTTTGTTGTTCTCTACTAACCCAACCGCTGGACGTTGGTTACGCGTTCAGTTTTAAACTAAGCGCAATGTCGCCGCGCCGTGCGTATTCATCCCGTTCAAAGCAATCCTGATCGTTCTCGAACACGAACGCGCTGGTCCGGCTGGTCGGTTCTAGCCGATTCTAGCTTGATGGCGTCAGCGGCAGATCGCTCACCGCAACGTTGCCGCTGTTTATGTTTAATATTATGACAATTAGATTTTTTTGTGGAATTTTTGGAAGCTTCTCTGATTTTTGCAGTTTGTATTTTTTAAATTAAAATCGTTGTGAGAGCTACCAGAATTGCCTCCGCGAGCTACCGGTAGCTCGCGATCGACAGGTTGGCGACCACTGTTATAAAACTATGTCAAGGAAATGCTTAATGAAATAATGTGTATACTATAATTAAAAGTAAAAAGTAATTACACTATGCAATTACGCTTATTGGAAGGTACTTGCTAATTGCACGAAGGGTGGGGGTGGGTACTTAGGATAATTTCTAATTACCTCTCATTGCCTCCCGTCTAGAACTGGCCAATCACAACTACTGTTTTGTTATGTTAAAAAGTGAATATTTTAGTTATTATAATATTTGTTTTGTTTTTAATGCGTTGAAAACCATCTACACACATTATTATTTATGGTCAGATGACTTTTCTTCATATTTTGAAATTGAAAGTATCAGATTATGCAAAACGATTCATTGATTTTTGTGAAACAATATGAAATGTTACCTACGGTTTTTCAATTTTAATGTAAATTTAATCATTTTCACAATTTGGCACACGTCAAATAAAGTAATATATTTTTGAAATACCTTTTATTAGCAAACAAAACGAGTGAGCTAAAAATGTTTATTTTATAAGATCAGTCTCATAACGTTACACAAACTCAAATAATAATAATAATAATAATAATAATAATATAATCAAGGCCCTAACAATACATAATAGACTAAAAAAATAGGTACAATAAAGTTTTGAAAATGATTTAACAAGTAAACCTCACTATGTCATTCTAGTCAATTTTTCAGTATCATTAAATCAAACAATTAATTATTTGAAAACTGTAATTTTCATTTTAGTTTTCAAGTCTACTATGTTAAAATATGGTAAAGTAGATTAAATAGATTGTGGTTAGAATATTTTAAATGCAAAAATTTCGATATGAGCTAAATTTATGTTATAAAACAAGTATACCTTTTTTATTTAAAGACTTGAAAAAAATTCAAGAAAGGCCAGGATTAAAAAATGGAGACTTTTCTTCATCCAATAAAGTGTAGGTGGTGCCCTCTTTATCTACTCTCATATTAACAATCTTATGATTTACTAACTTAGAAATATAACTATAATAAATTTCACGTCAATATATTAAATAATAAAGAAATTATTGCAAAAAAACAAAAACGTTAACTGTATGTTAGTAGTAGATAACAGAGTTATTTTGTAAAATATTAATATTTAAACCTATGAATAAAATATTGACCATTCCTTATGAAACACCCTGTATATTTTTTAATACATCAATCGTGTATTTTTGACTGTGATATTTTTTAACATTTTTATATTGTCCCTTTTCCTATTTTTGTAATAGTTGATATATTAATATAATCAGGTGTACTTAAATTTTTGTGAATGTCATTAGTACCTATAGCCTATAGCCTAATAAGGGCACCAATAAGGTTTATAAAATCTAATACATAATATTAATGATAAATAATGTTTTAAATACATATGTATATAGCACCCACTAAAACAAAAAATCACAAGAAAAAAGTTAACTAGCGGCAAATAAACCAAAACCAGTTAGTAGCATAAAGTGTCCCTATAGTAAGAAACTAATGTACACTAATCACAAGTAAATAGTTCACTAACTGTAGGTCGTCTAAAAAATAAACTGATCACTAACCACAGGTGACTAACTTCAGAAATCTTGTTATACTTACTATAAGTAAATATTTTACCTGTCCCATATAGTAAACAACTTTTGATTTGCTGTAAGTAAAAGTTCGCTAATGGTTAGTGATTTTTTTCCCGTGTATCGGCATGAAATATTTTCTTTAAATACCACATCGCCGTTTTAATTCCCGGAGAACATGGTATTCGTAACGTCCGATTTTAATTTATAGCATTATTGCTCGTGACAATCGTATGAAGCGTAAGCAAGACATTGGTTAAAGTCAAAATGAGGCTGGAACGAAAATAACCACTGAAGTCTATTTGCGTTCCGGAATTTAGTGCATCTTAGATAATTGTTATGAATGGCAGGCGGCGAGTGTTTATTTTAAATTGTTATTCCGAAAATATGTTGTCATTACATTCTGATGTTTTATTTTTATACAGGAGGCAATTGAACTATAAACCCTCGTTGCAGATATATAAAACATGAATCAGCTAGAAAATATAGAGGTAGATTATGTAACCAAAAATAATTTAAACAGGAACTTAGTTCAATAAAGGCAAGAACAAAAACGGTATAAATAATTAGAGTAAGTCATTGGTTATATCAATTATATCAAAATTTAACATTAAAAACATTTTTGTCAGGATTAAAAAATCCCTTAGGGACAACATTAAGATTCATGAAGCCAACCATACTTAGTAAGGCTTGGCAATTTGTTTTGGAAGAAGGTTATGCTCATTATTTGCAAAAATCTCGCAATTTTCATAATCAAAACACTTCTCGCAATTTTCAAAATCAAAATTCTCGAAATTTACCAGTACAAAATGCATTCAGAAATTTTTTAAAACCTAATCCTACTCAAAGATCAAATTTTCAATAGAATAATAATAATTATTATGTTCCAGCGAATCAAAATAGACATTTTTCAAATAATTTTAACACACCTAATGATTTATTTCTACAAACAAAGGAATAATTTTCCGTATCAACCTTTTAATGTAAATTCAAGACCTTTACAACATATTTACCCAACTAATGCCCAAGTTTTCGGGCAGAATTATCCAAATAAGAATACAAATGTATTCAAATCAAATCAAAAAACAAATTTACCAGACCCAGTATCAATTACGAATACTAGACAAAATTATTCGAGACCAGGACCTTCAAATTATTTTAGAAATTCGGCGGGTCAGTCACCAAATTTTACCTCCGAAGAGTTATTTAACTCTCAAACAGAACCTATATATAATTAAATGGTTAAAAACCCTGTAAATCAATATAATAATGAATATAATGATTTTGAAGAAGTTAATGATAATAAAGGTCAAACTACAAATTTTCGGTAAAGGCCTCGGAAAAAATAACTCACAACAAGATCCCGTACTCATTTCAATAAATTGTGCGGAATTAAGTGAATTACCCTATATAATTTTCCCTGAGCATAATTTAAAAATATTAGTGGACACAGGACGCTCGAAATCATTTATTAACCCTGAAGTAGCTGAACATTTTTACCCAAATGATATAATAGATGAACCATTTGTAGTGACAACAGTTTTCCAGAAATCAGCACATAAACATAATGTAAATATTAATTCCTCTAAAATTTTTAATCTTAATAATAAAGGAAAATTAAAATTATTTTTATTTAAGTTCCACAATATATTTGATGGCTTAATAGACATACATAATATTAAGTTGTTACAAACAAATATAATTTTTCAACAAGAATGTATTGTTATACCATTTGCAAATATTTTACTTTATTGTCATAAGATAGGAGCTTCTAAATACTCTAACTATAATAACATAGAACTTAGTAATTAATTAAAATAAAGACCTCCATACAAAACGGCGATATAATTATTATTCCTTGAGATACCGGAATGTGTTACTACAGCAAAAGATGGTTACGCATTAACCACAATTATAAACAACTAACTTTCACAAATAAAATTAGACACAGAATACGAACTACGAATGAAATACCTGTTTATACTAAAACATATAGATACCCTTTTATATTTAAACAAGAAGTCGCAAACCAAATCCAAATATGTTAGATTCAAATATAATTAAACCCATTGATTTGCCATGGTAATCAAATACAGTATGGTTCAAATGAAAGGAATAAATTCATTATAATGGAAGTAGTTGGTTTTTCGAAAAAATGCTCGGACAGGTCAATTTTGTTTACTCAAAGCGCAATTTTTTAAATAAAATTCAATTTTCCCCCACTTCCCATTTTTGGGCAGTGACGTCATTGACAATTTTTTTAAATAGTAACCCCAATTTTTTTTTCTTGATTTTGATAGATCTTGCAATTTCCTACTCAGAAACATAATATTTGTAATATCTGACATTTTTTTTAATAAAAGTAATTTAAAGATCAGACACAAATTTTATTTTATTTTGAGAACACAATAAATGAATAAAAGATAATTATTTGTAATTAAGTGCCTAATCTAACAAAATAATAATAATAATACTATTAATAATAATAATAATAATAAAAAAGAATTTGTGAAATTGTCATTAAATTCTTTTTATTATTATTATTATTATTATTTTTTAGATGAAGCACTTATTTACAAATAATATTTTATTCATTTATTGTGTTTCAAAATAAAATAAAATTTATGTATCTGATCTTTAAATGACTTTTATTCAAAAAAAATTGTTATGTCAGATATTACAAATATTATGTTTCTGAGTAGGAAATTGCAAGATCTATCAAAATCAAGAAAAAAAAATTGAAGTTACTATTTAAAAAAATTGTCAATGACGTCACTGCCCAAAAATAAGAAGTGGGGGAAAATTGAATTCTATTTAAAAAATTGCGCTTTAAGTAAACAAAATTGACCTGTCCGAGCATTTTTTCGAAAAACCAACTACTTCCATTATAATGAATTTATTCCTTTCATTTGAACCATACTGTATATGGGTTATTCCCAAAAAAAAAAAATATTTTTCAGGTAAACAAAAATTTACAGCAGTGATAGATTATAGGAAATTAAATGAAAAAACAATTGATGATAAATATCCATTACCTAATATTACTGATTTGTTAGATAAATTAGGTAAATGTCAGTATTTTACCACTTTAGATTTGGCTAAGGATATCATCAAATTGAAATTGACTAAACAGACATAGAAAAAACAGCATTCAGCACAGAAAATGGTCATTATAAATTTTGTAGAATGCCATTCGGTTTAAAAGAGGCATCGGCCACTTTTCAAAAACTTGCAGATAATATTTTTGGAGGATTACAAGATAAAACATGCTTAGTATATTTAGATGATATAAAAGTTTTTTTTACACCCTTCAGGAGCATATTGATAGTTCATAATCTGTATTTCAGAGATTAAGGGATGCTAATTTTAAAGTACAGTTAGATAAGTCAGATTTTCTATGGAAATAAGATGTATATTTAGGGCATGTTGTGACACCAGAAGGAGTAAAGCCCAATCCAGATAAAATTAAAGCAATACAAAACTTTTCAATACCTCAAATCCCCAAACAAATTAAAGGTTTTCTCGGATTACTAGGGTATTATAGACGCTTTATAGAAAATTTCGTGAGAATAATGAAACCATTAACTAAATCCTTAAAAAAAAGGAGCAAAAATAGAATTAAATGACGAATATTAACATGCTTTGAAATTTGTAAAAAACTTTTTACTAATGAACCCATCCTTCAATATCAAAATTTTGAAAGACCTTTTAACCTTACAACAGATGCTTCAAATGTTGCAATAGGTGCTATATTATCTCAAGGACCTATATGTCAGGATCTACCTGTAGCATACGCTTCACGTACACTAAATGAAACTGAACAAAATTACTCCACAATAGAAAAGGAAATTTTGGCAATAGTTTAGGCTATCAAATATTTCCGCCCGTATATATATGGTAGAAAATTTAACGTAATAACAGATCATAAGCCAATTCAGTGGCTATTCTCTTTAAAAGACCCCGTTTTAAAATTGTTACGGTGGCGAATCAAATTAGAAGAATATGATTATACAATTATTAACAAAAAAGGCAAATCAAATGTCAATGCAGATGCTCCATCGCGTGTTGAAATTTATACAAACGAGACCAAATCCTTTTGCGACAGCTTAGATTAGATCATAAAGAAATCAACCAAATTTCGAATCCAAAACCATTCCATAAGTACCAAGCTCATGGACTATTATTATGTATATTATTTTAGTTTCCATCCTTATCTTCTGGCTATTTGAAAGATGGAAAAACTTAAAGAAAATCCAAGAGGGACATAAAAAAGTTTCAACCTACAAGAAGTTCATCTTCCTCGTTAGCCCACGACACCTGGATCTTCAGGGGGAGGAGTTATATCGCCCATAGTATAGATAGATATGTAGAAGATAAGATTTTGTTTAGTTAGCATTTTAAATAGTTTGTTCATGTAAAAGTAGTTTTTGCAGTTAAAAGGCAGTTCTTAGTTAATATTAAAGCCACTAAAATCTATAATTATTGTATTCAAGTAAAATAAAAGTTTTTGAAAAATAATTTACGGTTCGAAATTTTATTTATTACATTTCTATACAAAACATATTAAAAAAGTTATTGATAGTAATTGACAGGCATTAGAGGAAATGTAGTATTGACAGAAATTTCACTGTAATATAAAAGAACCAAAATATACCAAAAAAGAAAAACTTACGAACGGATATGGAAAATAAATCGAAAAAATAATAGAACATTGTTAGAAATTTCAATATGTAACTTAAACAAATAACACTAAGGGATGCGGTGATTACAACAACACCACCACACCCAAACCAACATGCATACACCCCAGGTAGATGTGCTGATACAGCCCTTCATCTAGTTACTGGCCGAATAGAAAGATCCCTGGACAATAAGAAGACCGCCTTGAGTGTTTTCATAGACACAGAAGGTCAAGAAGACCAGAGCGTTAAAATAAGAAGCAATAGACCATTCAAGATCGAAAAAAAAAAAAAATAGTGACTGGCATTAAAATGATCAACACGACATAAGGACAGTAATTTTCTATTTGCTTTACATTAAAATCCTAGAAAGAGGAACAAAATCTGCATTATTGTAAAGCCCCTCATCTCTAACATCGTTTTTAATACAACTAGTGCTATTTTGCGATGATACAGAAAAAAAATTTTTATGTTGCCTTGCTTTTTGTAAAATATTTGTACAGTAGGCACCTCTGCAAACCGTAAAACTTTTGTATTTGACATTTCCTAGTATTTTGAAAATTATTATTCGTGTAAATAAAAACAGAACAATCTGTAATGTTCTACACCATACAATTATTTTTTAGTTTATTGCCCCTTCTACAGCGGTTATCCAAAACAAAAAACAAAACGGAAATGTCTTTATGAAGAACTGCGTGATATTAAAGAAAAACAAAACCATCGTTCAGTGATAAACTATCTCCTGATGTCTTTTAGTAAGCTGGATCCATACAAGACTGCGATAAGCTATTGTTTAAAGATGGCCTACTTTTTAGAAGTTGTGAAGTTTGAAATAAAAGCACTCTGTTTTCTCCCTTGTATGTGTTCTTTGTTCCTGTAAACTTCCTAGTGTTGGCACAATTTTCTTACAATAATTACATTGCCACAAAATAAAAACAAACAGAATGGAAGAGATTAAAATGGGTTAACGGAATTGTAGTGTGTTGTAATTAACTCTTAACTAAGTGGTTGAATACAATGATGTCCCAAAAAGAAAACTAATACTAAATCGAGATACGAGGGTTATGCCGATATCATCGACATCAATTATATTTAGTTATTTACTTCGGGAAATGTAAATATTTAGATGTTTTCGTAATATTTTTTATTTGAACCTAAAATAGTTTAACTGATTAACTGTGAAAAGTAATGTGTAACTTGTAACAGCAGCTAGTATACTGTAACGATAGTTTAATTTATTTAGAGTTTATTTATTTAAAACACACTAACTCACAATTTTAATTTATTTATTACAATTTATCTTTTCAGTCCAATACTTTATTTTAAACCACTCGTCCGTCGACGAACTTGCGCTATTTTTACAAAGCCAATTCTGTAGCCGTAGTTTCCAGAAGCTCTCGAATGTCACCCGAAAATTCCATCTCTATGACTCAACGGTCACGTATTGATTTTTCAGGTATATTCGAGAAGCAGAGCGTTTGTCTCTATACGTCAGTTGTGTTTCGATAATGAGTCGAGTGGCAGGCTGAAGGTCGCGCTCTACAGGGACGGCTTAGGCATTCCCATGACAACAACTTCTGTAAATCAAGACAGCTGAGATGAATTATTAGAACCAGCATCGCACAGGTCATTCTTGAGCTGTACATATACAGTCCATAATGTTTTGGCCACCGGAACCGTACTTAGAAGAATGTGTATAATCAACATGAAGTATTATAAACCTTTTGTGTTTAAGAGTACGAATACAACGGGGACCATCGACCCTTGACCATAGTATAGTATCCTCGACCCTTGCTCTGACCAACGCGCACAGGTGGTGACATCAAGGCTCAGAACAACGCACATTTGCACCAGTTAAGTGAGAACGAGCGTCCCATATATTGTGTGCCAGGCCTTAGCTGTAACTTATGCGTGAAGCGATGGTTAGCGCTTCAACACAGAAAGAAAACAAATAAACATTTTCGGGCTTGTTTTTGAGCCAAGCTTGCCACAATCTTTATTTAAGAAATTTTTAAGTACGCATGCTGAAAAATCGTTGTTTTTTTTTTAAATTAACAACCTTAAAGCTTATTTATAGCTTCTGTTTCCAAAAATTGAGCACGGCAATGTTAATGTAAGAATTCCAGGATTCAAGTAACTAATATTTTACTTCTATGAATGTTACCACACAGATCTAATATTGGGTATTTATTTTTTTGGTGAGCGGAGCTATACACACTTAAAAATATTCCCTATCGAATATAACCCCTAAATAATTAAATGTGGAGACGGTCCCCAGATTGGTATAATTAATTAGAGTATCTACAAAAAGTTATAACTGTACATTTTACTACCTATAAATAGTTGAAACAGCACCAAATTTTGTTTTTCTTCAAAATTGATCAATGAGTAATTTTGTTTAAATCTAACTTTAGCCCATTATTTATTTAAATCATACTGAAGGGCGTTACGATTAGGTTTTACAATATAGAAAAATTTAAATAAAGTCAACGAACGTTTTTTTAAAAAAGACATTGATAAATAATAAAAATAAATGAGGCAAATATGTAAACGATCGGTACACCACACGAGGAAACTGTAATTTCCTGCAGTACAGTACCACTTAATGTAACACGCTTTTGATGATTAATAAGGACCCAGGCGTTACCGGTAGGCCACCGTGTATGACTACTTTTTTCCCAATTCCTTTCCAGGATAGGTATCCTGTAAAAACATACAAAAATTTTTTGTAAGTATAAAATGAATGTGAAATATTTACAGATTTATAAAACAAACTCAACACAACACCATTTACGAAAGAAAACCGATTTTCCAACATCGCAAGATTTTAAACGAAAAAACTTTTGGATCAAGTCCAATAAACATAAAAAACAAGTTTGTTTTATCTGTTCCTAAATTTTTTATAGCGAAAGATACATGTTATCGCATATATCTCGATCAATCGACAGCCGTTCCCAATGTCCCATTCCACATACATCAAACAGTTTATTCACGGAAATATTGATAAGGGAATTCATTCGGCTAGTCAAGTCGCGTCTTCCTTCATAAATACTCATTCGTCGAGAGTGCGTCTCGATGGCAAAAGACGGCATCGCGACGTTCCTAGACGCCAGATGCTCTTATACTGCTTCTCAATAATTCAATCCCATGATTTGGAAACCCATCTGATGTCCCGTCGTCACAAGAAATCTTCATGTCTTTATATAGCATATAGTTTTTTTTTTATTTTGGCAACTGACCTTATGGATTTGTAAAAAATGTTTTTAGAATATTTAAAATTAGTACTTAGTGATAAAGAGATACGAATAAATTAGAAGTGAAGGTAGGGTAGGTATTTAAAAATGTTTGGTCTCTTAAAAATTCATCTTAACAGTTTAGTTACTATATCAGCGATAGCTGTGATGGCAACAGCATAGAACAGGAATAGGTGAGTTATTTAAACTGTTTTCACCTTAGAGGTTCAAAAATAATTTTAATTATTTTGTAAGGGTAATGTTGGGATTTGTTTGAGAATTTCCTTTGTAAGCGAGTTACAGGGTGTTTTCTGAATTTGGCCTATTTCTTCCGTGCTCCATAACTTTCGAATCACTTAATATATTTTTTTCATATTTGGCATAATCTACACCTATAGGACAATTTATCAACACATTAAAAAAATCAGACTTTCAAGACCGGGCGCGCCGCGGCATTTACACCGCATTTGGAAATTTAGCTTTAATTTGCTTGAAATTAAAATATAACTAATTGTCTTTAGGAGGAAGGTTTTTATTAATTAACCAAATGTAGAACTAAAACTTATTGCGTTTAAAACTTATTTTACAAAAATAACATACTACAATAAACTTAACTAAATTAATGCAATACATACAAATATAATATTAAAAATAACAAAGAAAATAAATTATATTGAACTAGTTTTTTTGTTCATTGTCTGAAGATTTTGACGGTTTCCCACATGTGTAACAAATTCCTGGTTTTAGTGGATCTTAAACGAGTCATCACTGTTTTTATATTTTAATAAAAAAGTTGAAATATCTTTTGGTAGTGACACAAGTGAGTGACTTTTGAATGGTCCTTCATAAGGATCATGGCGAGGTTTTTCAGAAAAACGCATTTTCTGTCTTTTACGTTCAAAGTTTAAAAAAGTAAACGACCTTTACAAAAAAATATTCAGCCAAAATTACTTACACCGCAACACTGACACACTTAAAATTAAAGTGCACCACTCAAGGTTAAAAATATACCACGGTTCTAAACTGTATTGACAAATAGGTATTATTCCGGCCAGGATACAAGAAGCTTAAAGATAAGTAAGTACTTTTTTACACTGAAAAGAAATTATTCAGGTCTGCATTATAGATATTAACTCATTTTCAGTACACAATAAAAAATGCCTAGCAATAATTTATATTTTTCAAAGGAAAATTCTTAATCTTTATATCTATAATCTGTGATTCTCAGATAAAGTAGGTACCATAAACCGGGGCTACTTGATAAACATTTTCATCTTTGAAAGACTATACCCAACACATGAAATGTTTTGGAATGGAACTAGGTTTTTTTTAGGTTAGGTTTAATAGGGTTATTTTCAAGACGCTTGTTTTTCAAGTTGTGTTCAAGTAAAACGTATAGCAGAGGCGTCTTGAAAGTAAAAAAAAGTCACCAGCAGTCAAATCATAAATAAAGTTAGCGTCTATAGAAACATTTAACGAATTTTTGTCATTTTCGTTTGAATTTTACAAATCAGAGAATAATTCTGTATCTACGTCGCTATTAGTATCAATAGTCATCACTTCCATTTCTTTATCGCTATCTGAAGAAGAAGAAGAATCGCGATGAATAATCGACTTCCTTCGTTTTCTAGAATTTTTAACTTTCATAGAAACATCTGGAGTTTGAACATTTGAAGTTGTTGGAACACTTATTGGAGAAAAAGCTTGCCGTGAGATGCTCTTTCCAGCTTCTATGTTCAATTTTTTTTCTGCCTACAGATGAACCAGGAGTTTTAAAGTGAGATTTTTTAAACATTATTGTTAGGGATTTGGTCATATCGTCTACTTGTTGACGTCAATCCGCTTCTGCCTGGATCAGTTTTTTTAAATTTTTGTGCTATCGATAGTTTGAATGTCTGTAGCTACAAATCCAGGCTTTATGTTGGTTTCATTATTTGTACCAACTTTATTTAATCCTATTTTTAAGGTGAAGGGGGAGAAAAAGTCCTTTATATCTTACAAGGAAAGTTAATGTTTATTTATTCAATAAAACATTGAGTGCGACCGGTTTCGAAGTATCATTACTTCATCTTCAGGCTCGCCTAGTGGAAAGGAGAATATGTGGTGTAAGGTGTGTTAACTTTGAGCCAACGATATATAAAATAGTAAAAAAGAAAACTCACCATACTCTCCATCCACGAGGGAATACTACAAACAAGTTTCATCAAATGTGGGGGATGAAATAAATTTTAAAATAAATAATGTTACAAGTTATATAAAAGTTAAAAATATTTGAAAAACAAATATTAGTCAGTTTAAATAGTTAAAAATTTAAAATTTTTCAAGACTATACAAAACAAAACACATACATTAAACAGATTAAAAGAGAAGGCTTATTTTAAACACATTGTTGTTTTTTAAAAAATAATTAGTAGTGTTACTTAACCTAACATTTTTGAAAGGAGACCTGTCAAGTTAAGGCCTCTACAGGTGGTGGTAAGTAATAACAAAAAATTCTTGGATAAACTCATGACAGGGTATAGGTAATAAGATGCAAACTATGAGTGAAGAAATATTTATTATTTATTATATAAGATTTGGGCCATGAACCAATTACCAAGTGTATGTGATGTTGTAGGATAAAAAAGAAAATGTCATTTTCTTCTTTTATTTTTCAGTTGCTTCACAACAGTTAACCCAGTCATTTCTTCTTCTTTCTTTTTTATCCTACAACATCACATACACTTGGTAATTGGTTCATGGCCCAAATCTTATATAATAAATAATAAATATTTCTTAACTCATAGTTTGCATCTTATTACCTATTCCCTGTCATAAGTTTATCCAAGAATTTTTTGTTATTACTTACCACCACCTGTAGAGGCCTTAACTTGACAGGTCTCCTTTCAAAAATGTTAGGTTAAGTAACACTACTAATTATTTTTTAAAAAACAACAATGTGTTTAAAATAAGCCTTCTCTTTTAATCTGTTTAATGTATGTGTTTTGTTTTGTATAGTCTTGAAAAATTTTAAATTTTTAACTATTTAAACTGACTAATATTTGTTTTTCAAATATTTTTAACTTTTAACATTGTTTATTTTACAATTTATTTCATCCCCCACATTTGATGAAACTTGTTTGTAGTATTCCCTAGTGAATGGAGAGTATGGTGAGTTTTCTTTTTTACTATTTTATATATCGTTGGCTCAAAGTTAACACACCTTACACCACATATTCTCCTTTCCACTAGGCGAGCCTGAAGATGAAGTGATGATACTTCGAAACCGGTCGCACTCAATGTTTTATTGAATAAATAAACATTAACTTTCCTTGTGAGATATAAAGGACTTTTTCTCCTCATTCACCTTAAAATTACCTCAACTCACACATGGCTACCCCCCTTGTCAATTTATTTAATCCCTATTTCAAGAGCCTTAGAAAGACATCTTTTCTAACAACCCCCGCATTATCCTTTTTCCACTGTCTTAAAATTTGTCTCCATGAGTTCCTAATGGGACGAAATACACTGACATCTAATGGTTGTGTCATATGTGTGCTGTTGGGTGGGAGTAGGATGAAACGGATATCATTCTCTTGGCATTTGTTAATTACATTCATTGATACATAGCTTGCTTAATTCTACAAGAACCTTCGGACCTTGTGGCAAACTTCTGAAGTAGGGATGAAGTATATTTGTGAACCACTCTCTTAAAATATTAGCGTTAAACCAGCCAGACTAGCTGCGATTATATCTAGCATCTGCTGGTCCATTTTCAGTCCAAGTGGACCACAAATGATCCGCCTTGTAAACTAAATAAACTGGAAGTAATTGTTCTGAGGCTGAACATGCCATCATAGATGTGGCTGCTTTCGAGGTATCCATGATTTTTTCAGCCCTTTTACATGTTTTTCGAACGATTACTCTAATTCGCCCAGGATCGTCAGTAAAGTTTGTTCACAATGGCTTCCGGAGGTATACCTGTTAAAACCTCTGAAAGATTGTCAAAAAATTTGTTGACAGTGTCTTGATTAACTTTAGCCCTGCTTTGTTTTATTGATTGAGATAATTTTGCTGACAGAGTTTTTTTTATGTCTTTTCAAGAAATTTTCTATCCAAGTTTCGCCTGGTCTATTTTCTTTGAACTTGTTTATTATTTTACCACTTCTTTCGAGATAGTTTTGCACTAAATCTTTAATTTCTTCACTATCACAAGGAAATCCCCACTCAGCTGCAATGGAAACACATTTAACCAGAGGTTCTTCCGGTATGTCATATTTTGTGGCAATGGCTATTAATTATCTGTCTAATTTTTCTTGGGTATAATCGCGATATTTTCTACTTCCGACCTTAATTAATTTTGCAATAAATTTAAAAACAATAACAATTTTGGATAGAGAATGAAGAGACCTTTCAAACGATATATCACAAGCCTATACTTCCCATTTAAAAAATTAGGGGTTCTAACTGTAACTCAAAGTGGGTTGAAGGTAGGGATCACATTTTCACTTTAAAGAATGTCAATTTATAATTTAAATTTTACGTGTTTCGGGATTTTCTATAAATATGTACAGTAATCGAAATATTGAATTTATTCCATTTGGCTTTTCCACACTGTATAAAATTGTATTTATGTGCACACCACTGGGAATACTTCGCGATGTTATTAAACTCGACAATATTGAGAGCTTTTATTTTCTGCAACGATAAGGCAGCACTCTACAGAGGCATTTGAGAAAAAAGGCGGGAAAAGGCAGCTAATTTTCACAGATTTGATGCAGAATTGCGCAAAATGTTTTTTTAATTCCTTTTAAAATTATCAAAATAAATACTTTTTGAAGTATTTGTGGTTATTGGTATTTCTTAAAAATTTCACCAAAAACAGACTAAAAAGTTAGGTCCAGAAGGAATTAGAAGGTAAGGTCGAATCGATTTATTTTTTACTTCATATATTTGATATAATTGACCTACTTTTTGTTACACCCTGTATTTATCCATATAATAATATATTTGATGCAGTCTCAATAACTCTTCATTGTTATCTCTTCCTTTAGAAACCTATTTTTTTTTAACATTTTATTAATAATTTTTATTCGTAACAAGTATTAAAGATTATTAATTATTTCTATCTACGTTATACATATAACATGTCGATATTGGCAAATATCGAAGAGCTTGGCAAAAAATTAATCTATTTATAATCCGGATAATATTTTTCGCGACACAGCTTGCTTCTAGCAAAAATAGATAAACCTACTTGCAGCGACAACAAATCAATATCCATAAAAATTTTAAAGCCTGTCATCAATAAAAATTGTAGAGTCATGTTGCCTGTCAAAATATCCGAACTCGTCCGTAAATAAAATAAACTAGATAAACACGGTTCTATCTCACTCGATGCCCTTAATATAAAATGTGAATTGCTGTAATAAAATATTCGGAATATTTACGCACCACTTTTATTTTGTATGTTTTTATAGACTAATGTTTATTTGAATAATTCATTGTAAGTAAAAAAATGGCTTTACATAGGTATTTTTCTCGTAATTATGGTTTTTAAGTAATAATGTAATTCATGAGGCACTGTTTAATTTTTTGTACAAGGTTGTGGTCAAAAAATTATATAATTTATTATTTCTTTTATTTGTGAAAAATTTAATGGAATGAAAAGTAGAATACAGTATAATGTAAGTTAAAAAAAATTAAAATAATAGTAGATTAGGCAAGAATTGTGAAAAGCGACACTTGGAAAAAGTGGAAAAAGTGCATTTCGCATATACTGCCGCACAAAGACAAAATAATGTCCTCGCAATTTTGCCCGAATTGAGGAATTATACCGGTTTTAATCTACAAACAAAGCTCTACAAGTAGGTCTCTAAACCATAACTATATCTCTATTAGTTCTGCAGATAGTCTAGTTGATACATAATGTACCAAATTTTGTTTTAAAAATGACAAAATAACATATTTTGCAAAATTTACTTCTTAAGAAACTGTATTGGGCAGTATTTTGTCATAATTTACAA
The DNA here is from genome assembly GCA_927349885.1 of Psylliodes chrysocephalus. Lineage (NCBI taxonomy): Eukaryota > Metazoa > Arthropoda > Insecta > Coleoptera > Chrysomelidae > Psylliodes > Psylliodes chrysocephalus. The sequence goes on from OV651825.1 coordinate 12,372,316, forward strand.
CTTCAAAATAAGGTACGCCTCTGTACATTCTGTACGTCTGGAGGGTGGATTACCCCACGGAACTTAGGCCTCATTAGACTTATTGTGCATCCTCCTGAGATGATAGACACCTCCTTGCTCGTGAGCCAGCCTACAGATTTAATGTAGTTGACAACGTCGTCAAGAGGTGCTTCTCTTATATCGGCCGGTGTTAGCCGATACTCGCCGAACACAAATCTTCTAATAAATGAGAGTGTCAAGCAATCGTAAAGGATATACTCGATGGTCTCATCTTCTTATTAGCACCCTCAGCAGGATGCGGATTCTCATAGCCCCATGATATGAAGATGCTTTCGTACTTGGCAATGACCAGTCAGAATACCTGTGACTAGGCGCAGATTCTGTCTAGTCATAGTATTTGTTTGCTGCAGTGTTGTCAGGATAACTTAAGAGTTCCCTGGAAACTCTGCAATTTCTTGTTTCATCCCATCTTTTATTGAATTTCACAAGGGAATGGTCTTTGACTAGGTCTGTCACTACCGATTTTGTCATGCCAATAGAAGGGCCAGAACCAAAAACTATTTGGTTGGCTGCTTTCTTGGCTAGTGAATCAGCAAGACGGTTATCTTTCGATGTGGCGTGACCTTAATTCCATCTTGAGGTGACCACATTGTTGATGGATATTTCGACCAAAGCTTCGTGACATTCTAGTACTAACCCTATCAATGAGGTCATCATTTTCATTTCAAAAATCTTTATTTACATTATATACAGTCATATTTATAATAACATTTAATACTATTGTATATGCAGCAGAATTTCTTCTTAAAACGTCTCCAGGAAGTATTTCTACTGCTGTGGCCTCAAATGATGTCCTAGTCGTAGCATTGAACATTAAAACGTCTATTTATGATTTATTGTGACCTCTCCTTGTTTATTCAAACATTATAAGTCAATTTCGGCTGCTAGTCAGATCGCTAATTGTAAAGTGGTAAGTTTTTGTTTGATTTTAATTATGTCTATTTGCTTGAAAAAACGAATGAAAAAACAGGGTTGTCCTTGTATGTGTGTGTGTACAGTTATTGTTTCTGTGCGTGAATTAGCCGAAACGCAAGACTACACGAAAGCTCCACTTCCCAGCACTGAAATCAATCAGTAGATCTGCCTGGGGTGTATGCATGTTGGTTTGGGTGTAGTGGTGTTGTAATTACCGCATCCCTTATGTACCTTTCGCATAGCCTTTCCAATGTCTTCATGGAAAATGATGTCAGACTAATGTTTTTGGGACAGTGTAATCCATCCTTCCAGGTTTGGGTATAAACACCACTTTTACCTCTCTCCAGTTTTGGGGGATATACCTCAGAGCCAACGAGGATCCAAATAAACCCACGTCCAACTAGTATGCTGAGGAACTAACAACTTGTTTCCAGTGCCGTGGATTTGCACGGTTTATCTTACATATTAGTTTATTTATGGAATGACCCCTGCAATTAAAATAGGTAAAATACGAAGGATTACACATTATTGAACAGGTAATTTGATGGAGAATTCGGTAATAAGACTATCTTGTCTGTGCCTGCTGAAGCAGAACAGGAAATGTTCTGGAAACTTAAGGTTAAAAACTGTTCAAAGCCCAATTGCTGCTGCATATGTGTTTGGCCACTGTTGCCCTCTCTGGTTGAACTGCTTATATTACTAGTGTCTCTTATTAGAAAAGGTTTGCACCAAAAAAAGGCATTGTTCATTCTCGCTGTTACAGGTATAGAGTTAATCCCCACGAAGAATATCCTAAAGTTATTACGTATAGCTTGCCTGATGTCTTTCTTGTAGGTAGTAGGTGTCTTGATGTCAACTGTACAGATTTTTCGCATTTCGGATCGTGAGTTTGACTGTACCAGCAGAGTATACCATCGAGTTCTACTTGTTTTAATCTGCAATGTTTTGCATGTGACTGTATTTAAATTTTTTTGTGAATTTAGCTATTTGTGTGTTTTATTTTGTTTTTTTACACTGACGTTCTAATCTAATCTTTTATCATATTTTTATATTTTTTCCTGGGCTCGTGTGACTTAGTCTCCGACAACATTGAATCCTAATTGCCTATTTTATTTAATAATATGGGTCAGATTTTTAGTGTGTGAATCATCCCCAGTCTTTTTATTTGAAGAATCGCCTTGTATATAAGAGACTTTTTTTCAGTGTGATTTATATGACAAAACTCGACGAAATGTGAGGCGCTATCTCCGAGCCGACCCCAACGAACATTTTTTCATTTTGCAAATCACTTTTTACAGCCACATGTAAACCAGGAAACAAATTGCCTCAAATATCAGTATCAGTGTGTCAGTATGTGAATACCGACACGATACGTTTTTAGTTATATCATAAATTCTGAGTAGCGTGGCACATTTTATGCAAATTTCACCTTATATCAATTCAACTATGCATTCGTGACCTACGCACGCGTTTACGTACCTAAATGTATATACCCGTATGTTGCGAGATATGTATTTGGGGCCCTATTTAACTCTTTCGTTTGTTATTGCTTTTCATTGTGCTAATGGAATATCTGTGGGCAGCATTTAAAAAGTAGAATACTAATTATTTATTTGTTAAATATATTTTTACAGTATAAAATAAATTAAATCAAAGTCAAATTTAAGTGCCATCCTCTGTAAAGGCTGCGGCACGTGTTCATAAAACATGTTTTTCTAAAATAATTTAAAAAAAATTCAGATCATACATTGAATATTTAAATTTTTCGAAATCGTTCTGCTCATAAAAATAGTCAAAGAGAGAAATGATGAAAATTATTTTAACGTTAACATTAACTCCAAAAACATGGATTACATATAAGCAATTTTGCAGATTATGGTGGTGAACACTTTGATGTTACCGATTAGTTTCGGCTTTATAGCTATCATTGGGTCTGTAATATACTGCTATTTGAGATTTGACAACCTACCTGTCACCTGTCAATGTCAATGACTGCAATTTTACATCAAGTGAAGTTTAATACGCAATTAGCCATTTCAACAACCTGTTAAAACAATAGCCGTCCGTGGGAAGGTATATCTAAAGGAGTTGCGACATAGTAGCAGTTTGGACGCTATTTTTTGTCAAAATATTAGTGGCCAAGTCTGTTAATTTTTAAAAAATGTATAACCGGAAAGTGCGTCATAGGAATCCACTAAAATTAACCATATATACAGGATTTTTCAAACAGCACCTGAACACTGAGGAAGCGGAGGAATACAGTAGGCCCAAACTTAACATTATCACCGACTAAGCTCTGAGGTCAGGTAAAAATATCTAAGAGTTGAATACAGTGTGGACTTACAATATTTTCTATATTTTAAAAACATAATAAGAAATGAAAGAGGCGATAAAAAATTAAAAATTATTGGTAAGATTATCATAAAATGAGTTATATTCACAGTCTAAACTTTGCTTAAGTGTTTGAAGTTGGTCCCATTTATCTGTTTTTATAGGTAGAGGTTTTTAATAAAGTTACGGTAAGGAGTGATAGGGATTAATTGCAACTTTGGTCTACTTCCTTTTTTCAAATAAGGTATAATCGTCTGTATGTCTAATTTTATAATAAATGTTTCCATCGGGACAATACTTTAGACATCTTATGTCTGTAACAATCGGTTCTTCAACCTTGCTCACAGGTCTTATAGATGTTATGAACTTAAGAGAACTAAAATCTTTAAAAAAGTCATAATTTATGTACTTGACAATAAAATATCTGGGATTTTCTTTGGCACGTGTACAAATTTTTACATAATTAGCTGGAAGATGTATATCTGTTTTTCTCACTTTCCTTTCAATAAGAGAGTGCATCGAGTTGGCCTCCATTTGGGTATGTCCTTTCTCCAAATACTTTTGCTCGATATTGATATTAGGATTGATTGAAAAATTATTCAACGCATTGGAAAGTGCCATCACTGTACAGGATAGTTCCTTGATTATTTTCCAGTTCGCTCACTACATACTATAGATGCATAATTGTTGGCACAAACACCCCCAGCAACTTCTTGCCATAGAAAGCAGTAACCTTTTTTAGTCTTCATGTCATACACGGTAAAGTTATGAGTAATATGTTTAATTTTAAAATCTAAAGCCGATATATTAGATGTAGGGCTTGAAAAATACAGCTTGCACATCCATGCAAAAAACTCTATTGTTAGAGTTTTTATCTTTCTCCTTAGCTTCTCGTGACTTAGTTTTTTAAATTGGTCTAAAACATAATCTTCTTCTGATACATTTTTTGTACGATATCCCCACAAATGTCACACTCATTTTTTTTGTGTTTAAACAAGCTCAAATTTATTAAAAATATGATAAAATAACGTATCCTACACAGGAGTGTAACTTTTTTTATGACACCAGCTCTTATAAAACTTATAAAAGCCGGATTTCGATTCAAAAACAGGATCTAAATAAAATTTAGACGACCTAGTACGGCAATAGTCAGACTCGATTTTAGGGAAGTCTCTAAAAAATTCTATCAACATTTCTTTCCTATCCTTGACACCTTTAGTATGGTTATTCACGATTAAGCCTAGTTGTTTGCTATTATCAACTTTATTTTTAGAATCGTTTTTCCAGTAAATAACAGATCCTTCGTTTATTCCCAATGTGTTCAAAAACATGATTTTACAGACTCTTTGGTGTTTGTAAAAAGTAAAGCCAAGTAAAGTCTCTTCTTGATTTTCCTCGTCTTTTGTGTTTCTTTGTCTTTTAGTTTCTTCTTTTTGTACTAACATGTCTACTATATTCCCATGACATGCTTGACCAAAAAGTTTAAAATATTTTTGTTTTTTCATTGAGTTGTCTACGTTGCAATTTTTTGTTTTTGAATGATTTTTTGCAGTAATAAGCTTCTTTTATTGATCTCTTTCAAATTCCATTGCGCTTTCATCTACCATAATAGTTTTCTCCCATTTCTCGTTTTCGTTTGTTTAAGTTTTTTCCCCACACGTTTTCTTTTACATTATGTCTTTTATTTCTTCTCGGTCTAATATTTTCGGGTTGTTCTTTAATATCTACTTCAGTCAAACTTTCTTCAGAGTCACTACTAGAATTTTCCTTTTCATAATTATGGTCATCTTTATGTATTTTCTGCATCTTTATTATTTAGGTTGTCTTCGTATCCTACTTGCTCTTTTTCATTTTCAGTTCCACCAACATTTTCGTCGTTTGTTAGAAAATTTTCGTCAAATATTTTTAATAGCTTGTCTACGTTCGATTCGTTTTCATTTACGTCATGATTGGAATACACTCTTCTATATCGAAATTAGTATAAATACATTATTTATTTTTTTTAAGTCTTGTTCCTTCATCTACATTGTCTTCACTAGTCTTTTCTTTAGTATCACATAAAATTACACCGTTAGATCATATACTCGAATTTTGTATATATACAGCATTATTAAAAAAAATGTTACAGTCTAATAGGTCTTCACATTCAAGAATTAAAGAATCTTAAAGTCTCTGATCAGGAATATTATTTTTAGAAAGCGTCTTGGGGGAAACGTTGGAAATTTCCTCCTAGTGCAATGTGTTTGTGTTTTTAGGTTCTAAATTATCAAACATTCTTTTAAATCGACCACTATAAGAAGCCATTAGCAAAAGTGTTGAATTCCAGAAAAAAAAAATAAAACTTATTAGAAAAAAGTCTAAAATATTATTCGATTAAACGAAAACGAAAAAGTCAATAAATAATGTTCATTATGAAATTACTAGGCTTACATTAGCTTTTAAAATAAGCAGCTATTACAAAAGGTTAAATAATATTTACCACAATAGATAGTAACAACTTCTCTGCTTTAAAACACCTTTTTTTTCAGAAATAATTGTCAAATTCGCCGGAACGAATATTTTACACGTCTGTACACAAAATAGGACCCTTCAGTTCTACCTACTGGTTCATAGACTTGTAGCTATGGAACCTGAGTAAGAGATGGTACTAAAACCCGTTTTTTCTATAAAAATGGACTTACGACGTTTGCTAATTAGGATAACGATATTATGTGCAATTATACCGCACAAAATCATAAAATGTTCTAAGTCTTTTATATACAATTATATTGCTCATAAACAAACGAATACCTCATCAGAAAAGTAGTTAAAATTCGACTGCATTTGCCATTATACCTTACAGTCATAAAATTAATTTAAAAAAGAAGTGCAATTTATAGCTCACAAAATCATATAAGGAATTTAATCTATTTTGTACAAAGTCATATAGTCTTTTATATGTTACTATGAAGATAACTCATTTAAATGTCCGGTCCATCAATACTGGCTTTAATTAATTTTCTTATATGATTTGGTATATATTACTAAAAGTTGGTTGTCTGCTAATGTCAAATCAGAACATTATGCTATCCCGGGATATTCTTTGTACAGGAAAGACAGAGATGGACGTACTGGTGGAGGCATTGCGATTTATTATAAGCCTTATTTATTATCAAATGTCGAATAATTTGTGTAAGCATCTTTGGGTGAAATTTAAAATTAATCATAAAAACACAATAATAGGTATTTTCTACAGATCTTCAAAAAATAATTCTCTCAAAGAGTTTCTTAAGGACATGGACACGATACTATTGGACTTGGTTCCTTCCAGAGTTATTAATGAACCAACTAGCTTTACTTGATCCAATATTCTGTATAACAATAGATCTTATACAAAGTTCGGGGAATGTCAATTCTGATTTTATTTCTGATCAGAGCCTTGCATGTCTACTCAAGGCCAATTTGAAGACGAAGAAGCAAAATATTGTTACATTTAGGAATTACTCAAAATTTAACAATAACTTGCTGCAAACGGACTTACAGAATTTATCTTGGTAACAAGTGCTTGCTGAAGGTAATATCCATAAGAAAGTAGAAAGTTTAATAATGATAGAGATCACTATAAACAAAGGCTTATATTAATGATTTCTATATTACTAATGAAGATAAAAGTGTATGGCAAATGACATTACCAAAGGTGTAAATTCCAGAAAATTTGTTAGATCCAAATGAATCGAATAACTACTTCTCATCTATCTGAACTCAAAATTCTAATGCACAATGTGAGGAGTATATTAATCATTATAAAAACCAAAAGTTTTAAATATTTAAATTCAAAATGGCTACTTGTGAACAAGTTCATAAAATATTATTTGACATAATATCTTAAGAGTACGGTGTCGATGAAATGTCTATTAATGCCAAGGCATTGCAGTTCTTTTATTAATATATTCATTTTACATCTAATTATTTATAGTATTGAAAAGAGCATATCCCCAGATTTGTGGAAAATATTTATTGGAAAGTCTCTTTCTAAAACTAAAAATCCCTGTAGCTAAGAATAATAAATATTTTGCCATGTATCTCAAAAATCCTTGAAAAATGTAAAAAATTACACAGTGTGGTTTTCGAAAGGTACTTAGATTTTTCAAAAGCATTTGATACAATTAATCACAAATTGTTATTTGTTAAACTAAAGTATTATGGGTTTGATTTTGAGTCATTGAAATTTGTTAAATCGTAATTTACAAATAGAAAACAAAAATTGTTTCAAAAGTTTTGGAATCTCATTACATTTAAATCACAGGAGGGGTACCCCAGGGAAGCATTCTTGGTCCCCTTTTTTTCATAATTTATACGTCAGACATTTTAAAATCCTTAAGAAATTGTAATGTTTTTGCATATGATAATTATATGAGAAATCCCTTCCGCATACACCAACCCGTCCTTCATTGCAATATAGGTGATGTATTTTAGGCGATTCATTTCTAGTAATTTTCCCATCATTTATAACGCAATCTAGAAAGTAGAAACCATAATTAGTGTGCAGTAGGTACAAGGGATGCGAGGACCGGCTATTTTTGGTTTGGGGCTCCTGATTTAGTCAATCGTTTCAAGCCACTGGCGTAACTGCATGGTGATCTATGCGGAAGCGGTTCCTCATATAAACACGATCGAATTTCCTTACAGGTAACTCATTTAATATATTATTAAACACAAATACAATGCCATTATGTTTAAGCTAGAAGTAGGATACAGAAATAGAGAAGCCACATTTATTAAAGTGGTCATCGAAAAATGGATATCAACCATTAATATTCTTGTGTTTATAGAATCAAAAAATTATTGTTATAGCAATTTTGCTTAAAAAATTATTATTTGATTTATAATTCTTATTATCGTCTTTTTTTTCATCGTTTTGTAACCGTACTAAGTGATAAATTATCGTTATTAATCATGAACTAAATAAAGAGCACTCTATATGTAGGTATTAGAGTATTTTTAGCAGACAACGCCAATTAAAAAGTTTTAAATAGATGCACCATTTTTATTACTTTATGCAAGTGTAACTCACGCATGAAAACTGTGGCAATAAAGCTGGTATAGTAGGTGTAGAACGTGTAAACGTGGATAGCTTGACAACATCGTAAATAATGTTGTTTTTGACACTTTTTATATACCTTAACACATGTAAATATATGCTAATGGAAACAAGGTTTTTTTTTACCGAAGACACCGTTCTAAATGCATATGATACATGTTCATCAATTATATAATTTGACATTTTATCACATTTTTCGTGCTAGAGAAAAATGTACCTACACAATAAAACTAAAATGGTAATTAACTATATTAAAAATGTACCTACCTTTTTTGCATTTTTTACGGCTACACGTGTAATAAATTTTTTTGTATAGTTAAAGGGTTATAAAATTGGTACTAGGAACATGTTTCATTTAGGTTTGTTTCATTTAGTTCTTCGCGTTGTAAAATATATACCAGCATTCGTGTTAGAGAAACATATTTAAAAACATTTTAATAAAATCTAATTACGAGAGGACATTTTTATGTAATCTACCGAGTCATGCGAAAGACCAATTGAATTAACAATGTCTTACTGACAAGTAATGGTGTCATTTTTATATAGGTCTGTTTTGAAGTTTTTTTTTCCGAAGAATTCTTACAAGTATTTTTAGAACAAAAAAAATGTATTTGACTTTTCAGACCAACCTAATTGAGAGGGTGTGTTTTCTTTAGTTTAATATTTATGAATTTTGTTATGCAAATGAAATCTGACGTTAATTATATTTTATTAAATAATAATAATAATATATGGCAACATATTTTGTAAAATTCCTTCAGTCCCCACACCAAATCCCTGGTATCTTACTAGGGGTAAGACGTTTCTGTTACCCCAAGATGAAAGCAACACACAAGACCCCTCTAAATACACCGTCCAATCACTTGCCTTTGTACTCTGTATAAATTAATGACGGCGTGTATTGTTGATAAAATATACCCAGCAACTGTTGACCACAGAGCAAAAAGGGTGTATCAAAAACTCTCAGGGATATAAAGAACAACTCATCATTGATGCAGTGGTAATGGAGCAAGCCTATCATAAGCAGAGAAACATATTTACAGCTTTCATTGACTATCAAAAGGCCTTTGATGGTGTGCCTTATTCATGGCTTATCAGTGTTAGAAATGTACAAGTAACACCAATCATAATTGAAGTACTAAAACATATGATGTCATCGTGGGAGCCACTCTGTATCTTTTTTACAGCGAGGGTACTATATAGTCTCAGATTATCCCAATCAAAAGAGGAATTTTCCAAGGAGATAGCCTTAGTCCATTGTGGTTTTGTTAAGCACTAAATCCATTGTCAACTCTTCTCAATAGCACTGGGTATGGTTTTCTAATTAAAGGAAAAAATGCAATATAGTATAGACTTAGCCACCTACTATATATGGACGATATTAAGCTGTACGGCTCCACTGACAATCACATAACGAATTTGCTACAATTAACAAAGAGTTTCTCTAACGACATTCAGATGTATTTTGGGATGGACAAATGTAGAAGACTAAGTATCGATAAGTTTCAGTTGATTCTCCGTGGATTTGACCTAATTAATGAAGGCTATAGTTGCCGCGATGGAGCAAGACGACACATACAAATATCTAGGCCTCCAACAAACGGAACGTGTAAAACACAAGGAGATTCGACACCGAGTAACAGAGCAATATCTGAAAAGAATAAGGTATATCCTCAGGACCTCCTTGAATGATAAATATGTATTTAAGGCCATAAATACGTTTTCCATTCCAGTTCTGACTTATACGTTGGAGTGGTGAAGTGGACAGAAACGGAAATAAAGGACGTACGTAAGCTTCTAACAAAAAACGAATACTCCACCCTAAATCAGCACTGGAACGATTAACTCTTCCTCGCCAAAAAAGGAGGACGCGCGATGATCTATATCAGTAGAATGCGTCTAAAACAGACCCAGGGATTGCAAAAATATTTTAAGAAACAGGACGCCGCCCTCTACCAAGTCATAATAAAAGCAGACAACAGATACACACCCTTAGACCTACTGCATGATACTAGAGAGTTAGTCTCGGATGAGACGTATATACAAGGGAAGAAACAGGACTGGACTTCCAAACTTCTACATGGTTGTCATGCCAGCTTTCTCAGCCGACCGTATGTCGACTCTAAGGCCTTGAATGGATGGTTAGGACGGGCTGACATATTTGCAGAAACAGAGAGATTCATTATAGCGATCCAAGACTAAGTTATCGCCACAAAAACTACCTTAAGTACATAATAAGGGTTCTAGTGGAAATTTACTTATGCAGAAAATGTCATCAACAAACCGAGACCATCTAACACATAACAAGCGCTTGTCCAACAGTAGTACCAAGGGAATATCTCTCGAGACCTGAGCGGAGAGATACCATATTACAAGTACGATCCTAGTCCTGTCTTGGAAAACTCTACGCACAAATTGTACTGGGATAGGTCGGTACTAACAGACTGTACTATAGTCCACAATGGGCCAGACATCATCATCATTGATAAATCAAGAAAAAGAGTTTTGTTAATTGACATAAGAATCCCAAATGGTCACAATATCTTGACTTACTATGCTGAGAAGGAAGCAAAGTACCAGAGACAGGAAATTTAACAAATGTGGCGCCAGGAGAGTGTATCTGTAGTTCCGTTGATTATATCTTCGACCGGTGTAGTACCAAAGTCACTCATTAACAACTTGAGGATGCTGGAAATTGCCAACAAAAGCGGTTATCCAGAAGGCAGTGATACTATCCACTACTTCTATTGTACGCACATTCTTAAACATTTCTACATATATAAAATGCAAGAATCTTGCCATGGCCGATCTTGCATTTGTCCCATCTATCCTATAGATAGTGATACCAAAGCAATAATAATAATAATAATAATCTTCCTTCTTTCTAATAATATTATATTTAATCACGTTTTGTTCATAGTAGCCCAGAAACAACAGCTCCCACCAAGAGTTTAGGGGCTCCACACCAAATTGGGAGGTAGAAAAAAGCCAAGGCAAAAGGAAAAGGCAGGAAATTCCCTACAAAATTAAAATAATATAAGCAGTAGGTCATGGCAAACTAATCCTAGAATTTAATCAATATGAATGCCACGTTTCAATAGTATAAATTATCTTAAATCTCCACTAGTTCGCTATAATAAATATTAGTAATATAAACAACATGACCTTTTGGAAATCAAATTAAAACATATGTACACATATTACTAATTCCTATAGTAATACATCGAATATTATCCGTTAATGGTATTTCATCCTTAACGTTTTAATTTTGTGACCAACTATGTATTGAATATAAAAGAATCCTTTTCCGTAGTTCTTGTATAAAAAACAAATACGATCGCCTTTAAAATCATTTTTAACTCACCCAACCGCTCGAAATGTTTCACTTAGTGTACAACATTCCCTACTGATCTGGATCGCATGTAAATGTGACGGCAAATTCTCCCTATCGAAAGGAAAGCGGAAAAAAGAAAAGTAAGCAACAGTCGTTAGGAAGAGGCTAATATAGAGAGTATTTTCGAACGAAATTGGAAACGCATCGACCTCGGTGTTATTTTCATCGAATTTTGTTCAATAGCGTAGTTTGCATGCAGATGATCTCTAGCGAGGACTTTCTTGTTACTCTTGGATGTAGCCCTTATATTGAACCAATAATATATTCTTGTTTTGTATTGACGAAGAATTGCTATTAGTACCCTCTTTATAAGTTTATTGCTGTTTTACGTATAAAAGTTGTTTCTAATTTGAGTCTTGATTATATATTATAAAAAGTCTCTCAGTTATGTACTAATTAATTACAAAATAGGACCATAATATTAAAAAATGATTAAGTATTAGATATAAAATGCTGGTATCATATTTAAAAGAGATAACTCTAGAAAAAAATAGTTATCACTTTCTACTTTTTATTGACACTTTAGTTGGCTTTAAATCATAGTCTCCATAATTAATGTTATACTTTATTGTTAATAAATATTTTTGAAAATAATTTGAAAATTCGAAAGAAAATCTCAAAAACCTTCCTACAAACTATTAAGTCCATTCCGAACCCCAACGGTGAAAACAAATACTTGGATTTAAAAAAAAAATGTCGTCGCTGGAGATCCAACCCGAACATCTATGTATTCTAGACACGTGTCCTTTCGTCTATTCCAAATCATTGCCGACAGTGACTGTGCAAAGTTTAAGCAATCTAGCGCAATTTTTCTAGTACCTGGCACTAATTTTGTATAAATTGACATTACTACAGTACCCCTGGGAGCCAATGGGGGAAAAATGGTTTTACCTGGCAAAAAGGAAATGGAATAAGTATTACGTGTAAAAAGTTTAGGTAATATAGCCCGTTTTTTGTAGTACCCGGCACTAATTTTGTGAAAACTGACTGGAGTAAAGTACCCCTTGGAGGAGATAGAGAGAAAATTGTTTCACCTGGCAAAAACGTATTACTGTGCGAAGTTAAGGCAATTTAGCGCGTGTTTTTTAGCACCTGGCATTAATTTTGTTAAAATTGACAAGAGCAAAGTAGGTACCCCTTGGAGGAAATCGGGGGGAATATATATGCAAAGTTTTAGCATTCTAGCGCATTTTTTCTATTGCCTAGCACTAATTTTGTCAAAATTGACAAGAGTAAAATACCCCTTGGTGGAGATGGGGGATGGTTTCATCTGGCAGAAAGGTATTGAAATAAGTATTACGTATGCAAATGGTAAGCGTTGTTGCTAGTACTTGGTACTGATTTTGTCAAAATAGACAAAAAAAGTACCCCTTTGAAGCGATGGAGAGAAAAGTTGGCCATTTAGATAATACCTAAGGGTTTATTTTGGGTTAAATCGAACCATCGCATCGGAGTTGGTCGATTGCAGTTTTGCAATAGATTAACGAATTTATTTTTTTAGAAAACGTCACTATATTATAACTACCAATTGAACTGGACGAGTGTAATTCACTGATTCGTAAAAACACAAAAGAGCTGAGTGGATTTGAGCGAAATATTTTCATGAAAACGAAAAATCAAATTAGTCGTTATAAAAGCATCCAGTGTACAACTCGAATGGATAAGTAATGAATTCGGAGCACCGTTAGAAACTAACTTTGATTGCCTGCATGACGACACAATATCCGATGACGAATACCAAAATCCAGACTTCCCACATATCAAATTTTAAGCATCAATAAGAAGAAATTTATATTGAGATAACTAATGTTTTTGACAATCCTAGACCATTCGGTCGCAAGAAACCAAAGCTCTCATAAAGACAGAAATGTAATATGTTAGTTCTGGCCAGACGACGTTCAAGTTCATTCTCAAATCTACAAATACCTCCAATACAGCATTGGTGTATATAAAATTGACTGCAGTGTCTATGACATCTGGTATTCCTCTTCCAAAAAAATGGGTGGGTTCTAGAAGTCCGATCGCCGCACAACAAGGGTTGTTGTCTAGGAATTCCTTCCACTTTTGGTGGAAAGAGTGGCTATTATGTCTTCAAGGTGTAATATGGACAGAGATCTAACGCAGGCCGATGATACCCTCACATCCTTGTGAGAGGTTCTACTCACCATCGTGGGAGGCCTCAATAGACCTCAGATTATCTGGTGTTGGGATTCTGTGATGTTCTATCTCCTTTTTGACGAAGATAGCGATTCCTCCTGACCCCCTGACCACTTTATGTCAAAAGGATCCGTCTTCTTTTTTTCCTGGATTGCAATGACGTCTACGTTTTTCTCTCTAATAATTCACCCAAGGTGTTTATGTGGTTTCTAATCGCGTTAGAGTTCATTTGTCCTGGTCTAATTATGGGTGTATTATACATTTTGTTGTTGCTTGCTGAATATCATCACGATGGCGCAATGCAAACGACTCCTTAATTTGTTTAATAGCTGCTTGGAACGCTTGCATTCTTTGGTTGAAGTTGTATTGCATAGCGTTGTTTGCAGACTGAAAACATGGTATTTCTGATATCATATTCGCTGCTTATGGTTTCGGTGCTGGTTTTAATGTAGTTGTAGGTTGACGTTGGTTTGTTGCCCTTAATTTGGGCACACTAGGACATCCTCTGTAATTTGCGTGATGTTCTCCACCGCAATTTGCGCAAGTTTGTTTATTCTTGGTTATGTTTGGTGCAGTCCGAAGCGCGGTGTGGTCCTCCACAGTGTACACACTTTTCGTCCTTATAACAGTAGATCTGGTCGTGATAGAATCTTTGGCACCTGTAACACTGTGATGCGTAGGTTGATGCTCTGTTTCCATTCTGACTACTATACCTGCGCATTTTGTAACTCTAAGAATATATTCTTTGTTTTGTTGGTCAACGTCGACTAGGTACAACGGTAGTGACTGCTTATTTATTCGTGTTCTCATTGTGTTGCACTTTTAGATTTTGTGCAACTAATTAATCATTGATTATGTCAAGGATAATGTGGGATTCCCTCCAATTACTGCCTTGAATGGTTTACCTTATTTCAGTGAAAAGCAGTAGAACTTTTCTTGCAAATCAAGAAACTATATTTTCATCTTCCTACAGTCCTGGTCAGTGGTGGGCCATATATTCAACTGTCCATTTCTGTAAACCGTAGAAGGGTATCTGATTTCTCGGTATCTGAGTCCCAATCTCAGCTGCTTTCGCTAAAATTATCGGTGGTGGTTTGGATTAGTTTGTGATTTCGTTGTTTTTGATTTCGTCTTAGTATCCGTTTTTCTGGCTATTTATTTCTTCAGTGATACTTCCTTTTCGCTGCCTAAGGTGTTGTTAGTTATTACCTTTGGTTTTTTGTCTTTTTTAGACGTAACACTCGTGAATCCATCATTATCATGTGGTTACCCGCAGCTCGTGTTAGCACTTCCTTTGTCGATTCCTTCCATTACCTTTACTTCGTTTTTCTTGTTTAAGACGCTTGCCACTGTTTCATTCGTCATCTTCGTTTTTTGAATAATAGCCTGTTTAACGCTTTTTCTATGTTCTTTCTCTTTTTCTCTTCTTTCTGTTTTTTTTTTCCTTGGAACTAATAAATAATAATTTTCCGAAGTATTTCCTACATGCAAATTAGTCTAGCAGCATAAGATTACAGGGCCACATCATAATTTCGTTATAATAAAAAATATATATTAACTTGTTACATTAATACAATTTATAGGTTAGGTATCTAATTTTAAAATGAAAACAATACATAGAATATAATGATATGTATTTAACCAGAAAAAGGGACAATACGACTAAGTATCGGATCGTCTTGAATTCAGTTAACGAGGAATTAAGTGCTAGTCTATCTTAAGATTAAATTTAAATGACACCTTATTATTAAATTCTAAACAAAACTACAAATTACTTTATACAAATTCCAAACCATAACAATATTTAAAATACTTTATTACTATTTGAAAACAATATTTAAAATAAAAAAAAAAACAAAAACAGAATGGCCCGAATGAACAGTGGAACACAGATTACTTCATACTGATGTAGCGAATTATTAATATTTAAAAAATCTCTGTCCTAAAGAAATTCGAGCCTGAGACTTAAAATTCTTCTAAAATAATTATCACTCAAACGGAATTGAAATCTCACATTGACAAACAATATAACGGTAAAAGATACTATTACATCAACCTAGACCTTGAAAGACTATACATTTGTTTTCAATTTTCTATTTACTTATTTTTTCCAATTTTCCAAACGATTACCAAACAACTATTTTCTTCCAGCATTTATGGGTTACCTTTGTGTTTACTGAAATGTGAGATTGAAAAATAAACAGAAATTTCCTTGTAATTCGACAAATATTTACGACAACACGTTGAGGTACAGAAGGGCATTCTGAAACTACATCAATAAAGTATATCATATCAACGCAATGGCGTACTCTATTCGACTTATGGTTACAAGACATGAGTACAAAAATATTTTAAAATTTTGTTTAATTAATTATTCTATTAAAAAATCCGTTTAAAAAGGCTTTACAGTGTTAGAAGTTAAAAGAATTAACTTATTGTTTTTAAATTATTGTTTTTAAATGATTTACCACCTTGTATACTATAATAAATACCCTGTATAGCCATGGTTTTATAATGTTTTATTAAATATCTTGTAAACAATGTTTGAAATGTAATTAATTAAGGAACAAAATAAAGAATCACTTAACGGGCATAATGCCTATCACTTCATTGCGTTCGGCTGGTCGAAATTCAAGTGTTTCCATTCTCTCCTGGATACTGCAACGAGCAAGATGTGGTACCGTCGACCCCAGTGGCGGCGGCATCCTAATTCGCTGACCCTAACACGGCCAGACTCTGTTTCGTTCTCGTTCTCGTAACATGTAGGTATCCATTTCCACTGTGGTGTCTTCATCTTTTGTGAAAAAAGGTAAAATATGACCTACATGCCAAGGTCCAATATACACTTTCATGATGTCAAGCTTCAAGATATTGTAATCTTGAAAAGAAAATTATAAATAAAATATTTCATGGGAGTATGCTGACTCCACGCTTCAATTTGTAATCCTAAAAAACAATTCATGAATAAAACATTTCCAAAATATGAACTGCACGTGGGTGCAGAAAAAAGTGGTTTGTAGCACTATTTATTTACCTCGTGAATTTTACAGGTTATAGTTGTGTAGAAAATAGCATTTAAGATTCAAATTTGTTATTTTTGGTTTTATATCACAAATTAAATGTGTGGATTAAAAGTATAGCCAATTGAATAAGTTAGTTTTATTTTACATACTGCCTTGTCCAGTTGATTTTGACGCTCAATTTAGAAATCAGCAAATTTTGGTAATTTGGTTGCTAATTTACAATCCGAGGGTGTTCACAGTTCAAATTAAACCTGGCGCTCCTTTGTGTATCTATAATTTATCGGACCACTCCCGCCTCCGACTTTAGTTAACCGCGATGAATACGAAATTGTCACAAGGACAGACGGACATATGAAACAAGCTACATTTATTGTGGCATATTAATCTGGCACTCTTCGTGTTAGTAGTCTGACTTAGTGTATACCTTACGTTTCAGTTGATGTCTGCAGTTTTACCCGTTGCAACAACATATTTGTTCTTTACTGGTTAATAATAATCGAAAAAAAAAATACTTTGTCTTTCGTTCATAATTTTAATATTTTGGTATTTTTTCTATTGTGAGTTGTGATTCGCCAATATTTTTTCTACAGTATTTAAGATTCGAACTTAGTATTGTTAACTGTATACTAAAATATGACATTTCATTAAATTAATTTACTTTTCTACTTTCTTTTTTTTTAGAGTATTATTACTAGTCATTACTGACTAACCTACAATTTTATTCTAAAAATCTTATAAACTTATCTAAGAAGTTTTAAGGTGAAGGGTGAGAAAAAGTCCTTTATATCTCACAAGGAAAGCCAATGTTTAATTGTTTAACAAAACATTGAGTGCGACCGGTTTCGAAGTGTCATCACTTCATCTTCAGGCTCGCCTAGTGGAAAAAAAAATAAATAATGACCTAATATTGACAAAAGCAGATAAAGGCAATTGTCTATTAATTCTGAACAAATTTGATTACTTGTCTAAAGTTTACAACTTTTTAAACACTAACAGTTTCGTTATAATCACTAACCCCTTAAATAAGTATAATACCAAATTTAAAACTACCCTTAAAAATTGTACACATTTGATTAATGATTCCTTGTTTAATAAATTCAAACCAGATTAAAAATTAATACCTAGGCTATATGGCCTTCTCAAAATACACAAATCTGACAATTTTGATGACATACCAATCCGCCCTGTCGTGTCATATATAAATTCACCAACATATTATACATCAAAATGGTTGAATGACCTACTCAAAATCCATTATAAAGATCACTTTACACATACAGTCAAAAATAGTGTACAACTTGTAAACAACATCAAAAATGTTCACATTAATGATACAGATTCTTTGATCTCTTTAGATGTATCAAACTTATTCACAAATATTCCTATACCAGAAGTTCTAGGTTTTGTTGAATCACATTTGTCGAGTTCGAATATGTCTGATATTGAACTAGTAGAATTTTTGAACCTTCTCAAGGTTTGTTTAGAACAAAACTTTTTTTCATTCAACAATGAAATTTTTTCAGAAACAAATGGACTTTCTATGGGATCTCCACTTAGCCCAATATTAGCAGACATATTTATGCACAATTTTGAAAAAGAAAAAATCCTTAAAAACAACCTTTTCCACTCAAATGTGAAATTCTATTATAGATATGTTGATGATATTTTGATTTTGTGGTCAGGTAACTTAGACTCATTAAATGACTTCTTGACTTATATTAACGACTTACATTCTAATATTAAATTCACATTAGAAATTGAAATAAACAAATCTATTAACTTTTTAGATCTTAAAATCTCACACAATAATAACAAGTTCAACTTTGACATCTATAGAAAGCCAACACATACAGGCACAGTTATAGACAATACCTCTAACCATCCAGCAACACATAAATTGGCTGCCTTTAATTGCTACTTAGAGAGGCTATTAAACGTTCCTCTGTCTACGGAAAACTTTAATAAGGAACTAAATATAATTAAAACTAATGCTATAGATCACAACTTTGAACTAGATATTATTGATAAAATGCTAACACATAAACAAAATAAAATTCAACAAAATTTAGTTTATATTAACAATCCTAATATGGTACATGAACTACCACCAGTAAGAAATACATTTCTCTTACCTTTATTGGAAAAGCATCCTATAAAGTGGCTAGCTTACTCAAAGACCACTTTAAAGTATCTTTCAAAACCCCCTCTTCATTACATAAGTTATTTGTTCATAATAAAGATAAATTAGATCCCTTTGACTTATCTGGAATTTATAAATTAACTTGTAAATCTTGCCATTCTTTCTATATGGGACGCACATTTCGAAATTTCAAGATCCGTTTAAAAGAACATTTACGTTGTCTTAACCAAAATACAACAGGTTTTTCACATTTTGCCAACCACCTACTGGACTCAAATCACGACTTCGATTCAACTGAAGGTTTCGAAATCCTTCATAGTTCCTACAATAGATTTACTCTTAATAGCTTCGAAAACCTCGAGATATTGAGACATTTAAAATTAAATCCTGTTGGTTGCTTAAATGCCCAGATATTGTCAGAAACTCCTCCTGTTTTCTCAACACTAATCTAAATTTATCGTTCTAACTTCCTTTTTAACCTCCCCCCTTTATTTCTATTCACATATCTTCTTGCAAGGGGTACATTTCAGTAAGTAATTTTTATATTTTTTGTATTTTTCCCATAAGAAACCAACGAGCACGTGTAAAGATTAGGTTAGATTGTCTGATATCCACATGCGTCATTTTCTTCTTTTATTCTTCAGTTGCTTCACAACAGTTAACCCAGTCATTTCTTCTTCTTTCTTCTTCCTACAACATCACATACACTTGGTGATTGGTTCATGGCCCAAATCTTATATAATAGATTATAAATAATTCTTCACTCATAGTTTACATCTTATTAACTATACCCTGTCATAAGTTTACCCAAGAATTTTTTCGTTATAATACTTACCACCACCTGTAGAGGCCTTAACTTGACAGGTCTCCTTTCAAAAAATGTTAGTTTTTTAAAAAAACAACAATGTTTAAAATAGGCCTTATCTTTTAATCTGTTTAATGTATGTGATTTGTTTTTGTATAGTCTTGAATATTTTAAATTTTTACTATAATTGACTAATATTTGTTTTTTCAAATATTTTTAACTTTTTATTACGTGTAAATCGGTTCATTTTACAATTTATTTCAACCCAAAATTGATGAAACTTGTTTTTGTAGTATTCCCTAGTGGATGGAGAGTATGGTGAGTTTTCTCTTTTTTATTATTTTATATATCGTTTTGTTTCCAACACACCCTACACCACATATTCTCCTTTCCACTAGGCGAGCCTGAAGATGAAGTGATGACACTTCGAAACCGGTCGCACTCAATGTTTTGTTAAACAATTAAACATTGGCTTTCCTTGTGAGATATAAAGGACTTTTTCTCACCCTTCACCTTAAAATTACCTCAACTCACACATGGCTACCCCCCTTGTCTATCTAAGAAGTCCCCATTGGGCTGTCTTAATTGTTTCTATAGGAAAGCATCATAAGTTGGCGTGACGATTTATTACACTGTTTTACACTAGCACTAGCATTAACGTTCACCGCACTAGCTCGAATGGCTTCTTCCTTTTGAGCCTTCTGTAGAGTGTAGAGTTATCTAGTAATTGCAGCGCTTCCTCGTTGATGTGGGAGAGGAGTCGACCCACATGTTTCGCAGCAAACCTCTTTATTTACTCTTCGATTGTTGGCATCTTCAGATCTCTATGAAGATAATCGTTTCGATAGAACCAAGGTGCATCAACAATGTTTCTTAGGACTTTATTTTGGAAAACTTGTATCATGTTGATATTATTACTCTTGCTGGCACATCCCCATAGCTGTATGCCATAAATCCAGATTGGTTTTAGTATTTGTTCATAAATCAGCAGTTTGTTGTACACTGACAACTTGGATTTTCTTCCTAGGAGCCAATACATTTTTTTGAATTTAAGTCCAAGTTCTTTACGCTTTTTTTATGTGCTCTTTCCATTTAAGTCTTACATCTAGGTTCATCCCTAGGTATTTGGCCGAATCGTGATGCGGAATAACGTCATTGTTTATTCTTATTTGTTTTTGTTCATTTGGCCGAAGAGTAATATCAACATGCACTGATTTAGTTTGATTTATTTTTATTTTCCACTTTTTTGTCCATCGATTGATTCTGTTGCAGGTTTCCTAAAGTTTTTTTGAGGTCTCTGTATTAGTTCCGCCAACTGCCAATATTGTTGTTGAGGGATATCGTTGATGTATAATAAGTAAAGAATTCGTCCTAGCACACTGCCTTGTGAGACACCTGCTTTAATTTCTTTCATTTCGGAGTATGCCTCGTCTTGCTTTACTTTAAACATTCTTCCCGTTAGGTATGATTGTAGAATGTCCTCGGTTAATTCTATTTCCTTCTTTATTATATTGACAGCTTCTTTACATTTTAATCCTTGACTTTGCAAGTCTTCAACAATATCTTCTGGTTTAGATGTAGATGGTAGACCTCTAACCATTTCTTTAATGTCTCATTTCTGTTTAATTTCATAGGAATGCCAATTGATTTCTTTGGCATTCAAGGTTGATATGACATTTTTGAAGTCTTCTTCTTGTTATTCCTTAGAGCTGTGGCTTGAAAGGAAATAATATTTTCTGCCAGTGTATGGCGCAATTCTTCATACTTATTGATGTTGCTTGCAATTATCGGGGGAAATTTTAGTGTTTTTTCGATAGTTTCTTTCTTTTGTTGTTGATTTTTCCTACCTCCAGGTTGGCCAGGAGAGGTTTCTGGAGGGGAGTTGGCTTTTCGTTTCTTTCTTCTATTGTTTCTGCTTTCCGCTGTTATCCATTCTACTTCTTTGTTAATTTGATAGCCGATTTCTTTTGCCAGTCCTTCTTCATCAGTTTCATAAATCGTTGGAATTTTAGATTTTTCTTTGTTTAAAATATTAAGTTGTTTTTGCATATTTTCCATATTGTTTTGCATTTGTTGCATTGCACTTTCTAGTTGCTGTTCATTCTGACTTACTTTTCTATTTGATTTTTAACCACTTTTACTATCTATTGTACTTTTCTTATAGACTAGCTTGTTGATGGTCAATTGTCTGGAACTATTTGCTCCTAAAAGATAGAAAACTTTTTAGTTGAGACTCATTTAATTGACTAAGAAATGGAAAATAAAAACAATAATTGATAATAGATTACAATATTTTCTTAAGTAATAAACAACATTTATATTATTTTACTAGGATCCCTTCAATCTGATGGTGTACTAACAAATTCTGAATCGTTCATTTTAAACAATTTTCAATTGTGAAAAATGACAAATGATTTATCTGTAATAAGAAAGAAATAGTTACATAGATCGAACCCAATAACATAGGGATGTTTAACAAATGGATGAAAATAATGATTCTGTTTTTGAATTATAAAACTGATTTTTATCGAGATAAGTAAAATAGTGAAAACAATAAACATTTTATTATTTCTCAACGAAACACATTTTGTTAAATATTTCATACTCAAACTTGTATCGTTAATAACTATCACTGTTTTTATTTTTGTTACGTTTTTAATCATTTCAAACCAGACATCTTACGTATTTATTTCAAACGAAAAATTCGCAATCTCATATTTATATCTGAGTTACGCCCCTGGTAAAACACTTTGAAATTTACTGATGCCATTTTTATGTATCGCTTGTTTCTGTAAGAGAACGAATTTTACTGGAGTTGTTTGTCTTTTCGGATATACCATCAAGCTACATTGTCGGAAAACTCAAACCAGTTGATAAAATACAGTTGTATTGAATCTCTCAAATATATCAGCTAAACTTATGGGTGGTGTCGATTTAACTTACAAAGCTCCATAAACTGGCACAAATGTGCTTCGATATTGTGTTATAATGCATATTGGTAAACAGTTTTCTGCATTTGGGTTTTGATGTCTTTTATTGTGTTGTGTGTATCGGTTGAGAAGAATACAGGTTATTCATTTAATAAAGTGATGGACTGAAAAGTGTATATAAAATGATAATTTGAGACTTGATAACAGAGTCTTTATTTAACAGATTTAAACCAGATCATAAGTTAATACCACGTTTATATGGTCTTCGAAAAATACATAAATCAGATGATTTTAAAGATATGCCCATACGTCCAGTAGTATCATTCGTGAATTCACCAACTTACCCCACAGCTAAATGGCTTAATGATTCACTCAAAAGTTATTATAAAGATCATTTTACACACACAGTAAAAAATAGCCTAGTGTTAATAGATAATATCAAGGATACTCATATCAACGAGACCGATATGTTAATCTCATTAGATGTGTCGAACCTTTTTACTAACATCCCTATTCCAGAAGTCTTGTCTTTGATTAATTCTTTTTTGTCAAATTCTACTTTATCAGATTTAGAACTAATTGAATTCACCAATCTACTTAAAATTTGCTTAGATCAAAATTTCTTTGTGTTCAATGGAGAAATTTTTTCACAAAAAACTGGTTTAGCTATGGGTTCCCCTTTGAGTCCCATATTGGCAGACATATTTATGCATAACTTTGAAAAATACAATATCTTAGATAACAATAATTTTTACCAATCAATCAAATTTTGCTATAGATATGTGGATGATATTCTAATACTATGGACTGGTAGCAAAGACTCATTGAATGATTTCTTGTCTCATGTTAACTCTCTACATACCAACATTAAGTTTACTTTAGAAACTTTTTTAGATTTAAAAATATCCCATAACAATGACTCTAAATTAAGTTGTGATATCTATAGAAAACCCACTCATACAGGAGTAGTAATAGATAATTTGTCTAATCACCCCATCTCGCATAAATTAGCTTCCTTTAATTGTTATTTAGAACGTCTATTACGAGTACCTTTATCCATTGAAAACTACAATAGAGAACTTAACACAATAAAAAACATAGCTCATCTACACAATTATGATCACAGTTTAATCGATAAAATGTTGAGTAAAAAACAAAATAGAATTATTTAAAATACAACATTTATAACTAACCCTATACCTGTAGAGGCTAGCATTAGTAAGAATATGTCACTTACCTATATTGGAAATATTTCTTATAAAGTCTCCAATATCCTCAAAAATCACTTCAAAATTTCTTTTAAATCCTCCAACTCAATTAGTAACTTTTTCATCAAGAATAAAGATAAAGTGGACATCATGGATCAACCAGGCATATATGAACTCAGTTGTAAGTCTTGCCCAGCCAAATATGTAGGTAGAACCTTTCGTAATTTTAGGACTAGACTTAAAGAACATTTAAAATGTTTGAATACTGCCACAACCGGCTTCTCACATTTTGCCACCCATCTAGTAGAGTCCAATCACGATTTTGACTCAGGGGATGGCTTTAGGGTACTCCATATTTGCCACAACAAGTTGATAATGAATAATTTGGAGAACCTAGAAATATTTAGATTAAGAAAAAGTAACAATGCATTATCACTAAACTCACAAGTTTTTTCCGAATCCACACCCACGTTCTCATTTCTTTTTTAAAAATCTACGTTTCCCTTAAATTACCCCCCCCCCCCCTTTTACTTTAAAATTTCCCTATAAAATTATTAGTTATACTTATCTTATTCCTTATTTTTATTCTGTCTCTTTTTCCATTTTCATTTTTCAGCACATTACTTAAAAAAAAAAAAAAATTAACCAAATCAATAGTTTTTTCTCTCTTTTCATTTTAACACCATTTCCTTTTTCCGTTGATTGTTACCAACTTCTTAATTTGAATATTAGTACATCTAAAATTATTTTCCAACGCTAATGCTAGACTCTACTTTTAACAATAATAATTTATTTATTTCATTTTGTTTATTACGTACAAATTCAAACAATTCATTTTATAAACCTATATTATTATTAA
Organism: Psylliodes chrysocephalus; assembly: GCA_927349885.1. Classification (NCBI taxonomy): domain Eukaryota; kingdom Metazoa; phylum Arthropoda; class Insecta; order Coleoptera; family Chrysomelidae; genus Psylliodes; species Psylliodes chrysocephalus. Next base: position 12,397,218 of record OV651825.1, read on the forward strand.
GAAACATTTATTTTTTTCGCCAGCGCCATCTATTAGCCGATGGTCAAAATATTTAAATTTGACAACCTCTAAACTGTTATCTTAAATATTAGAATGGTTAATTCGTCTATTTATATCTTGAGGGCGTTAATCAGTTATTTAATCTAATAAAATTTAATTCCTGTAGAATTATAAACACTTGTCCAAGAACCCATTTTAGTGCTTGTAGGGTTTTTAAAAAGTTTTTAAATTTGTTTGTCTTAATTGTTCGTCCGTTCGTGAAATATTTTAATAATTTTAATTAATAGTTTTAGACCTACTTTTGTTTATGTGTTTTGACATCAACTTTTTGTTGCAACTATTGTTTTTTTATATTTTTTTATGTATTTTAAAAAATACTCGCATACTTGTTTTTACATCGACCCTGGGATAATTCTCTTAGCTTAGTCTTAAATAGATGAGTAATTACGGGTGAGTTCTTGATATTTGACAACTTTCATATTAAAATGTTTAAACCCACTTATTAGTTATGAGCTCATTCGTTTTTCCTCTCTATTTTTAGACTTTACCTGATGATGAGGATCTGATCCTCGAAACCGGTCGTAATAAAATACTCTTGTGAGATCCTAAGGACCACCCTCGTTTGATTTACCTTTTTGAACTTATAACTCACACATGGCTACCACCTTCAACTTTAATTTGATTTTAGGTAATAATAGAATATTCTTTAAAATAATACTGCAATACGATGGAGAAGGTTGTTGATAAGACTGATAGACACATAATTTGTGACATGAAAATTTTTAACAGCTTGGTTAAAAGGTTCAAATCGTAAAATGCCCTTCGCAGTGCCAATGGTTTGGATAGAACCTAAAGACCATGTTACAGACTGCTGTTTTTGCCTCACGAATATTAAAGGTATTGGACCGAAGTCTAAACATAAGTACTGTAATTTACCATCAGATTTAAGGCCTGTCAAAGACAGTGAACAACTTCCTATTCCAAAAGCACCAGAATCTTGGAGTCTCGATGAAGAACTAGAATCGACTGGTTCAAGTGATGTTACATAAACCGCAAAGAAAATGACAACCGATCCTTTATTTGATTTACCAGGATGTTCAACAGTTCAATAGTTCGAGATCTAAGCCTTTCAAAATGGCAGTCCGAACTTTTAGCATATAGACTAAAAGGTTGGAATCTTCTTCAGAGTGATGTAAAGATTACTTTTTACAGAAAAAAGCAGAAAGACCTCACAAATTCCTTTCTTCAAGAAGGGGATCTAGTTTACTGTTCAGAAGTTAACCTTTTGTTTAACGCACTAGGACAGAAATATAATCCACGTGATTGGCGTCTATTCATTGATTCCTCTAAACTTAGTTTAAAGGAGGTAGTGGTTCATAACGGTAATGAATATCCATCTGTGCCTTTATCTCATGCGGTTTATATGAAGGAATCATATGAGAATATGAGAGTTCTTTTAGAGCACATCCGTTATCATGAGTATGGTTGAGCAATATGTGGAGACCTTCTTGGAATGCAACTAGGATATAGGACATATTGTTGCTTTCTTTGCGAATGGGACAGCCGTGCGAGAGACCGTCATTATGTACGGAAGAAGTGGCCAGTACGCCAGGCACTAACTCCGGGACAAAAAAACGTTACCAATGAACCTATAGTTGATCCCAAAAAGGTATTACTATCACCTTTGCTAAGGCAATGGACAGAAATGGAAAAGGGTTCTTGTATCTGAAACAAAAATGTCCAACAATCAGTGAAGCAAAAATTAAGAAGGGCGTATTTGTGGGTCCGCAAATAGAAGTAATGAAAGATAAAACATTTGAGGAAATGCTCAATGAAACTGAACTACGAGCCTGTAGTGCTTTTAAAAGCGTTGTTTCAAATTTTCTTGGAAATGTGAAAGCTGACAATTACAAAGATCTTGTGACTAAACTACTTACTGCCTATAAAGAAATGGGTTGTAACATGTCCCTTAAAATTCACTTTCTGGACTCCCATATGGATTTCTTCCCCGAAAAATTAGGGGCGGTAAGTGACGAACATGGGGAACGGTTCCACAAAGACATTTCTGCTATGGAGAATCGGTACCAAGGCAAGTGGAGTGCCAATTTGCTTGCCGATTACTGCTGGACATTGTTAAGGGATACTCCAAAAACAAAATATCGCCGAAAAACATCGACAGTAACATTTTAAGGTACTCTTTGGTTAATAAAGTAGTATAACAATAATATATCTATCGCTGTTTCCTTAAAAAACAAAAATACCTCATAGCAAAAAAACTATAGGTGAAAAAGCTGTAGGTATTTTCTGCTTTTGTGGCAATTTTTACATAATAAACACTTTGTTTTGTTCATGTCACAAAAAAGTGGATTTTTGTTTAGCAGTGTAATTATATCAGAACAGAAGTCCTGTTTGCCTTCATGCGGCTATTGTGGGTTCTACCTTTTATCTCAGGGAAGAAAAAGCTTGGAAAAAAAATAGTAAATTATGAACTTTATTTTTAGATTGTTTTATTTTTAGCTAGTAAACAACTCAAAAGAATTTGCACTTTAATGAATACTAACAATATAATTCACTGAGTAACTTAATAGTTACTGCAATAACAATCTATCTCCAGATTTATCCTACCTTGTTAATCCTGGAACTTTTCTACCGGCCTCCTAGTATTCCACAGCAAGCTAAGGGGGCTAATGATGATGGATAGGTTGGGAAGTTAGCAAGCAGGTGTGCCAGGGCATGCACTTAAAAGTCTATGTCCTTGTGCTGGTACTGCAGTCAGTGATTTCATGTACCACTCTGATTGTTGATTGGACATGTGCGTTGCAGCGGTAAAAGCAAAGGTGCTAAGTAACTAAACTCAAGCGAGTGCAGAAAGTCCTTTATGATTGTAAGCACAGATGGAGTGCAAGTACAGTGTGCTGAGTTCGTGTAAAGTGGATGTGAAGTGCAAACAAGGTTGGTGCAAAGTGGCCTAGAATATTTAAAATTCATGCTAAAGTTCAAGTTTATATCCTACCTGGAGATTTGGATTTTTGTTTCAGTGTTGGTTTTATTTGTAAGATGTAATACTATAGTGCAATTGTATAACTTTCAATAAAATTTTCTTCCAATAAAACACTACTATTTTATTTTTTTGAATATTAAATCCTTAAAAAGAGTGGAAGATTATTCTCAAATTTTCCAAATTAAATCCATTTTTAAAGATCAAAATTCAAAATTAATAAAATATAATGTTCTTTTGTTGCAAATGCTCCAATATAATATCATATATTTTTACTATTTTATTGGCTTGTTAATAAAGGATAGATTCACGGTCAAGGCCATAGTACCATTTAAACCATAAAACAATATTGTTTTCTCTTTTTTCAATACTTTAATAAATTACACTTTTACTGTATTATTATACTAATTAATAAAGGATAGATTTATGGTAAAGATCATGGTACCTTGGTTTGAAATTTCCAATAATTTTAATAAACCTAAGATGTCAATTAAAATGATTAACCTAATTCTTAAAGGTCAATGTAAAAATAATAAACAGTAAATACCAAATACCTAGTGTTACGGGTTTTATTCTACCTAAATCTATTCCAGTCTAAAATACCCTAATTTACACTATTCTAATTTATTCTATTTGCTAGCCTATCTTATTCTAAGCTACTCTAAACTAAACTAGACTAAACTACACTATTCTAAATTATTCTACGCTTAACTATTTACATTATTCTACTTCTAATCTATCCTTCGCTTAACTATGTATACTATTCTACTTCTATTTAATTCTAACTTACCCTAAGCTACTCTAATTACTAAACTAATCTATTACTTACCTATTCTACTATAACCTATGCTAACCTCTTTAGTTACCTTTCGATTTAAGAGTGTGCGGTATATAAATGTATACAAATCAATAAAATGGGTCCATTAAATAAATTTATAAAATATCCATTTTTATCAAACATATTTTGTAGTAAAATATAAAATAATGTTTTGTAATAGAGTATAATCTCACCTGGAGTATATTCAATAATAATTAATACCTTAATAAATAATTTATAATGTAAGTAAATATATTTCGCTACTTTGAACAATAACTCTAGCTCATTTAATTACTAAAAAGCTTTATTTTTATTGTTATTGTTTACATGTCAATTTTAACTCCTTCAGTTGTCAGATTCTTCTAAATTTCTAAATAATGACCACAGTCTTACCAGAAATTATCCTATTACCCTTTTGTAGTCAGGGCCTTCTTGCTAAGACATTGACTTTTGTTGGCCATTTTGTGGAACTTCCTTCCTGGCCCAGTTTTTGCTTGGATTCTGATTGTGGCATGTGCCAAGATTTCAACTAGGATTTTCTAGGATTTATTCCTGTGCAAAAACCATAGATTCCTTTAGTCCGATATATTGTTAGTGATCTTTGTGATTCATACACCTAGTGGTGGATATAGTATCGGGTTAAAAGTGTGAATAAATTAATAACTAAGAGGTCACATACCATCAAGGACCTCCTTGGTTCGCTCCTTTCATTAGTGCGTTCCTTCCTTCGCTCGCTCCGATTTACAATTCTGAGTAACGCTTGTATTAGAGGAATACTTCTAAGGACTGTGTGCAAGTTCTCTCCACCTCTCCATATAGAATAGGGCTTCTCCACTTCACCGTTTGCGTGCTAGCAACAGGGAACAGACAATTAGATAACCGAATACGAAGTAATTTTCATAGCGGTCTACCTACCGACATCAAGAGGAAGCTACCTAACTGGACATCGTCCTTCATTGAGTTCACTTAATCACAAGTAAGACGGTTCCTTTTTCTAACCCTATATTTCGGAGGGCCCCATCTACTAACGAGATAAGGTTGTTTGAGACTCAGCCTACAACAAACAGAGTTAAATACCTGATTAAATACTCAATTTCTTTTGTATATATACTTATTAATTGTAATATCCACCTACCGGGTTTTCTTTTGTAATACGAAGAGTACTCTACGTAACCGCACTTTTACCACCCACTTAGAGGGTTATATATTATAAGTGTATGTAAGTTAAAGGTAAAAATAGTTGTGGGAACGCCTTGTACATAATAATTTTCTTCTGTTCCTAATAATAGTCCACATTTCGGATACATGTAATTTTTTGGTTATAAATTTTACTTTTGACAACGATCGAGGCATCGAGGTTATAAGATAATAAAGGTCCGTTCACATTCTATCAGTCATTTTCTTCTCTCTATTTACAGGAACCCGACCCTGAGGTTACTAGTCAACCTGATTAGGGGAGTTCGATAATTTGAACCCCTTTATCAGGCTACCTGTAATACTAGTTTATGGTTAATTTATTTATAAGCAAAGAAAAAGAAAAATAAACGAAATAAGATCTCAAATCTAAAGTTTTTTCTTTAGTATTCGAAATTTCAAGTTTCACAGAGTACAAATACAGAATGTGCATACTTTTAGTAGTGTTTTGTTTTTATCACATGGTATCAATTTGAACCAATTTGTAATACATTTTTTTAAATTAGTGCAGTGAGACAATCTAATAATTAAAAAAAAAAAAAATTAAAAAATTGGCGATGTCATCATCACTTGATAATGTAATCCATTATAATAAGTAGATGGAAAACCTGTAAATTTTTTATTAAAAATGTTTAGCCTATAAGAAATGTATGACGTTAAACTATACCTACCTCAGAAACATTTTAAACTTTCAAATCCGTCTGCGTTTCACACATTTGCACCTTACAAAAAAAATTGTTGAAAATCGGAATCCGTCAAATGGGACCTCTTTACGTGAGTGGAATATTCAGCGTTTCCTTCTGTGCTCTCCGTTTTTTTTTCCAAACGGGAAACGAACGGCAGGCACCATTGGACGTTGATTTTCGAATTCAACAAGCGTTAGAGCAAGGCCATAACATCAAGCAAACTATGTGTACTCTCATCGTCGCAGCAAGGACAAAACGGCCGAATGGTGTTTTGAATACCTATACAATTTAGACGAAATGTATGTATGCATGTACAACCTCTATTCCTATTCCTATTTCCTACTACATGGTTTGTTTATTTATACAATTTTATACGGTCCGATATCGTAAGGTGTAGTTTCAAATAGGCGCATTGGCCATTTGAATTTTGATTAGGAATTTATTTATGTTTGAATAAAAAGAAATCGCAATTCCATAGGAAACGAAAAGATTGGAGATAGTGATCATATCGCATGAAGACGAAGTTTGAGCCTAACGCCATATCCGAAGAATCATCTAAGTGCGATCCGAACAATCTACTCAAGATGTACAGTATATTTTTTCTACGACCCGAAAATTTAAAAATTATTTTAAATGTTATTTTGATAAAATATCTATTTTTAAAAATAATTTATGATATTTACTAATTTGTGAAATAAAATTGTTTATTTTTATTACTAACAATTATTTATTTTAGGTAATTTCATTAAAATTTCCGATTTATTTGTAAAACAGACAAATATCTCGTGGAATGCTATTATTTATAGATTTATTTCAAAAATCACTCATTTTAAATTATATTTAATCTCAATAACTAAAAAATATACTAACAATTAGATAGTTTGACAGAATTATCACTTATTTAAAATTTTAAAAAATAATATCTAGGTGACAAAATATCAACTGTGATTGGTGGATTTTATATTCAGTGTAGTGTTCTTACAAGAATAAGTATGAAATTATATTCGTTCATTTGAACATAATGGCCTACTTTTTCGTTCTGTAGTCTGTGCGTAGGATATATAATTTTTTTCTACACCCACATGTATATTATCTACCTTATACATAAACTACAAAACGAATATGTAGTCCATATCTACTGATTTCATATCCAGTCTATTAAGGATATAAATATTTCGTATACTCCCCCCCGTACATGTTCCACAGGTAAAACCAGATACTAAAATGAGCTCAAAAAGTTTATCTATATTTTATCAGAATACCAGAGGATTAAAGACAAAACTAATCTGATATTTAATGCAATAGCTCAAAGCGATGGTAGCGTTTTTGTGATAACTGAAACTTGGCTTGACTTATCAGTCAATAATTCAGAATTATTTCCAAACTAAATTTTGTATATACAGGGTGGATCGGAATTTTTTGCAAAACTCTTTGACTTGAGGTGGCGCTGATGATATTATTTCTGAACAAGTAAATTTAAATAAATATTCTTTTCCTACATTTCTATATGTTGATATAGTTCTAGTAAAATTAACCATGTCATCTCATCATTTGTTTTTAATAAATAAATATATATATGTTCCACCACAAACGCCCCATACTGAATTTGAAAATTTTTTTGTAGCTTTGTGTTCCCTAAATTTATTTTAGTTTCTTTTTTTAGTTATCGGTGATTTTAATATCAGCAAATATGCGGAATATCTTAGTAACGGCAAAAGTAACAAACAAATTTCAATAATCAATGACTTCTCTCAACTTTTAATTTATCTCACTCTAAACTTTATCTTTAATGATAATAAGCTATTAGATCTAGTCTTCTTTAATAATAAATGTCTAGTAGAAAAATCGCTTAATCCATTTGTAGTGGAAGATAAACATCATTCTGCTTTGGACATCACTTGTTACTTGGAAGTAAAAACAAACCGCAAAAACAACCTGGAATCGTCCTTTGAAAACTGTTATAATTTCAAAAAAGCCAATTTTCCACTAATGTACAATTTAATTTCCAGTATTGACTGGACATTTTTAGAAACCTTTAATAATGCATACTTTTATGGAAAATTATATAATATTCTTGATAAATGTTGTCCCAAATATTCCTGCAAGCATCAAAACAAATATCCAGCGTGGTTTAATACAGAAATAATCAGTTACGTGTCAAAACTAATATGTGGAAAAAATACAAACCAGAAAATGATTAAGAAGCCTTTAAAGACTTCAAATGCATAAGAGCTGCTTTAAAATTAAAAATCGACATTTCTTACAGAGCATATTAAAAAGACTGAACAGGAGATATCTAGTAATCCAAGTAAATTTGGGGCATTTATAAATGTAAAAAGTCACAATCCAAATCCCCTCAAATAATGTCTTATGACAAAAAATCACTAAAAACTCCATTAGATATTCTCAATGGATTTGCTGACTTCTTTAAACAGTCATAGAAAACCTCTAGTCCGTTTATTGGTAATTCGAATCCACGGCTCAGTGTTTCGTTCTTTAATGTCAATAGTTTTACCGAAAAAGAGGTATATGAAGCTCTAAAGTCTATTAAACCTAAAAAGATAACTGGTCCAGACCATATTCCAGCTTTTATTTTAAAGGATTGTGCCTTTTAACTTGCTCCTCCGGACATCAACAGTTCCAGTTATTTGGAAGACCTCAAAAAAATGTCCAGTTTTCAAAAAGGGGGTTAAAGAAATATAACCAATTACAGACCAATATCCATAATATGCAATTTCTCCAAAATATTTGAAATTTTATTGGAGAAAACCTTATATCATTATGTTAGTAAAATGCTATCAGTCACACAATACATTGCTGAATCTACATCTACACAGATTTCTCAAAGGCATTTAACAGACTTGACCACGGTATTCTTCTTGGAAAACTTACAGGGTTTGGGTTGTTACCCCCTTTGATAAATCTCTTTCAGTGCTATTTAGTAAATCGTACTCAGTTTGTACAGCTTAATGGGCTTAAGTCTGTCAAATGTGCAACAACATCTGGAGTTCGTCCGGGTTTTATTCTGGGCCAGTTACTATTTAATATTTTCATCAATGATATTTCGAGTGTAATTAAAGAGCAGTTTTTACTCTATGCAGATGATTTAAAATTATACAAGCGTTGTTACGGTTTCACCGCAACAATATTTTCAAATCAGAAAGTCTAATTAAAATAAATAAGTAACTTACTTAAATTAAAAAGCAAACCATATTTACAAACTTTATTTACAACTTCAGTCATTCCATACTCTCAGTTCCTGATATAAATAAGTAGATAATTGATTTGTTTACAAAAATTGTTTGGTCATTGTTATATAGGTTAGGTAGTTCCAATCTGCTATGTCAACCTAAGTACTTCTTCTTTTATTTTAGTCCTTGGGTATCTTAAGTAATTTCACTTATTGGAAGGTGACTAATTGTCTTAAATGATATAAGCTTTTGGTCTGGGAGAGGAACTTCTAGAAGCTTGATTTTTTCCTCTAGTTTTTGTGGAAATTGTTTTTTTTTTTGGGTATATCTTGTGCTGGTTGCAGTTATCGTTTTACGGATTTTATACTCTGAAACAAAAATAAACTGGTTAAATTTGAATTACTAGTTTTCTGTTGAAAATTTGCACTATAAGTGGATTTCCCGTAATTCAATTTAAACCTTTGAATTTCCCAAGGCCGATCCCCAACTTCGGTAAGTACCTCGTGAAATGTACAATACCCTATACCTATTTTACATTCTGTTTCTTTATTTTTAGGCCTTTTTCTTTTTCTCCTACTCTTAGTCTATGCTTTTACTCTTCGTTCTATTTTCTTAGACGTACTTATATTGGAAAAAAAACTACTTAACTGATTATAAGTAACACTCAAGGTGACGTTGCTGGCACCTCAGATAGAATTCAAGATCTTAATGCATGCTGCTTGTTGCTTGCCGCAGCCCTCCAGCGCTGTTGATGCTATTTCCTGCATGTTGCTTATTTGCTATTCGTCCTATTTTACCAGCTCTGTTTCGTCCGCTAGAGCCTGCCTGCTGTTTAGTGCCTGCATCTTGAGCCTGGATATTGATTGCAAGTAAGAATTTTCCAGTTTTATTGTATCTTTGTTACTGGTGGTTGAGCTGAAACGAAAATAATTCATCATTAAACTGTTTGTGTGATAATAATTGTACCTAAAATTTATGTAGTGTAAATATATTAACTTACGGTTCTGTGTGAACCAATTGGTCCAATTGGGGCAACCCTCGGTACTGGGTATCCCTTGTATATAAAATTAATGTCACCAAATATCACGATAAGCTAGAAACTAACCAGACAGATTGTCTATCCAATAAATGTATGCACCGCAAGTTTTGTTTTAATTGGGTGCATGAACCCCTTTTCGCTCTCGTAACAAATAGCTAGCCCAGAATACATAAGTATAGAATACAAACTTGTAATATACAAAGGGCTGTAACAGCGTGTGACAAGTATTGGCGACTGTGAACAACTTCACATGAACTTAAATCTAGTGGTTGAATGGTGTAATAATAATAAACTTATACTTAACCCAATTAAATGTAAAGTTATATCATTTACTTTAAAACCGACCAAATAAAATATAATTATTTAATAAATAATGTCTCACTTCAGCGACCAGATACTTTTACAGATCTTGGGGTAATTTTTGATCCCAGTTTGAACTTTATATGTCACATAGATAAAATGATTGAAACATCGTATCTAGTCCAATTAAATAACGAAAAAAAGCCCCTTCGAGCTTACATTAATTTGTAATTGGATGAAACAAAAAGGGCCTTGTGTATTTTGATGTGATCTTTCCGAAAAAAAGAAAAAAAAGATGTAGCAGTTTTTCAATTTTTTTAAATTAGGAAAAACTGGGTTTTCCAGAATTTTCCATTGTAAAAATGCTAATTATCTGGGCAAGTATCATTCCGATAGTGAAAATAAATGCACCATTCGAAAGAGGAGGCAAAAATATTTCGGAAATTCATTGCACAGGTAGTTTTAATGGCGAATTTCTCGCCGCCAGAAGTGCTTTTAACAAAAAAACGTTTTTTCGTTTTTTTGATCAGAACCATGGACATGAAATTTGCGATGAATTTGTGGCGAAATTATAAATGTTAGACATATGTGCCCATGAGAGAAGTTGCGTATTTTTTTGTTGGCTCTCAAATAAAATAAGTCCCGCGGCGAAATCTGACATAATTTTTCGGGAATTCGCAGGAAACCAGAGGCGTAGTTTTTTTTAAATTTTTTCCCATGTGATTTTTTCCGGATTTTCCGAAAACATCTAACAAAATAAAAAACTAACTTCGCCATCGAAAAGAGCACAAAAAAATACACAAAAAGGTATATTTTAAAAATTAATCCTAAGCCTGAGTGTAAGTTCCAACTTGGTGATAAGCTTCCTTTTTGTTCGCTAATATCTGGTAATTCTATATTTTGCACAAAACTCAAGAAACGTCTTATAACAAGTCAGTAAAATACAATTTAATAAATTTTAAGCCTAATAAGTTTAGATACGTAAAAAATTTAAAACTGGAAAACGCAAAAAAATCAAATTACAGTAATGTAGGGTATACACGAGTTTTGGATCCCGCGGAGCGCGTGTAATAGGACTTTTGTCGGGAGAAATCTACAACTTAGAAGAAACATACACACTTTAAACTTTGTATACACATTTAGAAGACATGAAATTTGGGTTTGTTTAATTTTCAGACAAAAAAACTAAAAATTGTCAATTTTAGGCAACTTTTCTCAAAAACCGTGTTTTTTGGTCGTCACTCAATGAACAGTGGTCAAAAAATTAGATAAAATATATTTGCAGAATTTTCCGTAATGTAATCGTATTCTAGACACAATAGAGTACTCAAAAAAAAGTTTTGAGCCATTAGGTGCATTTTTGGCATTTTTGTGCCACTTCAAACTTTCGAAAAAAAAAATTAAAAAAAAAAATTATTTAATTGTTTGATATCTTAGCCAATTATGGTCCGATGTCGATGAAATTCACACACACATAAAATTTCACATTTAAGAGTAAGCTTTGTAAGTGACATTAAAAAAATTCAAATAGTTTGGCCGTTATAGGCAAACAATGAAATTAGGACCGCGGTGCATTTTGCCCTTCCGCCATATGCCCAATTTTGGGATTTCTCTTGCCCCCTTCTGGGAATCACTAGTCACATCCCTTAAGTTCAAAACGCATTTTTGATTTTTCAAATATCTTAATTTTTAACAATGTTATAAAGAATTTAGTGTTTGAACATTTAACAAATTCAATTTTTCGACCTTCGTCGCCTCAAAATACTAAACAAATTTCAATTGTCCATACCGCGAGAACGGTGCATCGGATCAAAATTTCTCAAGAGACATAAAAATTAGCATTTTTCCTAATCTTTCAAATGTCGTAAACTGCGTTTTAAAAATATTGATTTATTTTTGACATGCGCCTGCGCAAAATTGAAAAATTGACAAAATCCAAAATTTCGGCACTTTCGTAAAACTGCTACATTTTGTTTTGCCTTTTTTCGAAAAGACCACCTCAAAATACATAGAATCCATTTTGTTTCATCTAATTACAATTTAATGTAAGCTCAAAACCCGTAATTTAATTCGATTAATCGTATGTATGGTTTTATAACTCGCTGTACCAGGGATTTCAAAGATGTAGCCACATTAAAAACATTATATTACTCTCTTATAAGATCAAAGCTTGAGTATGCGTCTGTCGTCTAGAGTCCATTTTATCAATTTCACACGGATCGAATTGAAGCAGTTTAAAGGCGGTTTCTGAAATTACTGTGTTTCTTCTTCAAAGATATCACTTTTTAAGCGTCATAAAAAGACGTGATTACCATTGTTATGGGTTAGGTTTCAAAAAACGGTTTACTTGATTCTTCTGAATGTTTGAGAAAAATTTTTGTATATTTTGTACCACTTAGTCTATATGTATGTGTTCTTTTATTCCTGCACTCTAATTGGGATTGCCTGTAGAGCATTGTAATAAATAAATAAATAAAACCAGAGTTCATATTTAGTATCCAGCCGACTATTATTTTAATTACAAATTAGTGACAATTCTGTCAAACTGTCAGTATATTTTTAATTTTCAACTAATGATTAATATTTACTAAATAATCAATAAAAAATGACAATCTACAAAATATTTGTCTATATTTAAAAAAAAACGTAAATTTAGCACAAAAGTTGATATAAGAGTCTGCAGTTCAAATTCAAAATAATTGCAAATTACTTTTATGACTTTAATGACAAATTACTTTAAATTGATTTTTAAAATTTTGTAGATTTCATTAGTGGGTCGTAGAAAAAATATTCTATACAATACGAGTGGATTGTAAGTGTCGCTCTCAGACTGCGACAATTGCGTCACGTCTAAAATTCCTCTTCGTATCCTCATCATATTTACTCTTGTTGCACAAACAACTATGTATTGACAAATGATATTTTCATCTATAATTTTTGAAATGATGTCAAATCTACATTCTTGGTAAAAATTTTTGGAATAATTTTTTTTGTTCGAAAATTAAAGTGGTCATTAATCAATCTAAAACTTAGTTCTAACTTTTTCGCTTTTATTTGCTTAAAGCCCGATTTCCCATTGACCTAAAAATTAGTAATGGGAAAAATGTATATTGCTTGTGCAAATTTACATTATCTAGACTTTAGTTCGTATAATATTTTCATTCTATTAGAATCTTGACGTTAAATTTACAAATTTGCTGTTAACTCTATATTATTTAAATCAGCGGTTAATCAAAGTGCACGTGCCATTTTTTAATTAATAAACTCAATCTAAAATCACACCTTTATAAAACGACTTAATTCACGCCAATTAAAATCACGCAATTGAAGAAAAATGACATATAGCAGTAGCACATTTTTAATTATTCTATAACTAATCACTACTTGAAATAGTGATTATGTGGCACGATAATTTGTGAAACTATGCATTTTAGAAATTTCCCTGGATTTAAATAATAACGATAAACACGAGAAATCTACATGGTGAACCTTACTTTGGAATTTCCTTTGGATTATTTTGTTGTTTTTGGTTAGATATTGCGATGCCGTGAAAGGCATAAAGATTAAAAAAAAAAGGATTTTCATATCTTTTTCTATGAGATTCTTCAAGTTTAATTTTCGCTCTTTCTTATTTTTTAATGTTTTAAAAAATTGACAAATTTTAATAAGTTTATTATTTTACTATGTTTATTTTTTTCTAATTTTTACCGTCTTTATCTGAATTGTTAATATTTTTAACGTCTTTTAAAACTTTATATAGAGTGTAATTCTTAAATTATAGGTACATAATAATTGTTTTAATATAAGGATTTAGAAATAATATATCAAATATCTTATATTTTAATAGTTATTTATGCAACAAGTGCAAAACGTAAGTGTTTAATGCACGCGACGTGAAATTGTCGACAACACGTCGAGTGCAATAAACACTTTTTGCACGAGTTGCATACAATATTTTTTCTACGTTCATGCAAAAACCAAAAAATGTTTCATTTAGGCGACACTAAGTGCAGAAGAATAAAAAGCGTTATTTAATAGCAAAATATTTAATAACTAATAATTAGCATCGATTAACATTGAAAAAGTACTATAACTGTGTTAAGAAAGATACATTTTTTATTAATTTATTTATTAAATGTTTGAAAATAATATAAAATATGCAATTGTTTTTAAAACGTAATACAATCTCACAGAAAATGAAAATGGACTAAATATTTGGCGTCGATTTGAATAAATATTCTCATTTATAACTTATTGATGTGACTTAGATTTATACCCTACAACATATTTTTTTTTCTACACCTACATCCACATGAATATTAGCTTATCTACACACAAACTACAAAACGTAAAAGTATATCATTTTGTTCAACTGAGCAAATATATTTCATATTCATTCTACCTAGTAACAACACTGCAAAAAGTGAAATCCACCAATCATAGTTTATATTTTGGGTATCCAGCTACTGTTATTTTTTAAATTTTATATATTTAACAATTCTATCAGTATATTTTTTAGTTATTGAGATTAAATATACGTAAAAATGAGTTAAGTTATAACTAGTACTACTACTATTACAATTTTGAATGTACCGCCATTTTTCAATAGTCATTTCAGTTAGGTAGGTCGACTTTTTCTATTTGGTATGCTCCTAAGTATAGTGCCCTTGGATTCTGGAGTGATACACTTTCAGTCTGAGAGTGAATGGAGGTTTCATCCTCCTTTCCACAGAATCTGCACTCACTACATTCTATTACATCCAGGGTACTAAGGTATCCTTTAAGTCGGTAATGACCGGTAAAGATCTCTGTTACAATGCGTAGCATGTTTTTACTCAGGCTGATACAGGCTTCCCATCTTTTCTGGTTATATTCACCCAGAAATACCTTAAGAGATTGTTCCAGTTATCGATTCTTCTACTGCGCAATTCTTTTTAATTTCTCTAAATATTGTGTTACTGCTGATACTGCAGAACGTCTCAGGTTCCACAAAGAGTGTCTGAGTCCCTTTCCTTGCAGGACTCTCTGAAATCTCTTTACCCTAATATGTCCCGGAACCCAAGAGAGAGCAACTATATTTTCCTCGCCTAGCTCATTTAGTTTTTCTAGGCTTCTCTAGACTGTTTTTAAGCTGATTACTTAAGAGCTCAGCGCTTTGATGTCTGCTTGGCTATAATAGACCATAATGATAAACTGTCTGCGATATTTTTTCTCGATATTTAACTGGATACACTTCTCAACGGCTTGGAGGATGTTTAAGTAATTACCCAATTTTTCATAGTGCCTGGTTCTAGGTCCATAAACTCCTATTTCTGTTTCTTCTATGGTTTTGGAACCAGCTGTATATCACTGACTAAAGAGATTCTGCGCCTGGTCCCAGGCATTTTAGCTGGTCATTGCCAAGTTCGTAAACATCTCTATATCATAGGACTAACAGAATCTGCACTCTGCAGGGAATACGAACAAGAAGATAAGACCATAGAGCATATCCTCTACGATTGCTCGACGCTCTCATCTATTAGAAAATGTGTTCGGCGAATATCGGCTAACACCGGCTGATATGAGAGAAGCACTTCTACATTAAATCTGTATACTGGCTCACGAGCTAGGAGATGCCTATCATCTTAGTAGGGTGCACAATGGGCCTAGTGAAGCCCAAGTGCCGTGGGGTAACAAAAATTCCACACCTTAGATAGATACAGAGAGATTAGTTGGATTATTTGGATAGATTGGTTGGTTCTCAAAAAGTGTGCAAGCTTGAATTCTGAATAAATATGTACAGGGTTTGTCAGGATGTTTTGGTTAACCTATACACAGCCATGCACAAAATTGCAATGTAATGTGAAATATATTTTGTTAAGTAAGCTTTAATGCACTTAAATATTACAAACAAAAATAACACTTACACATTGACAGATGACAGAAAATGGTGCGTTATCAAATATTTGGTGGTAATTAATTATTTATAACTTTACTATACATTTTCTTTTTTTTGTAGAAACTTTCGAAGTATTTAGTGTTTAAATGAACATGACATTTCTAACTCAAAGTCTATGATCAGAGCGCCATTTGCGTCTTCTTCTGGCACTTTCTCGTGTTTTGTAATGATATGACCAAACTTACCTTTTTTTATATGGCCTTGGCATTGAATTTACTAAGAGATTTAAACCAAATTTTAAAAGGTTACTTAGAGTCTTTAATTACATAATTTAAATCGACTTTTGGTTTGGTTTTTAAAACTATCTCAATAATATGCCAAATCGCCTGTCTCTCTGGTATTCCTACATCTTTTAAACACCGTCTAACATCGCGGCGCACGAGTTTGCTAAGGATTGCTTGCTAAACAAATTAAAATTTGATTTCTGCTACTTGTCTTTTCTCTAATGGAACTGTTATATTTAATAGCCGTTGTATGAATTGTAGTAGTACTCGTTATATTTTTTTTGTCAAAGTATTCAAAACAACAATCCTTGGACCCATCATAGATATTTGTGGAATTTAGCTTTTCCGCTTTTATAATTTCTGTTTATTTCTAAGATGAACATAGTAGAAATTTGTTGATATACGAAGAATATTTTGTTGAACTCACCCTGTTCTATAGGATCCGTGAGGTTAGTTAGTTTATGTGGCTTATAGTGAATGTGCGTAGTCTTTATCATTCTATCGGTTTATGCATATATACATACAAACTGTATCAAACAAATCAGAACAGCCTCGCACACGCATGCATTAGCTGTTGAATTAATTTCGTAATAATATACGAACTATTCCTGATAGGGATCTGGGCGAGGAGCTCTGGAAAATATATGGAAACAGTGGGTGGGATTCCTTATCCTTTGAACGATATATCACGAAAATGGAGTTTCCATATTATGCAATATAGGTCATTTTTTCTGCAAGCTGATAATTTAATTAAATTTTTGAGTTTATAACAGTTGCTTTCGAACTAGGAAACAGAGATTAAATATTGGGCATGCTGAAAAATTAAAACCTTCTAAGTAAGAGTGACAAGGCGTATTACAATAGATATAAAAATCATTTGCAGACATACATTCGGTACTTAAAGGAACTATGATTACTTTGGACCAACAATTTTTAATTCCCTACACTTACAATATTTAAAGAAAAATTAAAACGGGTAATTATTGGGAAGACGCCCTTTTCTGAATAATCCAATTTTTTTTTCAAAACTTACGTTTTAGGCTTTAGGAAGGATAGTAATCTTCAAATTTATCTGCGGAAACTCCATACATTTTACTTTTTTTTTTCTTTTTTATGTATTATTTAGAAATTTTGAGAATCATGTATATAAGCTTCTTTTTAGAATTATATCTGTCCTGTCATACTGGAAACTGTTACGCCATTACAAATGCGCGGTGTTGCCAACTTCTCCAATCTTAATCAATGAAAATAAATGTAAAAAACTATAATTACACCACCGGTGGAAATCGCAAAAAATGTGATATTTTGGGTTCGATTAATTTTAAGAACTCAGAATTTCGAAAAAAAAAATTGTTACACTAAAAAGTACTCATTTTATATAGTAGGATTTTAAAGGACGTCTTCCCAATAATTACCAATTTTATTTCGCGCGCTCGGCCGACTTCGTGCGCGAATTTCTAAATGTCGGCCGGGCGCGCGCTCTCTTCGCTCGCTCTCTTCTGAAGTGGTTAGGAGTAGGGTGAGATGGCGGCAGCGTATATCTTATAGTGTAGATGTAAAAAGGGCGCGCCCGGCCAACGTTTCGAAATTCGCGCGCGCGCTAATTTCGAAACGTCGGCCGCACGCGTTCGCTTCACTCGCTCTCTTTTATAGTGGTTAGAAGGTGGGTGAGATGACGGTAGCTTAATATTAGCAAGTTTTTTGTTGTACACTTTGTATATTCATTTTGAATTATACCCTAACATGTCAAATTTCTTAAATATTTGTTAATTAAAAATGTTTAAATAACATGGCCATGGTATTCAAATTTATTACCTATTTATTTACTCCTGTAATTTTTTAGATGCGTGTAATTTTCTCTCTCGGTCAAATGATTTTTGAATATCCGAATTACTTTTAAATTGTAAAGTAAGAAAATATTAAACGTCGTTATTTTAAAAAGTGTGAATCGGTGTACGTTTTAAATGTAGCTGAACGTATTCGGGGGATAACGTCACGGCTAACCCAGCAGAAATTAAACGAATTCGGCTATCCTCTTTAGTTGATGATAATCGTTGACTTTGGCCGTCAAGTCATATGTTGTCAGATAAATAAATTTCCTTGTTTGAAAAAACTTTAAACACTTTTGGGTAAAGTAATTGAGTTTTTAAAAAGTAAACATTGTTTATTACTTTATGGATGATGTAATATTAATATTCAGTCAATTGTGTATTACAATTTAAATAAAATTGGTAATTATTGGGAAGACGCCCTTTAAAATCTTACTATATAAAATGAGTACTTTTTAGTGTAACAATTTTTTTTTTTTCGAAATTCTGAGTTCTTAAAATTAATCAAACCCAAAATATCACATTTTTGCGATTTCCACCGGTGGTGTAATTATAATGTTTTACATTTATTTTTCATTGATTAGGATTGGAGAAGTTGGCAACACCGCGCATTTGTAATGGCGTGACAGTTTCCAGTATGACAGGACAGATTTAATTCTAAAAAGAAGCTTATATAAATGATCCTCAAAATTCCTAAATAATATATAAAAAAGTAAAATGTATGGAGTTTCCGCAGATCAATTTGAAAATTACTAACCTTCCTAAAGCCTAAAACGTAAGTTTTGAAAAAAAATTTGGATTATCAAGAAAAGGGCGTCTTCCCAATAATTACGGTCCTTTCGCCCCCCCTTTGGCCACCAATGTTAAAAAAAAATATTAGATTATGACTAAACTTTATTTTTTTTCTAATAGTTGAAGTCCTTATTTATCTAATAGTGAACTTTTAACTATACCTTACCGTGCAAATTTTTCAGAAAAAAAAATAAGGACTTCAACTATTATCTAATATTTTTTATTTAACATTGGTGACGAAAGGACCTCCTTAAAACGGTTTATTAATTAGTTATTAAAATAATATCACAAAAATGTTTATTGATTATATTAAATAACTGTCAGCATTAAGTCTAAACGTGAAGATATAATTCGGTAAGTTAAAAGTTTGAAGCTGTAAGAAATTGACAACTGTACATCTGTTGAGACCAAAGAGGTTAGAAAGAGTAGAGGTAACATATAGGAAGCATTTGCCGCTGCGCGAATTTTGCCAAAACCGAAACACTGGGTGGATGGAGTAGGGAGATGTTCTAGACTTAATTATTTGTATTGTAGTACCTAATTTTGGTAGGTAACTAAAAGATGAAAAATTATGAGACGTCTTTTTGACTTCATTTGTTTATTCATTCATTTATGATGAGGGCAATAACACTTTATCAATATATAACTAGTAGCTAATTGTCGATTCCACCGGTGTGTTAAACGAAGTTTAAATTACTAAACGAAGATTAAAATGACATTGTTAATGATATATGTGATTTTAATCTCTATTTAGTAATATAAACTAAGTTTTTTGTTAATATAAAAATGTCTTTTAGTATTGTAAACTTCATTTAACACAACGGTGGAATCGAATCTAAGTAACATTATTATTACAAAATAGCAATTTGTGTATTAAGAGCAGAAAGTAACATTTTAGCAGTTGAGACAAAAAGTTATTGAAACAGCCAAAGTAAATTCTATTCGAATTACACACAATATTTTTTCTACGATCATACGAAAATAATAGTAGTTTGTGGAACAAGAGTGGATATGATGGCCATATCGCACGAAGACAAAATTTAGGCACGACGCTCAAGAGTCTGAGTGCGATATGGACAATGGAGTTGTATAGTATATTTTCAAATAAAAATAGAAATGCTATTATTTACGATTATTTATCGACTCTACATAAAAATACCTCATTTTATTGTATATTTAACCTTAATAAATAAAAAATATACTGACAATTAGTTTGACAGGTTTGTCACTTATTTAAACTTTTAAAAATAGTAGCAGTTGAGTGTCCAAAATATGAACTGTGATTGGTTGATTTCATTTTTTTGCAGTGTTCTCACTACCTAGAATGGATATGAAATATATTCGTTCAGTTGAACGCAATGACATAGTTTTTCGTTTTATAGTCTGTGCGTAGATAAACTAATATGGGTGTAGGAATAATAAATAATTAAATTTTATTAGAAATGGGTTACCTTTTCTTTCATTATATTTTAAGTTTATTTGACATAAGCCTACTCTTCTAAGAGAAAAAAATGTTTTAGTACTTATATGGTGATAATTATTTTTGATTTAATCATTTGATTATTTACGGAAAATATTGTTCGATGATTTAAAATATTAGGAAGTCAATTAATAGCTATTTATGTAACCAGTTACGAAATGCCTTATTTTGTATAAGGAGTAAACATTTGCTGGACGAGCGGAGTGTAATATGTTCCATCTAAGGTTTGTATAATCTAAGGCTAAGACAAACACCATATTCATAGGCTTATTTTAAACTACATTAGGGCACAGGTTACTTCCTATACTATCGATGGAAGAAGTGACATCAGCGCAAGAATGCAAATAAAATATAAAAACGATAGTAGCACCCAAGTTGCAATCGAAAATTAATAAAAAAAATTACTTTGTTTCCAATATAATTTTTTTTTGAATGTAATGGACAACAGTATGTAGAACCAAATGCAAGTAGGACAATTTATCCAGGTGGCAATATAAGGTTGAAGATGTAAAAAAATTCCTGGATTGGCCAAAACAACGAGAACAGAGCAAGTCCTGTTGAAAATCACAGACAGAAATAAAAGTTCTAAACACCATCAGAAGTTGGATCTATGTGGATCAGACTAATAAAGGTGCCCTACAATAAAGTGAATAAGTAAATGTTTAGGCCCACGAATGATATAGCAGTGTCCTTTTTCCTAGTTAAAGTTATCCACATTATCACCAAAAAGACTGATGTCATGCAAAATATGTTCGGGGGTTTATATCTCCACCACGAATAAATAATAATAATTATTACCCAAATCTTGAAGGTATAGAATAACTAAATATAATGAATATTAATAATAAAATTATTAACTCACCTAACAAAAAAAATTGTTTATGATTGTTAGTTAATTTTACATAATACCTTAAAACTTTTATAAGAAAAATATTTAACAAACACTCAACCATTTAAAACACTCTCCAATTTTAATTAAATCCAGATTAAAAAAGTTAATTTTTAATTTAGTAAAGACAACAGTGTACTCGAATGATTATCCAGAGAGAAGGAAATGAAAATGTTAATAGGATTATGAGCATGGAATATAAAAATAAATGTTAGAAGTTAAATAGTTAAATAAAATTGATGAAAAGATAGAAAAGGTAATTATTTGAAGTAAAATATAAAGGTGGAAATATAATTAGAAGGAGAATTTTACAAATAAAAGAGCAGATAAGATAGCAGAGAGGAAACGAGGCGCAGGAGTTAGAGGAGGTAGAGTAGGAGAGCAGGGTATCTATTCTTAAATCTCAGGGAGTAGAAATTTTGAGGGAAGAATGAGACAAAAATACAAATTTTGTGCGTTGCAGATAAAGAGAAAAAACTTGTTTTCTATTCCCTTGAATTTAAGAATAGCTACCCAGGAGATAGGAGTTACAGTAACAGGGAATAGAGTGAAGAATTTAGAACAGTAGGGGTAGAAGAAAAAAGAGAAGCATATTTTTTAATTATTCAATTTTTTTATGTTAATTTGGTTTTAATTTTGTATTTTAATTTCTTTGAATCGAACCACTCCTTTTAAAGATTCTTGGGCAAAATATAAATTTTTGGATACTGGGTGTTTCCATATTTTGTTACGTTATTCTAATATAAGTGTTCTGAGTTTCTAATAAAGGCATCACTCTAGAAGTTATTTTCTTTTTGTGTTAACTTCAAAATTAACGATTTAATATCGAATCGTGTTTGACGTCAAATTCCGTTTTACTTCAGAGTTAGATGCAATAGTAAATACGATCTTCTTCTAGAAATCGGTTAATGTTTATGCCTTTTTTTGGCCTCATTGTAAGAAACTTATTTTTATTTCCAAATTTTTATTTCATGAAAATCTGGAATTGTATATTTCGTTATAAAAGTAAACATTATTATTATATATAAAAAACCCAATTTAAGTCGTAAAATGAGTATATGAATGCTATCTAATTTTATTATATTGAGTAGGTATGCTACGATTTTTCCTTTTTTTTCTTTTCTTTTAAATATACATAAATTATAGTTATAAACTACATCGCTGCCTTATATATTTATCGTATTAGTTGGAATTGGTTTATTTATTTTAGTATCGTCTCAAAATTACTCGCATAAAGGACAAAAAGAACATTAGAAATTGACAGATTTGGAACCAATAAAATTCGAAACGTGCATGGGGTTTGTTTTAAATGAATTTTCTAGGATATACGCTTGAAAGTTTTAAAAGCTGCACTAAATTTTATGAAGAATAAAGTTTTCTTGGGAATAAACAATAAAAAAAGTTTTCCGTTTATTGTAAGTTTATGGACTGTACTGTACTTCGAACCGTTAAAAAAGTTTTTATTGACTTTATCTTCTGCAAGTGTTAAATAAAATATGTAGGTAATTTATTTAGGATGATGTCTGACTTCGCTCTGCACTTTAATACTGTCAGTTTTTATCTAAATAAAGCCGGTTATGAAGGTTTTATTTTTCTTGTTGAAATTGAGAAGCTGAGAAACTAATTAGTATATTTGTATAAACCATTTTTGAAGATATAAAATATGTGCAGTTTAAATTAAAATAATTTTGAACTCAATCAATTTTTCTTGATTAGTAACTAAAATTAGGATATAAACGGTAACATTTTGTTAAGTACTCACGTAATTGTTTTTTAATCCCTATTAATTTACTATCTATTTATAAAGGAGAACAATAACAACTTGTTATGTTGGTGATATCGAGTCCCAAACCCATGCTAAATTAAAAGCAAATAAAATGAACGTGGTCCTAATAATAAGGCATTTAAAAATAATCATAATCATCATAATAAAACATTGTCCGCGCACTACTGGAAAAAACCGACATTTGCCAAGCTAAATACAACGATTTAGCCACCCAAATTCAAAAGAATTTTATGAAACATTGTTATACAGGTGAAAACTTGTTTAGTTTTAAAATATAAATCGTTTCTTTTTTAACAATTTATTTGTTACGTTTATTTTTTTAACCTGAATATAATTTAAGTTTTTTGTAACAAGTTAACTATACAGTAATAAATTAGGTTAAAAATATTAACGTGCATTTTATTTATTTTTATGACTGTAACATAAGATTTAGTAATAACATTAATTATAAACTCACTTTACTCAGTAAGTCAATTTTGTGACATTGTCTGTTTTTTCCCTTATCCACCAAGTAAATTATATGAAAAATAACAATGTCTTGTGGGGTAAGAACCCAGTGGTTGTTCCCCTTAAATAATTACTTAACTACAACTTCTTATGATATGGGACAATAAAAATGAAACGTGTATATATAACATGTAATTGCAAAAAATGAATATATTCCAAAAACGTAATATGTAAATATTAAAATTCTCAAAACAAAATTAAATCATAAAATATAAATTATAAAATATTAATATCGTAAAACGTATCTTAAAACCTATTAGTTAAGTCTGATAATTGGTTGTGATACAAGGTTTTTGGCAAGTTTGTTTGGATGAGACTCAAGTATCTTCGTGTAACTTTCACTAAACTTTTTAATTTCGTCTTTGACCGAGCAATAATATTATTAGGTACAAACCACGAAGCATTGACTCTCATTAATGCCTTTAATTGAAACCTCTCTATGATTTCTATATTTGAATTAGAAGCTGAACTCCACAGCTGGATTCCATATGTCCTTACAGGTTTAAGGATGACCTTCTTATATACCAACACCTTGTCCTCCAGTGACAATTGTTTAAGCTCAAGATGCTTTCTTTTTGTAAAAAGATGCTTTTTCACGTTAGCCTTCTGTCCAAATGCATTCCAAGATATTTGGCGGAATCTCTTTGTTGTTTAGAGTGACTGCTGGGCAGTTTTCTCATCTGTTTGAGAAGATTACGTGAGTTGATTTTACTTCGTTGACTTCTATTCTCCACTTATTTAACCATGCTTGTAGTTTTACAAGTTCTGTTTGCAATATTTTGGATGACATTTGGGGGTTTGCATATGAAGTTAAAACAGCTGTATCGTCAGCAACTGTGGAATCCCGGCATTTACTGAATGGCGTACTGAGTGTTCAACTTGAAGTTTTGCCATAAAATGTCGATCCCTAAGGTAGGATTTGAGGATAAGGAAATAACTGAGGGGAAAGAATTTTCTCGTCTTATACAATAACCAGAGCAGTACTTTGTTTCTTCTAGATCTTGCACAATTTTGCTAGTAATACGTTGGATTTGTTCAATAGTTGCGTGTTCCTCTCGAAAATTGAATTGATGTTTGGGAATAACTTGGTTTTCTTCTAGTAGTCTGTTTTTTAACATCTTTTCTAACACTTTAGACCAGGGGTTCCCAAAGTGTGGCCCGCGGGCCATTTGCGGCTCGCAAAACCATTTCGTGTGGCCCGCGAACAATTGCTTGGTTAAATAAACGAAATTATATTGCTTAATTTAAAAATGAAAAAGAAAATCAGGTCATAAACTACAGAAACTTTAATAATTACGACAATTAAGAGTAGCGTTGCCACCTGTCCTTTTTTTGAAGCAAAATTTCCTTGTGTCTTTTTAAAGCTTAAAATATTATCCTTTTTTATGTTGCAAATGTCTTTTTTACAGTAAATGTCTTTTTTAGAGCACATATCTTTGGAAGGGACATGGTTTGTACAAAAATATATAAGCTGAGGACCTATTTTTGGGAGGACCTTCTTTTTCAGTTCAGTAGAACGATGAGGACTGTTTGTGTACCAGAGCCTATGTCAGCATCGTAGTCCTTTATTGACTTTTCAAAAAGGTGGCAACCCTAATTGAGAGTCAGCAAAAATGAGAAAAGACCTGTGGATTAACCAGACTATTTAACATCTCAACCAGCCAATGACAATTATCTTTTATTCCAACACACACACACCAATATATACAAATTGTATTTACAAC
Organism: Psylliodes chrysocephalus; assembly: GCA_927349885.1. Classification (NCBI taxonomy): domain Eukaryota; kingdom Metazoa; phylum Arthropoda; class Insecta; order Coleoptera; family Chrysomelidae; genus Psylliodes; species Psylliodes chrysocephalus. The sequence continues at coordinate 12,422,612 of OV651825.1, forward strand.
CCAATTGGATTTAAAAAAAAATTAATTCATTGCCAGAGTAACATGTCAATGATTTTTGCGAAACGTCAATGTGAAGTTTGTGACCTTCTAATGGCAAAAAGTCTTACTTCACGTCTGAACCAAAACCGAAATCATGCAGGGCCGAATTTTATTTCTAAGGATGGTTAATTTTAACTGCTTTTGTAGGTTACTCTTATAGAATCCTGGTGGGTATAAGATCATGAACATAAGATTATTTTTATAGTTAAGCATACCAATAGCAATGTGGACTTGGCTGGTTGTTATCTTATCCAGAGGAAGTTCTTACTAATATGGAAAATCGAGGTATGGTTTTGTGTTATCTTTATGTTCATTTGTTTCAGATAAGTTTGGATAAAATACCTTTTCTAGGGGTTTTGCAAACATTCCAGCGTTCTATTTGTTGTTTTTCAACCGGTGGCTCTCTTCATTGCGGTTAGGAGGATTGTTGAATTGTGGACAGTCTAATTTTTTGGTAGTGCTCCATAAAGAATATTCAGAGGCTTCTGTTGCATTTAAATTACTTAGGTATTGTTAAATAGAATTATTTTTGCGATTGTTGCTCTATTTAAATTCGTTTGTAGGTGATTTTGTGTTTTGCCATAGTCTTCTTTTGTTAGCTTTTTTTTTTCTTTAATTATATTGGGTAGGTCCTCATTTTTTACATAATTCAACTTTGCTGGAGTTGATTGCCACGCAACTTCTTGAACAGTGCTTGTAAGCCATTCAACCGCTTCTATCTCGGTATCTGCTTTGAGCGAGATATGTATTGACGTCTAGACTGTATCCCAAAAAGCTTTATACAAATGATAAAGCTTTTTGGAATACAATTTTTTTGTCAGATTTTGTTGGATAACCTGTTAGGTTTAACCAAATGAAATAGCGCAATAGTGTTCCATGCCATGTATGTTTTAAATTAATTAGAGATATTAAGTTGATAGATTTATCTGGCAGGCGCTGATACAAATTATCAGTACCACAGAGCTCTCTTTCTTTGTATACAAAAACTATCCAATGGACAGAATCGTAATAATTTTCATTCAGTCAAATTTTTCTGAAGTTACTTTTGGAGATAAATTGGAAAAACAGCCAATTTTTAAGTGTTTTTCGAAAAACTGTCAAAGAAAAAGTAAAACAAAAGAAATGTATTATATTTTTGAAAACATGCTTCAAAATGTTTTACTTAATGTATATTTTTCTATTAATAAACGTACGATTTTTTAAATATTTTTTTATTTTTGCTTCGTTTTCAGATATTCATAAACCTTTATCAAAAGTTTAACGTTTTATTATTGTAACGTTCTCACGTATGACTATCCTTCTATTAACCGTACATATAACGTAAAATAAACGTTCAGATTAATATTTTTTATTCTAGTAGTATATTTCTCTTTAAATTCATATGGTGCAATTATTTCATTTTGGAATATACCGAGATTTTAATTGGTCTCTACATAAGATCAACAAGATAGTTATTATTATAGTTCACGAAACATAATTCATTATTCGCGGCTATATTTACATTTCATAAGGTTTATATATTTTGACGGCCAAAAAATATTCACTCAATTATTTTATAATGACTTCGCAGCCGTTAGTAGACGTTTAACGTTGATGTTAGGCCAAGTATCACGTGAAAATATTTTTCTGTGTTGAATCGAAAATAAACATTCAAAAATAATCATTTGAATAGTATAATTATGAGAGACTAGGTCAGTATTATATCATATAACTATGTGTCAAGTTTAATACAATGTTTATTTATTTTTTTTTTAGTTGAGAAAATAAAATAAATATTCTCAGAAACGAATATAAATTGTCATTTATATTTATTAGAAAATTGATGAATGTTACTAGTCAAATTTCATCATAATAAAAAAGTTTTCCAAAAAAATTATTTTCTAATTTTTATTTTCTTAAATTCAAAACTGAATATTTACTGAAATTTTTATATTTTTTAACGGTTAAATCCATGATACAAAACATATGCTTAACCGCGCAAGTCTAGTCGAGTTCACGCATGATGAAATGTGGTGCGGAATACGGTTATCTGTGATGACAATGAGTACCTAGATTAAAATGTACTTTATATACAACCCGAGGATGTCTACACAGTCTTCTATCCTACTTATCTAAATAAATAAAACAAAGTCGGGTTATTTACACCATTTATAACTCAAGAACGGCTAGACCGATTTTAATGATCTCTTATTTATTGAATTCGTCTCCGCCCTGAATAGCAGAATAACTATTAAAATATCGAAAATATTAACGAAAAAAAAAAAAACATTATTTATTTAAGTAAATAAAACAGAGTTGGGTTAGTTATACTATTTATAACTTAGGAACGGGTGGACCGACTTTAATGATCTCTTATTCATTGCATTTGTCTCTTTACCCTGAATAGTAGAATAACTAATAAAATATCGAAAAAATATACAATATATGTCTCTAAATGAGTTAAACAAAGTCGGGTTAGTTACACCATTTATAACTGAAGAACGGCTAGACCGATTTAAATGATCTCTTACTTATTGGATTCGTCTCCACCATGTATAGCAGAATAACTATGATGTAACGAAGTTAATTTTACCTCAATCGGTTTATATTAATTCATCATTTTTAATACAATTAGGCGCGCTCGAGCTGCTTGTCTTAGGCGTTTAGACAGGTGTGCACTGCCGATCGACATATCGATGCGCGGTGGTACTGCCGTTGGTGGGGTCTCTGCTATGGAAAGGCAATCGACGGTTGAACCAGATCCGAGATTGAATTAAAAATTGCAGTTCCGAATAACACTTTATTTCAGTCAGTTAAAAGTAAAAGCCGCATTCTCAACTAAGTTACCGTTAGGTTAAAAATCCTTGTTTCGTTTTTACGTTCATATTTTTATAGAAGAAACGTTTTATATTGAGACCGTATTTAATTTAAAAACCGAATTTATCTTTTAGAAATAGGAACATTTAAATTCCGTGTTGAGTTAAAAGACTTAATTTGATTTCATTAATAAATATTAAAATTTATTTCTTGGTAAATATAATACCGTTTTTATAAATATTGTTGGGAGAAAGATTTAAATTGATTTCATTAATAAATATTAGAATTTATTTCTTGGCAAATATAATACCGTTTTTATAAATATTGTTTGGAGAAAAATTTAATTCGATTTAATTAATAAATATTAGTAGTTGGCCCTTTGAAGATAGAATACCGTTTCTTTAAAGGAAATTAAATATGATTTAAATATTATATGATAGAATTAGTTCTTTAACATTGTAATACCGTCGATTTAGACTTTTGATAGTTAATATGTCCTAAGAAATGAAACTTTTCTTTTTGGTAGGTTAAATCAGAAATTAAATTTGATTTCATTGATAAATACTTTGTTTAGTAAGTGCCGCGTTATAACTAAGTTGGGAATATTTAGAAACGGAGTTTTCGAGGAGACGTTTTCCCTCTTTTAATAGTTTGTTTATTCTTTTACCGCAAATTTAAATAATCTTAAATAGTGTCCTGTCCCTGTCTGAACGTGCTCGTGATGACGATCGGTTTATTAGTGGAGTAAGTACTACCCGCGTTAGTAGTTTTCTTCCCTCTGATAATAGTTTTGTTTTCTCTTTCACTGTCAATTTAAATAACCTTAAATAGTATCCTGTCCCTGTCTGAGCGGGCTCCTGATGTGTAGTAAACCATAACAAAAAATCTGGCGCTCGAGAACCGCCCGTAACCAGCGCCATTCGTAAAGAATCGTTTTCTTTGTGGCGAGAAAACCCCTTACAATAAAAATGGGAAAAATTAAAGAAAAAAAAATTATCTAAATAAATAAAAGTGAGTCGGGTTAGTTATGTTAGATATACAAAATTGTTGACCTAATTAGTAGCATAGTTAGTAGTCAGTTCTGTTATATTTTTGAAGGATGTTTATATACTTTGGAGTTTGAATTTTTGGTAAAATTGGAATGTCATATTATCTCTTAAAAATAAAGATATTAGAAGAATGGTCTTTATAATTTAAAAGAAGTATTAGCCATTATAACAGGTTATGGGCCCGGATTGTGTCGGGTATTAGAAATTAGGAGAAGTATCATTCATTGTGAACAAAATGACGTCCAATGATGAATTTCGAATGCCCAAGTTAGAAGAAAACAATTATTTTTAATGCTGTGATCCAGAAGAAAGCTTCGGAACATTATGAATCAATCCAATGAAGAAGAACAAGAAATCTCACGAAAACAACGACGCGTTAGCATGACCCGATTTCGTGCTTCTCAAGCACAAGAGTAAAGAGAGTAAAATGGCTTGGTTGGCAATGAGAAATCGTCGAACTTATCATACATATCAACAACGAGATAATCTTTGTCCCGCAAGAGGAAATGCTTCAATTGCTGATTTGAATCAAGCAGCGTTTCTATACGATTGTATAATTGATTACAAGCTCGCATCTTTTGGTTCGCATTAGTCCAATGGATGTTGTTGGCGAGCATGTATTGAAGTTTGCTAGAGAAACGCCTGGATTGTGCTGCTTTAATGTCAAAGTGAAATTGCCATTATTTTCTCCGCCACCTGAGCCATTGCATTCATTGCTTTGTGGCTGTTTTTAAAAGACTTAATTTGGAGCAGGATTTATTCCGAAATTTGTTCAAAAGTAGGTTCAATTAAAGATGGAAAAGTTTTGTTAGGTCTCTGTATTTGTCTCTAAAATAAATAAGCTGTGCTAACATTTTAAATCACTGTTGGGCGATTCAGATATTGTAAAGCATAACCGTAGACGATCTTTGCAGACTAACTGACCTCGGTATTTCGTATCAGGGTTATACCAATGACATTGTCATAATTGCTTTAGACACATTTGGAAATATCCTGTGCGATGTGTGATTTAGTCCAAAGAGCACCAGAACAGTCCAGTAGTAGTATGGTCAAGAACAAGTATTAGAAATTAAAAATTTAAAAAAAATCGACTTCAAAAACGTGCAGATGCCGTCACCACATCTTATCTTAATTTATATGGGGCCATCCCTGAGGTACCCTTTTACTAACAAAAAAGAATCATATAAATAAGACAAGGTGGTAAAGCATCGCTAAACATACATGAAAAATGAAAAGTTTAAGGAATTTCTCATAGACCCAATTATTAGATTTTGACCAAATTTATATGGGACCACCCCTGAAGTACCCCCTTTCTAACAAAAAAAGAATCATTGAAATCGGACACCGTGTTAAAAAATTATCGCTGAACATACATAAAAAAAAAAAATTTAAAAAATATCGTGACGAATTGAGAACCTTCTCCTTTTTTGAAGTCTGTTAAAAATACAAGTCAATCGAAAAACTGTAAATTTAAAAAAATATTTTTTGTTAAAATGTTTTTACTCTAGATTGGGTTAGCCGAATGTTACTTTTTCTATTTTATATAAATTAGTGAAAGTCATTAATTCAAATCTTTCTAAAATAATCTCTAATAATCTCTAGTAACCTTTATTTTAAAAATAAAAAAAAAAAATTATAATTTGTAGATTTTTATCATTAAGTCGTAGTTGTGCACAACCTGAGTGTATTATATGTATGGCTCACAAAGATTGAGCTTGATTACTCTTCGTTTTCGAGCTATATGACCTTCATAACTACTATAGTAATATACATATCTACTTATTTAACTTATAATTTTTTTACTATAAGAAATTTTATAGTCGAATGCGTAATAAAGAATTTTTCTGCTTATCTCTGTGCTTTAATTAAGTAAAAAAAAAACATTATTCAATTAGTTACTGTGCTTGTAATTTATTTACAAAAAATGTTAATTATGTTAGAGATAAAATTTTATAAATGGCTAAAATAAAAAAATTAATTATTTAAGATCTCTATCATAATCATAATCGATTGCAAAAATGCAGAGTGAAAAAGAGAAAAAATTATAGTGTAAGAATTAAATCTTTTTATTAAATGCGTAATATTTTTTTTTACTTAATTTTGTTATGCCAAATATTAATATTTTTATTACATACACCTACACTATCAGATAGGTTTCATCCATAAACATTTTTAGTAATGTAACTTAACGTAATTTATTGTGTTTATACTTTCAGTTTTTTTTTTAAATCATTTTATAGTTATAGTTTATAGACTAAAAAAAATTGTCTATTTTTAACTAAATTTTTTTGAATAATATGAGCTTTATAGGACTTCGGTTCTCAGCTCTTGTCAGTGAATAATAATATCTATAAAAGATTTAAGGCAAAGCTATAGTTCATATAATTTATGAAAAACTATCGTATTTTAAAACATTTTCGTCATCATTAGTAACTATTTCTAGTCATTATAATACACCTATAAATATTAATTTTAAACCAAACTGTACTAAACATCGACCGAATCGAATTTGAATATTTTATTAGCGACATGATTATTAACACTAAACTGAAATTTAATTTACGATCTATTAATCTAAAAATAAACAAAATGGATACTTAATTTTACGAGAAATTTTATGCGAAAATAAATGTCAAAATTATATTTCGCGCTTGATTGAATAATGATATTATTAGAGGAACGTGAATTATTAAAGTTAAAAATTATTTAATATCATTTTGGTAATGTTGGGATTACCCCTTTTTTAGTACTGTTGTAAATTAGTTACATACAATAGATATTTATATAAAAAAGGTATCCATCTTTTTAAATGTAGTAAATATAGTAACAAAATAAATATAGAAAATGATATAACACATTTTCTGATATTTTTTGTTGGTATAGAGTCCAGGAAAATCACTATGCAGCAGCTGCCATTTAAAAATAAAGGGTATAAAAATGCAGTTATATAAAAGTTTCGTCTTCACTATTCTTTAGCGGAAAATGGAGGAATCTAGGTGTTTTTATGCTAACATGTCCAAAATTTCAAATTTTTTAAAATTTATTTTAGACTAAGTATTAAAAAACTATTAAAAATTTATGAGTGCCTTAATAAAAGAAAAGATCGTATATTAACTATAAAATAAATACACTCTATTTCTTTCATCAAATATATAATATGTTCCTTAATACGTTCTTCAGTTAAATGCACACTATATGCTGATGATATAGTTCTATTTCTCTAAGGCAAATACACAGCAAGTACTTGAAATCTACTTCATATTACTGTAAACAATCTAGGCTAATGAACGGGAAAAACAATCTTTAACTTCTTTTTCGGATTTAGTAGAAGACACAGCAACTTTCAACACGTTACTCTTACCGTTAAGGGCTCGCAATTAAAAGTAATCGATCACCACAAATTTTTACCACTTACAAGAAATCAAAAGAAACTGATTCAATAGATTCAGTATTTTGATGATACTCTCGCATCATCACTGGAGTGCAGACGAGGAAGTTTTTTTGTATATAGCTCTAATACGATCTAAAGTAGACTATGGCGGTCCATTTTTCATCTTTTCAGTCAAGTCTATCTTACAAGTTCTAAATACTGCCCAAAATGCTATTCAAAGAATTTACCTTCAGTTTCCATCCCAGTAGAAAGTCTCTATTGTGAATCTCGCCAGCGTCCACTCTACTTACGTCGACAGCAACTGCTTCTTTAATATTCTGTCATGTTTACAAGCTAATAGATCCCAAAGATTTGAAAATTTCTAACCCTTCCACAACATCAAAACCATTCCCACACACGCTAAATTCATTAGGCGGAAGTATCAACTTCCTCTCCATATCACCACTTTGTATTTCGAATATCCCACCTTTGTTTAAAATTCTTCCTAACATAAACACCCTACTTTGCAGATATAACATAAATAACAAGCCTTCTCTGAGCTAATCAATAAAAATCAGTTCGATATTATTATTTTCAGAAATACAAAGTGTAGTTAGCTGTTAAAGTTGTCACTATTCATACTAGTATGACAAGCGTATGTACAGGCAAAATATATGCTACTTTACAAGCACTCCAATGCAAGAAGGTTCAAAATATAGCAATATGTATGGTAGAAGTTTGAGGATGTGGAGTACCATAGACCTGATCCTGCTATTGTTAGGTCGTTTTGGAAGGCATAGTAGTCGCCATCTTTAGAACTAATCTAGTTTAAGTGTTTGCTTTTAGTAGTGTGTCAAGTCGTGGTTTGGTTTATTAAGCACCACCCTTTTGTCTACCTTTAGGTACCTATTTGGTGTGAATCGCCTTCCTTCATTGGTAAAGTGCAAAGACGGTTGTTAGGTTTCTTTGGAATGTTAAGGTTTAGAGTATTGGATAATTTGATAGTTTGTTGTTTCCAGGAACCATCTCTTATGAGGAGTTTTGTACAAACTAAACTCGATTTTGACCTCTTCATTGGTTAGTGGGTAGGAGTTGTTCTATATTGGTGAATAACGTATCTATCCACCCACATATACACCTATCTGGGGTTTTTTGGCTTATTGTTGAATCACGTGGGTGGCCTGTGAACCGGTCGCACAGAATAGGTCCATCTGACTATCTACCATCGGGGTCGTACGAGTCCATCAAATGGCCACTGCCTGTCTTTTGTCACTAGGTCCCTGGTGTCTCCTGGTTGTAGGGGACCGAGTTTCTTAGGACGGTAGGAGATTCACGTGGGAGTTGTGTTGGGTGGCGGTAGAGCCAAGGACGACTATAGCTCCGTCAATTCAGGCACACTGGGCACGGCTACTATGTTCCTCTCTATCTCCTCTGAACTGAAAAGACCAGCGCATTTCCGCAGTGGTATAGTTAGGAACACTCCCGCACTGGCAACAGGATTGTCCTTGTTCCAACGTTAGGTCGTTTCAGGTCGTAGAACTTTTTTCATGCTAGCTTATGGTGGCAAGCTAGACATTTATCTTATCTTTTTCTGTGCCACTGTGCTGTTGATAAGCATCCTACAGCATTGGTTTCCAGCATTAGGCTTCAAGCACGTGGGACTTGATTACCCCACCTAGAGTGGTCATCTCAGAGGTCCATACTGTGCATTAACTACCACCTCGCAGCGAAAACGGAATACTCTGCCTGGTTTTTCGTAAGTCAGTGGACAGTTCTGGTTCCATCGAGCTGGGTGTAATGCTTGGTAGGAAGTTTTATGGGTTGTATTTAAGGAGTATAGTATTAGTGTTAGAATGTATATCTGTTGTGATGTTTCTTGGATAAGGGTTATGTATGGTTTTAGAGTAAGCTTGTAGATACATTTACAGATAATTTTCTTGATTTGACTTTCCATCTTCAACATACTCTATAAATAACATATTCCGAACATTCTATAGTGCAATGGCTACTTGAGATATGCCATGCTCTTGCCACCAACAGAATCTTCGTTTTCAAAATTTGGGTTTTATCACACGTGAGTATCTTTGACAAGAAAGAGCTGACAAAGCAGTAGAAGAAGGTTCATTATCCGATCTACCTTTGGAAAATATTCAACTCCACAAGGACTTTAAATAAAGCATGAAGCAAAACATTTTAAATAATTGGCTTAATCACTGAAACAGTAAACACAAAATTATATGATATACACGACTTACACACGTTTACAATATTTATATCTAACACTTTAAATACAATTGTACTGTTTCGTGTCAATGACAATTGGACTGTCAAGACACGTTAGTTTAAAGTAAAAAAATACACATTCGAACTGTGCTATGGAACTATGACAGCTCAGATCGAAAAAAATTTCATAAGGAATAAAAAAAAAGTTTATCCAAATGATTTGAAATTTTGGTCATATTGTGTAGGTAGAAAAAATCGTATATTTAATAAGTTCTAACTACATTTTTTGAAAATGCTATTTCTAATATATAAACTATATATATTCTAGTGTTATTTTAAATTTACACCAATTACAAACAACTTGTTAGAATAATCGTAGATATAAAAATGTTAAAGCAAATAAATTTTAAACAGTATTTAAACTATTAATGAACAAAAGGTATCACAAAACAGATGAAAACTCATTTAAATAAAGTAATAAGTAATTAGTAGTTACACCTTAGGTATGAGATGATAATTTGTGGAAAACGTTGAGGTAAATAATAGGTATCGACAGGTAATAATTAGTATAAATGTGGCTATGAGAGGGTATTTATTACTATATTAAATCAAATAGAATTAAATATGGTTATATAAACAGTAATTATCACAAATTTGCTACTTAAATGGAGAAATAGTTGAACAATATATGCAGATTTATATAAGTAGTTAACATACTTACCTGGTAGAATATGGTTATTTATTTATAAGAATAAGGATATTTTCTGGAGTATCAAGAACAGGATTGGTTCTAGGATCAACGGCAACTCAATTCAGTACTATACAAAGATCTAGCTGCGACATTTGATCCAGTAAAAATCTATTTTAAATGTAAATTAACGGATATCCAAATATCAGATCCAATTGTAAGATTTATTCAGTAAAAGCCATGTAAAATCCAATTCATAGGTAGTCAAATCAATTTAAGCTTTAGGCCTTGCCATCTAAGCCAATTTACAGGAGTAATTGCAGTATTTTTTCCGGTAGAATACATGTGAACTCTAAGAGAAAAGTATCAAATTTTTATACAAAAAGTTTCAATAGTTAAACACGCAAAACAAAATATAATGAGAAAAATTTGAATTTGAAATAACCTAATATGTTAAAAATGTGTATTTAGAATAAGTATCAAAAATTTAAAGTAAACAATTAGTGATTTAAAATAAAAGTGAAAGAAATAAACAAAAAAGTAAGGTTTAGAAAAATTCAGAAATCAACATTTATCATGAATCAATTCGGATTACCGGTGGCAGAAAGGAAATATGAGGTATCGATGGAAACAAGAAAAAGTTGAAGTTGATAATCAAGAATCTCTAAAAATAAATTTAAAAATAGATAGATTTTACATAAAATCTAAAACAAAAGGTAAACATTTAAGTGGAAATGTAGGAAGTTTCGACATAAAACTAAATACGTAAGAAAGGATTCAAATTTGTACTTTACAAATATCATTTTCGAAATGTATCAAAAGCAAGATCCAACCATAATAATGTCCTTAAAAATTGTCCAAACTCACTAAACATCGAATGATCACGTTAAATTTGGATTTAACACAGAAAATTTTCATTAAACGAGTTAAAATAATAGTTATAGGGTATTTAAACGTTTTATAATCGTTGAGGACTGTTAGAAGAAAGATTTCCATTTTGTTACTTGTTATAATTAGATAATAAATAGATTTCTTCTGTGCATATTGACCATGATAATACATATTCATTTCATTGCTTTCTTTGCCATATATAATTATTCTTTCTCCAGTATTTTGATTTGGTTTTACTTGATTTTTTATCCTATCTTCAGCCGTTGCTACTGTTTCTTGAATATAGCTGTCAATGTGTGTAACTGTTAACCCATTTTTCCTCCACTTCTTGTATTCGTCGTGTGGTGTCTTGTGTATTATTCTGTCTTTATTCGATAGATTGTTTTATAGTATCTTCTAATTTCTTCATATTTTGTCCTATCTCCTCTATCTTCTCTGTATTTTCTTGTATTCTATTTTCATTTTAATGTAGTCTTGTAAATATTTCCCTTCTGTCTTTTTGTATTTTAAAGTCCATGATGTTCAGTATTTCTTTTATTTTTAATTTATCTCTTTCCGTGTTTTCTTGTATTTGTCCCATCTTTTATGTCATGTTTTCGTATACTTGTCCCATCTTTTCTTGTACTTGTGTCACATTTTGTTGTATTTGAGCCATATTTTGTTGTACTTGTACATTAATTTTTTTTCCAAAATCTTCAAACATAGACATCATTGCTTGAATTAAATTTGGTTCTTCACTGTGGATTTTAGGACTTTCATGTGCTTCAGTATTTTTTGTTTCGGATTCCAAGATAACATGCTCTATTATGTTTATCTTCATCGATGTTGGATCTCCTTCTTGGTAATTCACTTCTCCTCCTTCTTCATCCTCTTGTCGGGTTTCTCCTATATTTTCTTTTGTACTTGGAGTTATCCGAATTGTTTCTGGATCGATTCCTTCTTTCTCGAAATCCTTATGTGGTCTGTATTTTAGTTCTTTTTTGTTTCCTCTTTGAGCTAGAATTATTTTCAAATCTACCACCCTTAATTATTCTAATTTTTTTCCTCTTTGCCCTTCTGCTTGTTCCATTTTATTTTTTTACAAAAATTATTAAAAATAGATATATGATTTAATGTATATAATTAGCCTTTATAGCCTCTAATAAAAAAAATAATATTAATAAAATTTAATAAATAATTAAATTTATAAAAAAAATATAGTACATCAATAGAACATACTATCATTACAAAATAGTAGATATTAAAAAGTAATATTATAATATAATAATATGGTTTTCTACATTATTTCGCTTAGGATATACATTCAAAAATATTTGATACAAATTTACTTTTTTTAGAGCCCCAAATACCTGTAACAATTCCTCATAAATCAGCGATAATAAAATGATGCTATTTTTTATTATACTTATGCGTAGATTCGCATTGGTTAATCCGCTTAAAATATTTGTCCTTTCGAGATAAAACGTCCTATAAATTAAACATTTATAAAAGCAGGATTCAAATTACTTACATAAATTACACAATTGTGTTAGCAAAAAGTCCAAAGGTGATTTACAACATTGTTCTTCAAAGCGAATTGTTTAATCTTCACTCGAATGTAAAGTTTACCCGTTTATTTTAGTGTAGTCAAGTTTGTGTTTATAATTTAGAACGTCAGAATTTTTGGCAAGCGTACCTTGTCGAATGCCGGTTATTGTCTTTATGAATCATGAGTAGATTCGTAAATCAGTTTGGCGTAAATTTTATTTATACTTTCCAACAATAAAATTGTTATTTATTATTTAACACAATAAAACTGCGTGGTTTTTAATATTTTCATTTACTTTATATTACGGTTTGTACTTTAATAAAATTAGGTTATTTTTTCAATTATAGAACTTGATCTTGAACTGGTTTGGACTTATCTAACTCGTGGGACAATAACTAATCCAAATTAAAATATGACATATGTATTTAATTTTTTCCTCTAAATATCCTTAAGTTAATTCATCATAATACATTCAAATAAATATACGTTGTGCAGCTGCTGAATTATAACAGAAAATTATTTCATAATTCTAGGCATAGTATGCGGTTAGAACACTAGTTTCATTTTCATTAGCTGATTTAGAAAATAATCGTGTTTGTTTTCTACACTAATTAATTTATTCATTAAAGGATTCGAACATGTTCGGACTGGTCGAACACGGCTCGCACGACAATTGTATAGTTTAAATAAAACATTATATAACTTGAATTGAAAAAAAAAATATTCCAAAAAATTGCGAACCATTTGCCAATTTTTTTTTTATAGGTTTAATATGCAATAGTTAGAGCTGAGTTATTAGAGTAGCTCGAGACATTTTTTGGATCCTGGACGTTTATGAGCGATGTCTAGTGTGGGAATTCCGAAAATGTAGCACAGCGTATCGACCTAAGGCAACATAGATAAATTCGTATCTCCTGAAAGCCAAATATGTCGTTAAGGTTTCTTTAGGGATTACTAAAGCTTCTCAGAATGTCATTAATTTTAAATTTACCCATTTAGTTTAAGATATGAGGCTTGTAAGAAATATGTATATTTTTACATACAGTGTAATCCAAAAAATGGGTATTTTGAAAACTTATGACAAAAACGTCGAATAAACTTGGGAGACCAGAATTTGTGTTCCTTTGTCCAAGCTAGTCCATTTTTATTCTAAATCTTTTTCAGTAAAGGCTTCTCTAGCAGCTTTGTGACAAGTTGCTCTTAAACATTTTTTCCGTTGCCTGATTCCATAGTATTCTTAATTGATTGTAATTAGCACGTCGATTTGACTTGATAATGTTTTTTAAAGTTCTTAAGCTGGCATTAGAATAAATGAAATATGTTCCAAGAACAAAATAATATAAAAAACAAAGTACAAAATACACAAATATTAATACAGTTACAAATAATAAGATAACTAAAACAACTTAAAATTTATTTATACCCTTTTAATTTTTTAAATAGTGTGAGTATTCACTGACTGAATAAAAGCACATTTCAAGAAGAAATTGCTTTTTTTTTTAAATTGTCATAAGTTTAAATGTTTTAAATTAGATGGTAAAATAATATATAAGTGAATTTTTTGTTATATAAATAATAGAAATTTTGGTTTCCTTAGATTTCCAGCTTGTCTGGTATTATAATGGTGGACATCAGACTGCTACAGAGGATTTGCAATATTTTAGTGAATTTCGAGAACTGCATAAAAAATAAATAGTGACGATAATGTCATAACAAATTTTTTGAAAAGTTGTTGACAGTGCTCACGGTACTCAATATTCGCTAAGATTCTTATGGCTTTTTTTTTGCATACAAAATAACTTAATTACCTTAGCCTATATGAGAATGAAACAATGAAAAATATACCATTTTTATCAATCATATCAATATGATAGGTCCATGAAAGATTACTATCAAGTTTTATACATAACGTTTTGACACTGTCAAGTTCCGATGATGAACTACCATATCCAAAATTAATGTTTTGTATCATTAGCTCAGAACCATTTTTTGACAATTCAATGCTACTCTTAGTAGAATTTGATAGACAAGATTGACCTTTTCCAGGTGAGATAAAGGTCATATCGTCGGCAAAAAGAATGGTTTTGCAATGGTACATATATTTAATTAGATCGTTGATGTATATAATGAACAGTTGAGGCCCATAAACAGAACTTTTTGGCACACCATGAGTAATCATTTTAGGACAGGATGGGGTATTAATAAAATATACAGCCTGCGATCTATTTTTCAGATAGAAAGAAATGAGTGACAGGGGCACATCTCTAATTCCATAATAATTTTGTTTTTCCAACAGAATGTCGTGAAAGACACCGTCGAAGGCCTTTGAAAGATCACATTTCGTAATCACAGTGTGTTCACATCTTTCTAGACCCTCAACTATAGCACTAACAACATTAAGAACAGCTTGAGTAGTGGAGCGTTCATTACGGAAACCATATTGTGATTCACTATATTCTGTATCATAGACTATGTTCTGTATCTGTAACGTGTGCAGGGTGGGTTACCCCCACAGCACATAGACCTCATTAGGCCTATTGTGCATCCTCCTAAGATTATAGTCACCTTCTAGCTCGTGAGCAAACCTAGAGATTTAATTTAGTTGACAACGTCACCAAGAAGTGCTTCTCTTATATCGACCGGTGATAGCCGATACTAGTCGAACACAAATATTTTAATAAAGATAAATAAAAGATATGCTCGATAGTCTCATCTTCTTGTTCGCACCCTCTGCAGAGTGCGGATTCTGACAGCCTCATGACATGGAGATGCTTTCGTACTTGGCAATGACCAATCAGAATGCCTATGACTAGGCGCAGATAATGTATGATCATAGTCAAGTATTTGTTTGCTGCAATGTTGTTAAGATAACTTAAGAGTTCTCGGGCAACTCTGCAGTTTCTTGTTTGATCCCATCTTTCCTTGAATTTCACAAGGGAATGTTCTTTGATTAGGTCTGTCACTACCGTTTTTGTCAGGACAATAGAAGGGCCAGGTCCAAAAAGTATTTGGTTGGCTGCTTTCTTGGCTAGTAAATCAGCAAGACGGTTACCTTTCGCTGTGGCGTGACCTTTGGTCCATCTTAAGGTGACCACATTGTTAAAAAATACTTCGGCCAAAGCTTTGTGACATTCTAGTACTAACCCTGAGTAAATTCGTGGTCTGTTCAGGGTGAGTAGTGCTTGTCTGCTATCTGTATAGATGGGCATGTTCCTTCCAGTGATATTGTTACTGGTTATTCTTTTGCTTCTATGAGAATCCTCATTAGCTCTGTTTAAACTACACTGGCACCATTGCTCACAGCCCATTTTATGTTTAGGTTTAAGAATCTGGAGTATATTCCACATCCTGAGCCTCGTTTTGTTTTAGAACCGTCGGTGTAGATATGAATCGTACCTGACACTTCTCTCTCTTCTATTTTTTCTATTATAATTTTATATGGCTTATGGAAGATATATCTCGATGAGATGGAGTCCACGTTTGCTTGAAGTAGTAGAAGTGTAGCGCCTCCTGCTATAAGCGACGTCTCACCTCACCAGATCCTACATATGGTTCTATTCCATCCGTGCGAAGGTGTGTCATTGTCTTCAGAGCAACCTCTTTGATATAAATATCAAGGGGAGTGAGACTAAGAATGACTTCCATGGCTCTGGTCGGTGTTGTTTTCATGCCTTTTGTTATGTTGAGACATGCTGTTCTTTGAATTTGTTCCAGTTTACGGATAGCTGTTAAGTTTTGGGTTTTTGGTACCCAGAAAACTGCACCGTATGTTAGCGTAGGTCTTATGATAGCCGTGTAAGTCCATGTTTAATAAAGTAATCATTCATAACCTTTTCTACTACTTCACTGAAAACGGTGGTTATAGAAATTGGCTCATAGCTATCAGTAGCAGAGCTATCTTCTGTTTTTTAGAAGCGGAATAACTTTTGAGTATTTAAAAATCTCTGGAAATACTCCAATTGTTTCAGTTATTTCTTTTATAAATCGACTATTTATCTCATGAGTATCCATATAATTTAAGTGCTTTAAGGCATTAATCGTGTTCAAAATTTCCAATTCAGTTACTGGGTACAGAAAAAAAGAATTACACGAGGCAGGATAATTTTTGAAGTTAAGTAAATCAATATTTGCTCAGTAGATAACCCAAAAACTGCAACAAACGAAAAGCATTGAAAAACTACTGTAAACAACAAATTGAAAGGCAACACATACTTTGATTTTCTTTTACTATACGAAGAATGGTCGCACTGCGCAGCTTTCTGAGTGCCTTTTACACATACTTCGATTTTCTTTTACTTTACGGAGAATTGTCGCACTGCGCAGCTTTCTGAGTGCCTTTTAAAAGGAGTTAGAAAACTCCGCCATTTTGATCCTTTAATACGTGTTGCCTACATCTTGGCGCAATATTTTTAATAGGTGCGTTTTAATCATCCGCTTCTGCTTCGGAATTGTCGGTTTTCTTGTTTTAATCTGACAAGTTAAAACGACTAAACCGACAATTCCGGAAGCAGAAGCGGATGATTAAAACGCACCTGATATTTTGCTTGCTGCTGTCAGTGTCAGTGAATATTATTTTTGAAGTCACAATTTATTGCTAAAGAATCAGTTAGCTCACTCGGACCAGTTGAAAGTTCCAAAATAACATTCACTCCAGGGATACAAATTCAGGATACGCAGAAGACTGCTGTTTTATTATAGGCGGTTGTCATATATTGTATTATCCGAGTTGCGCAGTGTATAAACTGGAACATTGAGATCAAAAGTGCTGACGCAGAGTGAGTGATTTGATTCTTTAGCTATAAACTGTGGCATAGGAATCAAAATGGCCGCGCCCTATGTTTCTTGTGTCGGACCTCTCTTTTGCACACAAATATAACAGGTTGATATTTGTGGGTCACGGTAAAAAGGTTATGGGGGGGAACTAATCAAATGTTAGACTACAAACATTTATTTATTGGTTAAGGGGAAATAGCCAATGAATTTAATAATAAATCTATTAGGTTTGGAAAAAATAGAATTACCCTAAATATCAAATTAAAACCATAAAATTCAATGTTATTAGTTATTACTGATACCAAACAAATATATTGTACTGTACTAAATTCTGTGGTCAAAGTGAATGACATTAGTCACCAAAGAATGACATTACTGGTTATAATTCTGTGACCAAATTATTTTAATTTGACATAAAAAAAAATATAAAAAATTTATTGAGTACCTATATAATAGTACTGATTTATTAAAAATATCTATTATAATCTAAAGAAAATAAGTTCGAAATAAATAACTAACGATGATATGCTCTTAGCTCAAATAACACTAACCTGTATGCTTATGTCACCTTTGTAGAAATCCTTGATTGCATGACAGAAAAAAAATCTACTAGAAAATTTTGATGGTTGTCAGGCAACGGATTTGTTAGGGGTCGACATTTTGATGAAGAACTAAAAAAGTTAAAAATGTTTGAATCGAAAGTTAAAATTCAATATAAAAGTATTAAGAACAAATCAATTAAACTTCAATTGTTTTTAGAATTTATAACAGTGTATAATCTTTAATTTAAAAAAAAGGTATAGTCCCAAGAATATCAGATAAATGGTTATAAAAAAAAACAATATAATATAATCTATATAATAAAGTTTCTACTCTAACTTTGTCGCTACTATGGATTTTATTAAGAATTAGATAAATACTTTGTTTACTATTTACATAGTATGTTTTATTGTAGATATATGTTGTAGCTACCGTCAAAAAAAGTTGTAATTGAAATGCACCTTTAAAAAAGTCGATCAGGTTTTTGTAAATTATAAATTATACAAATCAAGTAATATAACAGATCTAGATCTAGATAGTAATTTGTCTGATCTACATTGTTTCAGTTTTCGAAAAATCTTTTTCTGTTCGTTTTTGTTTTTTAATTTATCCTTTTTTTGTTCTTAATTTAAACAATGGATCATAATTTTAAAATACAAAACAACTCCGAAACTATTTACTTTCTCTTTTGTTGTCATTTTTGTCATAACTTGTCATTTTTCTTTCTTTTGACGACACGTTATTGGTGACTTTATCGAAATAGTATATTGTGCAACAAGTGCAGAAAGTAACCAATTCCACACGATGTGTGAAACTTGCCACGTGCCACAATCACACGAGTGTGGAATTTTCTGCACAAGTGGCACACTATACTTTTTCTACGACCACAATGACTTAAAAAACAAATTAATATATTTTTTAATAATTGGATGATCTTTATTAACGATTTAAAATTAGAAATATAAAGAGGTGGTAAATATTTATTATTGTTATCACTTTTTAAATGTGTACTTAACATAGTTTCTTTTTCATATTTTTCGTGGACATCGTCCCGGTTTCTCCTGTTTGTGCCTCAAATAAAATAAAACAAATTATTACCACTATTAATTTTGTTTAATAATATAATTCACTAAACTATATGAATGTATTTCAATTTTCTTAAATTTCAATTACAAATTTATTTATTATAAAAATTAAAATTAACAACATTACAGTTTGAAATATTAAGAGGTGGTAAATCATGACCTTAGATGGTTTTTTCATATGTTGTTTCTGAAATAGATATTCTGCTAGTAGAAGCTTCAGGTTCTTCACTCCTATTTTCTACAGAATGTAGAATTAAATTTGCGATGTTCATTTTATGTGATAAACTGTCATCGATGTATCCTTCCGCGGTTGTAGTTGACTTCCATTCGCCGTGTCTTTTAAACTTTGTTATATCTGCTCCAGAATTAACTAGAATTGTTGCGGACGAACGGCGAAAACAGTGGCTTGTATAATTTTTGTGATCTGGTAACTTCAAATATTCAGCAATTTGTTGTGCCATATTTCCAAATTTATTGATTCCTACTGGTTGCACTGTGCGCTTGCCCTTTTGATAATTCGTAAAAAAATAATCGTAAGGTATATTTGAAGGACGAAGAGTGTCATATTTTTTAAATATTGCATAAAAATCTCCAGTAACCGTAAACTTTCTAGGAACTTCAGTTTTTGTCTTTGTTATATTGACTAAAACAGCAGAGCCCATGTCTTGTACGTCACACATTTTTAAATTTTTTAATTCTTCTCTTCTACATGCTCACATTATTCCCAAAATCAGAGCTGTCTATAAAATAAAATTTAACATGAAAAACTATTAATCACTCATATTATTAAGTATTTACCTTTATAAGTAGATAAACATCATCGGAAGCTTCATTTAAAAATTGGTTGATTTGTTCAGGTGTAAGTATTTTTGACTTTTTTGCTACATATCCTTCAGACTTTCTTTTCAGAAACGAGCGCAATTTTTGATAGCGTGAAATATCTACATTTTGCCTTATTGACAATGTAGTTCTCAACATCGAGTAAATTGACCATAATGTAGAAGATTTAAAAGATTTCGATGGCTCCTCAAAATAAGCCATTAAAATAGTTTCTGAAAAGGAGTTCACCTTATTTTGTAGTCGCCAATCCATAAATCTTGAATGAGCTAAGTTGTATTTTTTCGCCGATGTTTGAGGAAATAAGTCTTCTATAATGTTATTCGCTATTTCTTTAATATGTAGTGGAGTATTATAATTATTATCACTACTATTACTATCACTGTCCATTTTATTATTTATAGTTTTCAAAAGTATCGAAATAAAATAAATTAAATGTCAAGATTTGAAATGTCAATATTTTAAATCGGGTAACTCGATTTAAATTTTTGTTGTATTATCTCCTTTATATAGGCAACCAACATTACATAAATTATAAATTATTTTAAGTTTTTTTCTAGATTAACTGAATTTTGTAGTATTCGACGAAATATTTAGTTAAATAGATATGTCCTTAAAATATAATATTGTGTTTTTTCATTCATACTAAAGGTTATATGACAATTTATTCGATGCACTAAACAGTGTGGAATTACCGTGTGGAATAATATTTATACACTAATTATGAATGTGTACGGAATTGCCTACTTTGACCCTTAAAAAACAATTCGAAATTTATAATTTTCTGTAGTGGTCGTCGAAAAAACTAATTTAAAATCACTATGGCTAAAATAATTTATTCCATCCCTGCAAATTTGATAAATGTCTCTTTAATATTTTTTTTTATCAAAGCACTCATTTACTGTATTTAATTTTATTTTATTGTAAAACTTTTATGTTATAAATTCATTTCAGGAATGATGTGATGATGGCTTTATAATTTTAATTTTACACACACTGATGTATTCACTCATTTTTCACCACAACATATTATATAGTAATAATGCAGCGCTCTCACCAGCGTTAGTAATTAAACCGCGTAACTAGAAACTGGCCAACCCTAAATAAAGAAAAAACCTCGATAAAAATCACAAAACACACATTGAATATAAACCCATTTTTTGATTTATTAGAAAAAAATATCATTTCCGTAAATGTTTACAAAAATCCAATTTTCCCTTTTATACAAAACCATCCGTATGTTAAAAGAACCCGGAACTCATTTTCCGCTAACACATTTCGGAGACAATATTTACGGAAGTTCCTTCACGGTCATATTTTTTCACAATCGAAGCAAACACCGCCAGTCCAGAAAATCACTTTCTCGGCCGCAAACTCATAAATCGAAATCTTAAGTGAACGTACTAAAAATATCCCGTGTCTCCGGGATATAAATTGTAGTGTTGCCGATCATCCATCACACGCTCGAGGGCTTCCGTGGAACATAAAGCCGGCTTAAGGCCGCGACACATCCAAGGTCTAAGACGATCGGGACTAAATGGAATCTTTTACCCGTATAGTTCGATATTCTTTTATTTAATTAAATTGGAAATTGTGTCAAATTAATTCATTCAAATTTTCAGTCTCTAAGATGTGTGGGAGAGCATCATCCAGCTACAGCCATTCTTTCAGATAGTCAATATCTTGCAGGCTAATAACTCCGCCGAGAGTTACTACATGCACTAATTTTCTGAAAATGGCCGTTTAGTGGATTTCTATCACCCCGATGATAAAATTCTCTGTGTAGCTGTATTATCTGCCCTCTTAACAGAGCTATTAATTTATTATTTTTGAACAACTATTAAATAATACATTCATTATTACGTTTTACATAATAATTAATTATCCAATAGTTGTTGACCACACATAAAATATAATTATTTTGATCACAACTTTAAAAATCTGATGTGTCCAACACATGACTTTCCTATCTAATTATTACATGCTTTTTCCGGTTATTTTGTACAAATTATTGCAGCACCTCCATAAATGTTTAGAGGATAAAATAAATATATACATTTTCCACATACATCTACCTCGAAACATTTTTCTACATTCATTGAAAATGAAAATACTGAAAAATTTAAATTTAACACTTTTCCTACAATTTTTCCATTACGGTCCATTTTAGAAAAATAATGTATAAACAAAAATTATAGAGATCGATATCGCAAACAACTTTTATTTCAACAATTTTCATAAAAATCAGAATTTTGCACATTTTGTCAAATTTCTCGAATACGGACCATTTCAGGAAATTTTAACATAAAACAAAAATTATAGATAATAACTTTTATTTGAATAATTTTTTTCTCCAAACATAAATAACAGATATATTCCATAAAATATAAAAACGGCCTACCATAAAGTACCCCCCAAATCTACCGACTTTGTCCAAAATCTAATCATTTCACGTTAGGCCGAAATAAAACTTAAGTTTAAAATTTAATGTTTTTTTCTTTATCCGTTTTTGAGTTTTCTTCAAATTTCGAAATTTACACATTTTCTCAAATATCTCGAATACGGTCCATTTTAGAGAAATTATGTAAAGGATAAAAATTATAGAGAATTATATTACAAACAACTTTTGTTTGAACAATTTTTATAAAAAAATATTTTTTTACATTTTGTCTAATTTCTCGAATACGGACCATTTTAGGAAAATTTTGTATAGAACAAAAATTTTAGATAATAATATAAGAAGTAACTTTTATTTGAAAATAGTCATATTCATAGGTATAGATACTTGACTACCTACTTGGGGAATATATACAAATATTTCTCAGAGTACAAAGAGATAATTTTTTATTATTAGTTTTGAAAAATTCCATATTATTGTTAATTCGTACAATTAATATTATGTTCATTACTTAAAAGTATTGAAGAATGATATATTTGTATTAATGTACTTTTTACACAGTAGATTATGTGTTTACTTTCAAGAAACCAAAATTTTTAATATTCATCCAAATTTAAAAATGTTTGTATCAAAATCATTTTCATCAAATTTTAAATACCTTTTAAAAATATCCGTCTGTCTGTCTATCAGAAACGAAAAATAATATAAATCCAAAATTTTCAGGATAAATTAATCTCCATAAGGGTACAAAGTCTATTCATTTTCTGATTAAAAATGGAGGGGATTGAAACTTAAGAAAAAATCATGAAACAAGAACGAAGAACAATATCAACTTGAAATTTTTAGGAAAAATCAAACTTTACAATGGAATGTAGTTTATTCATTTAAAAAAAAAATGATTAAAAATGGAGGTTAAGGGGGGTTAAAATTTTAAAAAATTTATAAATCTAAAACGAAAAACAATATCAACTTGAAATTTTCACGAAAAATTAAGCTCCGAAATCGAACAAATATAACTTATTATTGATTTAAAAAAAATCTGATTAAAAATGGGTGATTTAGGGGGTCAAAATTAAAAAAAAATTCATAAATCAAAAACAGAAAATATCAACATAAAATTTTTAGAAAAAATCAAGCTGTACAATAGGATAAAGTCTATCGACTTAATAAAAAATCTGATTAAAAATAAAAGGGTTAGGGAAGGGAAAAACTTTAAAAAAAATCATAAATCGAAAACTATATCAACTTGAAATTTTTACAAAAAAATCAAGCGGTACAATGGGACGAAGCTTATTTATTTTTAAAATAATCTGATAAATAAAAGGGAGGTCAATGGGAGTTGAAATTAAAAAAAAATCAATCAAAAGCAAAAAGCCATATCAACATGACATTTTTATTCAAAATAAAGCTCTATACGGGGACAAAGCGTATTGAGTTTGAAAAATCCTATAAAAAATGGAGTGGTCAAGGGGGAGGGGACGGAGGTTAAAACTAAAAAAAAATCAATAAACAATCAGGCTTTACAATGGGACGAAGCTAATTAATTTTTTTTAAATCTGTTTAAAAAATGGGGGTTGACAGAAGATTTGTTTAAATGTGAAGAGTATCATATAAAATGCCAAGCATTATACAGGGTGTTTCAAAGAGATTGGTCATAAATTATACCACATATTTTTGGATCAAAAATAGGTCGATTAAACCGTACTTACCTATATACAAAAGTACATCCAAAAATAGTTACAGGGTGTATAAGATAAAAATTTAAATGAATTTTTTTAATGTTGCTCTTAAACCGTTTGGCATTTTTTTATGAAATTTTATATGACGTGTTAGAATACCATGACTAATAATACCGAGGAAGAGGCAATATTTTATTCTTGGTTTTTATAGGTTTTTGGAGGGGGTCACCGCTCTTTTCTCCACTCAACTTTTTTGTAGTATAAACTAAATCACCACGGGAATGAAACATCTATTTGGAAACTTTTTTGTCTCTTAGTATTTGTTTGCAAAATGTTTGGTTTGGACGATACAGCCATTTGAAATGACAACTTAAAAATATTCAATGGAAATTCTACGTATGAAAAATATCAAAATCAAGTTTATTTTTAAATTACAAACTAATGTCATCAAAATAAAAAAATTTCATTAAACAGGTTCATTCTCCTCCTGTATACACTTACTACATAGTTTTAACAATGAAAATAGAATTTTGATATTTTTGCATACGTATTATTTACATTGAATATTTTTAAGATGTCATTTTCATTGTCACAAATACTAAGAGACAATAGCTATTTGTATTACTAGGGAGGAAAGTGCCACTTTTCCTCCCGCAGGATGAAGTTTACTGCCCGACGCGAAGCGGAGGGTAGTAAACATCCAAGGGAGGAAAAGGCACTTTACTCCCAAGTAATACATATGATTTTTCCGCCTTCCTCAAATAACAAGTCATTTTTAAATAATTTATTTATGAAACTAACAAACAAAATTTATTAAAGAACTAAAATTAAGAAGTAGGTACAGTATAAATTATAGGCACGTTATTTTCATTTTTGCATCCTACATATTTTTAATTTGTGGTAGAGTAATTATTTATACTAATGTTAAACGTGCAATTTTGAGCAGTGGTTATTTGAATACCACTAGAAGTGAGAGTTGGAGCCAATGCAGTTTTCATGATATTTTCACAAACATTATTATACAGCTGGTATCCGTCGGAAGTACTTGTACTTGGCTGATTACAATCAATTTCATTAACTTCAGTGACTCCCATAATTTGATTCGAACTTTTTCTCTTTTTTGCAAGAGATTGCTCAACATACCCTTCAGCGATATTCGTAGACTTCCAACCTCCTCCAGAGTTTGCAAGTAAACTTGCCGAGGTTCTTCTGAAAGTATGCCCGGTATAATTTATGGCATTAGGCAGTTTTAAAAATTCTGCAATTTTATTAGGAATTTTAGCAATAGTATTTTTTCCAACCATTTGGTTGATACATTTTCCTGCTCTATAGCGGACAAATAAACGAGTCTGATCTGTTTTAGGGCCTAGCGATATATATTTTCTATAAATGTCAATATAATTAGGGTCATTCCCCGGTGAAGTATTGATTACAAACGTTCTCTATATATTTGTTTTAGAATCTGGTATATTTACTATTAAAATTGAACCTTTATCTTCAATATCTGTAGTAGCCATTTTAAGGAGTTCGTCACATCTGCATGCTCCTGAAATTCCGAAAATGAGAAGAACCTACAAAATAAAGATAAACAATTTAAAAAAATAAATTAAAAAAAAAAGAAAAAAAAGCCATCGACGTTGGAATTTGAACCAACACCTACAAGCCTATCATTGACAGTGAGCGGTGTCAACTAATTGCGCTACCGGAACTTACAGACAACTTTTGCGGAATTCTAAACATAGCGTATTGTTGTAGCTTTATTATAATATTTGCCGTTTAACTTTTATTTTTTAAATATATTTACCTCTTTAAAATATCTTACCTTCATTAATAAATAATTATTATCGGGGGCTTCTACTAAAAATTTATTTACTTCCTCTCTTGAGAAGGTTTTTGCCTTAGTTTTATATCCCTGGTTTTGTCTTTTCAAGAAAGCAATTAATTTTGGGTATTTAATATTTACATTTTCTTTTATTTGAAGCATGGTACGCAGCATTGAATACTTGGAATACAATGTAGAGGCTTTTAATGTATTTGCTAATAGAGAAAAATACCCCAAAATAACACTTTGTGAGTAAGTACGAATATGCTTTTCTTCGGCCCATTGCTTGAAATGTAAATACTGTTTTTCGTATTTTTCTTTAGATTTTTAGATTTTGAGATTGTACTGTTGCATTAACCTGTTCCAAAATATCCGATGGTGTATTATTTGTATCTTCAAATTCGCTTGAATCACTCATTTTCTAAATATTATTTTATATTCTGTAGATATATTATAGCTTAACACACTTTTAAACTGATCTGTCAATCGACCATAGCATGCTATAATATTTCTGTCCTAAATTCGAAAATCAGATGAATCTATGAATTGAAGTCAAATTATTAATGTAAAAATCGTTAAATTAAAATAACAATTTACTGATTTTTACTATTTTGCAAAATACAGGGTGTTCTATAAATAAACAATAATATTTATACTTATATAATAGAATATAGTTTAGGTCGTCAATGCCGTATAATCTATTTCATTTATGACATACCATGACGTCACTTGCTTTTCCTCCCTAGGGAGTAAAAGTACTTTTCTTCCCTAGGGAGGAAAAGTACGACTTTGCTCCCTACAATGAGGCCAGGAAATGTATACTTTGGATAGAGGTAGGCGGAAAAAAGTTTCCAAATAGATGTTGCATTTCAGTAGCGTTCGATTTTTAATAACATTTTTAATTAAAAAAAAAGTTAAGTAGAGGAAGGGGCGGTGACACCCTCCAAAATTCTGCAAAAATAAAAAAAATATAATGCCTTTACCTCGATTTTGTTAGTCATTGTATTCCAACACGTCATATAAAATTGTATGTAAAAATGTCAAACGGTTTAAGAGCAACGTTAAAAAAATTCATTTAAATTTTTATCTTATACACCCTATAACTATTTTTGGGTGCACTTTTATATATAAGTAAGTACGGTTTAATCGACCTATTTTTGATCCAAGAATACGTGGTATAATTTATAACCAATCTTTTTGAAACACCCTGTATATCTTTATTTTAGTTTATATTATATTTTTTATTGGTTGTGCTGTAATATTTGATTTTTATTATTTGAGGCAATGCTGTCATATCTAATATAAAAAATCATGAAACTGGAAAAATTTATTTTTCTCTATGCCTAAACCACGTACTCAATAACATTTGTAGCATATTGCGTAAAATTATAATAATTGTTTCTACAATATGTTTTTGTTCGCAGAGTATTTTATGGTTATAAATTTAATAATGATCTCTTAAATTGGTTTATAATTATTTTGTCAACTGCAAAGTACTTATTTTTAAAATGTAATTGCAAAATATGTCATTGAATGTCAAATTAATTCTGCTTTTTTCGTACATATAGACGATTATCTTTTGGACAGCTTTTATCAATTATTCACAAGATTCAACTCATTTTTAATTATTATATATTATCTCAATAAATAAAAAATTACTATCAATTAGTTTGACAGAATTGTCATTTATTTAAAAATGGAAAAAATAATAGTAACCTAGTGACCAAATTTGAACTGTGATTGGTGGAATTCATATCCATACGGTGTTCTTGCTTAAAATTGATACGAAATATATTCGTTCAGTAGAACGCAATGGCCTACTCATCGTTCTGTTTTTTATTCATAGGATAGATAATTTCCATTTGTTTAGAAAAATATATTTTAGATTTATTTATTTTTATGATTTGTAGTGATCTGTTTTCTTTTTCCATTTTGTTGCCTAACAGATACCCATTTTTTTATTGGTTAATATTAGAAATGTGTTTGAAATTCAGCAATGGAATGGTTTAAATTATCTGAAGAAAACAGAAAGCAACGTGGCAACTTTACATTTTTCGATGGGCTGTTTGTGACGAAGAACTTTGACATATTATTTTACAGAGTGAACCATGTTTGACGCTCAGATTCACCGCCAATTTAAAAAGAAACTGAATGTCATATAGCTTTTTATAAGATCAAAAAGCACATTTTAAAACGGGTATGGATGCAACTCTGTACTTTTCGGTAAATATTCCTTCGGTAACCTTACGGTAGTGAAAAGCAAAGATTAAGCTCACCTCACTTTTCCTATTTGATAATCTTGATTGACGGGAGTCAAACGATTGATATTTTCATTGTTTGATACATAAGAAATTCATTTATTTTGCATCGCTAATGATTTTTAAAATAAAAATAAAAACGATCTAATATTTCAAATTCCTTTAATATATTTTTTTTTAATATATTTTTTGCTATTCAAATTGTTTTTTATTAATTTGGTATATGGAGAAAATCTAGAAAAAATTAAAATTTTTGAATGGACAATATATTAATTTACACTGGTGCCTACCACATTGATTACCTAAAGTTTGAAAAGTAAGCCTAACATGTTTTTATAGACATTTCCGCTTGCTAATATAAATTTAGTAGGAAACGCATTAGTAACGGCACTCGCTGTGTTTGTGCCTTAAACATATTTTGGACATCTACAGCTTTTAGGCTAACATAATATTTCCACGACATTCAAAAATTTATTTTGAAAAATCTGATGTGTCCAACACATGACTTTCCTATCTAGTTATTATAGGCTTTTTCCGGTTATTTTGTACAACCTATTGCAGCACCTCTATAAATATTTAAAGGATAAACTAAATATATACATTTTCCACATACATTTAACTCGAAACATTTTTCTCTAGAAAACGAAAATACTGAAAAATTTAAATTTAGCACTTTTCCTTCAATTTTTCCAAAACGGTCCATTTTAGAAAAATCATATAAAAAACAAAAATTATAGAGATCGATATCATAAATAACTTTTATTTAAACAATTTTTCTAATAATTTGAATTTTATTACATTTTGTCAAATTTCTCGAATACGGACCATTTAAAAAAAAATTGTATGAAACCAAAATTATAGACAATAATATTGTAAGTAATTTTTATCTGAACAATTTTCTTCTCCAAACATAAATAACAGATATATTCCATAAAATATAAAAACGGCCTCCCATAAAGTACCCCCCCAGATGTTCCGACTTTGTCCAAAATCTAATCATTTCACGTCAGGCCGAAATAAACCTTAAGTTTAAAATTTAATGTTTTTTTCTTTATCCGTTTTTGAGTTTTCTTCAAATTTCGAAATTTACACATTTTCTCAAATATCTCGAATACGGTCCATTTTAGAGAAATTATCTATAGGATAAAAATTATAGAGAATTATATTACAAACAACTTTTGTTTGAACAATTTTTATAAAAAAAAATATTTTTTTAAATTTTGTCAAATTTCGCGAATACGGACCATTTTAGGAAAATTTTGTATATAACAAAAATTATAGATAATAAAATAAGAAGTAACTTTCATTTGAAGAATTTTCTTCCCCAAACGTAAATAACACATATATTCCATAAAATATAAAAATGACCACCTATAAAGTACCCCCCCAGATGTTCCGACTCTGCCCAAAATCTAATCAGCTCATTAGACGCTGGAACAAAGCTTAAGTTTGAAATTTGGTGTTTTTTCCGTGTATCGGTTCATGAGTTATGCGTTATACAGACACACACACACACAGACACACACACACACACACACAGACACACACACACACACAGACACACACACACACACAGACATCATCGCGAAAATAGTCAAAACGGATTCAGGGGACCTCAAAACGTAAAAATCCGTTGAAAACTCGAGGTCGAAAAAAATCATGATTCCTATACTTTCCTTATATCTGTATACAGATAGGAAAGTAAAAAAGGTACATAACCAACTCAAAGTTTATTTGCAGAAGCCGAAGTTTTCTTTTATTTCGCTATTTTTCTTAAGAGTAGCAATATTTTTAAAGAATAATCTCTCACTTAACGCCGTGGTGCAACATTTATATCCTACGCGGTGTAAAAATTAGGTAATCGTACCTAGAATGAAAAACACTTTAGTGCAAAGAAGTTTTATATGCATATCTCGGTCCTAAAACATATAATGCACTTTCCGTAGAATTTAAAACCACTTAAATTTCGGGGGTCTGTTTAAATTTTAATCATCAGAATAAAGTATCATAAACTGAGGAACATGTAGTCTTAACTTAGTATTAAGAAAAACTAAATGTAATTTTCCTGGAAACATCCCAGTTTCATTTTTATAAGATAATAAAGCAAATTTCATAATTTACCTATTTTTTAAATATATGTTCTTATATTAAATCAATTAACTTTAAAACAGTTATACATATTATGGTTGTAGAAAGTTATTGTTTGAATCTTTTGTAATAAATCAAAATTTATATTTTTGGAATTTTTTATATGTACATAGTTTTCATGTGTTGGTGGGACTAAATCTGAAAATCTTGTAAAGTTCCACAGAGATCAAACAATAATAACCTTCTTTGTGATTATGTAAGAAATAATTTTAGATTCAAATTTTATGAAATAGAAGGCGTTTATAAAGTTTGGATTAAAATTATTGTGATGTTTATTTTAAACAACAGTTTATTTATTAATAAATAATTTAAACACTTTTATAACACTATTATTCTAATTTAAATATATTTTGAATGTCTTAAAACTGTATATCAATTTGTTTTTAATAAATTTGACCAGACTCTTAAAAGGGGGTGGTTCGGTTCTAGAAATTTACAACAAAAATATATTATTTATCAAATTTAATATTAAAAAAATTTAATTTTAAATTCTTCTGCTATCTTCTCTTTCCGTTAGCTCCTTCTCTCCACTTGTCTCTACCTATCCGCTTGTCTCTGTTTGTTTGCTCGATTCTATCTCTCTGCTATTCTGTACCTATCTGCTAATCTCTACCTGTGTGTGTTGTTCGTGTTTACCTGTCTCTTATGTATCTGTCGTGCCTCTGCCTCTCCTGCTTCTACCTGTCTTTGCTTGTTTCTAATGTATTATTTTTAATTAAAAATTCTTATGTACCTTTTATTTTATTTATTTCTTCTATCTGGTTTAACAATTCTCCAACTCTAACATCATTAATCTCTCTAATTTAATTTAATATAACATTCCAAATATCCTCCCTCTGATAGTTTTCTATTCCCACTGACAATCAATAATTATCTGACATTTTTCTCTAAATCAATAAAAACCCCGACATTTTGATTTTTCACTTAAATTTTACTTTCCAGACACTTCACCACCCCAGTATTGTTCAATTTAGATATTAATTTTGATGACGTCAGGAATTTCTATATCATTATCTTCACTGTATATATAATAACTAACTCTCGCTTGGTCCTCCACCAATATTTATATACAAATTTAAAAAACTGGCGAATGTGCTAGAAAGTTCACTTATTCTCACCAATACACTAGAAACATTATCCCGTTCTTTCTCGAACAGTCATCGAAAGCTCCTCCGCCATAGTCGTCACATATGTTTGGTCTTAAGGGGTTTAATTATGGATGATAATCGGATAAGTTAAGCCTCAAAGGCCAAATAAGACAGAGAAGGACTTGGAGTATTAGAGAATGACTGAATAATGAAATGGCTCACATTACATTATTATCTGGGCCATTAATTAAAACTAAAATAAATTAAATTTATTACAAATATTATAAATCTGCTAAAACAAACAACTAAGGACAGTTAAATAGTATTATACAGATAAAAATTAATAGTTTTATTCAAAAACGGACTGTTCATAACAGCGTGTTCTCAGTAAATTTAAACCTAACATGATCAGCACAAATAGTTTTTCTTATTAAATTTTTAAGGATAAAACTGTATGGCCAAGAGCTATACCGGTTCTTGCTCTGTGTTAGAGTCCCTACAATTTTCATCTTAATCCACTTCTTGAATAGTTTCTTCATATTCCTCTTCTTAATTTGTCTATCCTCTTCGTGGTCTGTTTCTAAGTCTTCACGACTTTCTTGTTTTTGTTCTTGTTGGCCATCATCATAATCATCATCATCATCACCATTTGCGACATCACTTCCATTTTCTGCTTCTATATATGGTGGTCACTCTTACAGTTATCCCATTGGGATATCCTAAACGGTAAGAGATACAGCGTTGGTTAAATTAGAGAAAATAATCTAATTTGAAATCTTAAATATCTACAGGGGATTCCAAAATTGCGGGTAAAAACTAAAAATTGTTATGTTGGAAAACTAACAATATTGTCTAGATCGTTTGGAAAACTTTAACAAAAATTAAGAGTTTTGTATTATGATCTACGCCTAATCGTTTTGCCTTCTAGATTTTGAGCAACCATAGCCAACTTTGTTATTTCTTGTGGGCGCCATATTGAATTTTCATGCCATTAAATCGAGCAAGAAAAACTATTTTATTAGTTATGGTACTTTGGATTTTATACTTAATGATATTCGGAAATCATTAACAATATTTTAAATTGGCTATGCAATAAAAAGAACAAAAATTTAATTCTATCCTATAATTCAACCAAAATCAATATATTTATGTGGAAGATCATATTATTATTGTAACAAATTTAGTTGTATTGGACTTAAGAACAAGGTATTATTGAATATAAATG